>OZ014525.1:206319650-207519650 GCA_963966055.1 Lathyrus aphaca
CAAAAAACACAAGCAAGATGTGTCAGTCTTATTGAGTCGAACTACGGTGTTCTGACTTTCCTATTGCACAAAGGGAATACGTAGGCACAAACGACAACGCTTGGCAAACATAATCCTTCGGTATATTTACTCGTTCTTTGTGCCATTTCATCTACTTTCCCTTTCATTTCATTCTTCCTTATTTCTTTTCAGTCTTTCCCAGTAGTAGTTGCATCAGTAGTAGATACCCTCACCCTTTGAACCATTACTATAAAGCGTGGATCTCATCGAGTACGAAGGAAAATCTGGGGTGCTAATACTTTCCTAGTTCGTAACCAACTCCCTTACCCTTTCTATTTGGTTTGTGAGTGTAACACGGTGGGAGAACTGACTTTAGTTATGTTGCGGATAGCAATAGTCGCCACCGACTTTTATTTTATCCAAAGGAAAGGCATAAAAGAACAGGAAAGACCTTTTAAAAGATTTTTGGGTTCGGGGGGTAGGTTATGTAAAGGGAAGGTGTTAGCACCCTTTACATCCATGGTTATCCATGGGCTCTTAGTTACTTAGCTCACTTTAAAATGTTTTTGAAATGTGAAGTGTGTGAATAGAAATTTTCATAAGTGTTTTATAATGATCCATGTACGGATGTATACAAAACATTTGTTTTGAAAATTGTTTGAAATGTATGAAGTGTTTGAAATGTTTTGAAGAGTGAGCAAGTATCTAAGAGGAACATACCCTAAGTTTAAGTCTTTTCTGTTCTTGAATCCTTTAAATGGTAAGACTATCCCTATTATTAAGGAATAGGTAGTCATTACCTTGGATGTGAGGGACAAGTGAAGGGACATCTGTTATTTAGGCAATTGTGGGGTGTATAAGCAATTCGAAGGGACTTATCATCTTTATTCGAAAGGGACAAGATCATTACGAAGGCAACATTCGAAGGGACTTGATCTAGATGATGTGAAATGAGGGACTTTGCTTTATACACCCTACTTGACCTTTTGTTTAGGCAACATGAGAGGTAACCCTAGAAAGTGAGATGGCGATCAAAGATCGACTTACGTGTGTGAGTGTACAATTTTAAATTTTTATCTTTTAAATTAATGATCTAAATTAATTTTAAAATACAAACATGTTTCACTCCCTATTTTACTAACCATAGCATTTAAAATAAATATTAAACATTACTATTAAAATATTACATAAAGGAGACAATTACATAATAATAATAATTAACAAATTAAATGAATAAGCAAAATAAATAATAATAAATAATTGGGTTAGTAACAATAATAATAATAAATCATAATATATATAAATGGGGTTAGTAATAATAAGATAAATATCATATGAAAATAAATAAAATTAATAATAAAATAAACAAGAATATTTGCATAATAATTAAAAGTTCAATTTTTCTTAAACAATTATTTTTAAGATAAAGAAGAAAACATAAATAATTCATATTATACTAATTATTATAAAGTTTTAAATTATATACATATTATAAAAATTAGGTTAATTATAAACATATTATGAAAATAAATTATATTTACAAAATTAAATTAGCTAATTTTAATTATTTTTAAGCATATATTAAAAATTGTTTACATACAAAAATTAAATAATAATTATAAACAAATTATAAAATATATACATATAATTAAAGTTTATTAAAAGTTATAATTAACAAATAAATTAATATTTATAATTAGGGTTTATAAAAAATAATTAGTTTTTAAAAAAATATTTTAGGGTTTTAGAAAATATCAGGGTTACATGTTTAGAAAAATAAATTAGGATTAATTAATAATATACAAAAATAAATAATTTTTCTAATGAAATTTAATTGTAAAAGAAAATGAGTTTAAATTGTAAATAAGAAAATAATAATATATACATTCTATTTTTTTTATTATTTAAATTTGTTTAACTATAATATAAATTAATTAAATCAGAAAATCAGAAAAAAGAATGAAAAAGCAAAACTTACCTGGGCTGGGATTTGAACCCAGTCCCTAAGCTTTCAACCCTCAAGACCAGCATACCAACCACTGGGCCATGCGCACGCAGGTGATAGGGAGAACACTCCATTTGGTTTTGTTGTTTAACCTGGAAAAATCATGACAAAACAAAACAAATAACACAAAAAGGCCTGGGGAGGGATTCGAACCCAGGACCTTCACACAATACGCAAGCACACTTACCATCCAGTCGGGGGGGGCGCAACTGATAGTATAACCAACACAATCAATTATATATTAAGTCTGTTAATTAAATGAGAAAACATAGCAAAAAGGATGCTGCCTCCAGGAATCGAACACAAGCTTTAAGGCAATACGCGCGCGTCCCTCACCACTGGGCCAGGCAGTACATTTGTGAAATAATATCAATAATAAAACAAAAAATATTATATCAAGTATTTGAATGAAGAACTTGGCGCCAAAGGCCTTCGTCTTCAACCTTTTTCCTGCGAAAACACCTGCAAAATCATTTACGAAATTTCCTGCGAATTTTTCAAAACCTGAAACCTACGAAATTGAAACATCATCAAAACAGTATGATTTCATTAAATTAAGGATGCAAACAAGGTCCAGAGATCATTTGGAATTGGTCCACGGTCTTAGAATTCATTTATATTCACTTAAACGCAAAATCCTAATTTGAAGGTCAAGAACCCTAAAATGGCAACACACGATTCAACCATGTTTTCTTCAATTAAACTGCCCAGAATTCATCACAAGCTTCAACTAATCATGAATCAATAAACAAAATTAGTTTGCAATGCATAAATAAAGAGAATCGAAAAATTCAAAACCAAGAACAAAACAGATTCGGTTTAGGTCATATGCAATGATTTGGATGCTACAAATGGTTCAAATAGATTCAATGATGTTCATAGAACATGTCTCAACCTTCAAATTGTCTTGAAAGGGCCTGGATTATGAAATCCGAATTTGAATTTTTGTGAGTTTTTTGAATGTGCAAACTTACTCTTTGAGGCTGTGAAATCCGTCCCTATGCATTGTGTTCTCTTCATATACTTATAGTAAATGAATTAGGTCAGAAAGATTGGACCATTGTATGGATTTTTTTGATTTTGGAGATTGAAAAAGATTAGAACTTAAATTTCAAATATTTGTGAATGAGACCTTTCTATTTCAAGCCAATCTTCATCAATTGTGAATCAATTCAATCCAAATCATAATAATGACCTTCTAGAACAAAAATATATTTTAAATTTTCACATTTGATATTTTATTTAAATTTTAAAATGATTTTAATATAAAAAATCATAATAAATAAATTAAATAAAATAAAATTATGAAAATATCAAATAAATTTCGTGCATGATGTCATGGAACACTTTGGGTCACAAAAAGTTCAGCCCATTTAGAAAAATTTGGTTTTAAGACCCTATTTTCTTCATAAACCACCCAAAAATTTCCCAACTTTGCAAGGGCACACATCCTTCATTTTTAATGCTATGAGGGTGATTTTGGACATTTTGGAAATCTTGAAGAGTCCTATAACCAACCCCATTGGTTTCATGTCCATATCATTTACCATTCTCAAGATATGCCCTTTTGAAGTTGTTGACTTTTTGTTGACTTTCAAAAGGACCTATAATGTCTTAGCTCCTACCTTCCAAATGAAGCATTTTTGGGCTTGGCTTGTGAGACACAAAGTTGTAGAGAATTCAATTTCCTTCAAAATGAGCTTTGAATGGAAAAAATGTGATGAAGCATGTGAAAGTTATGTCTGGTCAAAGTTCAGTTGACTTTTCCTGAAGAAACCCTAATTTAGAAACCCCTGATTCTTGATGATCTGAAATCTCCTTGATGAATCATGATCAACCCTTGATAAAATGATGAATTTTACTTCATATACTTTATGTTGGCAAAAAATCATGAAGTTTGACTTTGGTTTGACCACAGTTGACCTCAGTTTGACTTTTTTACCTGCTTTGACTGATTTTGACTTATCTGATCATCTGACTGAGCAAACCTTTGAGAAAAGTTCTGAAATTTGTCATAGGGATTCTTAGACATATATAAGATGTTATGAAGCTCACTTGAAGTCTTGGAAGTCCATTTAGCCTGATTAAAGTCAAAACCCTAGTTTTGGATGCACTGCTTAGGAGGATGCATTGTCTGAGGGAATTGTCAAATCTTCTGACCCATGATGAACTTTGTGAACCTTGTGAACCTCATAAGATGTCTTGTGAACCTTGTGAACCTCATGAAAGGTCTTGTGAACCTTGTGAACCTCATAAAGTGTCTTGTAAACTTCATGAACCTCATGAAAGGTCTTGTGAACCTTGTGAACCTCATAAAGTGTCTTGTAAACTTCATGAACCTCATGAAAGGTCTTGTGAACCTTGTGAACCTCATAAGGTGTCTTGTGAATCTTGTGAACCTTGTGAACCTCTTAGCACACAAAGTTTTGTTTTGTGAGGGCAAATTTTGGGGTGCAACAGCTACCCCTGTTCAATTTTCTGAAACCTGAGGGGTTAGATTGGTATATTTGCCAGTTGTGACCTGGAAGGTTGAAGGGGATTGAACACAAAAGCCCAAAAATTTGCACTCACCGGTGCTTAGAGTGATACTGATGACTAGTTGTATATGCTCGAGTGGGCTTAAAGATGCCACTTGGAGAAAAGTTCTTCAAATACATCTCTTGGAGGATAAAGCAGTCCAAAATATGAAGATATAATGATAGCTTTCAGGAGGATAAACAACGTCCTGAGGTATAAGTATAACTTTTGGGAAGATAAACAACGGCCCAAAGTCATGATATGCTTTCAGGAGGATAAACAACGTCCTGAGGTATAAGTATAACTTTTGGGAAGATAAACAACAGCCCAAAGTCATGATATGCTTTCAGGAGGATAAACAACGTCCTGAGGTATAAGTATAACTTTTGGGAAGATAAACAACGGCCCAAAGTCATGATATACTTTCAGGAGGATAAACAACGTCCTGAGGTATGATGATAGCTTTCAGGAAGATAAACAACGTCCTGAGGTATAAACATAGCTTTTGGGAGGATAAACAATGGCCCAAAAGAAATGGTAGCTTTCAGGAGGATAAACAACATCCTGAGGTAATGATTGCTTTCAGGAGGATAAACAACGTCCTGAGGTAAGTTGTTGATGAAGTTTGTCTGCTGGAGAATTAATCTAAAAAACAAGATTATAACATTCTGTATGATAATATTAGCTTATGCATTATGTATGCATGTATAATATGATGCACTTAAGTAATGTATTATGTATCTATGTATATGTATGTTATGATGTAAATGATGTATGTATGAATCATGCAGCCTGAAGCGTCTGGATATCTTCGTATAACAACTGCTGGCCAGGGAAAATAAATCCCGATTCGTTGCTGGAGGATATGAGGAACTTGTTCCCGTCTCGTTTGATAATATAGTATTCCTAACCTCCCGTCTTCGTTTGATAGTAGGGTATACATAACCTCCCGTCTTCGTTCGTCGTACTCCTATTGGAAAAATAAATTCCCGACTATCCGTATGAGGATAAAAGAGATGGATATAAATTCCAGGGGAAATGTGACTCGAAGTACTTATGAAGATGGATTTGCCCTACTGGGGGATTTGTAGTGTATCGTGGCGAAGCTTCGTTGAACTCCTTCCCTCGTTCGTCCTTAGTAAATACTATTACCGCATTTTCATGCATTTCTGGTAAACATCAATCATATTCAAAAGCATACATACATTCAAACACAACCAATGGATGTTTCGCTTATGTAAATAGGGTAAAAGTAGATCTGGATTCAAAGATGAAACTTCATTTATATCACAAAGTGACCTATACATAGGCGAATTTGTACAAGGAGACAGAAATCTTAGTAAGAGGAATTTGTCATAACAATTTTTTTACAAAACAAGGAAAATCAACTATGTGGGAAATAATCCTATTGAGTTTCAATTCTACTATTGCCATTATCTTCAAGTATCTCATCTTCTGCTGTCGAGACGGAAACGATTGGATTGAGCTTTATCTGTTCAAACTTGAGTAAGTAGCACAACTGGTGGTAGTTTCATGGGTGATCCAAACGAGACATAGTCATACGCTTTAGTCCCTAAATTTTTCCTGGATTGCCCTTTCAGGTTTTCAATCCACCGGGATACCCTTTTTTGCCCAAGCCGCCTTTTCAGGTTTTCGACTTGCCGGGTGTACATTTTTTTATATATATATCCCTAATTTTTGCCCAAACCCTTTTGGTTTGTCGGGATGCCCTTATTTTTGCCTAGGCCAATCAACCTAGCGGGGTCTCTTTTTATGCGTAGTATTTTTTAACTATGTCTGCGTTTACAGGCTGCGGGAAGTCTTCACCATCCATAGTAGTAAGTATCATGGCACCTCCTGAGAATATTGTCTTGACTACAAATGGTCCTTCATATGTTGGAGTCCACTTGCCCCTGGGATCACCCTGTGGTAATATGATGCGCTTGATTACCAAATCACCAGCCTGATATACCTTTGGCTTAACCTTCTTGTTGAAAGCCTTGATCATTCGTTTCTGGTACATCTGGCCATGACAAACTGCTGCTAGCCTTTTCTCATCAATCAAATTTATCTGGTCAAGTCGGGTCTGAATCCACTCATCTTCATCCAAGCCTGCATCCTTCATAATTCTTAAGGAGGGAATTTGAACTTCAATGGGCAGAACTGCTTCCATACCATAGACTAAGGAGAATGGGGTTGCCCCTGTTGAAGTGCGTATTGTAGTACGATAACCATGAAGAGCAAATGGTAACATCTCATGCCAATCCTTGTAAGTAACAGTCATCTTCTGTACAATCTTCTTAATGTTCTTATTAGCAGCTTCTACTGCCCCATTCATCTTTGGACGATACGGAGAAGAGTTGTGATGCTTAATCTTGAACTGCGTGCAGAGATCAGTAATCATAGTGTTGTTCAGATTAGAGCCATTGTCAGTAATAATCCTTTCGGGGATGCCATACCTACATATGAGATTATTCTTAATGAATCGAGCCACAACATTCTTAGTAACGGATGCAAATGAAGCTGCCTCTACCCACTTTGTGAAGTAATCAATAGCGACCAGGATGAAACGATGCCCATTAGAAGCAGTAGGTTTGATCTCACCAATCATATCAATGCCCCACATAGCGAAAGGCCAAGGAGCAGTCAACACATTCAATGGTGATGGAGGTATATGCACTTTATCAGCATAGATTTGACACTTGTGACATGTTCTGGAGTGTTGATAGCAATCAGCTTCCATGGTAGACCAATAGTAACCTGCTCTCAATATCTTCTTTGCCATAGTATGACCACTAGAATGAGTGCCAAATATCCCATCATGCATATCTTCCATAATCTCAATTGCCTCCTTCTTATCCACACAACGAAGCATAGTTGAATCATGATTGCGCTTGTACAAAATCCCATTACTCAAAAAGAACTTAGCAGAAAACCTTCTCAGAAACTTCCTATCTTTGACAGATGCCCCTTCAGGGAACTCCTGAGCTTCAAGATATCTTTTCACTTCATAAAACCAAGGTTTCTCCTCTGCTTCTTCAGTGCCAATCTCATTGCAGTATGCAGGTTTTTCAAATCTATCAATAGTAATCTTGGGAGCTTCATCATCCCAGTTGATCTCAAACATGGATGCCATGGTGGCTAAGGCATCTGCTAACTGGTTCTCTCTTCGTGGAATATGTCCAAAGGTAATCTCTTTAAAATGTGGGATCAAAGACAACACATGCTCTCTGTAAGGAATGAGATTATCATGCTTGGTATCCCAATCTCCTTTAATCTGACTTACTACCAGGGCTGAATCTCCAAACACATCTAGGAACTGAATCTTCATATCAATAGCAGCTTTAATACCCAGGATACATGCCTCATACTCAGCCATGTTATTGGTACAATAGAAACAAAGTCTGGCAGTAATCGGGGTATGACAACCTTCAGGGGAACTAATCACAACACCAACACCATTACCAAGTGCATTAGAAGCTCCATCAAAAACCATAGACCATCGGGATCCTTGTTCAGGTCCGTCATATTGTCCAGGTTCTTTGGTAATAATCATAATATCTTCATCAGGGAACTCAAAACTCATTGACTGATAATCATCCACTGCTTGGTGAGCCAAATGATCAGCCACAACACTTCCTTTAATGGCCTTCTGAGTAGTATACTGTATGTCATATTCTGTCAAGATCATTTGCCATCTTGCAATTCTTCCGGACAGAGCAGGTTTCTCGAATATGTACTTGATTGGATCCATCTTCGAAATCAATAAGGTAGTATGAGTCAACATATACTGTCTTAGTCGGCGAGCAGCCCATGCCAAAGCGCAGCAAGTTTTCTCGAGCAGTGAGTATCTTGTTTCACAGTCGGTAAACTTTTTGCTAAGGTAGTATATTGCCTGCTCTTTTCGACCAGACTCGTCATGTTGCCCCAATACACACCCCATTGAGTTGTCTAACACTGTCAAGTACATAATCAAGGGTCTTCCATCAACTGGTGGCATCAAAATTGGAGGTTCTAGCAGATATTTCTTGATTTCATCAAATGTTGTCTGGCACTCATCATTCCATTCCATTACCTGATCTTTCTTCAACAATTTGAAGATTGGCTCACAGGTAGCTGTTAACTGGGAAATAAATCTTGCAATGTAATTCAATCGTCCCAAGAAACCTCTAACTTCCTTCTCAGTACGGGGAGCTGGCATCTCTTGTATAGCTTTCACTTTTGCGGGATCTACTTCAATACCTTTTCCACTGACAATGAAACCCAGGAGTTTACCAGACCTAACTCCAAAAGTACACTTGTTTGGGTTCAATCTCAACTTGTATTTCTTCAACCTCTCAAACAACTTATGTAGATGATCAAGATGTTGCTCTTCATTCTGGGACCTGGCTATCATATCATCCACATATACCTCTATCTCATGATGAATCATATCATGAAACAAAGCCACCATAGCACGCTGATATGTTGCCCCTGCATTCTTCAAACCAAATAGCATCACTTTATAGCAAAAGGTGCCCCACTGTGTAACAAATGTTGTCTTCTCCATATCTTCAGGTGCCATCTTGATTTGATTATAACCAGAGAAACCATCCATAAAAGAGAATACCTTATGCTGAGCAGTGTTGTCTACCAGAACATCAATATGAGGAAGTGGAAAGTCATCTTTGGGGCTGGCCTTGTTCAAATCCCTGTAGTCCACACACATACGTACCTTACCATCTTTCTTAGGTACCGGTACCACATTTGCAACCCACTGAGGATAAGAAGTCACAGCTAAAAACCCTGCATCAAACTGTTTCATCACCTCTGCTTTAATCTTCTCTGACATTTCAGGACGCATACGACGAACCTTCTGTTTCTTTGGACGACAATCTTCTTTCACTGGTAATCGGTGAACTACAATGTCTGTATCCAACCCTGGCATATCTTCGTAGGACCAAGCAAAGATCTCCACATAATCATGTAACATTTGAATCAACCTGCTCTTGACACTATCCTCTAATTCAGCCCCTATCTTGACCTCTTTCCTGTTTTCTTCAGTTCCTAGATTCACAACTTCGACTGGCTCTTCATGTGGTTGTATAGCTTTCTCTTCTTGTTGTAACAACCTAGCAAGCTCTACAGGTACTTCACAATCGTCCTCCTTTCCATCTTCAGCTTGATAGATCGGATTCTCGAAATTATAATTGGCAATAGTAGAACTGTTATCAACAAGATCCAGAGTGGATGAGGATCTGCATTTTAGTGATGTGGGTGTGTGTAAGAACACATAGCTGATAAAATAAAAATAAAAGAGAAAAAAAAGACAAGGAACACAATATTTACGAAAACGAAACGTCCACTGATTTTTATTGAATGAAGTATGCAAATGAAATGACATCCCGTAACCAACACACCATTGTGCCCCGGGTAAGGCACAAGGCTTTAAGAGTTCATTTGTTCAAGAAATTACAAACTTTAAAAGTAACAACACAGTAATAGTATTTACTCCTGACTAAAGGAGATAGGAATAACATCTTCAGCTTTCCAATTATTGAGCCCAGCACCCACAGTAGGAAAAATCCAAGCATCCAAGTTGTAGTCTTCATCATAGTCACCCACAACATTGATCTGGTTCTTCATAATCCCCTGATTAGTGATACGAACAGCACGAGCACGACGAACAGCCTTCTGGGACTCTGCAGTGAAACCCAAACCAAATTTGTCAGATTTGTACGGAATGTCAGGAAGTTGACCCCAAATAGTACAACCACCTTCATCCACCACAGCTCTAGCATCTTTAAGGGAGGCCATCGTAGGAGGTACTCTGGTGACCACAGGAACTTTCTTAACAACATGAGGAGCTTCATAATCATTAACAATCCAAGGAACCACTTCAAATGTCTGACACGGAGTTTCAACATATTCACCTTCCACTTCAAGATATTTAAAGGTGTTCACATGGCTAATCATATACCCTTCCTCTCCGTAAACAGTAACAGCCTTCCCCTCTACTGGATATCTCAGCTTTTGATGTAAGGTAGAGGTTACAGCACCTGCCCCATGGATCCAGGGACGACCAAGCAAACAAGAGTACGAAGGACGAATATCCATCACATAAAATGTAGCTTTGAAAACCTGAGAACCAACTTTGATTGGGAGATCAATTTCTCCATGCACCACTCTTCTCGAGCCATCAAAAGCCTTCACCACTATATTACTGGGTTTCAATACAGCATCTTTAGGACTAAGCTTATTCAGAACTTCTTTGGGCAATACATTCAGAAAGGAACCATTGTCTATTAATACATGTGACAGGGTAGTGCCCATACATTCAATAGAGATATGTAGAGCCCTATTATGATCCCTCTTAGCAGGAGTCAAATCAGCATCGGAGAAACCTAACCCATTATCATAGGTCAAATGTGCAACACAATTTTCAAACTGGTCTACAGAAATCTCATTGGGTACATGAGCAGTCTTTAGAAATTTAATCAGGGCCTTGGCATGAGCCTCAGAGCACAACAATAAGGACAACATAGAAATCTTAGAGGGAGTATGCCCCAATTGATCAACAATGTCATAATCACTCTTGCGAATGATTTTCAATACTTCTTCCATCTGCTTAGAAAGATCATCAGCAACTGGCACATCAGTTGGTATAGGTTCAATAACAGGACCTTTGCCCCGAGCATCAGCAGTCGAGGTAGTAGCTGGAGTAACTGTATTCTTGGAGGTAACTGGAGGAGAGAAAACTCTTCCGCTTCGTGTGATCTTACTAGATCCAGCAATATTATCAACATCAAGGTTCATATCAACAACAGGCGTATCAGCTAATGGTTCCTGCTTAACACCATGGATATAAACATCAGACCCATAATGCCAAGGCACAGCTTTATCAGAAGTATACGGAATAGGACCAGGAGTGGTAATGATCATAGGAGCCACTCTAGCTTCAGCAACAATCTTCACAGGGCCTTCAGCAGTAATCTTAATTGGACCCTTATGAGTGATTTTGACAGGTCCCTTGGAAGTGATCCTTACCGGCACTTTATCAACCATATCTACCTCTTCAATCTTCGTACCTCTAGTTATATGATCCACCATACTTTCCACAGAAGGTGGTGTCCTCTCAAACACTATGGTGTAATTATTCATGAGGCGTTGAATTCCGTCCTTCAACCTCCAGCAACTATCCGGCTTATAAACACAATAGACACAATCTTCACGACAACCTGGAAAGAACCCAGCTTGTACTAACTTCTTCTTAATAACAGACAATGGTGTAGTTAAATCTGCAACTGAGGAAATATGTGAATCTTCGTCAATGGCATTGACAGTCTTCTCATGATTTGGCATGGGAGCAGTAATCACATTTGGAGTACCCGAAGGGTCAAACTCAATCTCTCCAGCCTCAATCATATCTTGAATTTTGTTCTTCAATACCCAGCAACTATTGGTATCATGTCCCTGACAATTCGAATGATATGCACATCGTGCATTGGGATTATACCTGGGAGAGGTAACATTAGGATTCTGAGGAGGATCTTTCAGAGTGATAAGTTCAGCCTTCAACAAGTGTTGCAAGGCTTGGGCCATTGACATGTTGATCTTAGTGAAATGCCTTCTAGCCCTCTGTTGATTTCCCTGTGGCTGCTCTGGTGTTGTAGGAGTTGGATTGGAAATATGAACTGCACTCACAGACTGACGCCTTCTACTACGATCAGGTTGACCATAAACAGCATTTGACTCTTTCTTCCCACTGGGAGGCTTCTTTGCAGCACCTGATGAAGAAGCACCCACTTGAATCTTGCCACTCCTTATGCCACTTTCTACGCGCTCTCCTGTCATTATCAACTCAGTGAAGCCAGATGATGAGCTTCCAATGAGATGACTGTAAAATGGGCCATTCAACGTACACATGAACATATCAACTAACTCCCTGTCAGTTAAAGGGGGTTGTACTCTTCCAGCCAAATCTCTCCACTTCTGGGCATACTCCTTGAAACTTTCTTTAGCACCCATGGACATGCTTTGTAGTTGCATGCGAGTAGGGGCTAGATCAGCATTGTATTGATATTGCTTATAGAAGGCTTCAGCAAGATCATTCCAATCACGGATGTTGACACTCTCTAACTGATAGTACCATTCCAATTGAGCTCCAGTTAGCTCTCTTGGAAGAAATGGATCCACAACTTATTATCAGCAGTATGGGGTTGGATCCTTCGGACATAAGACCTCAGATGCAGCTTGGGACAAGAGACACCATCATAAACTACGAAAGTAGGAACCTTGAAACCAATGGGTATGACTACCCCAGATATCAGACTCAGGTCTTCAAAATCCAGCCCAGAAGACTTTTGCAATTCCATAGCATCCATTCTATCCACCAGCATCTTGAACTTATCCTCATTAGGCTCATGATAGTAGTTAGCTTCAGAATCAGAGTCCCCCATTGTGTTGTGGATACTGCCTCCCTCTTTCTCAGACTCTTCAGACTCATAATCTTCAACCGGTTCTCTGGTCTTGACAGGACCTCTGAACCTTCTTCCCATGTTGATCAGGCCACCTGACCTTCTAGTCTTCTTAGTCTTCTTGGCCAGCAGTGTCTTCAATTCATCCTGCCCCTTGGACAAGTTCAGGATTAGCTCTTGGAACTGTGCATTTTGTGCCTGGAGATCCTTAACTGTTTGCTCAAGAGCCATTGCTGAAAATAACAGCGAGAAGATAAGAAACCTGTGCACAATAAACCTGTGATGCAGTGATATGATATGTGAATGCGTATGCAATGTTTTCAAGGACCGCAGGATTTAAATTTGCTTAAACAAAAAAGAAGGTAAACTTTTATTAGTAATAAATTTGTTTTGCCTCTTGGGCTTACAGAAAATGAAATGAAATAAATACAAGAGATGGGGTTTTAAGTCTCCCATGGACGTTTCCTCTTTGTGTTGAGGTATGAGTTGAGATTCCGCTCCTCGTGAAGTTGCTTTGTTAGTTCCAGGATTCTTTCTTGACTTGCTTTGTAATGAGCCTCGAAAGTATCCCTTTGCTCCTTCAACTGGATCCAGGATCTCTGTAAGTCTTCCATGTCAGTTGGCATGTCTGGGTGAAGGATGGTATAAGAGGTATCTCCTTCAGCAACAGGCTCCATAGTAACTGGCAGGATGGCAGGATATGGCATCATGAGAGTCTGAGCACGAGATCGCACCCATCTGAGGTAAGCTTCCATAGGAATAGTGTACTTGGGCTCCATAGTCTTGCTGTCAACCTTGTTCAATTTTCCCCATGCTCGTATGAATCTCTGACGGTAACCTTGAAGATCGTTGTCGTAGTCAAACACAATACCCTGAATCAACATGTCATGTGGACCATCACTCCGAGCGTAACCAAACTGTCGTAAAGCTAAAGAAGGGTTGTAAGTAATGCCTCCTCTTATGCCTAGAAGTGGCACATTAGGAAACTCCCCACAACGGTCAATGATAGTGACATTCTCCATAGATCTGGAGCACCAATGGATATCTGAATGAGAGAGTAACATGATCCTTTTAGACCACCTGAACCCTTGTTCATTCTTCATCACTGAGCGAGGAAGGTGAGAAATAAACCACCTAGATAGCAAAGGTATGCAACACATCAGAGTTCCTCGTGCCTTTGTAGTACGAGTATGAAGAGAGTGCAGAATGTCTCCAAGCAATGTAGGCACTGGATTGTGACTCAGAAATATGTTGATGGCGTGAATGTCTATGAACTGATCTGGATTGGGGAACAACACTAAGCCATAAATCAGCAAGGCTAAGATCTCCTCAAAAGCATCATAGCTCATAGCCTTCAAGAACACTTGAGCCTTCTCCATCAACACCTTAGCAAGAATACCCTTAACTCCGCTTCTCGTTTCTAAAACAATGTCTGACTTCTTTAGATGTAGAGCTGCAGTGATGACTTCAGGTTTAGGCTCTTTCTCCAAGCCTGTGAAGGGTCTCTGATCAAGGATAAGTATACCCAATAGTTTGGAGAACTCTTCCATTGTAGGAACCAGTTGATAGTCGGAGAATGTGAAGCAATGGTGCTTAGGATCAAAGAACTGAAACAGAACACTCATCATGTCTTCATTGAACCCTGAAGTGACTAGATCCAATAGGTGACCATGTATCTTGATGAACTGAGAGTTTTCATAAACTTGGGAAACCAATTCTTTAAGCTTGGGAGGTATTCCTACAAAGTTGATCCGGATGGTATTCCTACGAGCAGAAGCCATAACCTGCAACAAAGAACAAAGATAAATCCCTTGGTCCTTGAAATGGTTAGTGAAAATGCTATGCTTATGATGCATGATGATGCTATGATGTTATGCTCAATCACAAACATGTGGCACACACAAACAAGTCACACCATAGCCCTAGGTTTAAAGGTTTGCATGAGGTTCAAAGGTAAGTACCCTCCCCTGAAGTTTAGATGGTTCATCCTGTCCTATAAAGTAACCAGGTTCTAAGGGATCTCAATATGATTGATCCTTCACAAGGGTGGTTGTTCAGTAGGCAACTTACTTGCCAACCAAAACCCTCCAAGTTTAGAATCTCAATGAGCGTAGTATCGAGTATCAACCAACTTCAGTCTTCACCAAAGCCGGTTATCTCACTACTTTCTAAAGGCCAAGATGGGATAACTAGGGTTCTAAAAGTTAGTTAGTGTATTGACAACATATGGCAGCCTCATATTATCCTCCACTTGACTTAAGGAACATAAGCACCAACCAAGAAGTCACACTACCTATGGCCACCAGATCAACCATATCGGTATACGCCGTACAGTTTCCTTGGTCTATTGCCATTTACCTAAGGTACACTAGATCCGGGTTAGGATCTTTCACACATAAGAGCACCCAACAAGTAAGTATAAAGCAAACAAAGCAAACAATTTTAAAGTGATCTAATTCCTAAGGGTACCCCTCTTTTATTAAATCCCCAGCAGAGTCGCCAGTTCTGTAACACGGTGGGAGAACTGACTTTAGTTATGTTGCGTATAGCAAGAGTCGCCACCGACTTTTATTTTATCCAAAGGAAAGGCATAAAAGAACAGGAAAGACCTTTTAAAAGATTTTTGGGTTCGGGGGGGGGGGGGGGGGTAGGTTATGTAAAGGGAAGGTGTTAGCACCCTTTACATCCATGGTTATCCATGGGCTCTTAGTTACTTAGCTCACTTTAAAATGTTTTTGAAATGTGAAGTGTGTGAATAGAAATTTTCTTAAGTGTTTTATAATGATCCATGTACGGATGTATATAAAACCTTTGTTTTGAAAATTGTTTGAAATGTATGAAGTGTTTGAAATGTTTTGAAGAGTGAGCAAGTTTCTAAGAGGAACATACCCTAAGTTTAAGTCTTTTCTGTTCTTGAATCCTTTAAATGGTAAGACTATCCTTATTATTAAGGAATAGGTAGTCATTACCTTGGATGTGAGGGACAAGTGAAGGGACATCTGTTATTTAGGCAATTGTGGGGTGTATAAGCAATTCGAAGGGACTTATCATCTTTATTCGAAAGGGACAAGATCATTACGAAGGTAACATTCGAAGGGACTTGATCTAGATGATGTGAAATGAGGGACTTTGCTTTATACACCCTACTTGACCTTTTGTTTAGGCAACATGAGAGGTAACCCTAGAAAGTGAGATGGCGATCAAAGATCGACTTACGTGTGTGAGTGTACAATTTTAAATTTTTATCTTTTAAATTAATGATCTAAATTAATTTTAAAATACAAACATGTTTCACTCCCTATTTTACTAACCATAGCATTTAAAATAAATATTAAACATTACTATTAAAATATTACATAAAGGAGACAATTACATAATAATAATAATTAACAAATTAAATGAATAAGCAAAATAAATAATAATAAATAATTGGGTTAGTAACAATAATAATAATAAATCATAATATATATAAATGGGGTTAGTAATAATAAGATAAATATCATATGAAAATAAATAAAATTAATAATAAAATAAACAAGAATATTTGCATAATAATTAAAAGTTCAATTTTTCTTAAACAATTATTTTTAAGATTAAGAAGAAAACATAAATAATTCATATTATACTAATTATTATAAAGTTTTAAATTATATACATATTATAAAAATTAGGTTAATTATAAACATATTATGAAAATAAATTATATTTACAAAATTAAATTAGCTAATTTTAATTATTTTTAAGCATATATTAAAAATTGTTTACATACAAAAATTAAATAATAATTATAAACAAATTATAAAATATATACATATAATTAAAGTTTATTAAAAGTTATAATTAACAAATAAATTAATATTTATAATTAGGGTTTATAAAAAATAATTAGTTTTTAAAAAAATATTTTAGGGTTTTAGAAAATATCAGGGTTACATGTTTAGAAAAATAAATTAGGATTAATTAATAATATACAAAAATAAATAATTTTTCTAATGAAATTTAATTGTAAAAGAAAATGAGTTTAAATTGTAAATAAGAAAATAATAATATATACATTCTATTTTTTTTATTATTTAAATTTGTTTAACTATAATATAAATTAATTAAATCAGAAAAAAGAATGAAAAAGAAAAACTTACCTGGGCTGGGATTTGAACCCAGTCCCTAAGCTTTCAACCCTCAAGACCAGCACACCAACCACTGGGCCATGCGCACGCAGGTGATAGGGAGAGCACTCCATTTGGTTTTGTTGTTTAACCTGGAAAAATCATGACAAAACAAAACAAATAACACAAAAAGGCCTGGGGAGGGATTCGAACCCAGGACCTTCACACAATACGCAAGCACACTTACCATCCAGTCGGGAGGGCGCAACTGATAGTATAACCAACACAATCAATTATATATTAAGTCTGTTAATTAAATGAGAAAACATAGCAAAAAAGATGCTGCCTCCAGGAATCGAACACAAGCTTTAAGGCAATACGCGCGCGTCCCTCACCACTGGGCCAGGCAATACATTTGTGAAACAATATCAATAATAAAACAAAAAATATTATATCAAGTATTTGAATGAAGAACTTGGCGCCAAAGGCCTTCGTCTTCAACCTTTTTCCTGCGAAAACACCTGCAAAATCATTTACGAAATTTCCTGCGAATTTTTCAAAACCCGAAACCTACGAAATTGAAACATCATCAAAACAGTATGATTTCATTAAATTAAGGATGCAAACAAGGTCCAGAGATCATTTGGAATTGGTCCACGGTCTTAGAATTCATTTATATTCACTTAAACGCAAAATCCTAATTTGAAGGTTAAGAACCCTAAAATGGCAACACACGATTCAACCATGTTTTCTTCAATTAAACTGCCCATAATTCATCACAAGCTTCAACTAACCATGAATCAATAAACAAAATTAGTTTGCAATGCATAAATAAAGAGAATCGAAAAATTCAAAACCAAGAACAAAACAGATTCGGTTTAGGTCATATGCAATGATTTGGATGCTACAAATGGTTCAAATAGATTCAATGATGTTCATAGAACATGTCTCAACCTTCAAATTGTCTTGAAAGGGCCTGGATTATGAAATCCGAATTTGAATTTTTGTGAGTTTTTTGAATGTGCAAACTTACTCTTTGAGGTTGTGAAATCCGTCCCTATGCATTGTGTTCTCTTCATATACTTATAGTAAATGAATTAGGTCAGAAAGATTGGACCATTGTATGGATTTTTTTGATTTTGGAGATTGAAAAAGATTAGAACTTAAATTTCAAATATTTGTGAATGAGACCTTTCTATTTCAAGCCAATCTTCATCAATTGTGAATCAATTCAATCCAAATCATAATAATGACCTTCTAGAACAAAAATATATTTTAAATTTTCACATTTGATATTTTATTTAAATTTAAAATGATTTTTAATATAAAAAATCATAATAAATAAATAAAATAAAATAAAATTATGAAAATATCAAATAAATTTCGTGCATGATGTCATGGAACACTTTGGGTCACAAAAAGTTCAGCCCATTTAGAAAAATTTGGTTTTAAGACCCTATTTTCTTCATAAACCACCCAAAAATTTCCCAACTTTGCAAGGGCACACATCCTTCATTTTTAATGCTATGAGGGTGATTTTGGACATTTTGGAAAGCTTGAAGAGTCCTATAACCAACCCCATTGGTTTCATGTCCATATCATTTACCATTCTCAAGATATGCCCTTTTGAAGTTGTTGACTTTTTGTTGACTTTCAAAAGGACCTATAATGTCTTAGCTCCTACCTTCCAAATGAAGCATTTTTGGGCTTGGCTTGTGAGACACAAAGTTGTAGAGAATTCAATTTCCTTCAAAATGAGCTTTGAATGGAAAAAATGTGATGAAGCATGTGAAAGTTATGGCTGGTCAAAGTTCAGTTGACTTTTCCTGAAGAAACCCTAATTTAGAAACCCCTGATTCTTGATGATCTGAAATCTCCTTGATGAATCATGATCAACCCTTGATAAAATGATGAATTTTACTTCATATACTTGATGTTGGCAAAAAATCATGAAGTTTGACTTTGGTTTGACCACAGTTGACCTCAGTTTGACTTTTTTACCTGCTTTGACTGATTTTGACTTATCTGATCATCTGACTGAGCAAACCTTTGAGAAAAGTTCTGAAATTTGTCATAGGTATTCTTAGACATATATAAGATGTTATGAAGCTCACTTGAAGTCTTGTAAGTCCATTTAGCCTGATTAAAGTCAAAACCCTAGTTTTGGATGCACTGCTTAGGAGGATGCATTGTCTGAGGGAATTGTCAAATCTTCTGACCCATGATGAACTTTGTGAACCTTGTGAACCTCATAAGATATCTTGTGAACCTTGTGAACCTCATGAAAGGTATTGTGAACCTTGTGAACCTCATAAAGTGTTTTGTAAACTTCATGAACCTCATGAAAGGTCTTGTGAACCTCATAAAGTGTCTTGTAAACTTCTTGAACCTCATGAAAGGTCTTGTGAACCTTGTGAACCTCATAAGGTGTCTTGTGAATCTTGTGAACCTTGTGAACCTCTTAGCACACAAAGTTTTGTTTTGTGAGGGCAAATTTTGGGGTGCAACAGTGAGACCCCGCTTTCTCCTTCTTCCGGGTTTGTGCAGCATTACCCTTCCTTCGGGATAAAAATGCCTGACTGGCGACTCTTCCTTTTCTGCGCCACTTTCGCGTCTGTACCAGGATAGAAATCCCGGGAGCGATACCATCGTCACACTTGATAACCCTCGTCATAATTTGTGACGGTCGTCCTAGGAGGTGATGAACGTCACTCATCCCAGATGGACTTCAAGAAGAGGGGACAGTCGTCCCACAATCCAACCTACAACTTCTCTTTGTTTCTCTCATTCGTCTTTGTATCTTCTTCTCATACCAACTTATCAATCAATCGACACACAATTCAATAACAACACAACAATAATTTTCTAAACCATTTAAAACACCTTATTTCACCAAAACAACTTATTCAATAAAAAAAACTTATTCACCCACATAAAACAACAATGGACAACAATTCATATACCCAATCCTACATGTATTAATCATATAATCCCGATTATAAGGTTAGAATCCCACTCTTACCTTGGATTGAAGGCAACTCTAATACTTTGATCGGAACCCTAGCTTTTTCTCTCCTAAGCACTTTACATAACTTCTTTTCTCCACTTCTTGTTTTTCCTTATTTCACTGATAACTTATTTCCTCTAATTCTAATTAACTTATGATTTTTCTTAATCTTAATAATTTCTATTGAGCCTAAACCATACACCTCCCACATTGCTAATCCTACACACCAAACAACCCCATTTATCAAAATAACATAAGTCTACTATAAACTCACGACTTAATCAACTCAACTTAATTCAACTAACAAGACCCGACTTAAATCAACTTAATTAAATTAATTCAAACAAACCAACATAGAAACTCAATGAAAAAAATACTCCAACCTTACGACAATATTTAATTAAATAAATAATTAAAATAAATAGGGTGTTACAACTCTCCCCCACTTAGGATATTTTCGTACTCGAAAATCTTACCTTGCTCAAACAACTCGGGATAAAACTCTCACATCTTGATTTCCAACTCCCACGTCGTACTTTCTCCGGATGCTCCCAACCACACTAATTTCACCAACACAATCTCTTCACCTCTTAGAGTCTTCATCTCACGCTTCGTGATCCGTACAGGAATTGTCTCAACAGTAAGATTATCCCGTACTTGCACATCATCCATACTAATCACATGACATGGATCTGAAATGTACTTCCAAAGTTGCGACACGTGAAACACATCATGCAAATTTGAAAGGTTAGGCGGTAAGGCCACTCTATAAGTGACATTTCCAACTTTGTCTGAAATCTGATACGAACCAATAAAATAAGGAGTGAGCTTCTTAGAATTCAACGCACGACCAACACAAGTTACAGGTGTAACTCTCAAAAATACATGATTACCTGCTTGAAATTCCAAATCTTTCCTTCGCTTTTCATGATAACTCTTCTGCCTACTTTGGAAAGTTTTCATCTTTTCTCGAATCAACTTCACCTTCTCGGTAGTATCTGGAACAATCTCAAGCCCAAACACTACACTTTCTCTAGATTCATGCCAACATAAAGGAGTCCTACATCTCCGACCATACAACACTTTGAAAGGTGACATTCCAATACTAGAATGGTAATTGTTATTATAAGTGAATTCTATCAACGGGAGATAAGGATCTTGTTGTACCCCAAAATTTACCCTCTAATTTTTAACTCTAACAGGCTTTTTTGTTTCGCATTCATTTGCATCATATTCATAGCATAACATGTATTATGTCTTCATATTAACCAGAACAATTTCTCGAATTTACCGACAGACTGGTCAAACGAATTTTCAACTGTGCCTAAAATCAATAAACGAAAAATGTCAAATTTAAAATTAGCAAATGTTAGTAATATTAATTTACAGTTTACGTGGTTTAATCTGACATGTTAAAAGTATTTTTAAGGCTATTTTTGGTCATATGTTGATCAGTCAGGGCGGTTTCAACGGTCATAATTTTTATTTCAAAATCCGACCAAACGATGTATTTTTTCGAGTCATTTATTTTGCGCTGATTATTTTGATGTGTCCATTTTATTTTTTTGAGCACTTTGGCGTCCACTTTTATTTTTTTGAGTTCGTTTATTTTTACATTGGGTCTAGAATAAATAAATAGGATTATTAATTTTTCTTTTTAATTTTAGCTATTTTAATTATTAAACTTTATTTAATTTTTAAATTAATATTTTATTGGATTTTAAATTTAACACTTAACCAATTATCATTAACCTTAATTGGTCCATATATATACTTACTATTGTGGCTGATTTAAGGGACCCAAAAAAAACGAGAGTGGAAAGGCGCAGGTGCGAGAGACAGATCATCCACTTTTTCCAGTTTAAGAACAATAAGCTTGCTTTTTTTCTTACCGTAAGTCTTATACTAACTGGACTTGCTTGTCACTTATATACACATATATAATTTTCTGGTTTCTACTGATCCATCTACATTTAATCATCATAATCTTGGTTTGGTTAATATATATACTTGACATATCTTGTTAATATTTCACACGTTTTTTTCTCTTATATGAGTATCACATATAGTCGTGTTAATATAAAATACATATAATATAACGTTGATATATATATATATATATATATATATATATATATATATATATATATATATATATATATATATGATATATAATATATATAACTACTTCATTAATTTTATTTTATTTTATAATTCGATTATGTTGTTTGGATCGGATCGTGTCGATACTTTGTTTGCACGTTTGTGTGTATGTGGCGTGACACTTGTGTTGATCCGATCCATTGCGATGATCGCAATTCTTGCGTTAGCAACATCGTTTTTTTTTTTTTTTTTTTTTTTACAAATTTAGATCCACCCGGTTTTGACCCTATTGCGATGATCACGTTAAGTGTAGCAAGTTAATAGTTGATTTCATAAGTTCATGTGCGATTTTTTTTAATTATTGTTGTATTTCGATTTTACACACTCCGGTGGTTTGGCCTAGCGGCAATCCGCTTTTTATGCGCCTACCAATTCGTGTTTCGATTTGCAAATTTGTGTTTTATTTCGATTTTATTATATTGATTTTTCTTGATTCGATTTGCGATGACTGTCTATGCGGTAGCAATTTGTCTTTTATTTTTAATTTGTGTACATTTTTAAACGATTCAACGTCTTTATATCTTTTATTGTAATTGTATTTTTATCTCTTATTTATTTCTGATTTAAGTAGATACTAATTAATTAAAAAACTAATAATATTTTCTTTTGGTTGTAGTTTATTTTCTTAGAATGAATGTATAGGCATAAATAAACTTGTAATTTATTTTCCGTATTTTACTTTTTGCACTCCCTTGATCATGTAACTACCCCAAAGCCTTGTAATAGTTTAGGACTTTATTTTTCGTATTTTACTTTCCGCACCTTACAAACTATTTAGATGTATGGATAATAGGATTGCATGGCAAAATTAAAAACAAATTAAAAAACCTTAATAAAAGATCGAATAACTTAAAATAACACACCTTGCACACTTGCACCTTTAGGGTAGCCTCTCTTGTAGCCTTACGAATATTGGTCATGTCCCTTGAAAGTAGGGGGTGTCTTAGCAAAAGACGCTTACGAATAAATCATCATAGTTGCCTACGAAAAAGATCATAGTCCCTCGATGATCCTTCGAGTTGCCTACAAAAAGATGATCTCGTCCCTCGATGACCCTACTAAAAAAAGATCATAGTCCCTCGATGACCCTTCGAGTTGCCTACGAAAAGATGATCTCATCCCTCGATGAACCTACAAAAAAATGATGATAGTCCCTTCGAATTGCTAAGGTATCCTTACATGTTGCCTTCTATGACCATTCGATGACCCTACTCCAGTCCCTTACATCCAAAGATAAGACTACTTACTGACTAATAGTAACGACAGTCTTATCTCTAAGGAAAGAGGAAAATAACTTGAATGACCTTGAGTAGGTAGGAAACCCCTAACTTCTTGCTCATAATTTCAAATCAAACTTACTCTTTGCACCTCACACTTTCAAAAACCTTCCAAAAAAAACCACTTTGTATACATTCATATGAGAATCATTACAAAGGTGGGCCTTTTCTAAACACACCACCACTATTTTTTCAAACAAAAAACAAAGTGAGCTAAGCAGTCAAGAGCCCATGGATAACCATGGATACAAAGGGTGTTAACACCTTCCCTTTGTATAACCTACCCCCCAAAATCAAAAATCTAAACCAAGGTCTTTCTTGTTCTTTTCCACCTTTCCTATTTGGATAAAAGAAAAGTCGGTGGAAACTCTTGCTATCCGCAACATTGTTTTTGTGAAAACAAAAACGACAAAATCAGTTCTCCCACAATATTACAGAACTGGCGACTCTTCTGGGGAGTTTTATTTAAAGAGGGGTTACCTTAGAGTTTTAGCACACTTTATTATTTATTTGTTTGACTTGTATGCTTTACTTTTAAGGATTTTATCTTGGGGCTACTGTGAGAAAGATCCTACACCCGGATCTAGTGATACCTTAGGTAAATGACAATAGATCATGGAAATTGATTGGCATGTACCAAACCAGTTGAAATGATGGTCACAATATTTTAGAACCCTAATTGACTCATCTTTGACCATTAGAAAGTAGCGATATAACTGATTTTGGATTTATACCAAAGACTGGTTGATACTCGAAGCTACACTCATTGATATTTGACTTTAAGGATGTTTTGGTCAGCTACTTGAGTGTCGCACAAAAATAAATCCTTCGAGAAAGATATGTGATATTGAGATCCCTAAAACCTAATTACTATTCTAGGACAGGATGAACCAATTAAACCTTAGTGGGGGAGGGTACTTACCTATGGACTCCATGCAAGCCTTTAAACATGAGACTCTTGTGTGACTTGTTTGTGTTTGCTACTTGCTTGTTTTGAACATGACATCATAACATCATAACATCATATCATTTCACTAACCATTTCAAGGACCAAGGGATTTATCTTTGTTCTTTGTCATAGGTCATGGCAACCAAAGATTTCATCCGAGTCAACTTTGTAAAGGTTCCTGCCCAGCTCAAAGAACTGGTCTCAATAATTACCGAGAATTATGAATTCACCAAAAGGCATGGTTATCTACCCAGATTGGTTACTGCAGGTTTTGAAAAAGACATGATGAGAGTCCTGTTCCAATTCTTTGATCCTAAGCATCATTGTTTTACTTTCCCAGATTATCAGTTGGTACCTACACTGGAGGAATTTTCTAAGATACTTGATATACCCATCCTTGATGAGTTACCCTTCACAGTTTTAGAGAATGTTCCAAAGCCTGAAGTTATTGCAGCAACCTTACATATGAAGAAGTCAGATATTGTGTCTAATTGAGTAACAAATAGTGGAGTCAAATGTCTTCTTGCTAAGTTCTTGATTGAGAAAGCTCGTTAGTTCCTTGATGCTATGAGTTACTATGCTTTTGAGGATGTCTTGGCTCTATTGATATTTGGATTGGTTTTATTCCCTAACCCATATCAATTCATAGATATGCATGCAATCAAGATATTTTTGTCTCGCAACCCAGTGCCTACTTTGTTGGGAGATATTCCGCACTCACTCCACACTCGTACTATTAAAAAAAAATAAGGAACTCTTATGTGTTGCATGCCTCTACTATTCAGGTGGTTCAGTACTCATCTCCCCAGATCAATATTGAAGAACGAGCAAAGGATGCCATAGTCTCAAAGGATAATGTCATTATCTCATACAAAAATTTACTGGTGTGCCCGATCTCAAGATGACTTTACTATTATTGATAATTGTGGGGAGTTCCCTAATGTGCCACTCCTTGGTATTAGGGGAGGCATCACTTACAATCCTTCATTAGCTTTGCACCAGTTTGCTTTTGCTCGAACAAAAGGTCCTCATGATATGATTATTCAGGGTATTATGTTCGACTATAAAGATGATTCTTGAGGTTACCGTCAAAAGTTTATACGCATATGGGAGAAGGTGTATAAAATTGAAACTCAAACAATGGGACCAAAGAACTATATTCCTTTGGAGCCTTACCTCTGGTGGGTGCGATCTCGTGCTCAAAATCTTATGATGCCATATCCTATTGTGCCCCAGTGATTGTAGAGCCTATTAATGAAGAAGATGTTCCTTATACTATTCTCCATCCAAACATGCCTACCAATCTTGAAGAGCTGCAGAAATCCTAGATCCAACTGAAGGAAGAAAGGGGTACTTTTGAGACTAAATACTATGCTAGTGAAAAGAAGGTTTTGGAACTAACAAAGCAACTTCATGAAGAATTGAATCTTAACACCTATCTCAACACAAATAGGAAGCGTCCATGGGAGACTTGAGTCCTTGGAATCTTAGTTTTGCAATTTACTTCTAGTTTTTCCCTTTATTATGAGCCCAGGGGGTAATTATAATTTAAACTCACTAATAAGAATGTTTTGTTTTTGTTTCCTCTTTTGACAAATATAAATCCTATAAGGTCCTTGAAAACATTGCATATGCATTTACATACCATATCATTGCATGACAGGTTGTCAAAGACATAATTCTTACTTTCTCGCTGTTTATTTCAGTAAAGAAATGGATCTCAAGCAGACTGTGAAAAATATCCTTACCCAGAATGCTCAATTTCAAGAAGTGATCCTGAACTTGTCAAAGGGATAGGAAGAACTGAAAGCACTCCTAATCCAGAAGAAGAAGAAACCAAGGAAATCGATGGGTTTAATCAACATGGGGAGGAGATTTAGGGGTCCAATTAAGAAGGTTGAGGAAGTTGTAACATAAGAGGATGAATACAAAGATCCTGAGAAAAGGGATGGTAGCCAGCATGTGAGCCAACATGGTACTCTTGAGAACTCTGAATATGAATATTATCATGATTTTGGTGACGATGAGAAGTACAAATCACTGGTTGACCGCTTAAATGCTATGGAGGTTCAGAAGGTACCTGGTTTGGATTTCAATGACTTAGGCCTAGTTTCTAGAGTTGTTATTCCTCACAGATTCAAGGTTCCCACCTTTTCTCTATATGATGGTGTGTCCAGTCCAAAGTTGCATCTGAGATTTACGTCTGTAAGATCCAACCCTACACCGTTGACCAAAAGTTGTGGAACTATTTCTTTCAAGACAGTTTGTTCGGGGCTTAACTAGAATGGTACTATCAGCTGGAGAGTACCAACATTCGTACCTGAAATGATCTGGCTAAAGCATTTTACAAGAAGTATGAATACAAATTTGATCTGACACCAACTTGGATGCAACTCCAAAGTATGTATATCAATCCCAATGAAAGCTTCAAGGAGTATGCCTAGAAATAGAGGGATATTGCAGGAAGAGTTCAACCACCTCTAACTGATAGAGAGTTGGTTGATATATTTATGAGCACATTGATTAGTACTTTCTATACTCATCTAATTGGAAGTTCCTCATCAGGCTTCATTGAAATGATACTGGTCGAATAACATGTTGAGAACGGAATCTAAAGTGGAAAAATCCAGGGGGCACAGGTTCCAGTACTACAAAGAAGTCGTCCTATGGAAAGAATGAGTCCAGTGCTATTTACAACCAAAAAGTCCGCAATAAGAACAATCATGACCAATCTGTTGGGCAGTCTTAATCTCTGCACCCGCACCGCAACAACAACAGGACAAGCAACGCAGACAAGAGTGTAGAAAAGACATACCCTGAAGACAGTTCACAAAGATCGACATGACCTTGGATCAAGCTTTGCAACACATGTTAAAGGCCGATCTGATTACACTACAATACCCTCCTCCAACTATCAACACCTCTGCTCCTCACTATAATCCTAACGCGAGGTGCACATATAATTCAAATGGCCAGGGACATGACACCAACAACTGTTGGGAACTAAAGAACAAAATTCAAGATATAATTGATGTTGGGGAGATTGAATTTGACCCTCCTAAGGTTCCCAATGTAATCATTGTTCCCATTCCTAACCATGACAAGGCTGTCAATTCTATAGGAAAAGTTTCTTATGTTTCTGTTGTGGAGGACCTGACCACACCTCTGCCACTCATCAAGAAGAAGTTGTTGAGAGCCAGTTTATTTTCGGGTTGCGCCAAAAAATGTTATTTCTCCACACTTATATCACTTGAGAGGAGTGGAACCCGCTCCCCCACTAGGTTTCTTCCCATCAGTAACCTTCGGCTTCCCTTTGTCAGTTGGAGTCGCATAAGGTTTCCCTTTAAACTGACCCTTATCTTTCTTCTCACTCACCTGCTTATAGTGAGCAGATCGAGCTCGGTTATCCTCATCATAAATCCTACTCTTGTCCATTAATTCAACATACTTGCAGATCTCCTGACACTCAATCCCCTGCTTGATCTCTAGTCTCAGCCTATTCTCAAACTTTAGGCACTTGGACAATTCAGCATCTTCACGGTTGTAGTGAGGACAAAACTTCACTAGCCTCTCAAACTTGGCAGCATACTCTGCCATTGTCATGTTTCCCTGCTTCAGCTCTAAGAATTCAACCTCTTTCTTACCACAAGCATCTTTATGAAAACACTTACTCAGAAATTCCCTCCTGAATACATTCCAAGTTATTACAGCTCCAACTCCTTCCAATCTCTGACGGGTATTATCCCACTAATTCTTAGCCTCTTCATCCAGCATGTGAGTGCCAAACTGTACCTTCTGAGCATCGGAGCACGCCATAGTCCTAAAAATGTTCTCAATTGCCTTAAGCCACTTATGTGTGTTCTCCAGTTCATGAGTACCCTCAAACTTTGGCAGATTATTCCTCTGAAATACCCCAAGGCATGAAACTCATCATGAACATTATTCTGTGTGGTAGCTTGAGAAAGTGCAGCTACTGCATCCACAAGAGCACGATTCACAACCATTATGCAAATCACCAACAACATCAGAAGAACAACCCAACAACAATACACTCATACGCAATAACCGACACAACTAATAATGACCCGACACGACCGGACAGACCGACCTGCTCAGATACCACTAATGTAACATCCTTTCTACCCGATCACAAATATAATAAAATTTAATCAAATAATCAGAGTTCCATCATGAAAGGGCATCACATTTCTCATAATTCAAACATCATAAACATCTTAATACTCCTGTCCCGCAAACGGGTTGCATAATCATGTTACTCAAGGAACACATTTCATTACTATGCAGCAGAAATCAAACATCTTTTCATAATAATGGAAAACTCATATGTAATGTAAAATCAACATTTTAATTCAAATCAATTCAAAACAAAGTAATAAACAACAAGATCCTCAAGCGTTCCCGAATGTTACATAACCCAGAGCAGGACACCACCTATGGACTTAATTAAGCATCAAAATAAAATACTCCAAAATACTTCACGTACCACGCTTATCCTTGAGTATCTGCAGGATGACTTAATAGACCATCACACAAAGACATGCAGGGTGAATAATCCACATTCAACATAATTAATACAAGGATAAGAATTTATAAGATAAAATACAACATAGACACATACATCTCAGGTCAACCCATACTTCACTTCATATACATCATAATCATCATAAAAACTCAATGCAATCATGTTATGCCAATTAGAATGAAAATGCAACACTCTTATTATGCATGTGGTACCGAAACATCCTCATGGATGGAAACTAAGCCATCAACCCTCCACAAGGGAGCACATCATAACATCATATCACTTCAATCCGCATGATGGAATTGAAGTCGGCCATGGACCAAAGTCCCCTCTTATTTATGCTATGAATGCAAGATGCAATTAACATACACATCATCAAAACTAAAAATCATTGCATACACATTCATCATAATTCTTTATATTACTCACTCATTCAACATCTTCCTCTAAGTCATGTTGTAACACCCCACTTTCCCAAATAAATAAAATAACAGTTTTAATATAAAAATCAGAGTTTCCAAGTGGAATGCTACATCATTTTCAACAATAATCAC
Source organism: Lathyrus aphaca (assembly GCA_963966055.1). Taxonomy (NCBI): domain Eukaryota; kingdom Viridiplantae; phylum Streptophyta; class Magnoliopsida; order Fabales; family Fabaceae; genus Lathyrus; species Lathyrus aphaca. Next base: position 206,349,228 of record OZ014525.1, read on the forward strand.
CAAAGGAGTCTTTTCATTAAAAACAACGGAACAAAATAAGTATTTAATCCAACTTGGGACATAAGCCAATCTCAACAAGATATCCTCAATTAATCAGTTTATAAAACAAATACGTAACAAAACAAAACAACTGAAAAATTCCCCATTCTCGTGTTACGTATCAAAGTATCCTAGACTCGAACGACAACACGACTTTATGCACTCTCAAGTACCTGGATTATCTGTACTTCCGAAGAAGCACAGACGCAACAACAATACCAACAAAGGAATGAGAAACAAATTCAAACATAAACGGTGTATATAACATCTACAAGGTAGTTTCTCACATACAACAACAATTACAACCAGATTACCAATATTCCACGACAACAGATATAACAATAATTATGAAATAGCAATAAAAAATAGTTATGCAATGTGAATCAACACTATACAATGCATGTGGTACTAGGTTTTGTTCATTCAATCGAACATGATAATCACATACGCCCATCCGACAATGATTATCCCAACACTCTCCATAATGGAGTACAAATAGTCGTATTCGCCTATCCGACACGATCATCCCAATAATAACTCGACAAATGTATGCATGACAATGTAAAAGCATACATCATATATAAATCACCATATTATACATCTAAACGATCCATCCGATCAAACACAACAATAGTTTCACCAAAATTCATCAATATTAACCTCACACGATTCGACCAATTATACGAATAATTAATCCAACTAAATTCCATTATTAATTCATTCTTAATGATACTTCTTATTTAAACATATCTTAAGGTTCATCTCAATATAAAACACCAAAAGAATCGGCCACGTACACGAAATCGGGACAAAAATCGTGGAACAACATATTTTTACCCCAAACCCTGTCCATACGCGTATTGCTATATGCCTCTTAAGCACCATACGGCCCCCATACACACCTCTTACGCGTTTCACACTAACACGTATGCGTATCATTACGCAAATGGGCGGAGAGCCCTCCATTTCACTCCCCATACGCGTCTCACCCCTCGCTATACGCGTATCATGCCTTAACCTTGCACCTCCATACGTGTATCACCTTGTCCATACGCGAATGGGCAGAATACTCACATTTTCTGACTTTTCTTCCTATCTCCATATCTGTTTCTCATAATCTTCGATTCCATGATTTGTATCAGTACTATAATCATTTCTACACTAGTTTTACACTCTTATTCTCATCTATCTTTCATCCATGTTACTATATTCAATTTATAATTTCTATCTAGATCTAAAATCGTACTGTTCATCAGCAATAACAACATCTGCATACTCTAGGAATCAACCAGAACAACAACAACAACAACAACAACAATATGGCAACAGAACATCATCAATATTATCATCACATTCACAAATTCGCAACAAATATCACATATTTCAAAGATTCTTCATGAATATCATAAATAACAAAAATCCCTAAGAGGGAAGGATATCCCCGACTACCCATCATGTTAAACCACCTGAATTTAAATTCGTTCCCCCCTTACCTCGAATTTGGGTGAAAATTCCTGCGAATTTCTTCAAGAATTATGCCCTATGTTGTTCTTCCTTCTCTCTATCTCCTTTTCTCTTCTCCCAAGTTTTTTACGGTTAATTTCACCCTAATCTCTTGATTAGACTAAATCTCTTCTAAAGTCATCACCAAGACTTTTACTAATTTACCCCTTATTCCAATTAATAATAATAATAATATTAATTTATTTACCAATATTGTAATGTTAATAATAGTAATAATATTATTCATTCTAATTAAAAATAATAATAATAATAATATAGTTAATTAAATGATCTTGTCATAATTATCCGTACATTCGCTATCACTAAGCGCACCCGATTCTACCCGTCCCACTAATACTTAACACCACAAATAATAAAACATATGCCTTAAACAAGGCCAACAAAGCACCAAAATACCTGACGATTAAATATTAAAAATTGGGTGTTACAACTCTCCCCCACTTAGAATATTTTCGTCCTCGAAAATGTACCTTATGAGAAAAGTTCTGGATACGACTCACGCATCTTGCTTTCTAGCTCCCAAGTCACACGTCCACCAGCAGCTCCACCCCAAGCTACCCTCACCAGAGGAATCTCTTTACCTCTGAGTTGCTTCATCTTGTGATCCTCAATTCTTATCGGCATCGCTTCCACAGTAAGTTAGTCCCTAACCTGCACCTCATCCCTCTGGATAATATGAGATGGATCAGACACATACTTCCGAAGCTGCGATACATGAAACACATCATGCAAGTTCGAAATCTCTGGCGGTAATGCCACCCTATAAGCAACAATACCCACTTTCTATAAAATTTGATACGGTCCAATGAACTTAGGATCCAACTTATTTGATTTCAAAGCACGTCCAACACCCGTCATTGGATTTACCCTAAAAAACACATGATCACCTTCAGCAAATTCATATTCTTTTCCTCGGTTATCATGATAACTCTTCTGTCCACTCTGAGACACTTTCATCTTTTCTCTAATCATCTGAATTGCCTCAGTAGTGTATTGTACAATTTCAGGTCCAAGCATCACATTTTCACCAGTTTCATACCAACATAAAGGCGTCCTAGACCTCCTACCGTACAAAGCTTCATACGGCTCCATTCCAATACTAGAATGGTAACTATTATTGTACATGAACTCAATCAATGGAAAATGAGTATCCCATGCACCACCCTATTTGAACACACAAGTTCTCAATAGATCTTCTAAAGTCTAAATAGTTCTCTCTGACTGATCGTCCGTCTGCGGATGATAAGCCGAACTTAATTTCAACTTCGAACCCAAAGTCTCATGCAAACTTTTCCAAAATTCAGAAGGGAATCTTGGATCTCTATCCGAGACTATACTCTAGGGAACACCATGCAGCTTCACAATTACCCAGATATAAATTTAAGCAAACTTCATTAATGGAAAACTCATATTAATAGGAATAAAGTGTGAAAATTTTGTAAGTCTATCCACAACCATCCAAATAACATCAAATCCTCTCGCATTATTTGGAAAACTAGTTACAAAGTCCATAGCAATATTGTCCCACTTCCATTTTGGAATCTCTAACGGTTGCATCATTCCTGAAGGCTTTTGATGATCCACTTTCGACTTCTGACACACCAAACAAGCATACACAAATTGTGCTATATCCCTCTTCATACCAAACCACCAAAACAATTTCTTTAAATCTTGATACATCTTTGTAGCCCCTAGATGAATACTTAAGCTACTACAATGACTTTCTTCTAAAATAGCCTTCTTCAATTCAGCATTGTCTAAGACACAAATTCTTCCCTGGAACCTCAAGACACCAGAATTATCTACCTGGAAATCACTTTCAGGATCATTGTCTCCTAAAGGCATCAAGTCAACCAACTTCACGTCAAGCCTCTGATTCTCTTTTATAATATCCAAAAAGTTATTATTTAATTTTAACATTCTAAGCCTAACACTCTCAGGTGTCGTCTCACAAACCATGCTCAAATATCTAAACTTTTCAATTAACTCCAATTCTTTCACCATTAATGCCGACATATGAATTGTCTTACGGCTCAAAGCATCTGCTACAACATTAGCCTTACCCGGATAATAAATCAAATTAAAGTCGTAATCTTTCAGAAATTCCAACCATCTTCTTTGCCTCATATTTAGCTATTTCTGATCAAACAAGTATTTCAAGCTTTTATGGTCACTAAACACTTCAAATCTTGACCCATACAAATAGTGTCTCCAAATCTTCAACACAAAAACCACTGCAGCTAACTCAAGATCATGAGTAGGATAGTTTCTCTCATGCACCCTCAACTATCTCGAAGCATAAGCTACCACCTTACCATCTTTCATCAAAACACCATCTAGTCCCATCTTGGATGCATCACAATATACAACAAAAGGTTCACCAGGACTTGGTAAAACCAACATTGGTGCCATAGTCAATTTCTTTTTTAATTCTTCAAAACTTTCCTCATAAGCTGCATCTTAAATAAATGTTTGACTCTTTCTAGTTAATTGAGTCAATGGTAATGCCAAATTAGAAAACGCCTGAATAAATCTTCTATAATAATCGGCTAAACAAAGGAAACTTCGAATCTCCGTTACAGTCTTCAGAGTTTCCCATTGCATCACAACACTTACTTTAGAAGGATCCAATGATATACCATCACCAGATATTACATGTCCTAAGAAGCTCACACTATCAAGCCAAAATTCACACACAGATAACTTAGCAAACAACTTGTTATCTTTCAACACCTGCAAAGTAACTCTCAAATGTTATTTATGATCATCTTCACTCTTAGAATAAATCAGTATATCATCAATAAACACCACAACAAACTGATCTAAATAAGAATGAAAAATGAGGTTCATATAATCCATAAATACACCAGGTGGATTAGACACTACGAAAGGCATCACAACATATTCATAGTGTCCATATCGATTTCTAAATGCAGTCTTCTGAATATCACCTTATTTCACTCGAATCTGATGGTAACCTGACCTCAGATCAATCTTACTAAAAACACGTGCACCAACTAGCTGATCCATTAAGTCATCGATCCTAGGAAGCGGATACATATTCTTAATGGTTACCTTATTCAACTGATGGTAATCGATGCACAAACGCATACTACCATCTTTCTTCTTTACTAACAAAACTGGAGCTCCCCACGACGACACATTTGGTTTAATAAACTTCTTATCCAGCAACTCTCCAATCTGAGATTTCAATTCAGTCAACTCTGATGCAGACATCCTGTATGGTGACATAGAAATAGGCCTTGTACCAGGAATAAGGTCAATAGTAAACTTACTATATTTAATATCCTAATATTATTAAAATATTAAGTCACACCCATGCCTCCACAAAACATTATATCATCAATAATTCATCAAAATTCACAACAAACACATCAATTAAATCAAAATCAACAACAAAGTCTCTATCAAAGATAGATAATAGACACTTTAAACACCCAAGATAATTAGTCATTGATCCCTTAGCCGGAATCCCGATGACCAATTATCCATTCATTACAGACAACATAAGACCCAATCTTTTAACACAATCGGCAGCAAAAAAGTAATGTGTATCACCAATATCAATAATAGTAATTAAAGGAGTACTATTAATGAAACATATACCTCAGATAAGTCTGTCTTCATTAGTTGTCTGAGTCCCATCCAATGCAAACACTTTTCCAGTCTGCGGCTTCTTTGGTTTCTCACTCTGGCTACCAATGTGTCCCTCTTCACCACTGTTGAAGCAAATCATCTCTTTATGCTTGCATTAAGATATTGCATGCCCAGTCTTACCACAACGGAAACACCTTTTTTCCTTAGCAATACACACATTAATCTTATGACCAGGTTTTCCACACTTGAAACAAAGAATACTAGCAAGAGCATCTCCCCCACTAGTCCTCTTACCATCATCCACTTTTTGTTTACCTTTCCCAGCTGGAGCATCATAAGGCTTTCTACGACTCTGTTGGTGCTTTCCTTTCCTCTCATTAATAATCTTGTAATGAGAATTGTTATCCACTTCATAGATCCTGCAACTATCATCCAAATAACCGAAGACACGAATCTTTTGGTATCCAACTACCTTCTTAATCTCAGGACGCAATCCATTCTCAAACTTGATACACTTCGAAAATTCAGCATCCGCCTCATTGTAGTGCGGGTAAAACTTAACCAACTCAACAAACTTCGCAGCATAGTCAGTAACACAAACGTTACCTTGCTCCAGCTCGAGAAACGCAATCTCCTTCTTTCCACAGAAATCCTCTGGATAATACTTCCTCAAAAATTCCCTACGGAACAAAAACCAAGTGATTTCCTCGCCTGCAGCATCCAATCTCTGACGAGTCTCTAGCCACCAGTCATCAGCCTCGATTGCCAGCATATGGGTCCCATACCGAACCTTCTGCACTAGAGTACAAACTATCACACACAAGATTCTCTCAATCTCTTTCAACCAAGCCAATGTCGCATCAGGATCATACTTACCCTTGAAAGTAGGCGGATTCTCCCTGAAAAGTTACCAAACTACGAGATCCAACATCCTCACCAGCGTTCAAAATATTCTGCACAGCCTGTGCCATTGCTTGCATATCAGCAACCACCACATCATCGTTACTTCCAACCATCTCAATTAATCACTACAATACAACAAAATTTAGAACTAGCTAACAATACTCGATTGTTAAATAACTACAACTCGACAACCGGACGAACCGACCTGCTCTGATACCACTAATGTAACACCCAATTTCTACCCAACTATTATTAATAAAATTAGAGTATAAGATTTAAAAAAAAAGAGATGATACATTTTCAACTTTAAAACAACATTCAACTCCTGACAAGCCTTTAAAACAAATGCTTCATTATTACACAACAAATTCATACAATTCAACTTAAAACAACTTTAATCGTATTCAACCTCAAAACAAATCAAAAGCAACAATTCTTTAATAAAACAACTTAAAAATTCAGCAACTAAAACAAAAGCCAACATCAATAGAAAAGAAGTGTTATCCCCCTGAGTGCTACGTATTAGAGCAGCAACACCGACTCAAATATACTAAGGTACTCAGCTCTACTCTGGATTACCTGCACGTTACCAACAGAGGGCAACATTCAAATAGAAGGGGTGAGATATCTAATAGAATAATCAAGAATATGATAAATAACTTATTTAATTATATTGCATAAACCACCACTTCACAACTTCACAAACAACTTAAAATCAACATAATATACAACACAACAACACAATATGTAACATGATATGCAACTTAGACAAATGAGATGCATGTGGTAACATTGGAGCAGAAATCCCAAATTATAATCTTGCCAATTAATAGAGGCGTTAACATAAGACATAAGACATAAGCCTTCAACTTTATTTTTTCAATCCAGACCAACTTACCGAGCAAACAACTCCAACTCAAATAATGATATGTTATGCAACTCAATATGTGTACCAAATAATAACAACTATAACAACAAAGCAACACACCAACATTCAACTTTGACCAAAGGCCTACACCCCATAATATTTCCATTCATAAGGCACTGCAATATAAACAACAACCAACAACATATACAACTTATAACAATGCAACTCAACACAAGTTTCGACTAAAACCAATTAATTACATTATTTACTATGCTTTGTTATTACTACTCATTACTGTAACACCCCAAAATTTGCCCTCTTATTTATTACCACTAACTGGCTTGTGTTTGCATTCATCCACATCTCCATTAGGCCATAAAATCATAATCATGCATTTTTATAAGCTCCTAAGGCAAGGGATCAAACATTCTCTTATGACCTGAATTTTCTTGTTCATAGGCGATATGTTTGGACGTGTTACACTCAGGGTTAAGACAAAAAGTTAAGCTTCCTATCATCATGAGTATCTTAGAATCAAAGTCTCATCTAGACATAAACACCACGTTCTTCAAAATTTCTCAAAAGGACCAGGTGTTTAGGGCTTCATCAGTAATTCAGACGAGAAGGCCTTGATTAGGGTTTTGGCCCTCTTCAGCTTTTCAGGGCACTTATTCATTGATATATTCAAGGGTAGGAATGTTAGGGTTTCTTATTTCAATGAGGTCGTGCATCACTTGAGGTTGCAATACCTATCATCGTTAAAGGATTCATGGTGGGCAAATCACTTTGTTTGTGCTTGCAAATTGATGCGGATTCTGCTATGGAGGTCTTAAGAACAGGGTTTTGCTCAAGGAATTAGTTCATGCTAAGGATAAAGTATATGATTGCAGTTTGTTCTGGATGCATCATTCAAATCCAGTATCCAATGTAGAAACCATTTTTCTTACCATTTTTTAAAAGCCCATTTCAAACTCATATCTTTTATTTTACTCATTTTACCCTATTCAAATTCAATGGCATCTTGTTTTAGAATCATCACAAATTTCCACACAAAAACACCAAGAGGTCCATTTATTTCAAGTACCCAAATTACGAAACCATTTTTCCATGAATCGTATCAATTTTACTCCGTCCATTAAGCCCAAATCCGACTTTTATGTCCATTTTCCGTTTTAGTTCGAGTTAGTTTTTTTTAAGTCCATTTTTCTCTCTCTAAAATTACAAGTTAGCCCCAGTCATTTATTCCCTAAACTTGTCAATTCGTTTTGGTATTATCAATTTCTCAAAGTCTTTTGTAAATTCCAAACATTCTACTAATAAGTCCATTCACATTATTTCTAAGCCAATTCCAATCACCATTCGAATGTGCAATGTCCATTTTGTATCCATTTTGTCCCAAAGCATCGAATCATTTTTTTATCCATATTAAACCATTTGATCCAAGGTCCATCCTATTCTACCATTCATTAAAATAAAAAATATAATGATATTGATTTTCAAAGCATAAATAAACATCAAGTTTTAGTGCATTATTCCTTTATTTGTCAAAAAAGAAAGGAGGAGGAAAATTCATAAGATTTTTTATAATAGAGTTTGATTTTTATAAGAGTTCAGTTACACACAAAAAATCATCAAATCCAAATTCAAGTAACAGGAAAAGAGATTGATAATTCAGTAACAGAATTCCCAATTTACAAAAAAAAAACTTCAATGTACAAAAGCTTGATAACATAAGCAGTTGCAGAGCTTAGGGGAGCTCTATTTTCTCAGGATTTCCTTTCTCTGAAGGAACTCTCCATCCTTGTTTCGTTGTCCACCTTCAGTTTCCTTCCCAAGTTCAATTCACCTTCAACACTCATAAACTCTCCATAATCTTCATTCTCCTCTTGGTATTTTTGTGACGGCTACCCCCATAAGGGCCTTGAATCGGCTGCAATTGCATAACAAAAAATATATAACTCAGAATCAAGGAAGTTCAGCAAGAGGAAAAGGAATTCACACCAGAAAATCAGAAGAAAAAAAAAGCAGTGAACCAATACCAAAAACTCAGAAGGAAAAGAGAATTGCAAAAAGAGTCAGTTATAACAAACTCTAACCAATTCATTACAGAAATCTTAACTGAAAATACCTGAGAAACTCCTGAATTGCCCTCTTGATCTTCATCCATAAAAGCCAGAGTGTTGCCTTTCCATTTTTTTCCATCTTTTTCGCAACTCACCCTTCAAACATTTTCTGAAATCTCTTTTTCGACTCTGAGCTCATTATTCACCGTTTTTCCTCCATCTTCACTGATCTCCATCCTCTCAATCATTGTTCCCCGTTTTCGTTCTCCTCTTCAACCAAACTCTTCACCATCTTTCAGATTCACCTTCCTCTTTCTTCATTTTCTTCAACCTTCAAGCATCCTTCAACTCAGAGACTCTCTATGAACCTTCATCACCAAAAGCTACCTGCAATTATTTTCAACTCAATCAACAATATGCAGCTTCAATACTATATAATACAACAACAATTCAGAAGTTGAGGTAGAAGACAAAAATGATTCAACAACATAACAATCCGCAAGAAATCGCAATTCAAGATTTCTTGTCATAAATCCAGATTCAATAGTAATTTGGAGTCGCAAGCGAGAACAGGAGAAGGAGAAGTGAAATTGAATTGTACCTAAAAGTGATTGTGTATTGCTCGAAGGTTTTCTTGGAATCACGGTCGACATCACAGTGGCATTGCAACTAAAGCGTCATCTTCGACACGGTTGACTCACAAGGTACGATTTCATATTCTTCTTGTACAAAATTGTTGCTGCACTGCTAGCGGTTTCTTTGATTTCGTTTTTGGTTTTGTAAGATCGCGACTTCGAATAAGATTGGGGATAAGTGTTCCGCTTGAGGAGTGAAGATTTCGTTTTCGGATCCGTGTTAGGTAGGGGGAGATCATAGAGGATGAGGTGCCACCGTCGTTTTCCATTTTCTTCGGTGAGGTATCAGGCCGGCGGCGGGTTAGGAGCAGGTTGAGGATAGGAGGAGATCGTAGAAGGCGAGTTAGGATAATCCGTGTTCGGATTTGAGATGAGTAGAGAAAATGGATGGAGGTTCGTTTGGAGATGTTGGTTGGAAGGAAGTTGCGCCGCCGCTTTAGGGTTTGAAGGGAGAATGAACACGAGTGAGAGGTATAGAGAAGTGTGGTTGAGAAGATGAAGAGGGAAATGTGTTTAATGAGAGAGAGGTGTTCTGATTCCATCTTAGGTTATAATCTGATTTAACATTGGTTTTAATTTTGAAAAATTAAAACAATAATAAACCACAATAAGTGTGATTAAAAACTCATAAGAATCTATTAATCCACCGTTTGATTTTCCCTAGTGATAAGATCTTGAAGATATTTGTTGATTCCCACCATACCTGCGGTGACACTTGTCACCGTCCGGTAGGTGCTCCCGCAGTAATTCCGTGTGTGCTATACGCCTTAACTATCATGCTCCTTCGTTTTCTGGTCCGTTGGATGAGATTACTGGAAAAGTCTTCAGATCTTATGATCCAGATCAAGTCAACGATGTTGACTGAAGTACCATCGTACTCCTTCAGGCCTTAGTGCATTTGGGCCTAGTTTTGTTTGCTATCTGCACCCTGGTTCAAGCCCATTCCTCTTTTCAACTAATAAATTACTTCTTTTTTCACCCCCTTCTTATTGCTAATCCTTTTAATTTCCATTTTCATACCTTTTCAATTTAAATCCATAAAAAATACTAAAACTTGTAATAAAATTCTAAAAAAATTATAGGAGTTTTCTAACCCATTTTAGAAATTTTCTATATTTTTACTTTCTGATATTTTGCCATTTTTTCAATTTTATTTCGATTTTCCATTTAATTAGTCTTCTATTGAATTCTTTCATCTATACTTCATTTTGTATAATTTGTTTCTCCCACCTCCTGTAATTTGTTTGCCCCATTATTTTTTCTATGATTGAAGGACTAATAATAGAACCTCAAATAAGTTTTGGTATATTTTTTAGGTCATTTTATCCACTGTTTTGGTAGTGTTGTTTGTGTAAAATTGTGATTAGATCTTAGGTAGATTTAAGTGACCATTTGACATAGTTATGTTATGATTTTTTAGGAGTTTTTTCAACAAAATATTAGATTTAGGTTAGAGACCCTAGGGAATTAATTTCATATTTTTTTCCAGGATTTTTTCTATTTTTAATGCCTTGATTCTATTCAACTTTTCCATTGTAAATCCATCTAGTTTAGCTTAGGTTTTTATGGTGTATTAGGACATAGATTAATTAGGCTTGATCTTAGAATATTAGGAGGCCTTAGTATGGTTTAGCTACTGATTTTAGAATGTTGATATTAAGTAAGATCCTTTAGTTTTAGGACTTAGGCATAAAAATCGTTCAAGTGTGTTTACATAAGGCGTTTAGCTTTATTTTTGTTTTTTGTGCTTTAATATGAGTTTTGAACTAATACTTCCTCATTTCATTTTTATGTTTTGGTTTCCTTAATATTTGTATTCTACTTGTATAGGCTTCCCCCTCTTTAGAACTAACTTAACTTCCTTAGGAAGTAAGTTGAGTTCTAGTTCCTTACTTATTTTTCTTTTCTTCCTTAGGAATAGAAAAACCTCACAAAGCATTAGGATTTCCCTTTTGAATATAATAAAGGGTTAAATATTATTTCCCCCTGCCAAACAAGCGAGTTTCATTTTTCTCCCCCTTAAGAAAATTTTTTTTGGTCCCCCCCTCAACTTACTCAGATTATGTTTTCCCCCACCCCTATTGGCACATGTGGCGCATTTTTGTTGACTTGGCATGCTGATTGGCATGCCAAGTCAACAAAAATGCGCCACATGTGCCAATAGGGGTGGGGGAAAACAGAATCTGAGTAAGTTGAGGGGGGACCAAAACTTTTTTTCTTAGGGGGGGGGGGAATGAAACACGCTAGTATGGCAGGGGGGAAATAGTATTTAACCCTATAATAAATAACTTAGGGTTGGTCTTAGTTCCCTTAGTTTTTTCCTTTTTCCACTTGAGTCCTTCTTTCTCATCTCATAAAGAAAAATAATAAAATACTTAATAAAGGTTGAATGTTATCATACGACATGAGACTTTGTTGCGGAGTACTTATGCACCTTCCGTTTCGGGGCGAGGTGTAGGTTATCTACCACGATGGATAAGTCTTAGTATGAGAATGTTCACAAATAATAAACTCAAAACACTTCTCATAAAAGACAACAGACAAAGACATCGCGTCTTCTCTTCTCATCTCCTTTTCTTTGCGGACGAATACGACTTGCCTCGACAGTTCAAATAGCGATACGGTAAACACCCTCGAGATAGAGTCGGTAACACCTGAGTTAGAACTTTGGCAAAGTCATCTTAAAAAACACAAGAAAATCTCTGCCTTAGTTATACGAACTACAACGACTCTGATCCTTATTTTCCCGATGAGCTACGTAGGCAGTGGGGTAGGACCCATTCGAGCACATTCTTTATTTTCCCTACATTTCCCCATTTCTTTCCATTCTCTTTCCCAATTCCCTTTCTCATTTCACTTCCATTCCAGATAGAAATTATTTCATTCAAACAACATCTTATTTCTCACCCTTTGAAACAGACTAACAAGCGTGGATCCCGTCGGGTACGACAGACGAATTGGGGTGCTAGTACCTTCCCAGTTCGTAACCGACTTCCGGACCCAGATCTTTGGTTCGTAAGGTCTCGTCCTTTCCTTCTTCCTTAGGTTTGTGTAGCATTACCTTTCCCATTCCTTTGGGATAAAAATGCCTGGCTGGCGTCTCTACCTTTTCCACGCCACTTTCGCGTTTGTACTAGGATGAAAATTCCGGGAGCAAAAGCTAGCGACTCTGCTGGGGACCGAACCTAGAATCTTTGGTTTCCCCTTGGAGAGTCAATCCTAGCGCTTGTTTGTTTTATTTCTTTGGGTGTTTATTTGTCTGTTGTGTGCTTTAGTTTAACTTTACTATTTTCATTTACAGTTTTACTTTACAGCTTTACTTTACAACATTTATTTACTGCTTTCAGTATTTATTTTCCATGCATCATATTATACTGGACTGTCTGGCTGTGCTGGTTTCATTTTTTCTGTGGGATGGGAGTTACTGTGAGATAAGCCAAACACCCGGCTTGAGTATACACCTAGGACTAACGTGGTTTCGTATTGCTCCGCATGCTATTTCAGTATGATGCTGTGATATGAAACCACACCCAGATTGTGACCGTCTTTGGAATGTTCTGTATAGGGATTTCCTCCATTTCGGGATAGGACCTCGATAGTTATGTGCATCTGGGGACCGATCATTGAGGACCTTAGTGGAAACATCCCTCTCCAGTGATGACAGTGGCATACCACATTTGTTGGAAAACCCACTCACATCCGAGGGCCCACTGGGAACTCGCATAGGATGGTCTGGTTCTCTCATAAGAATCCAGTTAAAGCAAAATTGTTCGTATGACGATAGCATTGTATCCCAAGGGCTGAATGTGATATTGTTTCTCGATTTAGTGCTTGAAGTTGGGGACCTATGAGGGATTCTTGTTTTCTCGGACTCAGCTGAGACCTCCCTGGTTAGTACATAATGCCAAATCGATTCCCTGATTTGGTCATGAGCCATATCTCGGAAATGGTGAACGTATTATCGCTTTCCGGCTTTGAGAGTCCGTGATGTTGACCCGGAGTAGCACACCCGTGATATTGGGAGGGGTTTACAGGTTTGCAGGAACCCTAAAACTTCCAACATACCTGTTTTTCCAGTACTATTCAGCATTTATGATTTGTTCTATGGTTCTTTGGTTCTGAGATCCGGGGTTTCTATTCAGAGAGATTGTTACTGTGATTGCCATTGTGACTCTGTTATTGCGACTGTTATTATGACACTCCACAGACACTCGGATCACTGCTCAATGGCCGCACTGACACACCATTAATCACCTGCCCATGCATTCATAAGCATCATTCATAAATTGCATTCTAACTTGCATATCTATTCATTTACAGGAATTCCATCTCTCTACCTTGATTCCGTAGCCAGACTTACTTGTTACAGATATGAAGCCTGTCCAGAAGAACAATGTCTCTTATCATTTCACTGATCCGAAGATTGACGTGCTACAAGGTATGATTGCCTTGATCACTCTGAATCAAGTGGGAGAATTCAGGAAAGAGTATGGTGGTATTTTGAAGATGGTTCACAGGCTTTCCGATTCAGACCGAAGCGTTATCCATACTTTACTTTAGTTTTATGATCCTCCTTTGAGATGCTTTACATTTCCAAACTACCGGTTGGGGCCAACATTGGAAGAGTTCTATCTTATTCTAGGAACACCCGTCAAGGATCAGATTCCTTTCTACTCTACCATGGTAGAACCAGATGAACTCGATATCTCCAAAGCTCTTTATTTGAGTCGGGATGTAGTGCAGAAGGGACTTGCCATAAAGGGAAAGTTGACCAGTTTTCATTTGAATTTTCTAGCGACCGCGGCTGAAGAGTATGCAGCTTGTAACAAGTGGGAGACCATTTATGCTATCATTTCCTTGAGTGTCTATGGTATCATCTTGTTTCCTAATGAAGAGAAATTTATGGACATCAATGCTATCCGTGTTTTCATGCAGCATAATCATGTACCTACATTGTTGGGCGATTTTTATCACTCGGTCCACTACAAAAACAAGAGGAAACAAGGGGGGTTTAGTACAATGTTGTTCTCAGATGGTGCACAACTGGTTTATGAGACGGTTGCCTACTACTGGTGCTTTGGTGACTATCGCATCTTCTATGAATTGGGCTAAGAGATTGATGGGGTTGAGAGCCAAAGATATAGTATGGATAAATTGCAGTTTACTGAAGAAAGACTTCATCTACAGTTGCGGAAGCTATCCCAATGTGCCTCTCATCGGAGTAAGGGGATGCATCAACTACAATCCCGTTCTCTTTAAAAGGCAATTGGGATACGCACTAGAGGACCCACCAATGGAGAGGGAAGTCAATGAATCCTTTTACTTTCTGGTGGAAAACAACACATTACTAGTAGAACAAGTTGCTGCTGCTTGGAGAAATATTCAGAAGCGAGGATTTGGTATTCTGTGCCGAAGTAACAATTGGTCGTTTCCTCAGTATGATGAGTGGTTAAAGCGCATGGTCGAGATCACTCTTCTTCCTTTTTCTCTAGAAGAACCATGGTATCCTGTGGTGGATGAACCTAGGGAGTCTGTCAGCATCGAAGAGTTCGATAAGATGAAAGCATAAAGAGATGAGCTGCTAAAACAGAATGCCCAACTAAGCCGGGACCTTGCCAGGGCTGAGCACGCCAAGCTTAAGATTGAGTGGAAAGCCAAGGAAGATGCTGAGAAATATGCCGTTGTAGAAAAAAGGTTTGACGCTGATTCATCTCAGTTTTCCAGGTTTGAAGTTGCTAACCAGAACTCTTCTAATGAGCATATTAACACAAGGAGATTACTCAATGAAAGGACTCGAATGCGGGAAGACATGAAGACAAGGCATGCTGCCTATAGGGTCAGAAGAAAAGATCAAGATAAATTGCAATATAAAGACGTTGCTGATAAGTTGAGAAAGAAAGACGAAGAAGTGGCCAGTATGTTGAAAGAGAAAGACGCATCACTTGCTAAAGCACTGAAGATGCCGACTACTACAAGCGTAAAATGGTCTGTTTTCAGAAGAAACTGGAGAGGTTTGAAAATGAACCAATACCACTAAATGCATTGGTTGTAATGCCAGAGCATGAGTCAGATGTCGGTCCAAGCGATCAGAGGGCAGTCTGAAGATTGTAGTTTCCTTTAGTAGTTGTAAGACTATCATCAGGATTTTTGATGAAGGATTTTTGATTGATTGTATTTCAATTATGTTTTCTGCTTCATGTACTCCAACAATGTTAGCTCATGATTGGTGCTTTATAAATGCAATGGGGTTATCTCATCTAGCACTCTAAGTTGATTCATCTTTACGGTTTCAACTATGTATCTTACATGTCTGCAACACTCACACATTGACTCTTGTATTTTCAGCTTTGTATGGCACGTCTGCTGCACACACGCACCCTATATCATCAACATTGTTTATTTATTTTGCAGCTAAGTCAGAGCGTTGTTATCTGCTTCAACTTCACAAAGTCGAAATCAAGGGAGAGGGTCGCCTTAAGAATGAATAGACATGCCATAAGCAATATAGCTGGTCAACGCGTTTAATTGCAGGCAATATAGCTGGTCAACACGTTCATCGATATTCGACTAAAAGAAACCGAGTAAGGATGGCTGAACAAATGCAGACTGATCTCAATGAGCTCCGATAGAGGATGGATCAGTTCATGGAAATGATGACTGGCATGGACCAGAACCAGGAGCGTCTCAGGTTGATGGTTGAACAACCCCAGGTGAATGCTAATACTGGAACACCGACTGAGAATGTGGATCCTAACGCTTCCCGCGGAAAGCCAAATCCAAATAGGACTGCAACCCGTAATGCGGGTTTAGAGGACACTCAAGAGGACCAGTTCACTCTACTGGATGTTGATATGGGTAATATGAATGAGATCAATGACCGCAGGTATGAAGATCTGGCAGAGAAGATTAAGGCCATGGAATGTCAGAATTCCCTGGGCATCGATGTAACTAGTCTTGGGTTAGTGCCAGGAGTCAGAATCCCTCCTAAGTTCAAGGCGCCATCATTTGACAAGTAAAACGGCAGCACGTGCCCTAGAACTCACATTCACACATACTTTGGAAGAATCTCGGCTCACACTGATGACGAGAAACTTTGGATGCATTTCTTCCAAGATAGTTTATCTGGAGCTTCGTTGAGCTGGTACATGAAGCTAAGCAAGGTGTCGCTCCCGAGATTTTCATCCTAGTACAAACGCGAAAGTGGCGCGGAAAAGGTTAGAGTCGCCAGCCAAACATTTTTATCCCGAAGGAATGGGAAGGGTAATGTTGCACAAACCTAAGGAAGAAAGAAAAGGACGAGGCCTCGCGAACCAAAGATTTGGGTCAGGAAGTCGGTTACGAATTGGGAAGGTATTAGCACCCCAATCCGTCCGCCGTACCCGACGGGATCCACGCTTATAAGTCCATTTTCAAAGGGTGAGAAATAATATGCTGTTTGAATAAAAGAATGGCTATCTGGAATGGAATGGAAATGAGAAAAGAAATGGAATCGAAAAATGGGAATAAAGGGAAAAAATGTAAGGAAAAAGAAAGATTGTGCTCGAATGGGCCCTACCCCACTGCCTACGTACCTCATCGGGATAAATGAGGATCAGAGACGCCGTAGTTCGTCTAACTAAGGCTGAAACTTGTTTGTGATTTTTAGGATGACGTTGCCATAACTCTAGCTCAGGTGTTACCGGCTCTGACTCGAGGGTGTTTACCGTATCGTTGTTTGAACTGTCGAGGCAAGTCATGTTCGTCCGAAAAAAGTATGAGATGAGATGCGAAGACGTGACTTCTTGGTTTGTTGTTTTTTATAAGAAGTGTTTTGAGATTGTGTTTATTGTATGTACAACACTAAAGACTATGACACATGAGCGAATACTTTCCAAGATCGCCCCTAATGGAACGTTTGTAAAGCATCCTAGAAGAGTGAAGAAGACCTCCACCAGTCATTTCCCGTATAGCTTAAGGCTCGTGACGCATTGTACACCTTTCCCTTTGTTAAGTGTTTTTTATTTTTATTTTGAAGATGAGAAATGAGACTCAAGTTATCAAAGGAAAACTCTAAGGGAAACTAGACTTACCCTAAGTTAGTTGAATTCATAGATGACCTATGGTTAGTGAGGTTTGAAATACTAAATCTAACTAAGAGATATTAAACTACAAATGCAAGTACAAGAGTTAATAGTGAACAATATGGTCCTCCTAAGTCATGGTGGGTAAAAACGTGTATGAAATGTAAATGGGATGAAACAATGGATCGGGTGGGTCGATTGCGTGGTGCTAAGACGCACGACTTATGGTGTGCAACATACAAGGCTTGCTTTTGGTTGTAATGGAATGGAACGATGGTAATCGAGGAATCCTAAAGTCACATGCAACTTTATTTATTTTTGAAAATTTACTCGACGTTGGATCGAGTATCTTATTTATTTCATTTTTGAGATTTGGTTTTCTATCGATTCATTTTATCTTTTCTATCCTAATTATAGAAACTATACAAGCATAAAAGTTCTAAGCTATTACATCATCAAGTACACAAAGTAATTGAGGCATAAAAATATCCAAGTCCATTAGAAAAACCCTCGGAAAATACCTTGCACAAAAAAGAGAATAGTTAGTGAATGACATGAATCATGAATATGCATAATATGATGAAATGAATTAAAATGCCAAAAATATCAAAAGTCAAGGAAAAAATGTGAAATTAATTCCCTATGGTTTCTAACCTGATTATAACCTTGTATTAAAAATTCTCTTAAAAATTCTAATTCTAACTATGTCAAATAGTCCTTTAATTCTATGTAAGATTCAATCACAAATTTATACAAATCACACTACCAAAACAGTAGATAAAATGCCCTAAAAAATATACAAAAAATATTCTAGGTACTTTAATTTGTCCTCTAACCAAAACAAAAAGAATGGATCAAAAATGTTATAGGAGGTGGAAGAAATAAAATGTACAAATTTATG
Organism: Lathyrus aphaca; assembly: GCA_963966055.1. Lineage (NCBI taxonomy): Eukaryota > Viridiplantae > Streptophyta > Magnoliopsida > Fabales > Fabaceae > Lathyrus > Lathyrus aphaca. The sequence goes on from OZ014525.1 coordinate 206,367,839, forward strand.
TATTTATGAAGGAATTTAATAGAAAATCAATTAAATTAGAAATCGAAATTAAATTGAAAAATGCAAAAATTCAGAAAGAAAAAATTGGGAATGTTTCTAAATTGACTTAATATTCTACTGTAATTTTTTGGGATTTTTTATCAAGCATTTTATTATTTTTTTGAATTAATTTGGAAACTATATAGAAATAGAAATTAAAAGAAAAGAAGAATAGAGAAGGGAGGTAGGAATATAAATATTTTAAGTTAAAAAGATAACTGGGCCTGCAAGAGAGGGTGTGAAGAGGAATTCACAGGGCCCATGAGGAAGTATAAAAATGGTCCAACCGGACGGTGACAAGTGTCACCGCCGGATTGGACCCTAAAACCAAAGGATCTTATCTTCATTCTAATCAACGGGAGGTACCGCCGGATTGGAGAAATTAAGAGATTTTATGGTGTTTTAAGAACTTGGACCGGTGCATTAACCTAACTTTATTACATTTTAATTTACTTAATCACCAATTAACATTATTAACAAACTTAAATACAAAACATAATCAACTCAGGCTATTCCAAGTTATCCCCAAACACGCTGGTCTTAGCCAAACTCAAACCCTAAATCTCCTTTCTTCTTAAGCCGTCGTCACCATACCTTCAACCCTACCACCGTCGTCAACCTCACCTTCACCATTGCCTCCGTCTTCCTCTCCTTATCACTGTCGTCCTAAGCAAACGCCGAAGCGCATCCTCACCACAACAACTTGTATAGTTTAACCTAAATCCTCTTCACTCTCAAACTCGAAATTAAACCCCCACCCTCTTAAATCGGTGTAAACAACATCAACAATGTTGTAAAGGTTTCATTAATATAGCTATGAGGAAGAGGGTTGATTCGTACCTTGCGAATCGACGACAAAGCTACGACTTGACAACTTTGACTTATTGAAGAGGAAACCTTGATGTCACCGAAGAAGAGCGATGGTAGTTTTGTTGTTGCCGTAGGCAATTCGCGACGAGATGGATGATGAGGCTTGAAGACGATTTCAATCGGAGATTGATGACACTCGACGGACGATGAAGGTCGCGAGATGATGATGAAGACGAGCGAAAGCTGAAATCCGTTTTGATTAGAGGTAATTGATACAATTGCAATGTTGAACAATTCGTTCTTTTCGTAACTGGATCAATTTTTGCTATCCATCTTTTTGCCGCCGATTTTCTGATGTGACTCCATGGTATTCTTTCAGGTCTTGATGATAATGAAAAATGATGATGATGTGGTTTGTGGCTGTGAGGTTGAAGATCTAACAACGGTGATCGAAGCCTCGAATTGAAGATGATGATAAGGCGACGAAGATGCTGTGCGCGATGATGAACGGTTCGAAGAAGGTCCTATATTGATGATTCTTAACGCAGGTACTGCCTGAAGGTGAGTCGGTGATTCTTCGGATCACTCTCAAGTTGTTGTTGTTTGTGGTTCTTGCTTTGCTTTTGTTACAGGGTGATTGAAGAGGAGGCATTGAAGTAGAGTGTTAAAGAAGGTGATGAAGATTCGATGAAGATGGTGTTGTTGGAGTTTCTTGAGTGTCGAAGGCATTGGCGATTCTGATGCCGAGGATTGATGATAAATTTGGATATCGGAGATTGGTAACACAGACTGAGTTTGATGAAGATTAAAGGTGATGATGGCACAACAACAATTGGAGGTTGTCGATTAATTCGTCAGCTTGGCGTTTCGTTCAGGTAAGCCTTGGAATTTCGATTTCGTTCTTCTTTTTTCACATCTGAGATTGTTGTTGATTTCTTATTCAGAAACCTTCTTCTTTCACTTCCATTTGATACTCTTGTCTTCTAGTTTGCAGGGTGATTAATGAAGAGCAACGAATGTTGAAGATTTAGAGGTTGATGATGATTTTGAAGAAAATGCTTATTGTAAGTGTGACAGTTGATGAAGATTTGGTAATGGTGAATTGCAGAATTGGGAGAGGGTTGAACAATCTTGCAGAATAAGATTGAGGCTTAAGATTGATCGAAAGGGATGAGGTGATGTAGAGAAATTGCAGAATGAGGAAGATTCAATGGAGAAGAAGAGGAAAAAATGGGGGGGGAGTGAAGAGGAAGATGGAAGAGTGTTTGAATTCATGAATGAAGTGTTGGAACAGAGGAAGAAGATTGGATGAAAAAACTGAATTTTGGATGAGCAAATGGTGAAGCCCCCCCCCCCCCCCTGATTTCTGTTAGAGTTTCAGTTTTTATAACTGATTTTTCTGTTGAGAATTTTTTTCAGTTAGAATTTGTAACTGTTTTTGGTTCTGACTCTTGTATTGATTTCCTTCCTGAATTTTTTGGTGTATTTCTAATGTAATCTCTGAATTTTCTGGTGTATAACTTTTGTGCTAATTCAGCCTTTGTTTTCAGTTGTATTTGGTTTTTCTGAGCTTTCCTATTAATATCAGCTTTGACGAGCTTTGAGTAGTATTCCGTGTAAACCTGTCCATCTCTTAAAGTTTCAACAACATCAATGAAAGCCACGCGATTGAATTTCAAGTCCTTCTGTATAAAACAGTAGAGAATTCAATATTTCCCATTATTGCATAAGTATCACCTAACTGCATACACCTTGCAAATTCAGCAAGTGCCCAATCTTGACCATCCTCTTGCTTGTTGAGTATAATTATCCTTATGAGGTGTATAACTTTCACTAGCATCTTCTTCTGTTGCATTATTCATGTTTATATCTTCAATAGCCACCTTAATATTCTAGAAAGAACAAAAAACGAAAATTGACAAGGTTGTTTATACAAGTGTTTGAGTTATGTTGAGAATTTTCATGAAATATGAGTCAATGCATATATGCATCATTTGTATATATACATATGGACATGTGAGTCATGTGAGTTGTGAGATGGGATTATCATGATCAAGATAATAATTAAAAAGTATTTTACTTGACATATGTAATCGGATGATTAATTAATGTTGGGCTTGACAATGATTTGGTTAACCGGTACGACACTTAATCCATACGATTAAACTTAACATGTTTACATCAACTCAAATATTTAATCCATATCATGTTTGTATTTTCAATGAATCCACAAACTTCTATCAACTTTAATCTCGAACCTCGTGACCTTATACCATATGATTCCACCACTTGATTCCTTGTACCATGAATATCCTGACACCTTTGATATGAAAACTGGAACACCATTTTCAATTGGCTAACATCATCAACAAAATCATACCAGAGATAAGAACCCTTGAACCAAATATATTGAGGTATGAACCAACTGAATCACCTTTGGATAAGGATAATTCCAATCACCCGAAATCTTTTGATCCCATGCCCTAGGAGCTAATGAAATGCGAGATTGTGGGTGTTACGACCTGATGAAATATGCGGATGAGTGGGAAACCCAAGCCAGTTAAGATAATAAGAAAGAGGGCAAATTTTGGGGTGTTACACAAGGTCTCTATTCGAAGCTGGAAAAATTTAGCTGAAGCTTTTCTCAAGCAGTATCAATATAATATTGATATGGCTCCAAACCGAACTCAGTTGTAGAACCTGTCTCAAGGACCTAAGGAAAGTTTTAAGCAGTATGCCCAAAGGTGGCGTGAGCTAGCCGCACAGGTTCAACCTCCATTGCTCGATCGGGAAATGGACGACATGTTTATGGGCACCTTGCAAGGTGTTTACTTGGATCGTCTGGCCGCCTACCCGTCCATCGGTTTTTCTGATATTGTCATCGCTGGAGAAAGAATAGAAAACTTTCTGAAATTGGGAAAGATTCAGGATGCAAGCAGTGCTAGTTCTTCAGGTGTGAAAAAGCCTTTTGGCAATGGCCAAATAAGAAGAGAAGGAGAGACCAATGTTGTGTATAGGGGTCGAGATATAGGTCATTCTCAAGGGTACTACCAAGAAGCTGCAGTGACTATTACTCCACAGGTTCAACGACGACCACAGGGTCAACAACAATAGGCACAGAGACCATTTCATCAAAGAGCAAGAGCGAGGGACAGTAGGATTGATCCTGTCCCATGCCCATATGTTGTATTGCTTCCAGCGCTTCTAAAGTTGAACATGGTCGAGCTTCATACAAAGAGACCTCCTCCTCCTGACAATCTACCTCTGAATTTTGATGCTAACGCCAAGTGCGAATTCCATTCGGGTGCTCAGGGGCACGATATTGAGAAATGTTAGGCTTTTCAGAACAAGGTACATGACCTAGTTGACTCCAAAGCGATTAATTTCGCTCCTCACCCAAATGTACTCCAGAATCCAATGCTTAATCACGGCGGAACCGGTGTCACGGTAGTTCTACCAAATGGTCCACGTTAAGCTGAAATCTTCGAGTTAATCACCCAGGACGCCAGGGTATTCATGAAGCAAATAAAGCCAGCAGTATTCAAATACTTGTAGTCATGGCAACAATTTGTCTTCCCTTTTTTCTTTTTCATCCCTATTAAGGGGAACTATGTCGCTCTGATTCTTCATTGGTCTTAAATTAATGAAGATGCGTGGGCAGAAGATTGTCAGGTCTTTCCGAGCAACCTTATGAGGCAACTTTACTCCCTAACTTTACTCTTTCCTTCAGACGTCTCGTGTCAGAGTCAGAATAACTAGAAGAAGAGGTATGATCGCCATGGTTGGGTATACGGCTGCAACTTGAAGATTACAAGTATGTGAAAGAGTTATTGATCATTGAAAGTATCCAAGACTGACAGGTCCAGATGGAGTCAAGCCTCCTCAACAACGACAATATTCAGCTTCTTTACTGCATTTTCATTTGTAGTTTCTGTTATTTGCAAAACATTTGTATACATGTATGAAGTTGTTTACTTTTGAATGATAATCATTATAAAAATCACGTGTTTTCTTGAAGTACTTTATTTATATTCATTTTAATTTTGTATGTGTGCATCGCAATACCAATTTTTGTGCTTAAACTCTATGAGGGAGAGTGACGAAACAAAAACTCAAGAATCTATAATCGTGTGCTCTTGAGTAAGACATTATTGACGATGTACAGGCTTTGTTTCAAATCCCTAAACACCGGAGATATAAGGGAGATAGACCCTCGCTAACCACTTTGAGCCTTGAAGTAGGAGTTTCTTTTCGCATGAAAAAACCCTTACGTTTAACCCAGAGGCAGGGTATGCGTCAGCTAGTTGGACCAAGCGTTCTGACTTTCATAAATGAGTGCATTTGAGGATCCATTACATTCCACTATGCTACTCAAAAGGTCCATAGACCAGAAAACACAATGGTTATCCAAGTCAAAAGGGTCCAAAGATTGAAAACCACAATGGTTATCCTTCATCGACCAAAGAATGAGGCAGTCACAATCCTTGTAAAGCAATCAAGACAAGCAGTGTCACACGATTTGTTCAAAAAGAGTAAAATGAAAAGCCCGCTAAGTCGAAAATTGAAAACAAGCGACTTAGGCAAAAGTTAGGGCATCCCGCTGGACTTCACAATCAAAGATTCACAAGAATCATTCCAGGCAAAAGTTAGGAATAAGAAAAAGAATGAAAGGAGAAAAATGCAAAAAGGATTACACAAGAAATATCCTTAAGTAAGAACAAAGTCGTGTGATACAAACATGAAAGACAAAGGGGTGACTGACTCGAAACGACAACCTGATTGGTACTTGAATCGATAGCAGCAATGGTTCCTCAACCGACACGAAACCCTTATGAAAGGTGAGTGCTTGTGAAAATTAGCTGAACATAGGAATGAAGGACATCACAAAGAGGGGTGGGCACAGATAAACTTCGATCCTATATCATTTGTTTCTATAACTGTGAACCAGGCCACGATATAACCCTTAAAAGTTCTAACTGAAACAGGGTTAATTTGAGAGCGTACTACCACGAGATAACGTTCCTGACTCCTATGAGTTGTGCTAAAAGATCCTTGTTGGTATTGCATGTGCATGCTTTCTTTCATTAAAAAAAGAGGTAATGTCGTATCTTAACCAGTGATTCGCTCACTAAGGTTTGCGAAACCTTTTCGATAAAGACTTGAAGGTTAACATGTGTGTTGCATTAGAATTTTCTTTTTAAGAATAAACATTTTTCTGCTTACATACATTTTTTTGGCATTATAAGAAGTTCACGTGCGGAAATTCAGTCCGGAAGCTTAAGCTCTAAAACTTCTGAAAGACAGTCATGTCGAGATGCACTTTTCCGAGAAAGCTCCATTGAGTAAAGACTTTCCTAACCAGTCATGGTAAAAGCTAGCCAATCTGGGGAAGTTATGTCGAGCAAACTCTTCAAAATTCAGCCGAACTGGGGTAATCACCTCGAGATTCAAATCTCCCCAAGAAAGATTAGTCAGTCATGTGCAAAACTATTCAGATACTCGTACTGGGGCAGGCCACCCTAATAGCACGAGAATTCATTATTTCCCGAAGACAGACGATCGAAAGCATTTCCCGGAGTTCAGAGTACCGATACAGTTATACTCTCATAGAGTTTCTATGGCATCCTCTTGTCATAACTCTTACTGATTGAGTCTATTACCCATCAAGCCAATTATCTCGTTCATCGTTTCCGACAGCTCCAAGCTCATCTGCGTTGACAATGGTTATCTCCTCAGCAAGGTTATTACGCTAATTCAGGCAATCACTACGATGCCTAAGAGTTTAAAGACACCAAGTCTTTTGTAAAATCCTCTTAAGGTAAAGTCCCAGCAAAAGCAAATGATCCCCAGCACGAGACGACTTGAAACCTTTCCTCTCCAGCAGGACGTGTCGGTTTTGTTATCCCCAGCAGACGGATGAAAGTTATCCCTAGTAAAGTCGCCCAAACGTTTTCTCCAACATAGATGTTATCCCCGCAGGGCTTATTAAGATCGAATTCGCGATCATTGCATTCTCAGCAGAATCAGCAGGGACTTATTATTTCCGCATCAGGAACTCCCTTTGCACTTACTCCATTTCATTAACATGTTCAAAACCTATCATCCCTAGTGTCATGGGGCATCATGCCATGCAATTCAACCAATGCGTACCCAGCATAATCCAAGTTTGATATCTTGCAAAAGTCCAACCACAGACTGGACAAAGTCCATCTTCGGGTGGCAAATTCTTAAAGCCCAACCACAGACTGGCCAAAGTCCATCTTCGGGTGGAAAATTCTTAAAGCCCAGCCTCAGACTGGCCAAAGTCCATCTTCGGGTGGCGAATTCTTAAAGCCCAGCCACAGACTGGCCAAATTCCATCTTTGGGTGGCAAACTTCAAAAGCCTCTCGCAGTGAGCAAAAGTCTCCCACAGTGAGGAAAAGTCCAACCACAGACTGGCCAAAGTCCATCTTCGGGTGGCGAATTTCTAAAGTCCCCTGCAGTGGGCAAAAGTCTCCCACAGTGAGCAAAAGTCCAGCCACAGACTGACCAAAGTCCATCTTCGGGTGGCGAATTCTTAAAGCTTAGCCACAGACTGGCCAAAGTCTATCTTCGGGTGGAAAATTTCAAAAGTCTCCCGTAGCGAGCAAAAGTCTCCAGTAGTGGGCAGAAGTTCACCCTCAGCGTGGCAAAGTATCTGGAATTTCAACCATAAATTGGTAAAAGTCCACCCGCGGTGTGGCAAGTAAATACTTGTTCGACTCCATCCAAAAAATAATACATCATTAAGGCATTGTTGAAGCCTATCAAAGTTCACCCGCGGCGTGGCAAGTCAGTAGCCATCAGACATCACTCAAAAGGCATCCCCTGTTTACTACTTTTCCCATCATAATTATATCCAAGCAGAGTTCATTTGGTTGAGTTTATTTCCCTGTTCTTCTGCCGCAGAGTGCAAATTTTCTGGTTGTTTCTGGTATTCAATCCCGGCATACGTCAAATGTATGAAAGCAACTGCTATCATCCATTCACGTCCACAATGATTGAATAGGGGCAGTTGTAATACCCCAAAATTTGCCCTCTTATTTATTACCACTAACTGACTTGTGTTTACATTCATCCACATCTCCATTAGGCCATAAAATCATAATCATGCATTTTTATGATTTCATAAGGCAAGGGATCAAACATTCTCTTATGACTTGAATTTTCTTGTTCAGAGGCGATATGTTTGGACGTGTTACACTCAGGGTTAAGACAAAAAGTTGAGCTCCATATCATCATGAGTATCTTAGAATCAAAGTCTCATCTAGACACAAACACCACGTTCTTCAAATGTTCTCAAAAGGACCAGGTGTTTAGGGCTTCATCAGTAATTCAGACGAGAAGGACTTGATTTGGGTTTTGGCCCTCTTCATCTTTTCAGGGCACTTATTCATTGATATATTCAAGGGTAGGAATGTTAGGGTTTCCTATTTCAATGAGGTCGTGCAACACTTGAGGTTGCAAGACCTATCATCATTAAAGGATACATGGTGGTCAAATCACTTTGTTTGTGCTTGCAAATTGATGCGGATTCATGCTATGGAGGTCTTAAGAACAGGGTTTTGCTCAAGGAATTAGTTCAAGCTAAGGATAAAGTATATGATTGCAGTTTGTTTTGGATCCATCATTCAAATCCAGTATCCAATGTAGAAACCATTTTTCTTACCATTTTTTAAAAGCCCATTTCAAACTCATATCTTTTATTTTACCCATTTTACACCATTCAAATTCAATGGCATCTTGTTTTAGAATCATCACAAATTTCCACACAAAAAAACCAAGAGGTCTATTTATTTCTGTCGCACCCCGAAAAATACGACCTCACGTGATCCGAAAAGACGGAGCCGCGTAATGGACAGAATGAAGAGTCGCCACCTAATTCTATTTATTTCCGAAGAGGGAAAGGGAAGATATAGATAAAACCCGGGAAGAGAGGGATAATGACAAAGCTCAACGGAACCATTTCCTGAGTTCGGAAGTCGATTATGCAGGGGGAAGGTATTAGCACCCCCTACATCCATCTTACTCGATGGGAACCATCTAAGTTATCACGCGCGAAAGGATGTTTATGCTTAATCTAATTACTTGCTGAGGGGAAATGAGTTGAATTATAAGTTAGATTGATCCTAGGTGCTCGGAAAGGATTGAGATCCTTGTGCCTACGTACTCCCGCGTGCAATGGGAAAGTTAGAGCCTCATAGTTTGGCCTACTACGGTTGATGGTTGTTGATTTTATTACCTTTCTTTGATGAAAGGGTTTAGGAGTTGAAATGCACTAAAGACTATGGATAGTTTATTCCGTCCAACAAGACGAGCGTCTTGCGTCGAAATAATCGGAGCGAGTAACGAGAGCTCGTTATCCTCCTTTCTACCGCTTAAGGCTCGTGGCATACAATTCTTCTCGTTTTATTAGAATGTGTCTTATTTCCTAAGACCGTTTGACGTTGGATCAAGGTTTTGGATCTAAAAAGAATCGTTTCGGTTTTTGAGGTTAGAGGGTGAATGCAAATGAAGGTTTATTTTGTGGTTTGTTAGCGAGGCACAAAGCGCTCGGCTCGCAAGGTGAGGTGAATCCTGATAAACGATAAATGAAAAAATAAAGTGCGAGTGTGCGAATGCAACCGCTTGGCGTTGGACCAAGGATTCACAAATGAAATAAAATACGAAAAATAAAATACGTACATAAAGTGGGGAAGGGATACAAAATAAATTACAGGGGATTGCGCGAAATAAAGGGGTCTCATTATAATTTGCCCAAGAGAAAGCGGGTGTGCAGTGTTTTCGAACTGTTCGAAGGCGTTCGGCCTTTTTATTCGGAGACAACTATTCGAAGGCGTTGGACCTTTTTATTCGGACGCGGCGAGATGTGGTTCGTTTACTTCCTTAGAGCCGGTTAAAATTTGGAACCGTTCTATGAGGAGTCGAATCGTTTATTTAAAATGCGATGAAACAAATAAATTAAATAAATTAGAATAAGCGATAAACAAATAATAAATTAAATAGAAATAATTGAATAATAAAGAGAATTGAATTAAATTGTAGCAATAGAAAATAAATTGAAATAAAAATAAAAGCGAAACAATAAATTAAACTACGTAGGCCTCATATTGACCGAATTTTCCGATAATGGAATCAGACATAATTCGGCCTTTTGGTATATCATTGGCCCTTAGAAAAATGAAATTACAAATAAAAAATCTAAAATATTTAATAATAAGCAAACTAAAAAAAATTTAAGAATTAGTAAAATAAAAAAAACCAGTAGAATTTATAATAATAAACTATAAAGCGAAATATGAAAAAGAAATAAAATAAAATAAAACTTGAAAAAAGGATGGTATATCACAGAGGTTATGGGTGGTGTTAGTGATGGCAATTACTGTGTGGGCTTTATGAAAACAAATCCAACAAAAGCACAATCAATAAGTAAATAAATTTTTTAAAAATAAAATTAAGGAAAAGGGAATGATGTTGTGTGATTAGTAAGGTCATAATGGATTTAAACAAACAAAAAAAAAACTAACGGTCCATCAACATCCAACATGAAGATACTTGGTCAAAGCTATATATTATCATTAATATGTTAATACGAAATAACAAAACAAAATATAATTTTTTTTTTCATGCAGTGAGAAAAACGTATCAGTAAAAATTATAATTAAATATTCCTTTTAATCACATTAAAGTAAGACATTTAATCACATAAAAAAAGCAATTAACCATATTAAAATCCTAGCTCATAAAAAATAGAAAATAAGAAAGAAAAGATGTACTTTATTCTCAATGTTCAGAAAAGAATATCGTTCTACCTCAAGGTCTCTCAAATCACATTTCAGCAAACAAAAAGACGCTCACCCTCAAACGCTCAGATTTTCTCGCGGTTTACTCGCGGTGGTGGTGTTGACGTTGTCGGCAGTTTTCAGGTTCTGTGGATTCACGGCTTTGTACGCTTTGAGGTTTGTGTTTCACGGATTTGGCTTTGGAAATCAAGGAAGGTGGTTGAACGATTTCAGTCAGTTTGACGGCAACGGTTTTTCTCGGTGGTTACTGTTGCTCCCCGGATTTCCATCCTGGTACAAACGCGAAAGTGGCGCGGAAAGAGGTAGAGTCGCCAACCAGGCATTTTTATCCCGAACGGGAATGGTAATGCTGTACAAACCAGAAGAAAGAAAAGGAAGGACACGGGTTCTGGGAACCAAAGAGACTGAGTTCGGGAGTCGGTTACGACCTGGGAAGGTATTAGCACCCAGATCGTCCACCGTACCCGACGGGATCCACGCTTGCAAAGAAACTGTTTCAAAGGGTGAAGAAAAGAAAGCTGTTGCAAAGAAAAGGAACTGAACTGGATAAAAAGAAACGAAAAGGGAACTGAAAAAGAAATGAAAAGGAAAAATGTAGGGAAAATAAGAGAGTGTGCTTGAACGGGCCCTACCCCGCTGCCTACGTACCTCATCTGGACAATGAGGATCAGAGTCGTCGTAGTTCCCCTAACTAGGGGTGGAAAAGACTGCTTGTGTCTTAAGGCTTGAACTGCCTATGTCAATGCTCAGGTGTTGCAGGCTCGGACGACGAGTGCCTTACCGTCTTGCAAAATGACAAGTAGGAGCAAGTTCGTGGACGGAGCAAAGGAGATGAGAAAAGAATTCCCGAAGGAGAGATGCTTATTGTTTGTTTGTGTTTTTTAGAAGCTTTTAGGAGTGTGTCACAAGGAAGTGAACTCAAGCTCTTTTCCATGGAACGTGCACTTGTCATTACATTCCAAGATGGAATAATATAACAAGCACACTTAAGTAAGGAGAAGATCCCCAAAACCTGAACCCAGAGATTAGGGCCTAAGCTCACTAACTCATTAACTTATTAAGTATTTTTGTATTTACAATGAAGAAGAGTTTTTTATGATTTTCTTGGTGAAGATGATATCTTGATCAGACTTGTGCATAACAAGATAAGCTTGTACTATCCCAATATGGGAAGACTACAAGTGTCTTATGGGATAAGGCTATTGTTCAAGATATCACTTCAATCTTTATTAAGTGTCTTGTTAGGGTTTTGAGATGAGAAAAGAAAAGAAACAAAAGGATCACAAAGGTAAAAGTCTAATGGGGGACTAATGAATCCTAATTGTTATCATGCACATGAATCCTAGGTTAGTGGGGTTTACTATCCTAAAGAAGGAAGAGAGAAGAAAAGAAGAAGATGAAAGGAGAAGAACCATGGTGGCCTAAGCACACCTCAAGTTAAGAACGAATAGAAGAAGATGAGGAAGAAATAATAAGATGGATAAGAATGAAGATAAAGAGATGAGAATGCAGAATAAAGTAATCGAACAATGCACAAACAGAGCCTACACCAGTAGGACTTCCAGATGCAACAGCATGCAATAAGTAAAACCGGTCCTCAGTGGTACCTAACGGAGAAGGTTCGTTGCCTCTTCAATACGGGTAAAAGAAACTCAGGGATATATGTCAAGTTCAAAATGAATTAAAAAACCAAGCACAAGTGTTGATTATCAAGGCATCAGACAAAGGTCAAAATAAACTTCCAGCACCCAAGCCATCCAATAAAGAGAACCAGAGTTAGCCAAAACATTTATCAGAACGAGTCTTCAAGTCTAAGGAACAATTTGACACAAGGCGAACATCGAAGTCGAACAATAAGCCTACAAAACATTGAGCACAAACTAGAACCAAAATTAAATACAATTCTTATTCAATAAAAATAAAAAGCTAAACTATATTAAGGTTAATAAATGAAATTAAAACAAATTTCTAAACTAAAAAAATCTAAGACAAAAGTCTCTAAATATTAATTAACTATATAACACTATTATAGGGAGAAAAAAAAGGAAATCCCTAATAAATAGAGAAAAGGGACCAGGCCGCAGGTGTAGTGGTGGTGATAGCAAGAAAATTTAGTGGGCTTAAGGTGTATTTGAGTCTAATCCAAATCCCAAATTCTTAGATTAAATTAAATTAAATAAAACAGAATAATAATAATTACAAATGAAAAAGCTAAACAAAGGGGAATGGCGCAGGAAGGGGTGTAAGCAGCAGGATCGTGGGCTTTATGAACACACAATTGGCCCAATAGAACAGACATAAACCTAGGTGATCTAGCGCTGGAGATGGGGTGTGAGTAGAAAACCGATACGGGCCTAAACCAAATTTTAACAATAACACTATATTTTTATAATAGAAAACACAAGATGACAATTTCAGTATTTAGAAAGAAAAAACAAAACCAAAATAACATAAAAAAAATTAAACGCAAAACAAAAATAAAAGAAAGGGGAAGAAGGAGACGTCAGCACATGGTTAACACGGCTTCTTCTTCAATCGTAAATCCCAACACCAGCAAACACACATCCCTTTTTCTCCATCGCACATTGCCACCATTTTTCTCCCATCGGTGTTGGTCTCACAGCGGGTAGCTCAACGGCTCCCTCACCCTCTCACTGCGATTTTGCCTCGAATCACCACCTTCTCTGATTCACGTCGGTGCTTCAAGTTGCGATCTTGTTGTCTTAGCTTGATGTCATCAGATTTCTTCTTCTATTTTTTTGATTTTTTTTCCAGATATGTATCTGGGATTTGTGTTGTTGTTGGAGATGTTGTTGATGGTAATGGTGTCTTTGGATTGAAGATGACACATTATGTTTGAAGGGAGTGTCGATGAGTTTGTATTCACAAGATGAAGGTGTGTTTACGTGCTGGGTTGGTTTTGAATGATTGTTGAAGGATGGCTTTGGTAGCGTTATGAAGAGCAAGTGGTGGTCCTGGAAAAACTGAAGCTGGGTAATGAAGTATTGTCGCAGTTTGCTTTAAAGATGGTGGTGGTTTTGTGTGAGAGTGAGGGTTTGGGATGGTTTCGTTTATCAGAAGGTGAGAATATAGTGCTACTGGAGAATGAAAATTGCCATTTGAAGGTGAGTATGATTTTCTGTTTTGAAGTTGATGAATGAGAATGAAGGAAGAGGCTTGGTGGTTTAGGAATTGCAAGGTGAGGATGAGGTGAATGAGGAAATCGTTGTTGTGCGTGTGTGGGTGAGTCATGAAAAGCATGATTCCCCTTTTGTAAAGAAAGAAAGAAGGCATGTGGTGAGTATTTGTGTACGTTGGTGGGTTCTTTGCGCCTTGGTGCGGAAAAAATGCCAGTAGCGTGATGGCTGGTACGATTTGTGAGGTGCTGAAAGAATTGGTGAGATGTCTTGGAGTTGTGGGGTCATTGTGGATTTGTTTGTTGTGAGTGTGTGATACCTTGGGAAAGCCGAATTTGGCTAAGAAATACCTCACTTGTTTTATTTATTTTTTTAGTATGAGATGTATAATGGATTTGTAAGATAACTGAATGATATGGGTTTAACCCCCTCTTTTTTTTACTGAATTTGTAAATCAATGGGTTTAATGATGGGAATAAACATGAAAATGGATTAATTGCTACTAATAAAAATGAGATAAATATATGGATATTGGAATGTGAATTAAAATGAATATAAAATTTGGATCTTAACTTTAATAAATTTGGACATGGAAATTAGGTGGATTACCTTGGTTTATGGACATGGATTAAAAATGATATGTTTTTTTTTAAGAATTGGATTATAGGAATAATAAGATGGTTTCAGATATGAACAAAAGAATGAAAGGAAACTCGATAAAAATGGTTAGTTGGTTGGGAGGTATTTACAAATGAAAAACGAATACAAGAAATTGACATTGGGGTGTTACAGCTGCCCCTATTCAAGCAACTGTTGATCTGAAAAGGACGAAAGCATCGGCTATCGGCCGTTCGAGATAAACTGTGATTGAATACCACAAATAACCCTGAAAATTTGCACTCTGCCAAACAAATAACACTATGGGTAATTAAAGTGAAGACGAAACAGATGAACTCCTTTCAAGTTGAAATTGTTACGCCAGATAAGGGAAACTAAGACAGACGAGTCTTCTTCGAGCAAACCTGTTACGCCAGGATCTGGACATACGAGTCCCCCTTCATTATATGGTCTAAGACAGACGAGTCTTCTTCAGACAACCTGTTACGCCAGGAATGGTAATCATTTTGACGTTTAATCCCACCGTCAGGACTTCCAACCTCTTTAACACAGACGAGTATTGGATGATCATCGAGAGAACACAGACGAGTGCCATAAGCCAATGATACAAATGAATATCCGACGATGATCTAAGAAACACAGACGAGCGCTTCAGGCGATGATACAGACGAATATCTGCCACTGGTACAAACAAATACCAGAAATCCAACATAGACGAGCACTGGGTAACAATACAGACGAGTACCAGAGTGATTATCAAATCAACACATGAGGATATAGGCTAACACAGACGAGTGTGAGGGATGATACAGACGAGTATCCAAACAATGCAGACGAGCTTCAAACAGATAACAAACACAAACGAGCGTTGGAGAATGCATACGAACATCACCTAAGTTCAAACACAGACGAGTGTCGAGCACCAAAAGGAAGTTACACACAGACGAGTGTTGGGAAGTGCAAACGAGCAACAACATCCACCAACCACGGGCGACTACTGGGGAAAGCAAACAAGCAATAACAAAGTGTGAACACAGGCGAGTGTTGGAGAGTGCATACGAGCAATAACAACGTGCCTTGATTAGCAATAAGATCACAACTCTGCAGGGGAGAACCAGGTCAAGAGTTTTGGACGATGCTTAACTCTGACTGGGGATATGAATAACTGTTTGTATCATCACATTGGCCAGAAATAAATTGGCAACTTCTCTGGGGAATATTTCAATGATGGGAGTGAATCCCTAATCCTGAAACTTTGTGGGGAAAGATCATCTTCAGACTTGGCTAGGGAGATACTTTGTCAATACCTTTGTTAGGGAGAGAATTCTTATACTTCTAAGCTCTGTGGGGAAGCAAAGCCTTCAGCTGCCTGCCTGGGATATTTCACTGTGGAAAGATAACTCCGCTTGGGGACGAGAATAATTCAGTTAACCTTGAAGTTCTGCTGGGGATATCATCTGTTTTACTGGAGGATTAGAGATCACAATAAGCCAAATTATGCCCCGGGTATGGTATGACGACTGTGTTGGACTTTGACTGAATGCGAATAAAAACGATTCCTCACGAGGAAACCTTGTCAGCTGAAAGAAGATTTTATGCTCGGGGAAGAAATAAACTTCCAAGGCCACGCTAGGAAAGTAAATACCAGACATTCCCTGAGAATTAACACAGTGCTTCAAACTTCTGAGCTCGACAGATGCATACTGATTATCAAGAGTGAACAAGCATTCCCTTGCCTCAGACTATATTGTCTATGAAGAGATCGTCTCCAGAGGATTTTACAGAAGACTTGGCATCCAGAATTGCCCCAGTGTCTTCAAACTCTCGCATAAATTCAACAGATCTTGAGATAACTGCCCCAGATTGCATCTTGTAACGATCTTGCTCCACACCAGAAAAACGGAAACCATGCAGTATGAAAATGCGATGCAAATGATGCAAGATGTAGACGTATGCTCATGCAAGCCACGGAAAATGAAACAAGGATGGTTGGGCGTAAGGCCAGGTTGATAGAAATTTTTGGTATCTTCTATTTTTGGTTGCCAAGCAATTGGACTTTAAAGGTGAATTACCAGACGAGAACCGGTTTATTGAAAGTAGGCCACCAGACGAGAACTAATGGGCAAAGAATAAGTCGTCAGACGAGAACTGACTCCTTGGGGTTCATTGTCAAACGAGAATTGACTCTGAAAAAGAATGACTACCAGACGAGAAATGGCGTTCAAACGGGTAAACAAAAAGGTGACCAGACGAGAACTGGTTAAAATATTCGCCTACCAGACGAGAACTGGTTAAACGATTCGCCTACCAGACGAGAACTGGTATTTGAAGTTGGTTTGCCAGACGAGAACTGGATTAAGAAACGGTTTGCCAGATGAGAACTGGACTTTGAAACGGTTTTCCAGACGAGAACTGGACTTTGAAACGGTTTGCCAGACGAGAACTGGACTTTGAAAAGGTTTTCCAGACGAGAACTGGACTTTGAAAAGGTTTTCCAGACGAGAATTGGACTTTGAAAGGTTGAAGTTGGGGTTACGAGGCCCTCTGGTGTGAGATTGATGTTATGGGGTTGCCCAATGCATTTATGATGCGTATGCTCTAGCAAAGCGACATGAATAACGTATGCAAATGATTTATGCAATGATTATGGAAAGCTAGAAAAGTTTCCAAGGATGGGAAGAAAGGTCTTATGACAAGGCTTCTATGTTGAGAAGGGTGACAAAGGCGAAGGTGGGTAGCACGATTTCCCGATACTCGTCTTGAACTCTGAGATTACTAATATAACCTGCTCTGTGTAGCTAATCATTGCCCCTGTCTGGTAAGTCTCTGAACAGACTATCACTAATTATCCAATTCCTGGAATAGCAGACTCCCAATGCTCGAGGAAAGTTGCACTTAGTAAGCTTTGGAATTATTCTGCCCCGGTATGAGTGTGGAAGCGACCTGACTCATTCTGAATGAGGATTGGAAGAATATATCTTTGGTCAGCAGAAAATTAGGGTGGCTTGCCCCTGTTTGGTAGATTTAGCTCTGTACAACTGACTTTGAATGACGTTCCTCGATCAACCAATGCTTGGTAACTTGCTTTAAATTGACTGATTCCTTGGTCAATGAAATGACTGGATAACATGCCCCTGATTTGTAGGCCTACAAGATGCTCTTGAGTCTGGCTATTATTGTTGAATGATCAAGTTCCCTCATGATTGCTCTTTGTAGGAATTCCCCTGATGTCACAGACTGACTTGCAATTAAAACTGTTCATTCACAAATGGTAATTTTAATGCAGTGCACATGCAAGTTTTTGAACATTTATTTATTTGAATGTTGTGACAATGTGTGACGAATGGATGATTAGTCCAAACGTAGTGCTGAGTTTGTAGAAGCATACTTCAAGCTCTTTGTTTTGATGACGTCAACATTATCCAAGCTCATTCCAGATTGCAAAAAGTCGAGATGACAACAAACGATCAAGACCATGGCTATGCATCATCATTGGAATGCTTCCGATCAATTCAAGCTTTTGTGCAACACTTTCAAGACTTGTCTCAAGGCTTAGGTATATCATTAATTACCTCTTAAATATAATATGCAAGTGTTCAACATAATCTTCATGATTTTTAAATGCATGTGCATATTTTTGAAAAGAAATTGGAACTGGTTTAACACTTTTAATAGAAATATTTTTCTGTATTTTAACAGTGTTAATCGGTTAACCATATGGGTTAACCGGTTAACGGTAGCAATTTTTCAATTTCTGTGGCAACGTTCATAGGCGTTAACCGATTAACCTATTTGGTTAACCGGTTAACACTGTAGAAATGTTGAAAAATTGTTTCCTTTCAAATTCAAATATTTTGTTAAAGTTATACCTCTTCATGATTCTATTTCATAAATTTTTATACCTTTTCAAGAGAAATTCTTTTTAAATTTTCATACCTTTTTGAATAGGTGTTTCAACTATTATAAATTCTAAAAAATTTCAAATTCATAAACACCTCCTAGACAATTTCAAAATATTTTCATACAATCAAATTCACTTTATTCAAATTATTTTCATCTTTCAAAAGTGTTCATAAGTTCATCATTTTCATACTTGTCTTGAACACTTGTGTTGAATATTTAATATTGAATTCTTGATTATAGGAGAAGATCAATTGTTATTGATATATTTCATTGTACTCTCACTCAAAACAATACTATAGAAAGTGTCTTTCTATTTTGTGACTTGTGTTCCAAGGATTGTTTGGACATAAGGGTAAGTGTGGCAAGAGGATTGTTCTTGCACACTTGGTTGTATAGTTTGCTAGAAAGTAGGCCTCACCATTGAAGGTGTGATAGGTTGTACTGTTCTAAAGAAAACTAGTGGAAATCTCTTTCGTGTTGAAAGGGGACTGGATGTACCTTCAGATTGTGAAGGGAACCAGGATAAATCTCTGTGCCTTCTTACTTTTCTGCTTTACATTTTTTGTTCTTTAACCGTAAAAGCAAAATGCATCCATCTAAGAAAAAGAATCGAGAAAATTTTGATAACACCTAATTCACCCCCCCTCTTAGGCGCATTCTGATTCTACAATTGGTATCAGAGCAGGTTTAGGTAACCTGTTCCTACAAGATCCTATGGCTTCCGCAAACTCGAATCCCGTTTTCAAAGATGGTGGAAGTAGCAACAAGCCTCCGCTCTTCTCCGGCGAATACTTCGATTTCTGGAAAATCAGAATGAGGGCACATCTTGAAGCCCAAGGAGAAGGCATATGGGAAGCAATCGAAGAAGGTCCGCATAATCCCGTCAATGTAATCAACGGTGTTGGAAAGGCGAAGTTGAAGAATATGTATGATGAAGATGATAAAAGAAAGATCCTAAATGAGAAGAAAGCAATCAACATACTTCAAAGTGCTCTTAGTATGGACGAATTTTTTCGTGTATCACAATGCAAATCGGCGAAGGAGATTTGGGATACTTTGGTAGAAACACATGAAGGAACAACAGAAGTTAAAAGATCAAGGCTTAACACGTTAAGTCAAGAATACGAAATGTTCCGCATGCAGCCCGGAGAATCTATTGTGGCTTTATAAAAAAGATTTGTTCATCTAACCAACCATTTGATTGCACTCGGAAAGACCTTCACCAATGATGATCTTAATTTGAAAGTTCTAAGGTCTTTGACAAGGGAATGGCAACCGAAAGTGACCGCAATATCGGAGAAGAAGAGTCTCTCAACAATGACATCCGCATCTCTATTCGGAAAACTTCAAGAGCACGAGTTGGAACTTGGAAGGCTCGAAAAGCATGAAAGTCAAGAGAAAAAGTCCAAAGGAATTGCCTTGAAGATTGACACGAAGGATGACAAAGATGACGAGATCTCCGAAGATGAGAACTTCATGCTTCTTGTTAAGAAGCTTGGTAAGTTTTTTAACAAAAATAATAATTCTTCTTTTCCTAAAAAGAATAAACATTTCAGGAAGAAGGATGCATCCACATCGAATCAAGAAGTTACATGCTATGAATGTGGAAAGCAAGGTCACATAAAACCGGATTGTCCAAGACTTGCGAAGAAAGGAGGATTCAAAGGCAAGAAGGACTTCAAGAATAAAAAGGCTTATGTCGCGTGGGATGACAATGAAGTTAGTTCCTCATCGGAATCGGAAAGCGACGAATGTGCAAATATGGCGTTAATGGCGTCACATCACTCCGATGAAGAAAATGACGAGGTTAGTAGTAACTTTTCAATTTATGAAAGTGATGCACAAGAAGTCATAGATGAACTTCTAAAGGAATGTAAGACTTTGTACAAAAATATTTCATCCCAAAAGAAGAAAATATTATCTTTAGAAGAACAAAATGCATCTTTTGAAAAATACATTGAAAATGAAAAACAAAAGATAATGGATGAAAAACAAAGTCTTACATGTAAAAATTGTGAGTCATTGCCCTTTCAAATTGTTCAACTAAAAAGAGTTTTAGAAAGATATGAAAAAGGTCAAATTGGCTTGGAGGAAATTCTTAGGCACCAAAGATATCCAAATGATAAAAGTGGCCTAGGATATTCTAAGTTTTCCAAACCAAGCACAAGTGAAACCGTTTTCGTAAAAGCTAGTGAACAAATTGTTAAGGAAAAGACTAACAATGCTAAAACTATGCATCAAAGTCATAAAAAGAAAAGGATTCTTAAGAAACAAAAATATGTTCCTAAATTCAAAAGTCAATTTCAACCTATTTGCTTTTATTGTGGAATCAAAGGCCATACACCTAATGCTTTCTATGTGCGCAACATTGGTGTTGCTAAAGGGCATTATGTGTGGGTTGAAAATGGTACTAACTATCAAGGACCCAAAGCAATTTGTGTGCCTAACAAAACCTGACTTTGTTTTGTAGGTATGCTTGAAAACAACTTCTACGCAATGGTATCTCGATAGCGGTTGTTCAAAGCATATGACGGGCGACATCAACAAATTTTCAAGTCTAACACTTAAGGCCAAAGGATACGTTACTTACGGTGATGATAATAAAGGAAGAATTATTGGAGTTGGAACCATTGGTGCATATCCTCATACAATCATCGAAGACGTCCTTTATGTGGAAGGCCTTAAACACAACCTTCTTAGCATAAGTCAATTGTGTGACAAAGGGTTCCGAATCAACTTCACAAAGGAGGAATGTTTGATAGAACACAAAGTCACTCATGAACTCTTGCTAAAAGGTAAACGATTTAATAAATTTTTTATGATTTCTTTTGATGACTCTCTCTTGAAGGTGAAGTGCTTAATGGCAAACTACAACGATGCATGGCTTTGACATAAGAGGATTACTCACATTCACATGGAGCATTTGAATAAACTATTAAAGCATGATCTAGTTGTTGGTCTTCCAAAGATGAAGTTTATCAAGGATAAGCTGTGTGACGCATGTCAAAAAGGGAAGCAAACCAAAACATCCTTCAAGACCAAGAAAGTGATATCTACTACAAGACCACTACAATTGTTACATATGGATCTTTTCGGTCCATCAAGAACAAAAAGCTTCGGAGGTAACGTTTTTGCACTAGTTATTGTTGATGATTTCTCTAGATATACTTGGACTTTGTTTTTAGTGCAGAAAAGTGATGCCTTTAAAGCATTCAAGAAGTATGCCAAGAAAATTCAAAATGAGAAGTCACTCTCAATTGTTTCCATAAGAAGCGACCATGGCGGCGAGTTTCAAAATTCATCATTTGAAGATTTTTGTGAAGAGCATGGAATCTCTCACAACTTTTCCGCACCTAGGACTCCTCAACAAAACGGTGTAGTAGAAAGGAAGAATAGGGCACTAGTGGAACTTGCAAGGACAATGCTTAGTGACTCGAATCTTCCTAAATATTTTTGGGCGGATGCGGTTAGAACGGCTTGTTTTGTAAGTAACCGTGTCAATATTCGACCTATTCTCAAGAAGACCCCTTATGAGTTGTTCAAGGGAAGGAAACCCAACATATCTTTCTTCCACATATTCGGATGCAAATGCTTCGTTCTCAACAACGGTAAGGACAACCTTGGTAAGTTTGATGAGAAATCCGATGAAGGTATTTTTCTTGGATATTCTCTATCAAGTAAAGCTTTTAGAATTTTCAATAAACGTACTCTTACCATTGAAGAATCCATACATGTTTCGTTTGATGAGACTAACCCCTCGAAAGAGGATAATATTATTGTGGATGATGATGATGATGTAGTAGATCTATCACAACAACAAAGGGAGATATCAAAAGAACAAGCAATATCACAAGAAGATAAGTCACCAACCATTGAAGAACATCAAGATCTTCCAAAAGAATGGAGAACTCATAGAGATCACCCGATAGATAAAGTGATTGGTGATATTAGCCAAGGCGTTGCAACTCGACTCAATCTCAAGGATGCTTGCCTCAACATGGCGTTCGTGTCTCAAATTGAACCAACAAAAATCGATGAAGCCTTAGGCGACGATCAATGGATAATAGCTATGCAAGAAGAACTCAACCAATTCGAAAGGAACCAAGTTTGGACTCTTGTACCAAGACCGGACAACAAACATATCATAGGCACAAGATGGGTGTTCAAGAACAAACTTGACGAGAATGGGATCATAGTTCGTAACAAAGCAAGATTGGTCGCACAAGGCTACAACCAAGAAGAAGGAATCGACTTTGATGAAACACTCGCTCCGGTAGCAAGGTTAGAAGCAATTAGATTATTACTTGCTTACGCTTGTTCTATGAATTTTCAATTGTACCAGATGGATGTCAAAAGCGCTTTCCTAAACGGTTACATCAATGAAGAAGTCTACGTCAAACAACCTCCCGGTTTTGAAGACTTCAAGAACCCGTCTCATGTCTACAAGTTGAAGAAGGCTCTTTATGGCTTAAACCAAGCACCAAGGGCTTGGTATAATCGCCTTAGCAACTTCCTATGTGAGAAAGGTTTTACTAAAGGAAAGGTTGACAAGACTTTGTTCATCAAGAATCTTAAGGGTAACACCTTACTTGTTCAAGTCTATGTCGACGACATCATCTTCGGTTTAACAAACAAAGATCTTTGCGAAGAATTCTCTCTTATGATGCAAGGCGAATTCGAGATGTCCATGATGGGAAAGATGAACTACTTCCTTGGATTACAAATCAAGCAAACAAAGGATGGCATCTTCATCAACCAATCCAAGTATTGCAAGGAGTTATTGAAAAGATTCGATATGGACAATTGCAAAGAGATGTCTACTCCAATGGGATCCGGAACGTATGTTGATCAAGATCTTTCCGGCACTTCAATAGATATTACAAAGTATCGAGGTATGATCGGTTCACTCTTATATTTGACGGCGAGCCGTCCTGACATTATGTTTAGTGTTTGTTTGTGTGCCCGCTTTCAAGCTAATCCGAAGGAATCACATCTCACTGCCGTGAAGAGGATCATGAAGTATCTCAAAGGAACGACGCACGTCGGACTATGGTATCCTAAAGGTAGTACATGTTCTTTAATTGGTTATTCTGACGTTGATTATGCAGGATGTAAGATTGATAAAAAGAGTACAAGTGGTACTTGTCACATTCTCGGGAATGCACTAGTGTCGTAGGCATGCAAGAAGCAAGCATGCGTTGCACTTAGCACGGCCGAAGCGGAGTACATTGCAGCAGGAAGTTGTTGTGCTCAAATCTTATGGCTTAAACAACAACTTCTCGATTTCGGTATAGATCTCGGTTGTACCCCTCTCCGGTGTGACAACACAAGTGCCATCAATATCACAAAGAACCCGGTCATGCATTCAAGAACAAAGCACATAGATATCCGACATCATTTCCTTCGAGATCATGTTTTAAACGGAGATGTAGATGTTACGTTCGTGGATACACACAATCAACTCGCCGACATATTCACAAAACCATTGGCTAAAGAGCAATTTTACAAGATTCGACGAGAACATGGTATTCTCAATGAAGGTGACATCTAACCTTTACTTTAAAATTGCTTATTGTATGTTTTTATTGCATTTTATGTATGTTTGTTCACTTTTAGTCATAAAAGGCTAGCACTCCATTTTCGCCGTTTTTCGTTTTTCTCACTTTCGTATACCCGAAAATAATCGGTTTCAAAAAATGTTTTGATCGAAAGTTGCGTCTTGATGAGTGCTAACACTTTATGAAAAAGAGATTATTTTTAGGCTAAAACATGCTGCTGGATTTTTCAAAAAATTCAAATTTTTTAACCGTTAACCGGTTAACCTATTACGTTAATCGGTTAACACATCCAAAACTTGAATTCCAGCGCAGGTTTCAGCTTCTATCTGTTTGAATTGTTTTTGTTCTATGTGTGTGTTCATATATGCTTTCATACTAAGTTGCATCATGCTGAATTTTATGTTGTATGTTTCATATTTATGCTTGATCCTCTCTTCCTTTTTGCTAATGACAAAGGGGGAGAAGAGCTTTGGTTTCTAATATCTCTCTGTGCAGAATTTTGCCTCTGTTTTAGATAGGGGGAGCTGCTGAAAATAGGGGGAGAAGAAAGCCTAGAACATCATTGATCGATCAAAGCTTGTACGCAAATTCGCTCGGTTGTCATCATCAAAAAGGGGGAGAATGTAAAAGCATTCTTCAAGCTCTTTGTTTTGATGACGTCAACATTATCCAAGCTCATTCCAGATTGCAAAAAGTCGAGATGACAACAAACGATCAAGACCATGGCTATGCATCATCATTGGAATGCTTCCGATCAATTCAAGCTTTTGTGCAACACTTTCAAGACTTATCTCAAGGCTTAGGTATATCATTAATTACCTCTTAATATAATATGCAAGTGTTCAACATAATCTTCATGATTTTTAAATGCATGTGCATATTGTTTAAAAGAAATTGGAACTGGTTTAACACTTTTAACAGAAATATTTTTCTGTATTTTAACAGTGTTAACCGGTTAACCATATGGGTTAACCGGTTAACGGTAGCAATTTTTCAATGTGGCAACGTTCATAGGTGTTAACCGATTAACCTATTTGGTTAACCGGTTAACACTGTAGAAATGTTGAAAAATTGTTTCCTTTCAAATTCAAATATTTTGTTAAAGTTATACCTCTTCATGATTCTATTTCATAAATTTTTATACCTTTTCAAGAGAAATTCTTTTTAAATTTTCATACCTTTTGAATAGGTGTTTCAACAATTATAAATTCTAAAAAATTTCAAATTCATAAACACCTCCTAGACAATTTCAAAATATTTTCATACAATCAAATTCACTTTATTCAAATTATTTTCATCTTTCAAAAGTGTTCATAAGTTCATCATTTTCATACTTGTCTTGAACACTTGTGTTGAATATTTAATAGTGAATTCTTGATTATAGGAGAAGATCAATTGTTATTGATATATTTCATTGTACTCTCACTCAAAACAATACTATAGAAAGTGTCTTTCTATTTTGTGACTTGTGTTCCAAGGATTGTTTGGACATAAGGGTAAGTGTGGCAAGAGGATTGTTCTTGCACACTTGGTTGTATAGTTTGCTAGAAAGTAGGCCTCACCATTGAAGGTGTGATAGGTTGTACTGTTCTAAAGAAAACTAGTGGAAATCTCTTTCGTGTTGAAAGGGGACTGGATGTACCTTCGGATTGTGAAGGGAACCAGGATAAATCTCCGTGTCTTCTTACTTTTCTGCTTTACATTTTTTGTTCTTTAACCGTAAAAGCAAAATGCATCCATCTAAGAAAAAGAATCGAGAAAATTTTGATAACACCTAATTCACCCCCCCTCTTAGGCGCATTCTGATTCTACAATTGGTATCAGAGCAGGTTTAGGTAACCTGTTCCTACAAGATCCTATGGCTTCCGCAAACTCGAATCCCGTTTTCAAAGATGGTGGAAGTAGCAACAAGCCTCCGCTCTTCTCCGGCGAATACTTCGATTTCTGGAAAATCAGAATGAGGGCACATCTTGAAGCCCAAGGAGAAGGCATATGGGAAGCAATCGAAGAAGGTCCGCATAATCCCGTCAATGTAATCAACGGTGTTGGAAAGGCGAAGTTGAAGAATATGTATGATGAAGATGATAAAAGAAAGATCCTAAATGAGAAGAAAGCAATCAACATACTTCAAAGTGCTCTTAGTATGGACGAATTTTTTCGTGTATCACAATGCAAAATCTCCATGATAAATCTCCATGTCTTCTTTACTTTTCTGCTTTACATTTTTTGTTCTTTAACCGTAAAAGCAAAATCCATCCATCTAAGAAAAAGAATCGAGAAAATTTTGATAACACCTAATTCACCCCCCTCTTAGGCGCATTCTGATTCTACAGAGTTAGCAAATAGTTAGGAGTCAGCTTACGCAACCTTGTCGTAGTATGCTTTCAGAATTGAACCTGATTCAATTAGGACTTTCAAGGGTTATGACGTGGCCTGGTTCACGGTTTTAGAAAGAAAGATTTATGGCTCAAAGTTTATCAGTGCCCACCCATTCTCCTTGATGTTCTCTAGTCCTACGTTCAGCTAATTTGACCTAAGCGCTCGCCTCTCGAAAGGGTTTTTGTAATGGTTGAGGAACCAATGACACTGACGGTTTAAGCACCAATGAGGTTTCTTAGAGTAACAACCACCCCTTTTGTCTTTGTGTCTGGTCACACGACTTTGTTCTTATGGAAGATTCTCTTTCAGATTTTTTTTTACTCCCTAACTTTTGCCTGGACTGATTCTTTCTGAATTTTTTTTTTTAAAATTTTGAAGTCCAGCGGGATGCCCTAACTTTTGCCTAAGTCAGTTGTTTTCATGTTTTTTTTTTCCGACTTAGCGGGCTTTATTTCTTTTCTTTTTTTTTTGCTTTGATTTTTGTCTTGAACAAATCGTGCGACACTGGTTGTCTGACTTGTTTGAAAGGGTTGTGACTGCCTCATTCCTTTGTTGGTGAGGGGTAACCATTGTGGTTTCACGTCCCTTGACCTCTTGAGGTGTAATGAATAAAAGTAATGGATCCTCGGATGCACACTACTTTGGAAATTTGAATGCTCGATCAAATTAACTGATGACTACACTACTTTGGAAATTTGAATGCTCGATCAAAAATGAGCGCATGCAACATAATTGATTCAAAAAGTGCATGATCACTACATTAACATTACCATTCAAAATAACAATGCTTAAAAGAAAAGTGGCTGCTAACAGGAAAGAAACTACAATGAAAATGATAAAAAGGATACAAGGATCACCAACTCTGATGACATATTCTGAGCCACTGAAATCAGGAGACGCTCCTCTGAAGTCTTTGAACTCAATCAGGTGAGAGGTTGATGTGTACAACCAAGCTTCCTTCTGAAAAGGATATGTACCCATTGTTGATCAACTGTTGTACTCTGGCTTGAAAAGCTTTGCAATCTTCAGTTGAATTCCCCATTGATCCACCATGATACCCACACTGCTCATGAGGATTGTACTCTAGAGGGTACGGCTCTGGCAACGGCTTGAGAGGCTTAGGAACCACCAAAGAGCTCTGAATTAGATGTGGCAAGAGTTCACTGTACGCCATGGGGACTGGATGAAGAGGAGCGTTCCTTCTTTCCAGATTGTTGTGAGGCCTAGGTTGGCTCTGATGTTGATTCTGAGGTCTACGACCATTAGCTTGCAGATTTGGACGAGGAGGAGTCCAGGGTTTCTGATATGGTGCTCTGAGCATCACCTGATGCCCATAAGAGTAACCAGACCTAGGAAAAGGTGATCTCTGAGAAGATGTTGGTCCAAAATATTCAATATTTGCCATGACTGCATTGATGTCATACCATTCTTCCTTTTGGGAACTAACAACAGACTCATCTTCACTAGTTGGGATATTCAAAAAGCACTGGATCTTTCCACTTTTGAGTAGGCTCTTAATGCGCACTCCAACTATTATCAAATCAGAGAAATTTAATGTCCCAATGCTACTCATTCTTTCTAGGTACGGACCTTGCAAGGTGCCCACGAACAGGTCAACTAATTCTCTGTCTGAAAGTGGTGGTTACACTTAGGCTGCCAACGCCCTCCATCGATATGCATATTCTCTGAAAGATTCACCACTCCTCTAAGATAGGCTTTGCAGGTGCGTACGACTGGGCTCCATGTCCACATTGAACTGGTATTGCTTTACGAAAGCTCTGGATAAATCATTCCAAGATCGGATACGACTGCTTTCCAAATCCATGTACCAACTTAAGGATGCACCGCTTAAACTGTCCTAAAAACAGTGAATCATCAACTCATCGTTGCGGGCGTAAGAAGTCATTTTTCTACAGAACATCACCAAATGACGTTTCGGGCAACTGACACCAGTGTACTTCTCGAACTTCGGAGTTTTGAAATCTGGAGGTATGACAAGACCAGGCACCAAACACAGGTTTAGAGCATCAAAACCGAAGGCATCAGGATCCACTAAGGCTTTGAGTTGCTCATCCAACACACGAAACCTTTCAGCAGGATCAAAAGCTTGTGGATCCTTGGCTTTCACAAGAGGGATTGCCCCTTGGAAGTTCGGCATAGGAAAAGCGAAACTCTGATAATCTGTAGCATCAGAAGAAGATAAAGGTCCACCTCGGACAACAGATTGTTCATATACACTCTGATTTACGATCGGGGTCTGTGCAGGCTGAGCTTGAGTAAGGTTATTCACTTGTGGAAGATCCTCATCAGGAGAAAGACCATACAAAGGATTGGTCATCGAAGTGAAACCAGGTGGAAACTCAACATTCTGAAGGTTGCTCTCTGACATAGCTACTGACGGCTTCCAATCTGACCCTTTCTTAGTTCTTGACGCTGCTCAGTCTAGCTTCAAACAACTTTTTCGTCTTCCAACGGTTAACACTTGTTCAAACTAAGTATCAGGAAATCAGCTGGATGGTCATGAACAAAAGAGGAAGGATGAGCTTTCTGGAAGAAGGAAATGCAATGCAGATGCAAATGCAAAAATGCAATATGATGATGCAAAATATGCAAAGACAAGGGATCATAGCTGGAAACTGTCTGGAATCTGGAATACTGAGCCAAGAATCGAGTGTCTGTAACCACAAGATCTTTGTATGATAATCCAAAATAGTAACTGAAAACCAGAGGTCCATAACTTCAGGATCATTGTGACCAAATCAAAACAATAAGAATGCACTGGTAATGAGGGTATGTTGAGGTCAATGGTTCCTGCAAACCTGTAAACCCCTCCCCATATCACGGGTGTGCTCCGGGTCAAACATCACAAACTCTCAAAGCCGAATAGAAATAATACATTCACCATTTCCGAGAAATGACTCATGACCAATCAGGGAATCGGTTGGGCATTATATACTACGCAGGGAGGCCTCAGCTGAGTCCGGGAAAACAAGGTCATCTTATGTGAGATCCAGGTGGGCCCTCGGGTGCGAATGGGTTTGCCACACAATTTGGTCTGCCACTGTCACGACTAAAGAGGGATGTTTCCACAAGGTTCTCAATGATCGGTCCCCAGCTGCACATAATTGTCAAGGTTATGAAATGAGAGAGGAAGATCCCCAAATCAAGACATTTCCAAGATGGTCGCAAATCTGGGCGTGGAACCACTCTAAGTCCTAAGGTGCACTCGAGTCGTGGTAATGAGATCATCTCTCAGAAACAGTATCACCCAAACCCACCAAACAGAAAATCCAGTCCAGACAGTCCAGTAATAATATGATGCAGAAAATAAATACTGAAAACTGTAAATAAAGATGTAAACAAAAACAGTAAAATACAACACGCAATAGCAAGCAATCAACACCCAAAGATATAGAAACATGCAAGCGCTAGGAGAGACTCTCAAGGGAACCAGAGACTCTGGGTTCGGAATTGTCCCCAGCAGAGTTTCCAGTTGTTGCTCCCCGGATTTCCATCCTGGTACAAACGCGAAAATGGCGCGGAAAGAGGTAGAGTCGCCAGCCAGGCATTTATATCCCGAAGGAACAGGAATGGTAATGCTGCACAAACCAGAAGAAAAAAAAGGAAGGACACGGGTCCTGCGAACCAAAGAGACTGAGTTCGGGAGTCGGTTACGACCTGGGAAGGTATTAGCACCCAGATCGTCCTCCGTACCCGACGGGATCCACGCTTGCAAAGAAACTGTTTCAAAGGGTGAAGAAAAGAAAGCTGATGCGAAGAAAAGGAACTGAACTGGATAAAAAGAAACGAAAAGGGAACTGAAAAAAGAAATGAAAAGGAAAAATGTAGGGAAAATAAAAGAGTGTGCTCGAATGGGCCCTACCCCGCTGCCTACGTACGCCATCTAGACAATGAGGATCAGAGTCGCCGTAGTTCCCCTAACTAGGGGTGGAAAAGATTGCTTGTGTCTTAAGGCTTGAACTGCCTATGTCAATGCTCAGGTGTTGCAGGCTCGGACGACGAGTGCGTTACCGTCTTGCAAAATGACAAGTAGGAGCAAGTTCGTGGATGGAGCAAAGGAGATGAGAAAAGAATTCCCGAAGGAGAAATGCTTATTGTTTGTTTGTGTTTTTTAGAAGCTTTTAGGAGTGTGTCACAAGGAAGTGAACTCAAGCTCTTTTCCATGGAACGTGCACTTGTCATTACATTCCAAGATGGAATAATAGAACAAGCACACTCAAGTAAGGAGAAGATCCCCAAAACTTGAACCCAGGGATTAGGGCCTAAGCTCACTAACTCATTAACTTATTAAGTATTTTTGTATTTACAATGAAGAAGAGTCTTTTATGATTTTCTTGGTGAAGATGATATCTTGATCAGACTTGTGCATCACAAGATAAGCTTGTACTATCCCAATATGGGAAGACTACAAGTGTCTTATGGGATAAGGCTATTGTTCAAGATATCACTTCAATCTTTATTAAGTGTCTTGTTAGGGTTTTGAGATGAGAAAAGAAAAGAAACAAAAGGATCACAAATGTAAAAGTATAATGGGGGACTAATGAATCCTAATTGTTATCATGCACAGGAATCCTAGGTTAGTGGGGTTTACTATCCTAAAGAAGGAAGAGAGAAGAAAAGAAGAAGATGAAAGGAGAAGAACCATGGTGGCCTAAGCACACCTCAAGTTAAGAACGAATAGAAGAAGATGAGGAAGAAATAATAAGATGGATAAGAATGAAGATAAAGAGATGATAATGCAGAATAAAGTAATCGAACAATGCACAAACAGAGCCTACACCAGTAGGACTTCCAGATGCAACAGCATGCAATAAGTAAAACCGGTCCTCAGTGGTACCTAACGGAGAAGGTCCGTTGCCTCTTCAATACGGGTAAAAGAAACTCAAGGATATATGCCAAGTTCAAAATGAATTCAACAACCAAGCATAAGTGTTGATTATCAAGGCATCAGACAAAGGTTAAAATAAACTTCCAGCACCCAGGCCATCCAATAAAGAGAACCAAAGTTAGCCAAAACATTTATCAGGACGAGTCTTCAAGTCCAAGGAACAATTTGACACAAGGCGAACATCGAAGTCGAACAATAAGCCTACAAAACATCGAGCACAAACTAGAACCAAAATTAAATACAATTCTTATTCAATAAAAATAAAAAGCTAAACTATATTAAGGTTAATAAATGAAATTAAAACAAATTTCTAAACTAAAAAAATCTAAGACAAAAGTCTCTAAATATTAATTAACTATATAACACTATTATAGAAAAAAAAAGGAAATCCCTAATAAATAGAGAAAAGGGACCGGGCCGCAGGTGTAGTGGTGGTGATAGCAAGAAAATTTAGTGGGCTTAAGGTGTATTTGAGTCTAATCCAAATCCCAAATTCTCAGATTAAATTAAATTAAATAAAACAGAATAATAATAATTACAAATGAAAAAGCTAAACAAAGGGGAATGGCGCAGGAAGGGGTGTAAACAGCAGGATCGTGGGCTTTATGAACAGTAGAAAACTGATACGTGCCTACACACAATTGGTCCAATAGAACAGACATAAACCCAGGTGATCTAGCACTGGAGATGGGGTGTGAGTAGAAAACTGATACGTGCCTAAACCAATTTTTAACAATAACACTATAATTTTATAATAGAAAACACAAGATGACAATTTCAGTATTTAAAAAGAAAAAACAAAACCAAAATAACATTAAAAAAATTAAACGCAAAACAAAAATAAAAGAAAGGGGAAGAAGGGGACGTCAGCACATGGTTAACACGGCTTCTTCTTCAATCGTAAATCCCAACACCAGCAAACACACATCCTTTTTTCTCCATCGCACATCGCCACCGTTTTTCTCCCATCGGTGTCGGTCTCACAGCGAGTAGCTCAACGGCTCCCTCACCCTTTCACTGCGATTTTGCCTCGAATCACCACCTTCTCTGATTCGCGCCGGTGCTTCAAGTTGCGATCTCGTTATCTTAGCTTGATGTCATCAGATTTCTTCTTCTATTTTTTTGATTTTTTTTTCAGATCTGTATTTGGGATTTGTGTTGTTGTTGGAGATGTTGTTGATGGTAATGGTGTCTTCGGATTGAAGATGACGCATTATGTTTGAAGGGAGTGTCGATGAGTTTGTATTCACAAGATGAAGGTGTGTTTACGTGCTGGGTTGGTTTTGAAAGATTGTTGAAGGATGGCTTTGGTAGCGTTATGAAGAGCAGGTGGTGGTCCTGGAAAAACTGAAGGTGGGTAATGAAGTATTGTCGCGGTTTGCTTTGAAGATGGTGGTGGTTTTGTGTGAGAGTGAGGGTTTGGGATGGTTTCGTTTATCAGAAAGTGAGAATATGCTGCTATTGGAGAATGAAAATTGCCATTTGAAGGTGAGTATGATTTTCTGTTTTGAAGTTGATGAATGAGAATGAAGGAAGAGGCTTGGTGGTTTAGGAATTGCAAGGTGAGGATGAGGTGAATGAGGAAATCGTTGTTGTGCGTGTGTGGGTGAGTCATGAAAAGCATGATTCCCCTTTTGTAAAGAAAGAAAGAAGGCATGTGGTGAGTATTTGTGTACGTTGGTGGGTTCTTTGTGCCTTGGTGCGGAAAAAATGCCAGTAGCGTGATGGCTGGTACGATTTGTGAGGTGCTGAAAGAATTGGTGAGATGTCTTGGAGTTGTGGGGTCATTGTGGATTTGTTTGTTGTGAGCGTGTGATACCTTGGGGAAGACGAATTTGGCTGAGAAATACCTCACTTGTTTTATTTATTTTTTTAGTATGTGATGTATAATGGATTTGTAAGATAACTGAATGATATGGGTTTAACCCCCTTTTTTTTACTGAATTTGTAAATCAATGGCTTTAATGATGGGAATAAACTTGAAAATGGATTAATTGCTACTAATAAAAATGAGATAAATATATGGATATTGGAATGTGAATTAAAATGAATATAAAATGTGGATCTTAACTTTAATAAATTTGGACATGGAAATTAGGTGGATTACCTTGGTTTATGGACATGGATTAAAAATGATATGTTTTTTTTTAAGAATTGGATTATAGGAATAATAAGATGGTTTCGGATATGAACAAAAGAATGAAAGGAAACTCGATAAAAAAGGTTAGTTGGTTGGGAGGTATTTACAAATGAAAAACGAATACAAGAAATTGACGTTGGTTAGAAATAAAATGGATATTGAGTGGTGGACAAATGGATGGAAAAACGATTTAGGGAATAAATGAATCCAAAACCAAACTCAGTCATTTTCCATAAAAACCACATCACGAGACAACCTGAAACTGAAACGGACAACTCTCTCAATTAATCTTCCTCTGTCAAAATAACTCTTGAATCACTCTTAACAATCCGAATCAATCATCGGGAAAATAAATCCTCAAATAGACACGATTCAACATATGATCATGATGAACGTGATTTTCTGAACCAAACCTCCCATACACCAATTGCCTGACAAAAAGATGAATTTCGCGTAACACAATTTGACTTTGAAAATGCATCACCTGAGCAATAAACCACTGCTACAAGTAATTGGCACTTGAATAAACCTCTTTGTAGCTTAATGAAGAAAAGACCCCTAATTCACACTTGAATGCTGATGGTGGGCCAGATGCGCTGTTGAATAGCCCTCAGACGTGAAATCCTTGAAGACAACCAGATCAGGGAAATAAACCCTGATTCAGTGACAAAAGCAATGAGAGGATGATGCCACCTTTGAATCCTCTGATAACCATAAAATAAGGTGTGAAACCCTAATCCGCTGAATGACACTGATCCCATGTCTTTTGCACATGATATGAAATCTAGATGTTAATGATCTAATGGAAATGCAGATGATAAAAGCAAACAAAAATCCAGACAGAGATAGAAAACCAGAGGACAAATTTAGGGTGTTACAGTTACAAGCTTTGTGCGTGCGGTTTCCTCTTTTTCAGTTTATGGGTTTCGCCCTCTCACGCTGATCTCAATATCGCGGTTATGCCTCAACGGATTCTCGTGGTTTCGGCGTTCTGGTTTTCGTCGGATCTGGTTGTGAATGGTGGCTTCATATTTTTTTGTTTTAGTGTTGTTTTGGGTTTCAGACCAGTGGCGGTGGTTGCGGGTTGTTTAGAGTTCTGTTGTGATGGGTCTGTTGGTTGAAGATGGGAAATGGTTATGGAGAGATTCTGAGAAGGTTGTTGTATTGTTTATGAGGTGTGAAAGAAAACAATTATGTATTTTATTATTGTTGTGGTGGTTTATTGAAAAAAACAAAATTAACGTTGGAAGATTTGAAAAGTGGTAAAGGTTTATGCAGGTTTGTGCTTATTGTTGGAGCTTGATTTTGGCAATATTTTACAGTTTTGAGTGATTTTTTTTCAAGCTTTCTCTTATGAAGAAAAATGATGATGGATTTATAGACTGAATAAAGGGTAAGAATGGAAACCTTGGGGATAAAGATTGAGAGATTTTGTGAATATTCTGCAGATTTGGTTGTTATAAAATTGGTGAGTGGAGATGTTGTTGAGGAGATGATGCTGTTGATGTTGTACCATTGTGGTGAGTGTGATTTTTTTAGTGGTGTTGCATTGTACAAAGGGTGAGCCGGCTGTGAGAGGAAAAAATCATGTGTGTGTTTTTATCTGTTTGGCTGAATAGATTGAAGGAAAATTTATGTTATAAAACCAATAATCAACAATAATAATAATTATAATAATACTAATAATAATAACATATATAATTATATTAAGAAGAATAACAATAATGATGAAAATAATAATAAGAATATTAAAAATAAGAATAATATCTATAATAATAAATAAAATAAAGATAAAAATGAATTATTTTAAAAAGAAAAATGAATGAAAGTTAATAAAAATAATAATAATAATAATAATAATAATAATAATAATGATAATTTAATAATAAAAGCTAATGAGAATAATAAATAATAATAATATGAGAAAAAGATTTTTTGTATTTTGTAAAGGGACTTAAAAAAATATAAAATGAATAAAAAAAAAGAAAATGGATGAAATGATGGTTAAATGGTTGTATCTAAAATTTAAAATTAAAAAAGGGATTGATTTTTTTTTGTAGTTGATTTTTTTTAGAAAATGAGCTTAAGAAAAACAGAAAAGATAATGACCTAGAAAAGGATTAGAGACAACTTTAGACAAAATATGGGTGGATATAGGTGGATATAAATCGGAATATGGGTGAATTGTCACAACACACTGACTTTTAAAACAACACACACTCGACCTGATAAACCTTAAACAGAAAGAAATTGAAATAACATATTTTTGGATTTTTGAATATGGTTAGACAGAAAATAAAATGACGCGGGTAGGACAAATTTGGGGTATGACAGTTGCCCCTATCGAATTGGCTCAGACCGAGTAAGATGAACTGGCTCGCGTTCAAACTTTCAAGGTATAAGACAATTAGATACTAACAGACTCCAAATTTGTCCGCAAAAGAAAGAAATTGTGCAGTAAATCGATAATTTAAAATTGGAAAATAAAGGTGATACGAAACAGAAACAGGTTGACAGAAAATTAAAAAATCGCTTATCGCCGCAAGGATGATAAGGCGACCCCGACACCAAAAGGATGCCGAATGACAGAAGATTAAACAAATCACTTACCACTGCAAGGATGATAAGGCGAGTAACTGAAAATAAAATCACTTATCACCGAAGGATGATAAGGCAAAGAACTGAAAATAAAATCACTTATCACCGAAGAATGACAAGGCGAGCACGACACCAAAAGGATGTTGAGTAACAGAAATTTAAATAATCACTATCAATAGAGGATGATAGGCGAACTCGACACTCGAGCTAAGTCGATATGGATGCCGAAAGATAGGGGAAAAAATCACTATCAACAGAGGATGATAGGCGAACTCGGCACTCGATCTGGGTCGATATGGATGCCGAAAGACAGAAAAATAAAATAATCACTTTCAACAGAGGATGATAGGCGAACTCGGCACTCGAACTGGGTCGATATGGATGCCGAAAGACAGGAAAATAAAATAATCACTATCAACAGAGGATGATAGGCAAACTCGGCACTCGAACTGGGTCGATATGGATGCCGAAAGACAGAAAAAAAATCACTATCAACAGAGGATGATAGGCGAACTCGGCACTCGAACTGGGTCGATATGGATGCTGAAAGACAGGAAAATTAAATAATCACTATCAACAGAGGATGATAGGCGAACTCGGCACTCGAACTGGGTCGATATGGATGCCGAAAGACAGAAAAATAAAATAATCACTATCAACAGAGGATGATAGGCGAACTCGGCACTCGAACTGGGTCGATATGGATGCCGAAATTACAGAAAATTAAATAATCGGAAGAGAAATGTCCAATGGGAACGCCCACTGAATAACACCTGGAAGTCTTTGGAATTTTCAATCGACCCTGGATCCTGACTTCCGCTGGGGGAAGGCCTAAAATCTTGGATTGATCCCGGATCCTGAATTATGCGTCTATGTTTGTTTGTTTTTGAAATGGTATTCCATAACGATGGAGATACGATGCAAGTATGCATTGCCGAAAGTTAAAACGTTGGGGGTATGAAAAGTTAATTTATTTAGGTATGCATATGATGTGTATGCCGTAAATGATTGATGTAAATGATGCATAATGATGCATATGAGGTGATTGGAGAATGAAAGGTGCCATCTTGGTGGACTTTTTGTCTGGTAGTTGCCAATAACGATTGGACTTTGGGTGGGTGGAAGGTCTGATTCCCCGACACTCGATCTTCAACGATGTACGGTCAGAAGATGAATCTGGATGCCCCAAGTTTGGTCACTTATTGATGAGCGGAGCGACTTAATTGGCACATGAAGATTGCTTTGCTTTGAATGATTACTAACGCCTGACAAGATCTGCTTGTTCAACTGGGGAAAAGAGATAGGAAGATTTGCTCCTTGTTTTGCTTGCCCCTGTCTGTAGGGTATTTGAAAGAATTATGGTGGGGAAACTTTGAGAGTGACCATGACATAATCTGCCCCAGTGTCTGGATCTTGTAGGTGTCTGCCCCTGATTGAGCCTTTGAAGGTGATCTTGCCACTGATTGAGCTGTTGAATGATTTTGCCCCTGATTAATGGACTTTGAAATAAATTGCCCCTGATTGGGCTGTAGAAGATAATTTGCCTATGATTGGACTGTAGAAGATAATTTGCCTATGATTGGACTGTTGAGGTAGTCTTGATTCATGTTGGCACTAATGAAGTTCAAATTTCTCTTTTGATTGCCTCTTGTTGGGATTGCACTGATGTCAAGCACTAAATTGCAATCAAATTATTCATACACAAATGATAGTGTTAATGAAAAAGTCAATTTATTTGAATGATTGTGATAGTGTGACAGATGGACCGTTAGTCCACACGAGGTGCTGATTTAGAAAGTGCGTGAAATATGCAACAAGAATAATGTGCAATCGAGTTTGAAGATTATCAAATATATGGGAGTCATTTTATGCAACCTTGTTGGTAGCATGCTTTCAGAATAAACCGCGCCTCAATTAGGTCTTTTGAGGGTTGTAACGTGGTCTGGTTAATGGTTTGAGAAACAAAGGATATAAGGCTCAAAGTTTGATTTGTATCCACCCCTTCTTCGTGATGTTCTCCAATCCTACGTTCAGTTAACTCTACACATGCATTTGTTTTCGACTTTGCAAGAGTGAAGATGAAGCCTTTTAAGCTCGCTTAAAAATGGCAGTCATCTTATTTTGCTGGTGACACTTTGATTCTTGATTTGGTGGTCACTGATTTTTTGCTTTTGTTGAGGATTTGGGCTCCTCTTTTGATTTGTTCTTTTTTTTGTCGACTAAGTATCCCTTTGGGTGCTCAACTTAGTGGTCTTTTCTATTTATTTTTGTATTTTGAATGTCGTGACTGCCAATTCATTTATTGATGGTCCTCCGATAGGATGTCTCATCTTGCGATTTGAAGGTGTAGTCAGGTTAACTGAACAACTACCCTGCCCTGGGTTAGATGT
This sequence comes from Lathyrus aphaca, assembly GCA_963966055.1. NCBI lineage: Eukaryota > Viridiplantae > Streptophyta > Magnoliopsida > Fabales > Fabaceae > Lathyrus > Lathyrus aphaca. The sequence goes on from OZ014525.1 coordinate 206,406,142, forward strand.
AAGGGTTGTATCCGAAAGAAACTCCTACTTCTAGGCTCGAAGTGTTTGACTAGGGATTAACTCCTTATATCTCCAGTGTTTGGGGATTTGGAAAAAAATGCATGTACATCATTGACGAGGTTTTATCCGAAAGCATACCATAACAATTATGGGTATTTAGTCTTCATCATCCTCCCTCAAATATTTGCTAAAGTGAAGTGAGGGAAATATTTTTGTGATTTTGTGATAAATTATAAATAATGAGAAAATGTGAATAGATTGATTCAAAACATGCATAAACATAATATTAACAAAACCAAGTACAAACGATAATGTTCAAAGCAAATAGTACTTAACAAACAGTACAAAATAACAAAGATGCGAAAATGATAAATGGCGACGACTGCCTTGATTTGAGGAATTGAAATTCTCTTGATTTGACTTGCTCAGAGTTGGAGACTATTCATCTTGGTCTTCAATAACCCCTCAAGAGCTTTCACTTGCTGGCACCATGCGGAGGCATCAGATTGTTCTGGACATTTGGATTTCTCGGAGTGAAGGTGAGATCCTTAGAGTTGACCATATCTTGAACTTTGTGCTTGAAGGCATGGCAATTCTTGATTGTGTGACCTGGAGCGCCTTTGTGATACTCATAGTGAGCATTGGCATCATAGTTTCGGGCGTTACCAGCCTGAGGTGGCATATCTTTCAAAGTAAGAGATCCTTTTGCCATCAGCCCATTAAAGATTTCGGAATATGACATAGGTAGGGGATCAATGTGTCTATCATATCCTCTTTGTTGATATGGTGGGCGCTGTTGAGGAGCGTGTTGTTGTTGTTGACCAGGCCGTTGTGGGTAGGCCAGTTGCTGGTACGGATTGGGCGCATACTACGCAGCTTCAATCATAGGATATGGACGTGGTTGATAAGCCACCTGAGGCAGAAATGGCGTTTGAATGGGCTGCTGATAAGGCATTTGAGGAATTGGCTGATAAGGCATAGGAGCATATTGTGCAGCAGCAACATACGGATACTGGTAGTAGGGAATTGGAGTAGGTGCACTCTGTTGCGGATTCCCACTTGCAGCAGAAATGGCATTTGTTTCGCCCTTTTTGTACCCGTTGAAAGGTTTCTTGACATTGGTTTGGTTGCTAGAACCTCCTTGGATCTTTCCACTTTTCATACCTTCTTCGATTCTTTCTCCAACAATCACCATGTCTGAGAATCCAGAAGATACGCTGCTGATCAGCTTCTCGTAGTATTGCCTCTGTAAGGTACCCATGAAGATGTCAATCAATTCATGGTCAACCAATGGCGGATGCACTCTGGCAGCTAACTCCCTCCAGCGTTGGGCGTACTCCTTAAAGGATTCGTTCTCCTTTTGAGTCATACTCTGAAGTTGAGTACGATTAGGTGCTAAGTCGGTGTTGTACTTGTATTGCCTTTTGAATGAATCAGATAAATCAAGCCAAGTACGAACATTGTTGCGCTCAAGTTACATGTACAATTCTAGAGACGCTCCAGGCAGGTGTCGCTCCCCGGATTTCCATCCTGGTACAAACGCGAAAGTGGCGCGGAAAAAGAATAGAGTCGCTAGCCAGGCATTTTTATCCCAAAGAAAGGGAATGGTAATGCTGCACAAACCAGAAGAAAGAAAGAGGAAGGACACAGGTCCTACGAACCAAAGAGACTGAGCTCGTGAGTCGGTTACGACCTGGGAAGGTATTAGCACCCAGATCGTCCGCCGTACCCGACGGGATCCACGCTTGCAAAAGAAACTGTTTCAAAGGGTGAGGGTATGAAAACTGCAGCAAAGAAATGAAAATGAAAAGAAACTGGAACTGGAAAAGAACTGAACGAGAAATGAAAAGGAAAAATGTAGGGAAAATAAAGATTGTGCTCGAACGGGCCCTACCCCGCTGCCTACGTACCTCATCAGGATAATGAGGATCAGAGACGCCGTAGTTCCCCTAACTAGGGGTACTAAAAGGAAATTGCTTGTGAATTAAAGCTTGAATTTCCTATGCCATTTCTCAGGTGTTGCAGACTCGGACGACGAGTGCGTAACTGTCTTGCAAAGTGACAAGTAGGAGCAAGTTCGCGTACGGAGCAAATGAGATGAGAAAAGAATTCCCGAAGGAAAAACGCTTATTGTTTGTTTGGTGTTTTTTAGAAGCTTTTATGAGTGTGTCACAAGGAAGTGAACTCAAGCTCTCTTCGATGGAATGTGCACTTGTCACTACATTCCAAGATGGAATAATAGAACAAGCACACTCAAGTAAGGAAAAGATCCCCAAAACTTGAACCCAAAGATTAGGGCCTAGGCTCACTAACTTGCTTAATTATTAAGTGTTTTTGGTATTTACAGATGAAGAAGTGTTTTTAATGCTTTTCTTTTATGAAGAAGATACCTTGATCAGACTTGTGCATCACGAGGTAAACTTGTACTATCCCAAGATGGGAAGACTACAAGCATACCTCATGGGATAAGGCTATGGATCAATGCATCACTTCAAAGTTATTAAAGTGTTTTTTAAGAGTTGTGAGATGAGAAGAGAAGAAGAACCAAATCTCAAAGGAAAATTTCTAAGGGGGGACTAAAATAATCCTAAGTGTTAACATGCATGGATGTCCTAAGGGTTAGTGAGGTTTCTATCCTAATGAAGAAGGAAAGAAGAAGAGAAGAAGATAGAAGAAGGGATGAGAAAGGCCTAAGCCTAACAACAAAGGGTTAGTTCACATAAACATAAGAGGAAGAGATGATAATTGGAGATGTGGAACTTAATTCCCACATCTCACCATTACCATAGCCCCTGCAAGGTTAGTATGCACATAAATGAAACAAAATGAGCAAGATAACATGCTAACATCAAACAAACATAAGTGACATGATATGAACAAATGCACAATGCAAATGCAACTCAAAGAAATGAGGAGAAGAGGCTCATGACTCAAAGGGATGCAACATGAATACATATGAAAACAAATGCACACTTATGAAATATCCAAAGCAAAATGCACAAAATAAAAACCCAAGACTCACAACCAGAACCAAAACAAGATGTAGAATTGCTTAGGAAGCCAACAAGATGAAGAGAAAAGAGGTGCAAGACCAAACAATATCAAAATGGAAGCAAAAGAAACCATAAAATGAAGTTAAAACACTTAAGGAAGCAAATGACTTAAAGAAGAAGCAAACACAAAAATTCAGAAGACACAAGCCCTATCCTAGGACCAGAAACGTACCCACACCCCAAAGGAACCCCAAATGAGAGGAAGAAAAGGGCACAAGTGCTTTTCTAGGCTTATGAGAGACTTAAATGTTCAAAGGAAGCAAAATGGGACAAGGTTCAAGATAAAATCCATAATAAAACAACCAGCCATCTAAAAATTCCACAATTGAAACCAAATGACCCTCAAACATGTTATATCAACTAATCAAAAGGATTTTCCAAGATTCAGAAGTGAACTAGGCTTAATGAAGGCAAGAACACAAGTTAAGACAGAAAACTTACATCACAAGTTACCAGACCAAAACTCAAGAAATAAGTTTCTAAAAATCCAGAGAAAAATCACATGAAAAATAAAATGTGTTAGGAATCCAAAGCAAAAGGAATGGGATCAAAAATCAAAATATTGAAGAGTATGGAAAATAAACAAGGCAGACTGATCAAGAAAGACTTAAAAAGAAGCTATGTACAATGGTGAATTAATTCTGACACGTGGATCAATGAAAAAAATAAAATAAAAATATGATAAAAAACTAGAGATTCAAAATGACCTTCATGATTTTTTCGGGAATTTTTAAGTGAATAAAACTATTTTATATGAATTAAAATGGAACTGGATTAAAAAGAAAATTAAAGGAAAAAAAGAAATTAAATGAATATGGAAGGTGGTGTATGAAGTAAGTGTATTAAACTGAATTCGTTGGGCCAAGGAACGCTGGGGGTGCAAAAATCACTTGCATTAAGCCCAGGATGCGCTGCTAGCTTATGTCTTATGGTGAGGATTAATTGAATTAAATAAAAAGAAAGGCAGGAAAATAAGGGACCACATGATGAATCATGTGGACATGAGAGACCACCTCATTAAATGAGGTGGCATTTTGCTGCGTTAATACTGGCTGGCTTACGCTAGTTATCATAGACCATGCCACACACGGATTAAAATTTAAAAACAGAGTTTATGAAGGAATGAAAGGAAATAAAAGGGACACGTGGCGCTACCGCAGGTGTTGGATGAGGGATCTAATGGTGAAAACTTCATCTTCTTCATGGAGAAACCCTAGGTTGAGCAAAACAAATTCCGGTGACCGGAGCTAGGGCTCCGGCACCGGAGACCAAACCAGAAGCAAAAATTCACCAAAAAATGCAAATAAATAGTCCAGATCAACTAATTAGACATCACTGAACTCAAATATGGCATCAAAAATAGCTAGATCTCAATGGATTGGACGGATCGAAGCAAAACAACATTGATCCTCAAACTTCAAATGCACATAACTCATGATATAATGCACCAAAATCAATTCTACAAAGTGCAGCATGAATAACAAACAACAAGGAACACAAATCAACAATTAAATTCCATTTCCAGAACATGAGATTTCAAGCCATACCTGAGATGGAGACCTTGAAATATTGAGCTAGAAAAACAAACAATCCGTGCAAATCACTCCTCTTACTCCTTAGATGCAAAATAAATGCATCTAAGGTCTTGAAATGGTGTGGATCTGAGGTTTCAACACAAGAGGCTTTGAAATGGCAAGCTTCCAATTCTGTGCTTTAAGCTTGAATGAGTGGATGATTCTTGATCTCTATGATCCACTGATCAAGAATATGGAAGAAGTTTGTGGAGAATGTAAAGGAATGGAGAGATATGAAGCAAAATGCAAGAATGCAAGAAAGTTGAGAATGAGAGAATGAGAGAGAATTCAGATCTGGTTTTTGCTTAATTCTCTTTGTTATGATGTCAAAAGTGAGTGCTGAAAGTGTGAAAGAAAGTGCACGAAAATTGAATGAGAAAAGTGTGAAAATGCATCATGTGCACTTGGTGGAATAAGCATGCCATGCTCATGCTCTCTTGGGCCTCTTAGCATGTGCAAGTTTCATTTCCCACCCTTGATCCAAATCCATTCATTCCTGGCCCTTAGATCAAACCCTCACACTTGTTTCATGATTTTTGCAAATTGGCATGTTTTGGAGGGAGTTTTTCAAAGTGCACGAAATTGGCCATTTCTTTGGAGCAAATTGGTCCTTATGCAATTTATTTTAAGTTTGAAACAATTTTGGGCCTGTACCAATTCACAAAATTAAGATTGGAGCCTTCTTGCACTTGGTGACTTTTTGAAAAGTCAAATTTTTGCCCTTGGGAGAGGAATTTTCGAAGGCCTTAGAGGGAGATTGGCAAATCCAGTGAAAATGTACTTGTACTTTTTGAAAATGGAAGCCCTTACTCTCCAACTTTCATGTTTGACTTTGGTCCATTTGGAGAATTTTTGATCATGTTAAGGCCACTTGAAAATTAGGGCCAAAGTTGACTTTTTTGGAAAACTTCAAAAACCAACTTTGTACCATTTTTGCAAAACCCCTCAAATATCCATGATTATTGAACTTTAGGCATTCCAAACCTCTTATAACATTGTAAGGACCCCTCTTGGCCAAAAAATTTGGGTTGGACCCCTTGAAATTGCACAGTTGACTTTTTATGGGCTCTGTTGACTTTTTCCTTCATCTGCAAGCAACTGAGGCATTGACTGACTTCCACATGGAATTTTCTCATGAAATTTGACACATAGGATACTATTAACATATAGAAGACTTGGATCACAAGAAATGGCCAAAGTTGTATGATTAAGGTACTTGAATCCCAAACCCTAATTTGGGTGCACTGCATATGAGCTTTGCCTTGTCCTGAGATCTCTGATGATCATGCAATCTTCTGAGCTTTTGCCAATGGACTTGATCTTGTAAATGGAGTGTAGACTCACCATATAACTTGTACAAAATCATTGGGACCCTTTTCATGGCTTTAAAGGCTTTAAGGAACTCCACAGATGACCATATGCTTGATGTTAGGACATGAGGGATGTTATGCTTCATCTTTCCATGATATGATGCTGATAAAATGATATGAGTATGATGCATATGATGTGATATGATGCTTAAAATGGAGAGGGAAAATTTGGGGTGTTACAGCAGGCTGTCTTGGAAGCAATGGATCATGAGCTTGTCATCTTTGGCATGAGCGGCAATTTTCCTGCAATACATCCTCAAATGGAGTTCTGGACAACTGAGGCCTTTAAATTTCTCGAATTCTGGAAGTTTGAACTTAGCAGGGATCACAACAACCGGAACTAGGCACATGTCTGAGGCACTCAGAGAGGTTGAGTTGTGTCCTTCCATGATTCGGAGTTTTTCAGCTAACTCGCGACACATCTTCATAGCTTCAGATTCTTGAACAACATGGGGATTGGTGATTGGAACAATAGTATGAATCTCATACTCAACTTGATGGTCCTCTTCAGCATGAGGAAACTGGACTTGAGTTGGAATAGGTTGAGCTTGAGGAATATCACCAACAGTAACACCAGAGGTAGGTATTGGTTGAGAAGTGGCTTCTTCAACAACAGGAGTGAAGCCTGGAGGCAAACCATAGACCAAAGGATTTGGAAATGGAACTGAAGGCATTGCTCGCGAGGCGGATCCTTGCACTAGAGCATTGTTCATTGCGGCAGCGGCTTCACGACGTTCTTCCATTCTGGCCAAGGCTTGTATAGTCTCATAAATCTGGTCGATCTTGCTCTTGACCGAGTCAATCTCTTCCCTCATAGCAGCTTGCTCTTCTTGAATCACGTCCATTAGTCTTCTAGTGTTGGCTCGAGTTAGGTACGGTCGTCTAGCACGATACGGGCGTCGGGAAACCAGCTTGATTTACTGAAGATGGAGGAACATGAAATGAGTTCTCGGATTTGGAATGAAATACAATATGAATAATTAATGCAAATGTGATGATATGCAATGTCAGAATCCAGGATCACAGGATCAGGGTCTCATGAGTCCAAGGTACATATGGAGGATACTCTGATCAGGAATTCATTGGGTAGACTCTAAAGTTTTAGGGACCCCAAAGTTGTCAATTCATATGGCTGTTCATCACACGCGCTATAAGCATGACGGTTGACTGACTCCCCCATATGAATCTATTTTGGGTGAGATCTTCGTATCGACAACCCACGAGAGAGAATTTTCTCGGGAGCCCATACTACGCGACCATCAATCGATGTTTTAACCAAAAGGTTCTCAGAGTCGATGACCCTAATGAAAACAACTGAGCACACACGCCAAGAACTTGACGGTCGTCAGTATTCTCATTAGAATCTACTCCAAGTGAGGTTTTCGTATCGACAACCCACGAGAGTGGTTCCCTCGGGAGCCCATACTACACAACCTCACTAACTTATGTTTATACTCGTAAGCCCGGGTATAGAGCCTTTCCCTCAAGTTTCTTTTGCAAAGTATCGATCCAAATTATAGTACCAAGGAGCCACAAGATATATAAGATGGAATGCAATAAAGAAAGCGATAAAAATAAACAAGCAAGGCATAAAAGCAAACATCCAACAAGCGTGGAAACCTAGACTAGTCTTGACTCGCATAGGGATGAACCATTCCCCAACAGAGTCGCCAGTTGTCGCACCCTGAAAAATACGACCTCACGTGATCCGAAAAGACGGAGCCGCGCGCTGGACAGACTGAAGAGTCGCCACCTAATTCTATTTATTCCCGAAGAGGGAAAGGGAAGATATAGATAAAACCCGGGAAGAGAAGGATAAGGACAAAGGTCAACGGAACCATTTCCTGAGTTCGGAAGTCGGTTATGCAGGAGGAAGATATTAGCACCCCCTACATCCATCGTACTCGATGGGAACCATCTAAGTTATCACGCGCGAAAGGATGTCTATGCTTAAACTAATTACTTGCTGAGGGGAAATGAGTTGAATTATAAGTTAGATTGATCCTAGGTGCTCGGCAAGGATTGAGATCCTTGTGCCTACGTACTCCCGCGTGCAATGGGAAAGTCAGAGCCTCGTAGTTCGGCCTACTACGGTTGATGGTTGTTGATTTTATTACCTTTCTTTGATGAAAGGGTTTAGGAGTTGAAATGCACTAAAGACTATGGATAGTTTATTCCGTCCAACAAGACGAGCATCTTGCGTCGAAATAATCAGAGCGAGTAACGAGAGCTCGTTATCCTCCTTTCTACCGCTTAAGGCTCGTGGCATACAATTCTTCTCGTTTTATTAGAATGTGTCTTATTTCCTAAGACCGCTTGACGTTGGATCAAGGGTTTGGATCTAAAAAGAATCGTTTCGGTTTTTGAGGTTAGAGGGTGAATGCAAATGGAGGTTTATTTTGTGGTTTGTTAGCGAGGCACAAAGCGCTCGGCTCGCAAGGTGAGGTGGATCCTAATAAACGATAAATGAAAAATAAAGTGCGAGTGTGCGAATGCAACCGCTTGGCGTTGGACCAAGGATTCGCGAATGAAATAAAATACGAAAAATAAAATGCGTACATAAAGTGGGGAAGGGATACAAAATAAATTACAAGGGATTGCGCGAAATGAAGGGGTCTCATTGTAATTTTCCCAAGAGAAAGCGTGTGTGCAGTGTTTTCGAACAGTTCGAAGGCGTTCGGCCTTTTTATTCGGAGACAACTATTCGAAGGCGTTGAACCTTTTTATTCGGACGCGGCGAGATGTGGTTCGTTTACTTCCTTAGAGCCGGTTAAAATTTGGAACCGTTCTATGAGGAGTCGAATCGTTTATTTAAAATGCGATGAAACAAATAAATTAAATAAATTAGAATAAGCGATAAACAAATAATAAATTAAATAGAAATAATTGAATAATAAAGCGAATTGAATTAAATTGTAGCAATAGAAAATAAATTGAAATAAAAATAAAAGAGAAACAATAAATTAAACTACGTAGGCCTCATATTGACCGAATTTTCCGATAATGGGATCAGACATAATTCGGCCTTTTGGTATATCATTGGCCCTTTGAAAAATGAAATTACAAATAAAAAATCTAAAATATTTAATAATAAGCAAACTAAAAAAAAAATTAAGAATTAGTAAAAGAAAAAAAAACAGTAGAATTTATAATAATAAACTATAAAGCGAAATATGAAAAAGAAATAAAATAAAATAAAACTTGAAAAAAGGATGGTATATCACAGAGGTTATGGGTGGTGTTAGTGATGGCAATTACTGTGTGGGCTTTATGAAAACAAATCCAACAAAAGCACAATCAATAAGTAAATAAATTTTTAAAAAATAAAATTAAGGAAAAGGGAATGATGTGGTGTGATTAGTAAGGTTATAATGGATTTAAACAAACAACAAAAAAAAACTAACGGTCCATCAACATCCAACATGAAGATACTTGGTCAAAGCTATATATTATCATTAATATGTTAATACGAAATAACAAAACAAAATATAATTTTTTTTCATGCAGTGAGAAAAACGTATCAGTAAAAATTATAATTAAATATTCCTTTTAATCACATTAAAGTAAGACATTTAATCACATCAAAAAAGCAATTAACCATATTAAAAACCTAGCTCATAAAAAAATAGAAAATAAGAAAGAAAAGATGCACTTTATTCTCAATGTTTAGAAAAGAATATCGTTCTACCTCAGGGTCTCTCAAATCATGTTTCAGCAAACAAAAAGACGCTCACCCTCAAACGCTCAGATTTTCTCGCGGTTTACTCGCGGTGGTGGTGTTGACGTTGTCGGCAGTTTTCAGGTTCTGTGGATTCACGGCTTTGTACGCTTTAAGGTTTGTGTTTCACGGATTTGGCTTTGGAAATCAAGGAAGGTGGTTGAACGATTTCAGTCAGTTTGACGGCAACGGTTTTGCTCGGTGGTTACAAGCTTTGTGCGTGTGGTTTCCTCTTTTTCAGTTTATGGGTTTCGCCCTCTCACTCTGATCTCAATCTCGCGGTTATGCTTCAACGGATTCTCGTGGTTTCGGCGTTCTGGTTTTCGTCGGATCTGGTTGTGAATGGTGGCTTCATATTTTTTGTTTTAGTGTTGTTTTGGGTTTCAGACCAGTGGCGGTGGTTGCGGGTTGTTTAGAGTTCTGTTGTGATGGGTCTGTTGGTTGAAGATGAGAAATGGTTATGGAGAGATTCTGAGAAGGTTGTTGTATTGTTTATGAGGTGTGAAAGAAAACAATTATGTATTTTATTATTGTTGTGGTGGTTTATTGAAAAAAACAAAATTAACATTGGAAGATTTGAAAAGTGGTAAAGGTTTATGCAGATTTGTGCTTATTGTTGGAGCTTGATTTTGGTAATATTTTACAAAGTTTTGAGTGATTTTTTTTTCAAGCTTTCTCTTATGAAGAAAAATGATGATGGATTTATAGACTGAATAAAGGGTAAGAATGGAAACCTTGGGGGTAAAGATTGAGAGATTTTGTGAATATTCTGCAGATTTGGTTGTTATAAAATTGGTGAGTGGAGATGTTGTTGAGGAGATGATGATGTTGATGTTGTACCATTGTGGTGAGCGTGATTTTTTTTAGTGGTGTTGCATTGTACAAAGGGTGAGCTGGCTGTGAGAGGAAAAAATCATGTGTGTGTTTTTATCTGTTTGGCTGAATAGATTGAAGGAAAATTTATGTTATAAAACCAATAATCAACAATAATAATAATTATAATATTACTAATAATAATAACATATAATTATAATAAGAAGAATAACAATAATGATAAAAATAATAATAAGAATATTAAAAATAAGAATAATATCTATAATAATAAATAAAATAAAGATAAAAATGAATTATTTTAAAAAGAAAAATGAATGAAAGTTAATAAAAAAATAATAATAATAATACTAATAATAATGATAATTTAATAATAAAAGCTAATGAGAATAATAAATAATAATAATATGAGAAAAAGATTTTTTGTATTTTGTAAAGGGACTTAAAAAAATATAAAATGAATAAAAAAAAGAAAATGGATGAAATGATGGTTAAATGGTTGTATCTAAAATTTAAAATCAAAAAGGGATTGAATTTTGTTTGTAGTTGATTTTTTTTAGAAAATAGGCTTAAGAAAAACAGAAAAGATAATGACCTAGAAAAGGATTAGAGACAACTTTAGACAAAATATGGGTGGATATAGGTGGATATAAATCGGAATATGGATGAATTGTCACAACACACTGACTTTTAAAACAACACACACTCGACCTGATAAACCTCAAACAGAAAGAAATTGAAATAACATATTTTTGGATTTTTGAATATGGTTAGACAGAAAATAAAATGACACGGGTAGGACAAATTTGGGGTATGACAATTTCCAGTACCCAAATTACGAAACCATTTTTCCATGAATCGTATCAATTTTACTCCGTCCATTAAGCCCAAATCCGACTTCTATGTCCATTATCCGTTTTAGTTTGAGTTAGTTTTTGTTTTTTTAAGTCCATTTTTCTCTCTCTAAAATTACAAGTTAGCCCTAGTCATTTATTCCCTAAACTTGTCAATTCATTTTGGTATTATCAATTTCTCAAAGTCTTTTGTAACTTCCAAACATTCTACTAATAAGTCCATTCACATTATTTCTAAGCCAATTCCAATCACCATTCGAATGTGCAATGTCCATTTTGTATCCATTTTGTCCCAAAGCATTGAATCATTTTTTATCCATATTAAACCATTTGATCCAAGGTCCATCCTATTCTACCATTCATTAAAATTAAAAAAATAATGATATTGATTTTCAAAGCATAAATAAACATCAAGTCTTAGTGCATTATTCCTTTATTTGTCAAAAAAGAAAGGAGGAGGAAAATTCATATAATTTTTGATAATAGAGTTTGATTTTTATAAGAGTTTAGTTACACACAAAAAATCATCAAATCTAAATTCAAGTAACAAGAAAAGAGATTGATAATTCAGTAACAGAATTCCCAATTTACAAAAAAAAACTTCAATGTACAAAAGCTTGATAACAAAAGCAGTTGCAGAGCTTAGGGGGACTCTATTTTCTCAGAATTTCCTTTCTCCGAAGGAACTCTCCGTCCTTGTTCCATTGTCCACCTTCAGTTTCCTCCCCAAGTTCGATTCACCTTCAACACTCATAAACTCTCCACAATCTTCATTCTCCTCTTGGTATTTCCGCGACGGCTACCCCCATAAGGGCCTTGAATCGACTGCAATTGCATAACAAAAAATACATAACTCAAAATCAAGGAAGTTCAGCAAGAGGAAAAGGAATTCACACCAGAAAATCAGGAAAAAAAAGCAGTGAACCAATAACAAAAACTTAGAAGGAGAAGAGAATTGCAAAAAGAGTCAGTTATAACAAACTCTAACCAATTCATAACATAAATCTTAACTGAAAAGACCTGAGAAACTCCTGAATTTCCCTCTTGATCTTCATCCATAAATTCCAGAGTGATGCCATTCCATTTTTTTCCATCTTTTTCGCAACTCACCCTTCAACCATTTTCTGAAATCTCTTTTTCGACTCTGAGCTCATTCTTCACCGTTTTTTCCTCCATCTTCACTGATCTCCATCCTCTCAATCATTGTTCTCCGTTTTCGTTCTCCTCTTCAACCAAACTCTTCACCATCTTTCAGATTCTCCTTCCTCTTTCTTCATTTTCTTCAACCTTCAAGCATCCTTCAACTTAGAGACTCTCTCTGAACCTTCATCACCAAAAGCTACCTGCAATTATTTTCAATTCAATCAACAATATGCAGCTTCAATACCATATAATACAACAACAATTCAGAAGTTGAGGTATAAGACATAAATGATTCAATAACATAACAATCCGCAAGAAATCGCAATTTAAGATTTCTTGTCATAAATCCAGATTCAATAGTAATTTGGAGTCGCAAGCGAGAACAGGAGAAGGAGAAGCGAAATTGAATCGTACCTGAAAGTGATTGTGTATTGCTCAAAGGTTTTCTTGGAATCGTGGTCGACATCGCAGTGGCATTGCAACGGAAGCGTCATCTTTGAGACGGTCGACTCACAAGGTACGATTTTGTATTCTTCTTGTACAAAATTGGTGCTGCACTGCTAGCGGTTTCTTTGATTTCGTTTTTGTTTTTGTGAGATCACGACTTCGAATAAGATTGGGGATGAGTGTTCCACTTGAGGAGTGGAGATTTTGTTTTCGGATCCGTGTTAGGTAGGGGAGATCATAGAGGATGAGGTGCCACCGTTGTTTTCCATTTTCTCCGGTGAGGTATCAGGCCGACGGCGGGTTAGGAGCAGGTTGAGGGTAAGAGGAGATCGTAGAGGGCGAGTTAGGATAATCCGTGTTCGGATTTGAGATGAGTAGAGAAAATGGAAGGAGGTTCATTTGGAGAAGTTGGCCAGAAGGAAGTCGCGCCGCCGCTTTAGGGTTTGAAGGTAGAATGAACACGAGTGAGAGGTATAGAGAAGTGCGGTTGATAAAATGAAGACGGAAACGTGTTTTATGAGAGAGAGGTGTTCTGATTCCATATTAGGTTATAATCTGATTTAATATTGGTTTTAATTTTGAAAAATTAAAACAATAATAAACCACAATAAGTGTGATTAAAAACTCATAAGAATCCATTAATCCACCGTTTAATTTTCCCTAGTGATAAGATTTTGAAGATATTTGTTAATTCCCACCATACCGGCGGTGACACTTGTCACCGTCCGGTAAGTGCTCCCCGCAACAATTTCGTGTGCGCTATATGGCATAACTATCATGCTCCTTCGTTTTCTGGTCCGTTGGATGAGATTACTGGAAAAGTCTTCAGATCTTGTGATCCAGATCAAGTCAACGATGTTGACTGAAGTACCACCGTACTCCTTCAGGCCTTGGTGCGTTTGGGCCTAGTTTTGTTTGCTATCCGCACCCTGGTTCAAGCCCATTCCTCTTTTCAACTAATAAATTACTTCTTTTTCACCCCCCCTTCTTATTGCTAATCCTTTTAATTTCCGTTTCATACCTTTTTAATTTAAATCCATAAAAAATACTAAAACTTATAATAAAATTCTACAAAAATTATAGGAGCTTTCTAACCCATTTTAGAAATTTTCTACTTTTTTACTTTCTGATTTTTGCCATATTTTCAATTTTATTTTGATTTTCCATTTAATTAGTCTTCTATTGAATTCTTTCATCTATACTTCATTTTGTACAATTTGTTTCTCCCATCTCCTGTAACTTTTTTGCCCCATTCTTTTTGCTATGATTGGAGGACTAATAATAGAACCTGGAATAAGTTTTGTTATATTTTTTAGGTCATTTTATCCACTGTTTTGGTAGTGTTTTTTGTGTAAAATTGTGATTAGATCTTAGGTAGATTTAAGTGACCATTTGACATAGTTATGTTATGATTTTTTAGGATTTTTTTCAACACAATATTAGATTTAGGTTAGAGACCCTGGGGAATTAATTTCATATATTTTCCAGGACTCTTTTTATTTTTAATATCTTGATTCTATTCAACTTTTCCATTGTAAATCCATCTAGTTTAACTTAGGTTTTTATGGTGTATTAGGACATAGATTAATTAGGCTTGATCTTAGAATATTAAGAGGCCTTAGTAGGGTTTAGCTACTGATTTTAAAATGTTGATATTAAGTAAGATCCTTTAGTTTTAGGACTTAGGCATAAAAATCGTTCAAGTATGTTTACATAAGGCGTTTAGCTTTATTTTTATTTTTTGTGCTTTAATATGCGTTTTGAACTAATACTTCCTCATTTCATTTTTATGTTTTGGTTGCCTTAATATTTGTATTCCACTTGTATAGGCTTCCCCCTCTTTAGAACCAACTTAACTTCCTTAGGAAGTAAGTTGAGTTCTAGTTCCTTTCTTATTTTTCTTTTCTTCCTTAGGAATAGAAAAACCTCACAAACCATTAGCATTTCCCTTTTGAATATAATAAATAACTTAGGGTTGGTCTTAGTTCCCTTAGTTTTTTCCTTTTTCCACTTGAGTCCTTCTTTCTCATCTCATAAAGAAAAATAATAAAATACTTAATAAAGGTTGAATGTTATCATACGACATGAGACTTTGTTGTGGAGTACTTATGCACGTCCCGTTTCGGGGCGAGGTGTAGGTTATCTACCACGATGGATAAGTCTTAGTATGAAAATATTCACAAATAATAAACTCAAAACACTTCTCATAAAAGACAACAAACAAAGACATCACGTCTTCTCTTCTCATCTCCTTTTCTTTGCGGACGAATACGATTTGCCTCGACAGTTCAAACAGCAATATGGTAAACACCCTCGAGTCAGAGCCGGTAACACCTGAGTTAGAACTATGGCAACATCATCTTAAAAAACACAAGACAATCTTCGCCTTAGTTAGACGAACTACGACTACTCTGATCCTCATTTTCCCGATGAGGTACGTAGGCAGTGGGGTAGGGCCTATTCGAGCACATTATTAATTTCCCCTACATTTCCCCATTTCTTTCCGTTCTCTTTCCCAATTCCCTTTCTCATTTCATTTCCGTTCCAGATAGCAATTATTTCGTTCAAACATCATCTTATTTCTCACCCTTTGAAACAGACTAACAAGCGTGGATCCCGTCGGGTACGGCAGATGGATTGGGGTGTTAATACCTTCCCAGTTCGTAACCGACTTCCGGACCCAGATCTTTGGTTCGCAAGGCCTCGTCCTTTCCTTCTTCCTTAGGTTTGTGAAGCATTACCTTTCCCATTCCTTCGGGATAAAAATGCCTGGCTAGCGACTCCACCTTTTCCGCGCCACTTTCGCGTTTGTACTAGGATGAAAATCCAGGGAGCGATAATTACTAGTTTATTATTTTGCTTATGTTAAATCCATGACAGCCACCAACATACTAAACCTGCTACTAATTCTATTCCATTGTTATTTAATTTTCTTCTACTAATTCATCTTTTTATTATTTATTAACTCTCTATCAATTGATTATTATGACTTATGATATTTCAATTAATATTTTTCAACTTAATTATACATACTGGAAATGAATCATGATCAGTCAACCTTGTAGACATAGAACACAGAAGCCAAAACAACAATTTTCCCTCAGACCCGTGTGACCATCGTCACACTTCGTGACCCTCGTCACAATTTGTGACGGTCGTCCTAGGAGGTGTCAGACATCACCCATCCCAGACAGACATCAGGAAGATGGGACAGTCGTCCCATAATCCAACTTGCAACTTCTTTCTGTTTCTCTCTTTCGTCTTTGTATCTCCTTCTCATACTAATTTCTTCTCCGACTAATTTATCAATCAATCGACACACAATTCAAAAACACAACAAATTCATAATTTTCTTAATCATTTAAAACAACTTATTTCACCAAAACAACTTATTCACTCACACAAAACAACAATTCATATACCCAATCCCACATGCATTCTTCATATAATCCCGATTATAAGGTTAGAACCTCCACTCTTACCTTGGATTGAAGGCGACTCTAACACTTTGATCGGAACCCTAGTTTTTCCTCGCCTAAGCACTTTACGTAACTTCTTTTCTCCACTTCTTGTTTTTTCTTATTTCACTAATAACATATTTCCTCTAATTCTAATTAACTTATGGTTTTTCTTAAGCTTAATAATTTCTATTGGGCTTAAACCATACATCTCTCATATTTCTAATCATACTCACCAAACAAGCCCATTTATCAAAATAGCATAAGTCTATTATAAACTCACGACTTAATCAACTCAACTTAATTCAACTAACAAGACCCGACTTAAATCAACTTAATTAAATTAATTCAATCAAACCAACATAACAACTCAACGCAAAACAACTATAACCTTACGATAATATTTAATTGAATAAATAATTAAATAAACAGGGCATTACACAACTCACCGGTTGTAGTTTCCCCTTTGAATAAAAATATATTTAACCCGACTTTGAAATTATGGGAACAATGCAACACTTTATTGCACATGGTATACCATTAATATTAAATTATTACCACCCAAATCGCCCTCTACAAAAATGTTTTACGCATTCGTCGAGCTGTATTCACATATAAAAACGCGGTTATCTATATATAATATTCAATCCGGAAATTTAAAAGAAAATATGGAAGCTGGCACGAAATGTTTAGCAAGTATTTTATTATAAATTAAAAGATTAAATAATGGTGTCACGGCCAACTATTGATGCCATTTTATATAAACATCTAACTATGACATCAATATTTTAATTTGTAGTTGTCATTTTTTGTCACAAGAGAATCAAAAACCTTAAAGATGTTAAGAAAAGACATTATACAGATAAAAGACTAAAATAACCTTTGACTAATGGTCACTACTTTGTCTTCCCCTTTGAAGCAAAACAAGACTTTCCATGTATCTAACACCTCTTATTGAATCATGCTTTCCATAAACCTCAAGATCCATTTTTTTTTCATTCTCACACTCATACAATACCAACTTTTCATTTCTATCTTTCCAAAGAAATCTATTGTTACCATAGAATCCAACAAACTTTGAAATCATAGGCACAGCTCCAACACTGTATTGCATAATCCAAGAACCTTCATCCCAATAATCTTTCATCACCCAAACATCAAAACATTTCTCTATTCCTATTCCTCCCACAGGATAAACAATAACACCAATACTATCATATTCATGAAAAGGTGCTAGAGTTTTGTTAAAACATTCTTCTGAAAAATCTATTTTGGGCACTTTTATCTTTCTAAATGATTCATCAACCATGTTGAATGCTAAAACAACATCTTCTATCATTCTGCCACCATATTTATCAACATAACCCCACCAATGACAGCAATTGTTAACATAAGTATAAACCCGGGACGACGAACCCGAAATTTCAATTGGAAGAGGGAGATGATATTCTTGAGCATCAAGCAATCTCCAAGAGTTGGAATTAAGACTGTATAACTCAGCATTCCAGTGTCCTTTTTGTCTTTCATCTGTTGCTTTCAACCAATGATCTTTTAAAACTACAACTTTATAGTCATTAGTTTTTGGATCAAATCCAAAACCAGCAAAATCAGTGAGAGAATAATAACTTCCAATATTTGAATCTGTTAAATGGGATTCAGATTCAGGCAAAGCATTGAACTGTCGTAGAGAAAGGTTCATCATGAGATTTGGATTTCCTTGTAGAAAGTAAACACCATTACACGGGCCCATTATTTCAGTCCAGTATTTATGATCTGAAATGTATTTATCAGGAAGCTTTACAACAGAAGAAGAAACATGTTTTTTCGGATCATTGAAATTCCAAGAAACAAAAGAAATATGAGTTTTAACACCGGAAATAAATGGTCTGTGAATAACCAACAGATTCTCCTCTTGGTTCTGAGAGTGAGTAAGATTGTTGTAGAAAACATAGTAATTGTTAATAAAATGAGGATCTGTTATGAGATTGAACCATGATTTGCAAACGAACTTGCACTTCAACAATTCTCTTGCTGGTAGCCTTGATAAGATGTTGGATAATAATTCCTGTGGCAAATGCGTATTGCTTTTAGATCTTTGAACTCTCAACAATGGTAATATGGATTTGGAAGACATAATTTTCTTCACCATGAATGTTAGAAGAAAGAAAAAGAAGCAAAACACATACATGATTTTGGTATTGTGGTGGAACTAGCTTTTGAGTTTGTCTTCGTGCTTGAAATCATTTAGTTTTCACATGGCTTTTATAATCGTGATGTTAGTGGTATTCATGTGCTTGAATGTTATGGTTTATTATATAATAATAATAATAACATTTTTGACTAATTCAGAAACCATAGCATCATTGACTTTAGTCATGTTATAGTCTTATTATATTTATAATTTAAAAATGAATACCATGTGCCAAATATAAATTTCATTTGTATTAGATTTTAAGATAAGATCGCAAATTTAAAATGCTTTCCTTCCGAGGAGGTTGTTAAAATGGGTTATTCGGCTCTAAACAGGTCGGCTCTAGTAGACCATGGTTTTTAAGAGCTGGGTCAAAAAAATCCTATTATAATATGAGTTTAAAAATTACTATCCGAGTCCGGCCCTAAATGGGCTTTGGATTACCCAACTCTAAATGAGTTTTTTTTAAAAATAAAAATCCATAATATTTATCATAAATAAAATTAAAAATTATATTATTTTAAATATAATATATTTTTAAATACTATATTATCTTTTATTAATACTATAATGTGTTTTTAAATATAACACAAGTCTAAATTGTATAAAATAAAACTCGAATATTTAACATAAGAGAAATTAATAGAATACAAGGAAAAAGGGTTTATTATATTAATGTATAAGATTTAAAAGAGAAAAATTAAATAAAATAGAGATAAAACTTAGTGAGGTGAGAAAAATCAATGTGTTATTTTGGAGTAAGAAAATATAAGAATTAATATTTTTTTTAAATTTATAGTTATGCGGGCTTAATGGGCTACCCGCGGCCCATATGGACTAGCCCTAATGGGTAGTGGGCTTTTTAGGGTTGGGCTAAAAAAAAACCTAAAGAATATGGGCTCTAATTTTAAGGCCCAAGCCCTAAGATTTTTCGGGCCTGACAGACCGACCCATATGGGCTAGCCCATTTTGACAGCTCTACTTCTGAGTAAAGTGTTTCTTTTTTACCAAGCTCAAATAAAAGAAGGATATATATAGTCATCTGAAATATAGGCGTGTTTTGATTAACCCTCTTTTAAAAAATGAATTTTGTATTACCCTTTGAAATTTTAAAATTATAAGTTTTTTGCCCCCGGGTGAAAAAATTATCCCCTGTAAATTATTTTTTATTTATTTATCCTCCTGGTTTTTACACGCTTAGGGGGGTATCCATAAATTTCAGGGGGGATAATCCAAAAAATATATTTAAAGGGGATAAATCAAAACGCGTCTATATTGCAGGGGATAAATGACTATTAACTCATAAAAGAATAAAAAAATATGGTGAGAGCTTAAGAATGACTACTTAGGGTTTGTGAAAAGGAAGATTACTTATAGTTTGAGATTTTTTTATTATGTTGAAATATGTCTTAAAATTTTAAATGAAGAAAGAAAGAAAACAAATTCTGAAATTGTAGAAATTAAAAATTAGTCAGGAAGTCAATGTAGTGGGGTTGTTGGCAGGTATAGTGGCTAGAGAACATAAGTGGTCAGCGGATCGGTAGTAATGGACTCAGTTTTGACAAACAATTTGGGTCCGTTGGGTATCGAATCCAATCTAGACAATTTTCATATTTTGGGCTTCAGTGTTTTGGTTTGTAGATTAGTTCGTTAATGAGTGGTGCTTTGGTTCTGTTAAAAATATTCATTCGGATTCAGTAGTTATAAAAATGTATCTTCATCTTTCTTATCTTCACAACCTTGTCGGTTTAAAACTAAAGACATAGAGAAAGGTTTGATAGTTTTAGTGGAAATTTTAGACAGCCAAAGGTAAATTCTTAAAAGAGTGTTCTTGGAATTTGGGAAACCATTGAATATCTAACAGGGATTGAGAAACATTTTTAAACACTTTGGGCTTATGCAATTCATATATATAGCGAGAGTGAAAAAGATTGAGAAACACTTGGATGACTATTTATTTGTAACTAATTTGTAATTTTTTGAAACAACTCTTGGAAATATTGTGAATTGCATAGTTGATCTCTTTCCTAGAGTAGATCATTTGATCAATCTGGGTAACAAGTTATTGTATTTATTGTCTTTTATCATCTTCTGTCATGTTAAGTTGTTATCTAAAGTTATTTTTTGTTAAATGCCATTTATTTTGATTGTTGTTGTTCTTTCTCCGAACACAACAAATTTATTTGTGTAATTGAACTTTTTAATTTCATAATAAGTGGTATCCACCATAGAGCAAATGAATTTTGTTTATAAGTAAGGACTATAGAATTTGATCAGTTACAAAACTAGAAATAGAGTGATGTGAGGAAGTTGCGATGGAATAAAGTTTCTGATGTGAAGGGGTGAGGTGTACTTACAAGGTTAGCATTATGGTATTCAAGTCAGTATATGAAAGAGTAGAGAGTATTCGAAATGTGTTTGAAACTTATCACCTGAAGTGACGTTGTTCCCTGTGTGTGTGTGTGTATATATATATATATATATATATATATATATATATATATATATATATATATATATATATATATATATATATATAGTTCTGAACTATGGCTGGGACTGACCCACCGTCGGGCACAACCCAGTCCAGCTCACGTCGAGGAAGGTCCAATACAATGGCCCAATCCATTGAGGCTATTGAAGAGCATTTCCCTCACGTACTCCACACTCGAAGACAAGTGGCCAACTGATCTCGCGTAACTCACAGAGACGTTTCGCCCTATGTAACAAAAAAGTCTTCCACTTTCCAGAGAATGTGGAGCAGTTGACCCAAGATGATCACCATATATTGGACATCCCTACTTTCACGTGGGAATCCTGGCAGTCATCCATTATGGGCCTGAAGATCCAACCCATAACGGAGACCTTTAGCCCAACATTGGGCCTGAAGATCCAACCCATAACGGAGACCTTTAGCCCAACATTTAGGGATCAATATAAATACCCTCCTCTACAAGATGATTAGGTAACTCATTATTAATCTTTCGTACTTGCCTTCTACGCTCTGAACTAACTTAAGCATTAGGGTGTTTGCAGGTACACCCCCTTTTCATGGCCAACTAAGGATCCACGACGTGTTGTTGGTCATCATTTTTTATGATCACCGGTTTCCTCATTATTGAGGACCAGGGCCGTCTCCAGGATCCTCATAAGAGCAGACGCATCTTGGGCCAATGTTTTTCTCCTTGCCTCCTTATCAAGGCCCAAGATGGCCATCAAGTCTGCATGCGACACGACCAGAGACTGGCTCACTTCAAATAGTCCCATGTTTAAATAACAAGAGGGTAACATGAACTTCTCCCCGGTGGCATCCCCCGTGAGAACGATAGCTACAGAGTCCTCCACACGTTGCCTATTTTTGGCCAAAATATCATCTTGGGGGGGGGTGTATCACCTCAATTTCATAATTCAATTACTTATTTAATTATTTATGAACATGTGGTATTTTGTGGTGTTGTGGTGAATTATTTTATTTAAATAGCGATATTGGAATAATTATAATAATTTATTAAATATTATTATTAAAAATAAAATAAGAGAAGTTAGAGGTCTTAGGGGTAGTATTGTCATTTGAGAAGGTAATGAGAAGGGGGAATACACATAGTTTCTCATAACTCATGTTTTCTGAAGATTGAGAGGTTGCTCTAAAGAACAAGGGAGACTAAGGTTGGAGATTGCTCAAGAGGGGATCAGAGAGCTCAATTGACTAAGGTATGAGGAGTAATTTCTATTCGATATCTATAATGTAGGGAGAGGTTTTATGAGAAAAGGGGATTTTGAGGGAAACCTTAGGGTTAGGAGGATTGTCGGTATATTTTTGATGAATTGTTGTTGTTAGATGTTATAGTTGATGACTATATGATGATAATATGTAGAAAGAACGAGTTCTATGTTTTCTGCTGTTAAATGATGGTTTTTGATGAGTTTGGTCACAACTGAGATGTATTGAAAGTCGTAGGGTTTTTGCAGAAATCCGCCGTCTCGCTTAGCAAACAGGTGCTCACTTAGCGAGCGAATGGAATTTTGAGAATCCTGAAACCCGAGAGTAGCTCGCTTAGCGAGCGCAATGCCCGCTTAGTGAGACTTGTAACTTTTAAAAAAAAATTATTTTCTCAAATGATTCGAAATGACTTGTTTTGTTGTATTATGTTGCTATGATGTTGCTGTGAATTCCTGTCATGTTATAAATGTTGAATAGGTAGGAAATTGTGATGAAATGATGTTTAGATGCTTATGTTGTATTATGATGACATGTAGCAATGATGATATGAGTAGGCAAAGTAGTATATATATGAATGATGAATAACGATGAATGCATATGCAATAGTTGATGGTTTTGATGTTGTATGATTGTATTTCGTCTTGCATTCATGGTATAAATATGTTGGGGCTTTGGTTCATTGGTATATTTAATCCCATTGTGCAGATTGAAGTGATATGTTGCTTATGTTGTGCTCCCTTGTGGAGGGTTGATGGCCCAATGTCCATCCATGATGATGTTTTGGTACCACATGCATATTATGAAGATTGCATTTCATTCTTGGTGGCATAGCATGATTGCATTTGTCTTTTGTATGATAATGTGATTGATTGTGTTCTACATGGTGAGACTTGATGTATTTGATTCATTGATGCATGTTGTCTTATAATTCATTCTTTATATTATTTATATTGAATGTGAATTTACTCACCCTTCCTGCCTTTCGTGATGGTCTATTAAGCCATTCTGCAGATACTCAAGAATAACTCGGTGTTTGGAAGTAGCTTGGAGTATGTCCTTTTGTCATTTATAGAGTCTAGGGTGGTGTCTTGCTCTGTGTCGTGTAACATCGGGAACGCTTGGATATTTTGTTGGTTTTTTTACCTATTTAATACATGATGATGATATTTTGGATTAACAATGAATCTTTATACTATGTTGATTAAGTTGACAAATGATGATGAAACGTTGCGTATTAAATGGTGTTTGTTTATTTTTATGATGTATGTTATAACCCGTGTTACGGAACAAGACACATAAATGAGTGTTATTGATGTTTTGATGAAATGTGATGCCCTTTTAGGTTGAAACTCTGATTTTATTGAATAATTTTGTACTATCATATTGTGGGGTAAAAAGGGTGTTACAGGGAAAGTATGAATGCCCCCAGGTGAAGAGGAAGAAGTACCAGTGACGGTATCAACCTTGGAATGCTTTTGGATTTGGCCGACCCGATTCTTGGAGGTTTTCTTCACGACCTTTCTGATATTTCCCTTGGCCTCCACCAGCTTGACCATGCATTCATGGAGGTTAGCCATTTGACCTGCAAAAAATGAAAGGGCACAAGTTAGCACATCGAGGAAAAATAAGCTTACACACAGGTTAATGAAAATAACTACCTAAAAGCACTAAGGCGCCCTCAAAGGAACCACAGTTGTGGAGTTCCTTGGTATTGATGAGTTGAGCCTCGAAAACGGGTTCTCTGTCCTCGTTGAAGATAACACTCTCGTTCTTTGTCACGCACGTAGTTGGGTCGAAGCTGTCAACAAACATCAGGAGCTTGTCGTATGCAAGTTGGTCTTCGACGTATAGGTCGTTAGGCTTGGTGATATAATAATGTGTGCCTTTATCGAAATGGGTCCTCTGCCAGTAAAGGAAAAACTTCGCCTCCAGCTGTTTCACCTCCTCCCCATCCTCGTCACGACACACACTACCATCTTCCTCGAGCGTGACCACATGTTTGAATACGGAGTTGACGATTGCCTTCAACACAGGTTTAAACAGAAAGTACATATCTTTAAGGGTATGGACGAAGTCCGTGTACATCCTAAATAGTTTCCTTGGCTGCTTTAGGGATACCCAACTATATTTCTTGTTCGAGGATTATCGTTAAGGGTGGAAATAGTAGAAGAATAAGGGAAAGGTGGCGCCGATCTCGAGATATATGCATACAATATCGAATGCCCAGATAAATGCGATCGCATTTGGATGCAATTGGGAAGGTGCCAAGTCTAGCCGATTGAAGATTCTTACCTGGATGTCGGTGCATTGAGAAATGTTCACCTTGAAAGTCGAGCAGATCCACTCCTCCTTTTTATGATTTGAAAACGAATTTTCACTTCAACAATTTTCTTGTTGGTAGCCTTGATAAGATATTGGGTAATAATTCATGTGGCAAATGCATTTTGATTTTAGATCTTTGAACTCTGAACAATACTAATATTGATTTGGAAGACATAATTTTCTTTACCATGAATGTTAAAAGAAAGAAAAAGAAGCAAAACACATACATAATTTTGGTATTGTGGTGGAACTAGCTTTAGAGTTTTTCTTGGTGCTTGCAATCATTTCATTTTCACATGGTTTTATAATCGTGATGTTAGTGGTACTCATGTGTTTGAATGTTATGGTTCATTATATAATAATAAGAACATTTTTGACGTGTTCAAACACCTTAAAAATAATACAAGCATCATTGACTTTAGTCGTGTCATAGACATATTATATTTATAATTTAAAAATGAATACCATGTGCCAAATATAAATTTTATTTGTATTAGATTTTGAGATAAGATTGCAAATTTAAAATGTATTTCTTCCTAGTAAAGTGTTTCTTTTTTACAAAAAGAAGCCCAAATAAAAGTATAAAAGAAGATGGTGAGAGCTTACCTTCAAAGTGAAAATAATGGCTACTTAGGGTTTATGAAAAGGATGGTTACTTATAGTTTGAGATTTTTTTTAATTATGTTGAAATAAGTCTTAAAATTTTAAATGAAGAAAGAAATAAAACATATTATGAAATTATAGAAATTAAAAATTAGTTAGGAAAACAATGAAGTCAATGTAATGGGACAAATGGCGAATCTGGTGGCTAGAAAACGAAAGTGGTCGATGGGTCGGCAGCAATGGACTCAGTTTTGAAAAACGATTTGGGTTTGTTAGGTATCGAATCCAATCTAGACAATTTTATTATTTTTCGGCTTGGCTGTTTTTGTTTATAAATTAGTTTTGTTCCAGACTGGACTAGAAGATGCCCTACAACCTGGTGAGGCCCAATCCAATCTAGTTGTGGACAAAAGCCCAACAAGCGAGTTGGGACAATTTGACCGTTGAAGGATATATAGCCATCGTCGGAGATATAGTCATTGGAGATTTCTCCATCATGCTCTTAATAATTATCACGCAGTCAATTGCCATCTGAAACTTACTGAGGTAGTTGGAACAGGTCATGGACCACATATCCACATATTTTCGGTCACATTTATAAATACCATCCTTCATTGGAGGGTAAGGTATTCAATTCAATTTCTATACTTTTACCTAAACGCTTTTGCTTTATTTTCATTCTCCCACTGAAACTTACTTGAGCGCCGGAGTACCTTGCAACTACACCACCCTATCTCCTACAATTGTTGTTGCTACCCCATACTGAAAGCCAGGAAGATTTGTTTGGAGTATATCAGAACAGTGGCGCCATCTGTAGGAACACAACTCCCCATCTTTCTTGAATCAAGATCCATCATCTTTTCGACCAAAGATCAAAGCTTTCAACATTTTCATCTTCATGGTTGCTCACCACAACGACGCCATAAACAATCCTATCACCATCCTCCTCAGTGACGTTTACAAACCCGGCCATGTGGAACTATCTTCCATGACACCAACCTTACGGATGGGCGTAATACCTCATTGTCTTCAAACAATTTGAAACCTACAATCGTCCCTCAAGGAGACCACACCTTCGAGCCTATCCATGTTCCTTAAGACGCAAATGTCAGTGATGCATCCATCATCGTTGCTCTCAACAATATGAATCTAGCCATTTTCTAGTAGAACGAGCGTTTACAGACGTTGGAGAACAAACGTCAGTCCCATTCTCCCCTGCGCAGACACCGACGAGGTGAAACCCACAATCCTTCTCCTAAATCATTTTCCCCGCCTCAGAAATGCATGTGGGATGTATCCCGAAATCTCTCCCCCCTAAGTATCAATCGGAGCTAGAGAGGCCACGCCCATAAAAGACGAGAAAGCGCAATCGCTCTCCTTCCCGAAAGGTGTGTAGCTCCCCGGACAAGAAAAGAGGCAAATATACCCGAAAATCTAAAAGGCATGAAGTTCATCTCAGGAATTCTTGTCGACGTAGCGGGAGTCCCTATCATAGTCGTTACCCTTATATTTCGTCGGAAAACAGTGACGACAAAGACAATCGTGGTTCTTTGTGCCGAGAAATCATGGACACCCGCATTCCCTGTGGGCTAGAAAAATCACATCTTTTGGTTGTGTACGACGGGACCACCGTCCCTGACGATCACATAGAGAATATAAAAGTCATGTTCCACTACCACAACATAGGGGAAGCTATCAAATGCGGAATTTTCCGTATCACGCTGAGAAAGAGGGTTATGCCATGGTACAAGAACATCCCCCTGGTTCGATCATGTCATGGAGGAACTTGAAGAGCCAGTTCACAAGGCATTTAACTGCGTCAAGAAGTCATCCCAAGTCCGAGGCTACGCTTGAAGGTATTGTACAAGGAAAGGAAGTACCTTTGTGCGACTATATTGACAGGTTTAACAAGGAGGCAGTGGAAATTCATACCACTGACCTCGAGAAGGGCCTTCGTCCTAACAACGAATTCTGCAGGATATTGAGGATTTAAACACCTCGCTCCTTGGATGAACTCCTCCAAACGGCACAAGCTTACATTCAATACGAGGAGAATAAGGCTGCCTACAAGACCAGAGACTTTAGGAATTGAGAGAATATGAGGGCCCCAAAGCAGAAAGATGAATTTGAGGCTCATTGACGTGAAAAACGAAGGGACGACCGCACACGCAACAACAAAGGACATGTTGGCCGCTTCACATAATACACATTGCTGAAAGCTTCCCACGAGCAAATCCTCACCAAGTGTATCAATACGGATTTTAAATAGGGAGGAGTCCGTTTCCCAAAGCCAACAACCACAAAGGGAAATACCGACAAGAGCAAGTGTTGTCGGTTCCATCGTAGCCATGGGCACGTCACTGAGGATTGCATCCATCTCAAGGACGCTATCGAGATCCTTATTAAGGAGGGTCACCTGAAAAATTATGTCAAAGAGGGAGCTCCTCGATAAGAGGAGGCCAAAAAGGTAGAAGAAGTTTCTAAAGAAGTCGTTCTTCTATAGGTCACTCTGCTTGTATTACGACCAGAAGATTTCTTCATCCCAGACAACTTCGGGGACCTGTGATACCTTGCTGCCCACAGTGCATGGGAAGCATTTCCTTTCGTTATGCTTATATCATATGGAGGATACAACGAGCTAACATTAGGCTCGGTCAAAAGAAAGTTAGAGTAGCTGGTCGGCTTAAGCACCAACAGTTATCCTCTCTCGAGAAAGTACAGGGAAAGTTACAACTAATTACCTTATACAAGGAAGAAATCTTGGGAGGCTCCCCAATGCTCATAGTCCTTTATTGATAAAGGAAAAGATGGCCAATACAGACGTCCAAAGGATTATTGTCGATCAAGGAAGCTCTGTCGACATCATCTACACATCTCTGTTTTGGCCCTCCAGCTCGATCAAAAGAACTTGTCGCCCTATGTAGGATCTGATTTGCAGGGATTCAATGGGGAAACTGCCAGACCTTGGGGATACGCCGAGCTCATGGTTACTTCCGGGGAAGGGGATGCCTACAAAATGATCAAGACTCACTTCTTGGTCATTGACTACCCCTCCCTATACCAGTGCATCCTGGGATGACCAACTCCCGTAGAGCTCACCACGGTGCCATTAACTGTCCATATCAAGATGAAGTACTACACTGAGAAGGGTCATGTGGCCACCTTTCACGGGGATATTGAAGTGGATATACGATGCTTCAAAGTTACGGCCAAGGGGAAAATTGTGATAGATACAACACCAAAAGGCAGCAAGCAAGCAAGAAGCGGGGATCTCTCAGCCAAAGAAAGCCATCCAGAAAAGAAGCTTGCGCTACAAATCCATAATGTTGACCTGGACACACCTAAAAATAGCCTCTAAACTTAGACCATCTTTCGCCCTATGCCAGTGGGAGAATTCAAAGTATTCACTTTCGGGGACAATCCTGACAAAGGAGTAAGGATAGGTGCGGGACTGCCCGATGACATGAAGGAACAACTGAAGAATTACTTACAAAGCAACGCATATCTCTTTTCCTGGAGCGCCATGGACATGCCTGGCCTCGGCCCAGAAACTTCCTACCACCAACTCACCATCAATCATTCTACTCGAGTTGTCACCCAACGCAGGCGCAAACATTCTGACGAGAAGACCATAGTTGTTGTAAAACTTGTACAAGACCTTTTAGAGGATAAATTCATATCAGAGGCCAGATACACGACCTGAATCTCCAACATTTCACTGGTGAAACAATCTAATGGAAAATGGAGACTATGCATTGACTACACTGATCTCAATCAGGCTTGGTTGAAGGATGCTTATCCCTTGCCTAGAATAGATAAATTAGTAGATAACTCTGCAAGATTTAAACTCTTGTCCATCATGGACGCCTACTCGAGGTACAATTAAATCCCCATGGCCGAAAAGGACAAGAGGTACATTGCTTTCACGACTTTGTTAGACAACTATTACTACAATGTAATGCCCTTCGGTCTGAAAAACATCGGGACCACGTACCAGCACATGATGAATAAAGTCTTCCAAACTGAGATTGGGGACACGATTGAAGTGTATATGGACGACATGATTGTGAAATCCCTTGAGGAATACGACCATATCGGCCATCTAAAAAAGGTCTTCGAACAAGTGAGAAAATGCAAAATGAGATTTAACCCAGAAAAATGCACGTTTGGCATACGAGCAAGGAAATTCATCGGGTTCTACCTTATAGAAAGGGGAATATAGGCTAACCCAGATAAATGCCAAGCATTTTTTGAGTTCCCCATTCCCAACTCGAAAAAATCCATATAATCTCTCAACGGGATGCTCACCTCGTTATCTCGTTTCATGGCCAAATCTGCCAACATGCTTCAACCTTCTTCAAGCTCCTCCGCAAATAAGCAGCCTTTGAATGGACATAAGAATGCAAGCAGGCCTTACGCCACCTTAAGCAAGCCTTATCATAAACCCCAGTTCTCTCCAAACCAATTGTCGGGGAAACCCTCTACCTGTATCTCTCTGTCACTAGTGAAGCCATCAACGCCACCCTCATCAAAGAAACATATGAGGGGGAAAACCCTATATAGTTTACGAGAAAAGATCTACAAAGACCAGAACTTAGATACCATTAGATTGAAAAAGTTGCAATGGCCTTCATCAATGACGCAATGAGATTGGTGCATTATTTCCTGGCCCACACCATAGTTGTTCAAACAGACCAACCTATTAAGCAGCTGCTTGGTCGCCCAGATATGGCCGGCAGAATGCTCAGATGGTCGTTGGGACTTTCAGAGTTCGACATTCACTATGAAAATAGGAAAGCTCTAAAAGCCTAGGCTATAGCCGACTTCATGGCCGAAATGACTCCCTCAACATCCCAGACAAGCGGAACCCATAAATGGATCGTCTACATTGACGGGGTATCCATCCCCACAGGAAGTGGGGTAGGAATCATCCTTAAAAACAAAAGGGACTCCTAATTGAAGTACCCCTACTCCTATCATTCCCAACGTCGAATAACCAAGCTGAGTACGAGGCATTCCTCGCATAACTATGTTTGGGCAAAGACCTAGACGCGAATGAAGTCAAGATCTTCATCGACTCTTAACTCGTAGCCTCACAAGTCAAAGGCGAATACCAGACCAAGAAAGAACATTTGACCGAATAATTAACTTTGTTACAAGAAAAGCTAGCATAGTTCACCTTATGGGAAGTTTATCACATCCCCCGCAAGTGAAATTGCTACACATATGTCTTGTCAAAGTTATCCAGTACAAGGAAGAAGGGAGGAAAAAAATTTGTAATACAAGAGATGCTTCCTCGACCAAGTATCGAGAAGAAATTTGAACTGCTCAACATCAACATTATTGGTAACATACCTATTTGATGACAGGCATGCTCCTACGTTCTGGTCGATGATAAACTGTACCGACGAAGATTTTCAATCCTTATCCTAAAGTGTATTGGGGAGAATAAAGTCCCCGACGTTCTTCAAGAAATCCATGATGGAATCAATGTCCAACATCTAGGAGGAATATCCTAGGCCCGCAAGGCCATGAGAGCAGGGTATTATTGGCCAACCATGCAACACGACTCCAAAGAGCACGTCAGAAAATGTGACAAGTGCCAGCGCCACGGGGACATGCACCTAGCACCCCCTGACGAGCTTAAAACTATGTCATCACCATGAACTTTCCCTCAATGGGAATGGACATCCTCAGCCCCTTCATGGTAGGTTCCTATCATAACAAATACTTTATTATGGTCGTAAACTATTTCACCAAATGGATTGAGGCCTAAGCTCTGGCTAAAATCAGTGTGTTCAACATACTTCGTTTTTATAAAAGGAACATGCTCGCTCGATTCAGAGTGCCCCAAGCCCTGATAACCGACAAAGGAACACATTTCACGGATGGAAAATTCCAAGACTTCATCACCAATCTAGGCACCAAGCAACACTTCACGTTCGTCGAGCATCCACAAACCAATGGGCAAGTCGGGGCTGTAAATTGGGTTATCTTGCGTGGTCTGAGGCAAAGCTAAGAAAAGATGGGTCGAGGAGCTCCACATTGTTATTTGGGCCTATAGAACAACTCCATATTCCACCACCAGATATAGGAAGGAATCAAAGCTTAATATCTCGGAGGAAGATCCCTTGCCAGGAAGGCCCTGTGAGCAGGACACTACTGGCCCACCATGCAGCAATACATAAAAGAACATGTCAAAAAGTGCGATAGATGCCAACGTCACAGGGACACGCACATGACACCACCCAATGAGCCAAGAACCCTCTTTTCCTCATGGCCATTCACATGGAGTGAAATGAACATCCTCTGATTGTTTACCATGGGGTCCTACCAGAAGAAATATCTGATAGTTGGCGTTGACTATTTCACAAAATGGATAGAGGCAGAGGCCCTCACCAAAATCATAACACATAACATACTTTGTTTCTACAAGAGAAACATACTCGACTGATTCAGTGTACCACAAGCACTCGTCACCGATAACGGGACACAACTCACCGAAAAATACTTCCATGACTTTGTCGCCAAACTGGGCACCAAACAACATTTTACATCTGTCGAGCACCCACAAACAAACGGGAAAGTCGAGGTTACAAACAAAATGATCCTACGGGGCCTAAAACAAAGATTGGAAGAAGCTAAAATTAAATGGGTTGAGGAGCTACACAACATACTATGGGCCTATAGAACGATGCCACACTCGACCACCGGGGAAACCCCATTTCGACTAACTTATGGGACCGAGGTTGTGATCCCAGTGGAGATTAGAGAACACTCTAGGAAAATTGAATCTCCCCTCGACATGGAGATGAACAAAGAGTCACTAAGAAAGGAGCTCGACCTGGTCAAAGAGATTCGGTCAAGGGAAGCCCTCAGCAAGGCCTCTTTAAAACAAAAAATAACCTTAAGACATGACGCCAAAGTCATGAATCGAGAATTTGAAATGGGTAGTTTGGTATTGCGAAGAAATCATAAAATTCTCGTGAAGGTAAGTTATCCATGAATTGGGAAAGCCATTATCACGTAAGAGCCAAGATGGAAAATGGGGTTGACTACCTCGAAAACTTGCATGGGGAAGAACTTACTCGACCATGGAATAGAGAAAAATTGAAACAATATTATAGCTAGGGAAGACAATCTGTGTACCCTAGTCAACAACAACAAGATACGTCCCGATCATAAAGGCATACTCAGGTACAAGCACAACGTCCCAAAATTAAATAAAAAGGAAAGTTTATACTCTTTTGAGGAGCAGATTCTTGACCCGATGGAGAATCCCTAACCGAGCTCCTTCGTCGATGTACCAGGAAGGCAGAACATCTAGCTTGCGATGGGAGGTTGATAACGAGAAAAAGTATCGTTTTATTACTATGTTTCAATGCCGTTTTATCGCACAATTATCATTTTAACACCCGATTCCTCGAGTTTTCTTTGTCATTTTGCAGGTATATAATTTATAGAGCTAAATCATAAGCCAAAAGTGAAATGAGCAAAAACAAGCATGAAAAGAAGAAGAAGAGAGGAATTCTGCATAATCTGCATAATTTGTAATTGTCACGACCGTCACCTAGGAGTCACGACCGTGACACGCTAAAAGGAGTAGTCACAATCGTCACCAGTCCCTCACGACCGTGACGCGCTAAATACAAGGATGACGAACGTGACAAGGGGAAAATAGGTTTACTTGCTATGAATTGGTCATGTACGTGTGCTACGTGAAGTCAATATTTTCCTATTCTTCCGCAGACCCAGACCCAGTAACTCAACTTTTCCTGGATTCTCTCAGCAACTACGAAGCCCACGCATTTTCTAACTGCCAAGCCCAAAATTACAATCTCTATAAATAGCTTAGTTTCAAAGAACAAATTACAGAGTTTTATTTTAATTTTTCTTGCGGAAGCTCTGCCGTATTTCCATTGCACCCTATTTCATTTATTTTTCCAGCATTTGTTCTGTTCTTGCTTTAATTTTTTATATCCCAACCAAATCAAATAACAATTTCCAACATTAGGAAATTTTTATCATTTAATTTCTTTCAAAGCCTTCAACATTTCTTTTTGTAATTTTATTTCCGATTCCGGTCCGTACTCCGAGCTTGCCAGATTGTGGAAGAAGGAGTTTAACATTATATTTGTTATTCAGGTTTTTAATTAATTCGCATTTATATTAATGTTAAGAATTTATTTTTATTTCTTTATTATGCATATTTTATTTTGTATTCCTCTGTTTCTGCATCTGTCTGGTACAACAATCATGAGTAGCTAAACACTTTAGGCGGTATGTAATTAAAATCAACTAAATCGGTAAAATCAATTCTAGGCTAAAAATAATTAAGAACTTAAAATTCTGGCTGTGACTTTTTATTATAAAATTAATCTTTTTGTTACGAGAGTAAGGAAAATGTAATAGGTTAGGTCGAGACCACGAGAGTGTGAGATTTTAACCAGATAGCTAAAGTTAGGCATTTAATTTAAACACAGCGAGAGCGCTTTAAAATGAATTAGACTTATTAAGTTTCCAAAAATTATTTCTAAACACTTATGGGCTAGCGAGAGCAGGCATAGGGCTTTAGGAGTAAGATCTGAGATAAGACCACGAGAGTGTGAGTTAAAGATATTTAAACTGATAACCTCTACAGAATAGATTAAGTGAACCATCCTTATAAGCCTAGGTTAGATTGACCCGCCTAAGTTAACATAATTACATACCGACCGCCTTATTATTATTTTATTAAACTAAAATTTAATTCCCGTCTTTAATTCTTAAAAACAACCAAAAAAATCGTGACAACCATTCACCTTAGCTAAACTAGTAAACCCTCTAGCACTAAGTAATCATAAAGTCCCTGTGGGATCGATAATCTTAAATATTACTTCGATAGGCTGTGCGCTTGCAGTTAAGATACCGCTAGACACATATTAGATCACGTCTTTAGCCCATCAAGTTTTTGGCGCCGTTGCCGGGGAACTTTAGCGAAACCGCTTTCACCTTATGGCACGACAACACCAACACCCGTGCCACTGCCTTTCAGAGTCTGAATGCTACCCACATCCATAACCCGGCGATCCGATACTTTCATCGCATCATCTGCAATACTATTTTTGCAAGAGAGAGCAATCACAAGCTCAACTCCAAGGAGCTCCTGTTCTTGCACTGTGCCTTAAATGACGAGCGCATCAATGCTGCCCCATTCCTTTTATCACATATCCAGCCACCTGCGCAAGAATTTACACTTGAAGACGTCCTCCGTGCGATTCATCAGCAAAACCATATGAATGCCGCACTAGAGCGAAGGCAAAAAGAGCAACATGATGCACTACTTTTAGCTGTTGCCACCAACCAGAGGACGACTGATGAGAAGCTTGGAGAGATTTTTAGCGAGCTAGAGGCTTTGCGAATTGATATCACTACTCTCACCGGCACCGGTTCTGATCCTGAAGCGACTCCGACCAGACGCTCCCGCACCAGAAGCCGAGGCCGTGGTCGTCAGCAGCCTTAGTTTTAGTTTTTGTTTATGTTTTTCCATTTCCGTTGTTTGTATTGTATTTTACCCACTATTATATCACAACATTGAGGACAATGTCTGATATAGTGTGGGAGAGATACCTTTCCTTTTTCCGCATTTCCTTTCCGCACTTTCCATTCCGTTGTATTTCCTTTTCGTATTTTAATGAAACAAAGTAATATTTGTGCTATTCCTTTAGTTTCGAATTTTCCCCGTTTATTTAGCCATACCGAAAATTTTTTAATTTTATCTTCGCATTACCCGACTTACCTATGAAATCATAGCTAGGAAGCTGAGAACGATTCAACAAGATCAATACAGTCTTGACACCTTAGACTTCCTACTTAAGCATTCCGTTCCGATAATTGTTACGACTACACCTTAAGTTTCAGTTCTAAAGTAACCCCTAGTAGTTTATACTAGCAGTCAGCACCGTCTGAACACAAACCACGTGGGGAGCCGATGAACATAAGTGTTTGATTCCAAATCTATAATGATCCTTCATATCTCGATGCCAATAAAAAGAAATTGCACCAAAGTACACGGTCGCATATAATAAACGAGAAATATGAGAAGGAGTCCATTGCGGGTTGGTTCAGAGGTACCTGGTTCTGAACTTGGTAGGGCGTGCTACGACTCGATCCCCCACAACCTCCAAATCGGATAATATATGTAGGGTTGCCACATTCGTGTACCAGACCCCGTGCTTATAAAGGATCAAAGTCACTAACCGGCTACTCCACTACGTGTGTGCTAAGGCAAAGGGCTTAATGTGATTGCGCTAGAATGAAACCGGGTGAAATAAGATCGAAAGACTCTAGGTGGAATCGTAACACAATTACCGAATGTTTCGTTTAACAGGAAGTCGACGACTTAGCTTGTTGCTTGTGTCATTAGTGTATCGTTAGTGTTTATTCTAGTACCGGTTTATCTAGCAAAACGATTCCTCGTATGGTTTGTTATGTGTATGCGTCGATGGAAACCTGTCCGATCATTTTTCAACCGACTATTTGCTTGAGGACAAGCAAAGGTTTAAGTTTGGGGAAGTTTGATAACGAGAAAAAGTATCGTTTTATTACTATGTTTCAATGCCGTTTTATCGCACAATTATCGTTTTAACACCCGATTCCTCGAGTTTTCTTTGTCATTTTGCAGGTATATAATTTATAGAGCTAAATCATAAGCCAAAAGTGAAATGAGCAAAAACAAGCATGAAAAGAAGAAGAAGAGAGGAATTCTGCATAATCTGCATAATTTGTAATTGTCACGACCGTCACCTAGGAGTCACGACCGTGACACGCTAAAAGGAGTAGTCACGGTCGTCACCAGTCCCTCACGACCGTGACGCGCTAAATACAAGGATGACGAACGTGACAAGGGGAAAATAGGTTTACTTGCTATGAATTGGTCATGTACGTGTGCTACGTGAAGTCAATATTTTCCTATTCTTCCGCAGACCCAGACCCAGTAACTCAACTTTTCCTGGATTCTCTCAGCAACTACAAAGCCCACGCATTGTTCTAACTGCCAAGCCCAAAATTACAATCTCTATAAATAGCTTAGTTTCAAAGAACAAATTACAGAGTTTTATTTTAATTTTTCTTGCGGAAGCTCTGCCGTATTTCCATTGCACCCTATTTCATTTATTTTTCCAGCATTTGTTCTGTTCTTGCTTTAATTTTTTATATCCCAACCAAATCAAATAACAATTTCCAACATTAGGAAATTGTTATCATTTAATTTCTTTCAAAGCCTTCAGCATTTCTTTTTGTAATTTTATTTCCGATTCCGGTCCGTACTCCGAGCTTGCCAGATTGTGGAAGAAGGAGTTTAACATTATATTTGTTATTCAGGTTTTTAATTAATTCGCATTTATATTAATGTTAAGAATTTATTTTTATTTCTTTATTATGCATATTTTATTTTGTATTCCTCTGTTTCTGCATCTGTCTGGTACAACAATCATGAGTAGTTAAACACTTTAGGCGGTATGTAATTAAAATCAACTAAATCGGTAAAATCAATTCTAGGCTAAAAATAATTAAGAACTTAAAATTCTGGCTGTGACTTTTTATTATAAAATTAATCTTTTTGTTACGAGAGTAAGGAAAGTGTAATAGGTTAGGTCGAGACCACGAGAGTGTGAGATTTTAACCAGATAGCTAAAGTTAGGCATTTAATTTAAACATAACGAGAGCGCTTTAAAATGAATTAGACTTATTAAGTTTCCAAAAATTATTTCTAAATACTTATGGGCTAGCGAGAGCAGGCATAGGGCTTTAGGAGTAAGATCTGAGATAAGACCACGAGAGTGTGAGTTAAAGATATTTAAACTGATAACCTCTACAGAATAGATTAAGTGAACCATCCTTATAAGCCTAGGTTAGATTGACCCGCCTAAGTTAACATAATTACATACCGACCGCCTTATTATTATTTTATTAAACTAAAATTTAATTCTCGTCTTTAATTCTTAAAAACAACCAAAAAAATCGTGACAACCATTCACCTTAGCTAAACTAGTAAACCCTCTAGCACTAAGTAATCATAAAGTCCATGTGGGATCGATAATCTTAAATATTACTTCGATAGGCTGTGCGCTTGCAGTTAAGATACCGCTAGACACATATTAGATCACGTCTTTAGCCCATCAGAGGTTCACGCCACAGAGTTAAGACCTCGACCGAGATCTTAACTCCACTATCAAACGGAAGCCAACTATGATCACTCAATGAATTCTCTACACTTTCGAGCACCAACATTGTCGTGCGAGGCTCCCATACATATAGAAAAAATAATTTGCAAAAAAAACACAAGTGTATACATGGGAAAATAAATTACTATGCAAACAAAAGAAAAAGCAAAAGTAAAAACATACACGAGCATATCAGAAAGTGAAGCTATATTAGGATAACAACCACGAAGGACGATGATGTCAAAGCATTACAACAAAATTGGAAAAGCCCAATATTCAAATATTACAACAAAACCGCGACATGCAGGCCGAATGAATACAAATAAAACAAAGCTAAGCATTGAGTTCCCCCTCATCGTGAAGCTCTCTTTCTTCATATTTACCGTCGAAACCAACTAGAGTGACAACCTGGCCATCAACCACATGGTCCAGGAACCCAATCCCCTATGTGATGCATTTGACTCTGGAGATGTCAACTTGCAGTTAAGCCACTACATTATTTAAAATCATCTCGATGACATCCAAGAAATCTTGCTCAAGAATCCTGATCCGGGAGACTTTCTCACCCTGAGTTGACAAGTTTCTCTCCATGTCAGTCTCGTCCTCGATAGGGGCCGCAACAGCTTCCAAAATTGTGATCTTAGCCTCTAGGTTTTACTTTTCCTTAGTTTCCTTGACCATCTCCTCCTTCTTCGTCTCCAACTTGATGATGATCCAAACATGGATCTGATACTTCCATTTCTAGTTGTCGTATTCATTTTCCAGCTTGATCGTCTTCGCCACCAGCATTTCATTCACTGCCTGCGACTTCTTTAGCTCGGCAGAAAGAGTGGTCTCCTCGTAATTGAGGACTTGGACCGTCTTCAGGATCTCCCTCAGAGCAACCGAATCTTAGGCCAATTGTTTTTCTCCTTCCTCCTTATCAAGGCCCTATATGGTCGTCAAGTCTGCCTACGGCACGACCAGAGAATAACCCACTTCAAATAGCTCTTTGTTTAAATAACAAGAGGGTAGCATGAACTTCTCCCAAGTGAAATCCCTTGTGAGATTGATAGTCTCAGAGTCCTCCCCATGTTGCCTCTTTCTGGCTAAAAAATCATGTTGGGGGGAGAATGACTGCCCCCGGGCAAAGAGGAAGAAATACCAGTGATGAGATCAACCTTGGACTGCTTTTGTATTTGGCCGACCCAATTCTTGGGGGTTTTCTTCACTACTTTATGGTATTTCCATTGCTCGCCACCACCTTGACCATGCATTCATGGAGGTTATCCAGTTGATCTGCAAAATATGAAAGGGTATAGGTTAACACTTAAAGGAAAAATAAGCGTATGCACAAGTTAAGAAAAACAACTACCTAAAAGCACTAAGGCGCCCTCGACGAAACCACAGTCAAGGAGCTCATTGGTATTGATGAGTCGAACCTCAAAAACGGGTTTGTCGTTCACAGCGAGGATAACACTCTCATTCTTGGTCACTTACGTAGCGTGGGTGAAGCTGTCAACAAACACCACGAGCTTGTTGTAGTCAAGTTAGTCCTCAACATCTAGGTCATTAATCTTGGTGATATAATAATTTGTGCCTTTATCGAAATGGGTCCTTTGCTAATAAAGGGAAAACTTCGCTTCCAGTTGCTTCACCTCCTCCCCATCCTCGCAGGCATGCACTACCATCTTTCTTGAGTACGACCACGCGTTCGAACGCGGAATCGATGGTTGCCTCTGACACATGTTTAACTAGAAAGTACATATCCTTAAATGTACGGACATAGTCCATGTACGTCCTAAACAATTTCCTCATCTGCTTTAGGGACATCCAGTTGTGTTTCACTTTCGAGGATTGTCATTGAAGGTGGAAACAACGGAAGAATAAGGGAAAGATGGCGCCAATCTCGAGATACTAGCATAAGATCTTGAATTCCTGGATAAACGTGATCGCATTTGGATGAAATTGGGAAGGTGCTAACTCTATCCAATTTAAGATTCCTACCTAGAAGCCATTGATTGGCAAACAAATCCATAACTCCTTGAAGGATAACCTGTACATTGCGAAACGTCCCTCCTTGAAAGTCGAGCAAATATGTTCCTCCTTTTTAGGTTTGTATACCTCTCATCTCTCCAAATCCTTTGGATGCTCTAGTTCCTCAACAAAGGTAAATTCATCCGTCGGGTTATCGACAAAGCGCGACTCTACCCCACAAGGTTCCAGCCCTAACCAATCCAATTTGGTATCAGTGATTGTGTCGACCAGATGAGTGTCATCGACGTGATGAGCCATTTAACCTAAAAAGCAAAGGAAAATACTGAATTTAACAGTAAAATCAAATCCACCCTTCCACTGAAAATAAAGTGAAAGGGCAAGGAGAGGCACGAGGACACATCCTCGACCAAAGCCTTTATTGGCAAGTACGGGAATCACATGGATCTTCTCCTCAACATAAAAGTTTATTATGAAATTCAGAACCTCTGCTAGGAAGATCCTCCTCTACACAAAAGGTCATTAAAAATACATGATCTTCACGAGGAAGGGTTTTCTTGACACAAAGTCCAATAAAAGCTCATGAACTTCATCGGAAATTTCAAGAGCTTCATCAGAAACTTAAAGAGCATCATTGGAAACTTCAAAATCTTCATCAGAAACTTCATGAGCTTCGCCATAAAATTCATAGGATTCATCGGAAGGCTCATGGGTTTCACGAACTTCGTCGAGAAACTCATCAGAAAGTTCATGAGTTTCATCTGGGAACTCACGAGCATACGGTTTCCAAAATTTGAAAATGGCAAAACCACATCCAAACACCAACATGCACCGGAGCTAAATAGAAAAATGAAGAAATTCTACTTCCTAGAGCTAACACTATCATGCAAACTAAGTAGGGAAACAAAAACTTACTTGATTGAAAAAGATTCATGAAAGTTGTGGAGGTTGAAAATGCGTTGACAACGGAGACAATGGTGGCAAAACTAACATTGGAAAATAGGAATGAACTTCGAAAATGAAGCGAGCGTACCAAATGAACTTACATCCTTCCTTTTTATAAATCACCCCTAACGCATGGGGAAAGGTAACGTCGTTTTGGGCACACATGTCATCGTATGGCTCTTGAGTACCTATTTTCCTAGGCCATCATTGCATATTTTAATATCCGTAACACATGGCACATGGAGACATAACATTTCATATTTTCAAGCCCAATCAACCTTTCACCTCCACTCACAAGCATAGCCTCGGGAAAAACATGAAGCAAGTTCTCGTTGTCGGGAACAAGAGATAACTTGAAGCAAGTTCATGTTGTCGGGAACAAACGATAACTTGAAGCAAGTTCACGTTGTCGGGCACAAGCGAAAATTTGAAGGAAGTTTAAGTTGTTGGACACAAGCGACAACTTTGATAAATTCCCTCACGAGCATGTCCTCGGGGAAAAATCGAGGCAAACGTACGAATGTAGCCACATCCTCGTGTATGCAAATCCACGAGCAAGAGGTCCCATAGAAAACACCGTCTAGGATGACACGAGCTCGCGGTTGAGCATCCAAATGTAGGTTGACTTTGTACAAAGTCCTTTCCTCCTCAACACACGACTTGACTCTAAGGCCTTTCGCCTTTGCTTAGGAACAATGAATTGGGGGGGCTCCTATTCTAGATTGGGCTTGAGATTTGCCCACTATCGGTCACAACCCATCCAGCTCATGTCGAGGAAGGCCTAATGCAATTTCCCAATCAATTGGAGAGCATTTCCCTGACGTGTTCCTCACCCGAGGACACGTGGCCAACTGATCCTGCATAACTCGCGGAGACGTTTCCCCCTACGTAACGGGAAAGTCTTTTACTTTCCAAATAATGCAGATTAGTTGAACCAAGACAATGACAACATATTGGTCATCCCTACTTACACGTGGGAATCCTGGAAGTCATTTGTTATGGGCCTGAAGATCCAGCCTATAATGGAGACCTTTGGCCCAACATTGGGGGATCAATATAAATACCCTCCTCTACAGGAGGGTTATGTAACTCATTCTTAATATTTTGTACTTGCCTTCTACACTATGAACTAACTTAAGTATCAGAGTACTTGGAGGTACACCCCCTCTCTATAACTAACTAAAGATCCATGACGTGTTGCTGGCCATCACTTTTCCTAATCACCAATAAGATCATATATATATATATATATATATATATATATATATATATATATATATATATATGTGTGTGGGGGGGGATAACGGTTTCACTATCTTTCAGGCATGGAACACGAAGTATCGTTGATATACTTGAGGCGCATATCTTCTTCAATGGGGTACATGATAGTCTAGTGGTCAGTAGAATATTCTAGGAGCATAATTGGGCAGTTAGTTAATATATTTTGGTCTGGAGCAACCTACCTCATGGTGGTTGGATTGAGAGGGATATGACCGGCCCAAAATGAAGGAAAATTGCGATCTAAACGCAGCGGAAAACAAAAAATTTCCTTTAGTGATCCTTACGAATGAGCATGGTCAGTGATAGAATCGTTACCTCTTTGTGGCGATTCAGATCTTTGATGCAGCGATCACAAGCGTTGATGAAGTGCAACGCCTCTACTCAGTCCACACGAACAGCTTCCGGTCATAGTGCTAGCTTCTTACGAACGGAATTATTTGAGTGAGAAAAGAGAATCAAAAACGAAATTGCATCAAGTGAAAGCTTCATCACAAGGGTTCCTTTTATAGACTCTCTTGTGGGCTGCGGGCTAAAAGCCCAATTCACATGATCCATAATAATATTATATATTATTATAATAACTATTATTATAATAAATATATTTATTTTATTATTATTTTATAACCATTATAAAATAACAATAATTATTATTATATTATCCGAATTTCTATTTTCACTTAAGTGCACCGTACCTTACGGTGTTCCTTTGATTTCTCTATCTCTCATCAAACTGTCCTTATGTGTGTGACCCTGTAGGATTTCGTAACGTTGGTAATTATATTAAATTATATATTTAACATAATAAACAGTGAGCGGTATCTAGCAACACATCACTGCTACCCAAGTCACGAAAATGTCATGTGATCTGACAAAACCTTTTTTCGTGATAATATATGTTTGTACAATTACCCTTTTGCCCCTATGTCTATATTGAACACAAGGCATACACTGTGTCATCCTTGTCCAGTTCAATATTGGGCCCTTAGACATTTCTCCTGTTATGCAGGATTGGCAAATTCCATCTAGGACACTCATGTCCCTCAGCATGCTTCGTGGAGTGCCCATCAACTGTCTTTATGATCATCCAGTTACGGATAATGTTTGATCAGCAATAAAGCACCCGACTCTACATCTAGGGTCCATAGTGGTTTCAGGTCGAAGGGTGGTAATACACCATTATCACCATGAGAATAACTTATGACACTTTGCATAACATACTATGTAGTATTCTCATAGCGGGTCAATCCGGTATAAATATTACTCCTAATATTTATACCTATGTCAAGACTTGATAACTCTTTATCCATGATCCATGAGATGTGATCATCAGTCTATCTTCATAATAGTCTCAATGCTTTAATGTTATCCCACTTTGCAATAAAGCTTGACTACGGATATTTTAAGAATAATGTCTTTATGTTTAATGGGATCTCATGATTAAGTCACACTTAACATTTCATTAAACAGACTAACTATTCTAGGGACTTTATTATTCTGAAAGACAAACATAATAAAGAAATGCCTTTTATTATTAAACGAATAATCCGATACAAGTACCAAAAAGTATTGGCCTCTAGGGCTTACACCAACACAAAATATATTCCAAATGGTTTATTGGTAATTTTTTTATATATAACTATTTTAGGTTGTGGAAAGTGAAGATACAAGAAGTTTTAACTCAAGAAAAATGTATTAAAACATTGAAGTATGAGACATTGATGCATACGTTGCCTAACACAAGAAGAGAAGACTGAGATGTGGGATAAGGCCAAAAGTACAAATATCTTGTACCTAAAGGATAACCTTCTATAGGATACCGCAGAGGAGAAGAATGAGGATTGGATTTAGGAAAATTTTGGATCATTTCATATGGCCTTGTCTTTGACTCGTAACTT
This sequence comes from Lathyrus aphaca, assembly GCA_963966055.1. Taxonomy (NCBI): domain Eukaryota; kingdom Viridiplantae; phylum Streptophyta; class Magnoliopsida; order Fabales; family Fabaceae; genus Lathyrus; species Lathyrus aphaca. Next base: position 206,449,725 of record OZ014525.1, read on the forward strand.
GTGTCTCAAACAACAATTTTACTCATTCTTAGTGGTAGAGAACAAATCCATAGTGGAGAAATTAATTAAATTTCACAAGATCATTGATGATTTCGAGAATATAGAGGTGAGAATTGAATTTGAAGACGAGGCTCTACTCATGTTCAGCTTATTACCCAGATCAAAGTTAAAATGATTTATTTGTCATAAAATCTTAATCATCTCAAAATTTATCGTCCTAAACAGGAGGACAATACAGATTTTGTTCAGGTTGTTCTTGCCTCCATTGAGAGTTGTTATGAGAGTGTTGGTAAATTAGTTGTGTTAATTTTGGATGTACAACAAGGTTGGGTCATGAACTCGGCTTGCTCTTATCACATGTGTAAAAAAAAGGAATAATTTGATATCTTGAAGCTAGAGGAAGGTGAGGAGTAGTTCACCTTGGTGACAATAAGTCTTTCAAGGTTCATGGTATCGGTATTTAAAATGTTAGATGAACGTGAGTTTCTTCTTCATAATGTGAGGTGTGTTCTAGAGCTCATGCAAAGTTTGTTAACCATAAGCATGTTTGATGATAAATACTATTTCACTAGAATTGAACATGGGGTGTTGATGATTTCACATGGATGACATGATCATGGTTAAAAGGTCTAAAAAATGTGGCTTATACATTTTAGAGCGTTCCAATATTATTGTTCATTCATCATCAACTAGTGAATACTTTCACGAAAAAAAACAAGGTATGATATTAGAGGTCAAGGCATGGTGGATGCTTTAAGGATGTTTCAGATCAATTTAATTAGTTTTCCAGAAGATAAGGGATGAAAACACATTTGACCACTGAGTTGTCATGGAGTTTCTAGGGTAAAACTAATGCCAAAAAAACTTACTTGATCGATTGGTATTATTTAATGGGAATATACTTCCAAACATTTATAAATTTTTGGAGTATGAGGACTGAAATTAGAGGTGGAAATAGGTTAGGCCTTAGAAGGCTTGAGCCTGGCCTACAAGAATATTTTAAGGCATGAGCTTGGCCTATTACCTATTTTAGGTTTTTTGTCTGGCTTGTTCTGGCCTTAAACCCTATTCAAAAGTCCATTTCACATTAAGTGTCTTAAGAATGTCTACTTGACCTATTTTAAATAGATTACATGGATTTTTATATATTATATGACATATTTTCTAATAGATATGTATATATAGGTCGGTTTATCAAGCTTCATAGGCTTTTGATAGCCTATAGACTGGCATGTTTAATTAAATAAGCATTTTAAAAAGGCAAAGTGTAACCTTTTTATTAAACATGCCTGACTTAAATAGGTCATGTTGTAGGCCACTATAGGTTGGTATGACATATTCTCATCCCTAACCGTAACATACTCTATTTTGAAAGTCATCAAAACTTTTCTTATCAATAAAATCAAGAAACTCAACTTGAAGGTAGAGTTATGGGTTGTGTCTCTAATGATTATCCAAGACATTGGAATGGTTATGAGTTATTGGAAGTGGAACCTTGAGGATCAAAGTTCATTAATAGTATATGTATTAATCTAAACTAGTATCATTGAGGAAAGAAGAGTAAAGACCCGAGAATGAAGTTTTCAGAAACTATAGGGTAAAAGATTCAATTTAAGGTGGAGGTTCCTACTTATGGATACTAGTAGTGAGGGAACGATTATAAAAGCATTTAATTATCATTTGACTTGTGATAAGATAAAGAAAGAGAATGTATCATATCAAAGGGATGGTGATATATACCTTGGGTATTATACTTTGCATGTTGATGAAGGGTTGTAAAACTTATAAATAATGATCTTTAGATAGGCATTCAAAAGAAAGTAGACTCAAAGATGGTTGAAATATCATACTTATGAGCATGTTAGACTATTAAAGCACAAAAAGATGGTTGATAGAAAGTGGCTGAAAGTGGCAAGATCAAGGTTCAAACGAGTCTTGAACTTGATATAAATTGTTCAATAGATGTTAAGTTGGTAGAGAGTAGCAACGTGGTTGATGAGTAAATTGACATCAGCACAATTTCAAGTCAAAATGGAGATTGTTGAAGTATGACTTAAACATTAAGTGATGAAAAGAAAGGAAGCATATTTTGAGATTGCAGAAAGTAGAAATCAACCTAGTAGCGGACAAAGGCTAACGAATGAGTGGGCATGACAACGGATCCGACGACATGTTTGGTCGTTGACGGAATGACAAAGACAACGATCAGATCAATTTCGAAAGATGTTTAATATCTAGCCACTAGATATTACCACCTTAAAAATCATTGACTACTACTTGTTTACCGTGAAAATTGGTAAACAAGTGCTAGTCTTCCAAAGGACAAAATACTCTAGTTACTCACATGATCGACTAGATTGATCCTAGGACATGCACTTGTGTTTAAATTATGTTTTGAAAAATATGAACACTTTGACAATATTCATGTTTGAAGAATGTTTATTTTTAAATGTTTAAAGGGTAAATTGCAGAATGTAAATGAACATCAAATAAAGGTTCCTTGAAAATAACTTGTAATGTAAGATAAATTCTGGAAAATATAACTAAACTTCAATTGAAATGTAAAAGATGGTGTTTATCAAATGTACATTCTCAATGATACTTGTTTCTCACACATTATATACTTTAAGTAATTCTGAGTATTTGTACACAATTGAACATGCATGAAAATCCTAACACTATGACCCCTATATATACTAAGTCGAAATAATCGTTTTCAACGGCTTTTCTCCTAAACAATGACACGTCGCACTCGACATGTATTTCATTCATCAAAATGTTCCACGCATCTTCTCTTGAAACTAGATAAGGACAAAATTCAATTACCATTCATTTATTCAAATTCAAATGTCTCTGTCGAACGTAACCACAATGCTACCTTCGTCGAAGATTACTCAAAATTTAGAAATTTTTCTAAATTTCGTCCAACATTCCCCTCTTTCTCAAGAAGTACTTCAAATGGACTTTTCAACAATATTTTCTGTCGAATTCAAGAATATCTTCAAAGATTTTTCTCTTCTTTTGCTCATTACATTAACTCAAATTTGACGTCGAAACTTCCACCTAATCAATTCGGAAATCAGCTCTTACATCAAATGATTTTAACTACCCTTGATCGCAGTTTAATATAAAGTTTGAACCAAGTTGCTTAATTTATTTATAAATATGAACACTTTAAAATGAGACGACTTAGTAAAGCAGGCATAATTCATAATTCGATTTAAAAATGATTAGGAAGCTAACACGAAAATATTCCATAAAGCATGCAATTCGCACCACAAATTTGAACGTTCGTGAAGTCTTTTCTTATGAATTAAAAAATATTCTGAGCTGTGCCCCCTTATTATACCCAAAAGTATATAAGTAAAAAACCATTGGGAGATATATAAATAGCTGAATAAGATTCCTTGATGATTACCCATCTACCGATTCCTATGACTTAGTCTAAAGTCAAACTTATTTTAGATAGAAAAATTTAGTCTTTTTAAACCTATCAAATTGATTTACTTAAAGAAATTTAGATAATATATTTTGTAACTATTATTTATTATAATATAATGTGTACGTTGTGATAAATTATAATTTTATTAACTTATTCTGTAATTAAAATTTGTGAATCTACGTTGCTCTTTTTTACACTTAAATCTATTATTATTATTAATTACATATAATTAAGTTCTATAATGTCAAGTTAAATATTAAAATAAATTTTAATTTTGGAGAGTTTAGGAAAATAAGCTAAAAATAACTATTGAATGATATAAGTTGTTTGTATAATTTCATCTAAATTAAGGTCTCACAAATTTTTTAATATTTTTTATAAGCAAAATAGATTTAAAAAGACAAGTGTGCACAATTCAAATACAAACATCATCTTAAAGATGGAACAATGAAAACATGAACGCCTACAACAAAACTAGTTCAAGCCCAAGCCCAAAGTCGGAGTGACAAACCATTCCGACCAAGATAACAAACAACTCGAAAATTACCCCACCAAAAGTCAATCTCACGATAATCTTTTAATCAAATCCAACCCGTTAAAATTAACCAAAGAACCACCTGTAAAGAGAATGAAATTTCTATATTTTCAAATTGTCTGGCAAATCGCCAAACCAAAAATCCATCTGAAATCCACCTTTAAATTCACTTTAACCACCACCTCAATCGCTAGCAAACGATTGAAAAGAGCCAACGAATCAAAAGTTATCACAATATGAAGCCAATCAAAAGTATGCCTCTACTAAACCTTTGAAATCGAACAACCACCAAATAAATGGTCTGAGTCCTTGATCTCCCTGCCACATAAAGGAAACCAAAAAAATAGAATTTCTGCACAAAACTCCTCGACGCTCTAAATTCAATCTAGTTGGGAGACAATTCAGCACCACTCTCCAACCGATAATCAAAAATTTTCTAGGAACCTTCGTCCACCACAAACATCTCAGAGCCTCTAAAGCATCCCCATCGAACACAACGCCATCGTTACAGTATGCCACAACTCTATCATAACAGTGTGATACTGTAAGACCTGTCGAATTTCTCCACCACACCACCCGATTATGTTGTTTTATTGCTGACTATACAGGCTATAGTAGGACATACAATCTGCCAGCTGCAGCGATACGCCCTGCTGAAGTGAACCGAGAAGCAGGGCCACAGTCAAAAACCAAATGGTGTCGGACCAGAAACCGTTCTGCGTAATACATGAGCAGTCCGGATCTTCCACCTAAAAAATAGAACCAAATATACCACACAACTAAACAACCCCCATCTAGGAATCGTGCCAAAAATCAAAAGACTCTCTGTTTCCGAGTTTGTAAGCCAAAAATTCAATGAACCATATATAATTGTCTGCCATTGTTCTTACCGAACACAAGTATTTCCCCCAAATTGGAGCTTTCTTTCCTAATAGATAGAAAAGGTCGGAAAGAACGCAACTTCGAAGATTACCATACCTGCAAGTGAGAATTTCAAACAAAATAACATTAACGTCATTCAAATATGCCACTTCCACTTGCATAAAAATGCGAGATTAGAATGACCATAATGTTTGATACCAATACCTCCTTCCTTCTTCGACATACTAAATGTATCCCACCTAACCCAATCAATCTTCTTTTTCTCCTCCCGACCTCCCCAAAGAAAATATCTTTGAATTTTCATGATTTTTTTGATGAACGCCTCCAGGGATTTGTAAAAGAGAGATAATGATATTAAGAAGCACCATTTTTCCTCTAATAGACAAATTAACTTTGTTCCAATTAGAATTCCTTCATCTTAGACAAGAGTAGAGTCCATAACTCTTTCCTCCTCGGATTTATACCGGCAAGAATACGAAGAAACTTGAAAGAAGGAGACCCAATGTCATATTTAAGAAACATCGTCGCCGCTTGTGCAAATTATGGATTCAAATTTACTCCCACAAGTCTACTTTTGCATAAATTAATACATAACCCCGAAACCAACTCGAAACCTCTGAGGATTTCTTTAATTCTCCAAAGATTCCTCCAAGATCCTTCGCCAACCACCATAGTTTCATTCGCGAATTGAAGAATAGTGAACATTATTGTTAAAGAAAAAACCATCAAAATCACCCACCAAAATAACTTTCCTTATTATAGCCGAAAGCACTTCCACCACCAACAAGAAGAGAAAAAGGGGAAAACGGGTCCCCTTGACGAAGACCTCTAGAAACCATAAAGTCCTTGGTCGGGCTCCCATTCACCAAAATTGAAACAAAATTGTTAAAAATAAGAGCTTCCATCCATCATCTCCACCTAGCCCCGAATCCCATTCTCACCAACATATACCTAAAAAAAACCCAAGAAACACAATTGTACGCCTTCTTGAAGTCAAATTTAACCAACATACAACTTCTATTAGACTTCATCATATGATCCATAATTTCATTGATAACGAGAACTCCATCCAAGATATTCCTATTTGACATAAAAGTCGATTGGGTTGGAGAAATGAGTTTCCTGACAACCAACCTCAACCGATTGGAAAACAACTTAGCAAGGATTTTGTAAAGCGTACTTGTCGCTCCCGCTAAAAGACACCACGGTCAGATAGGGTACATATGCGAACGGTCGGCGAAAGAGAAAGATGAAATGAACTGAAAAGAGTCGCCAACTAGGCATTTTTATCCCGAAGGAAAGGTAATGTTGCATAAACCTGGGAAAGGATGGATAAGACGGTTGCGAACCAGAGAAACTGAGAAAGGGGGTTGGTTACAACCTGGGAAGGTATTAGCACCCAGATTGTCCGTCGTACTCGACGGGATCCACGCTTGAAAGTTTGTGTTTAAAGGGGTAGTGTCTGTGCTATCTGTGTGCAAAAGCTGGAAAAGAATGTACAAGTATCAGTGCAAGAAAGTGAAGTGAAATGCTCAGGAATGAGGCTTAGAAAAGAATGCTGAAAAAAGGGGGAAGACACAGAGACTTTCGTTCGATAACAGTTAAGTTATGCCTACGTATCCTCTCGTGTAATGAGGAAGTCAGAACACCATAGTTCGACTCAAAGAGACTAAAAGATAAATTTACTGATGAACTGCTTGCTTGTCTATGCTCAAGTGTATGACTCGTCTGGCTTGAGTGCTAACTGTCTTGCATTAGACGGAAGAAGCAAGTTCTCGTTTGTGAGTGAAGATGATGAGAAAAGAATCTCGAAGGAGACGATTATTGCTTTGTTTTTGTGTTTTCAATCTTTTATTGCTTTTTGTGTTTGTCATAAGTTAATGAGCTTAAGCCTAAACCAAGGGTTAGTAAACTCATCATATCCTCCCTCTGATTAGGGATAATGAGGATACCTTAAGTATGAGATAGACACCCCAAACTCAATTACCATGATGTAGGATTAAGATCATTAACCTACTTGTGATTATTTAGATGTTTTTTTGAGTTTTGTTTAGTGTTAAGTAATGAGTTTAAGCCATAATCAAGGATTAGTGAACCCATTACACCATCCTAATAGAAGGATAATAGATGAGCACACTTAAGCTGAGGAAGATACCTCAACTTAATCCATGATTAGGGATTAACCTCATGACAAAACAAACCTTTATTAAAGTGGATTTTAATTAAGGATGAGATTAAGAAGTGAGTTTTATGATTTGTAAGACAACTTGAGGGGGACTTGTCCATTAACACTAGGGTTAGTCCTTCTTAACCAATGAAGGAAGAATTAGAACCCTAATGCAAGACCCAAGTTACAAGCTATTGTCTTAGTGATTATTAAGATGGATTGATTAAGAGGTTTAAAGAAATTAAGGGTTTAACACTTAGGATTAAAATTATACACTTCATCCTAAGAGAAGGATGCAGGCATAACCCTAATCACAAAGTCTTAAAACCGTAAAGGTTTAGTCTCTAATGATGAGGTGAGAAGAGAGACACAAAGAAGACACAAAGGTAAAAGCTAAAAGGGGACTAATTACAACCCTAATCATTGTCATGCTTGGATGTTCCTATGGTTTGTAAGGCTTGGAAAAGATCTTCAAAGAAGCCACCAATGGAAGAAGCAGATGAAAGGAGGGGAAGCAGAAAAAGCAAGTTACTTACTTCACTGAAGAAGATAAGTAACTTGGAGAAAGAAGGTGAATGGTGAACATGAATGAGCAAGCTCACTCTAAAGCAAAGGAAAATGCAGCAATGATGCAAAAGAAGAATGAGAAGTGAAGGCAAATTCACTTCTCAAATTACTTACCACTTGGAAATGTTAGCATAAGAAAAGGAATGAAATGAAAATGGAATGTATGCAAAGATGCAAATAAAAACCAGAAGCATATTCATGATGCAAATGATGCTATGGAATGATGCAAAGACATGTCAAGTGTTATGAATGATCATACAAGAGATGGAATGCAAAGGATACATGCTTTGAAGTATGAAAACACATGAAAGCTCATGGAATGAAATGAATGCATATCATGGAAAATGAATGAAGAAATGATCAAGTATGATTCTAATATGTCCTAAGGTGTCTAATATGATATGTGAATGCATGAAATGTCATGGCAAGTTCATGTATGGATGCATATGCAAGATGTATGTAAATGAACATGAGAAATTAGGGTTTTAAGGCAACATGAGATGCAAAAGTAAAAAAAAGAAGCAAAAACATAAGATAAAAAATTGAAAATGAACTCAAAGGAACCCTAACTCCATATGATATCACACCCCAAAGGAGGAGGTCTAACTCTTAACTTAAAGAAAGTTGTGATTTTTCTAAGTTATCTAGGGTTTTAAGGTACCTTAAGAGGAAAAATGCAAATCAATTTGAAAATGCAAGATAAATTTGTGACAAAAATATGCTAGATACTACATTCCATATGAAGATCAATGCAAAAAGAACCAATGTCAAACCCTTCATGGTTAGGCAGAAAAGAATTCTTGAAGTTAGGGTTCAAAAAATGGGATTTTATGAACCCTTAATTCAAAGAAAAATGTCAAAGTTGAATCAAAACCAAAACGAAATTTGTATGAATGGTTTGACAATGTCTCTAAATGTCCTAAGATGCAATGTAAATTTTTTTGGAATTTTCAGAAACCTAAATGGTATTTTAATTAATTAATATCCATTAATTAATTAAAATAAACATTTAAATGTTTTTAAAATGGTTTTTTAATGCAAAAAATAAAAATAAAAATGTTTTTGGGTGAAGAAAAATATTTGAATTAGAAATGCAGAAGGAAAATATTTTTTGGAAATTTTTAAGTATTTTAAAAAATTATGCAAAACAAATGATAAAAAATGAAATAAAAACTGAATTAAATGAAAGTAGGCTGATCCAAGGGACAAGATTTAAACTGGGGAAATCCAAGTTGACCAGCGCGCAAATGAGTGGCTGAGATGCACTCTGGGTTAATTTATTTAATTAATTCTAATTAACTTAATTAAATAAGAATTAGGGTTTTGACAATCAATCTGGACCATCCAAACGCGCGGGTAAGCAAAATCCTACGGCCATTATTCAAACTAACCCTAAACCCTAATTAACCTCTTAATGACTTTCAGGTGGTCGGAGAAGACCTCCGGTCATCTTCTCCGGCCAGCTCCTCCCTGAGCTACCTCAAAACACCACCCCAAGCTCTCAAACTCTCCAGAATTCATCCCTAAACATCATAGAACACTAATCCAGCAACAAAAACAATTTTCCATACATCAAAATGAAGAATCGAAGAAGAACATTTTTAGGTCAAAACTTTCAGAAGTTCATGAAATCCTTAATACGCAACCATTTTCAAAAATAAAAGCATCAGCATGATCAGCACAACATAAGGAACATTTTTATAACCTAAAATCACATTTCTGGAAAATTTGTTCTTGAGGTTACCTGAAGTGAAGCTTTCTCAAACTGAGTTGTCTAGCCCCCTCTTTGGTTCAAAACGACTCCAATGATCCTCCTGGTGATGCTTTGATGCTTGGAAGGAGTTTGTAATGGCTGAAATGAAAGCTTACACTCTTGCTGGCTAGAAATCATGTTTTAGTTTTGGGGGGTTTTGGTTGCAATGAAGGGTGGGAAATGATCCTTTGATGAAGCTGAGTTGATTGATGAAAAAAGTTTGGAGTTTGAGTGTATGAGCAGAGAGTTTCGAATGCATTTGCAAAGGGGGTGATTTTGAGGAACTTGGGCAATTTGAAGTGTTAGTCTTGCTTGATGTGTGTTATGAGCTGTGTTTGATCCACATAACAAGTCTTGATAGGTCAGAGAAGTGGTTGTGGCCTATGGTGATTGGTATGGGCTTTCTTGCACAAAGTCAACAAAACTTGTACTTGAGGTATGGGCTCTTTTGCAGCTGGCTTTTTGGCTTGTCCAGGTTCAGTAAAGATCAAGGAGAGCCATGGAATGCATTTTGTGGTGATTCAGTAAGTGGAAGCATGGTTGTGTATCATTTTGCAATTTTTATGAAGTTTGGCCCCTTTTGTGATTTCTTCATGTGCAAGGCATAAAAACTTGAGATTCTTGGGCCAATTCTGACTTTTAGGCAATGCACTATGTTGGTATGATGCATAGAAGTGTATTAGAGGTCACAAAATGGCTTGGCAAGTGGTTTTCCAAAAATGCCTCTTTGGTGTATTCTTGAAAATTATAGGATTTTTGCCAACTTTGAAAGGCCATAACTTGAGTTTCATAATGAATTAGAACATGTTCTTGTACTTTTTGAAAAGGGAATGATCCAATCTACAACTTTCATGACCAACAATTTTTCATTTGAAGCATTTTGGGTTGAGAAAGAGGAGGTTGAAGAACTTTCCCAAAATGGAAAGTTTCCATTACAAGTCATTTCCATTTCTGGCAACTTTTGGTTTAGCTCAATTTTCTTCAATTTTGTGAACTTCCAAGTACTTCAAGGATCAAATAAAGATCATATAACTTCAAATTGATGAAAAATACACTTTGGTTCCATTGTTGGGGGCCTCAGATGCCCTGATTTTGCACTGACTTGCTCAAGAAGTTACCCCGTGAACAGATGACTTCCACAATGAATTTCTTCATCAAACTTGGTATACATGACCCTTATAACATATTGAGGCCTTTAGAAACAAGAATGACCAAAAAATTTGGAGTTATGGCCTCTGAAACCAAAACCCTAATTTCAGGTCATCTGTGCAATGAAAGCCTAGCTCTGCTTCCATGCTTTCCCAGTTCTTGTGATTTCTTGACTTCCTTGATCTTTGAGGGATATAAAATGATGATAGAACATACATGGACCCTCTGGGAGTGATTGGAAGCCTTTGGAGTGGCTCAGATGAATCTTTGGATTGCTCAGATCACAAACCCTAGATGCAGATGAACTTGAACTAATGCAGTGAAACAAAAATGCAATATGAGATGGTATGTTTAAACTAATACAAAGATGAAAGATCACAAGCCATGGTGTGAACTTAGTGAGGTCAAATTTGGGGTGTTTATAGTACTTATAATAAAAATAGGTCGTTATTCATCCAAAAAACCTGAATTATCAACTTAGGTAATCAAAGTAAAAAAACAACGCCCTAATTGCTTAAGGAAAAACACCCAGCAAATGAAATTCATCGACGAAACCACACACATCATCTTTCACCACTACCCAACATACTTTGAAGAAGCAGAGGTTAAAACTATCCGGACCCATGCTTTTATCATCATCACAATTCCACACGACATCCTTAATATCTTCCTCCGAAAACAGCTCCTCTAACTTAGAATTCTTCTCCACAGACAACTGCTCGAAAGGAATACCATCCAAGGTAGGTCTAACCGAGAGAGTTTCGTGAAATCTGTTACGGAAGTGGTCTTTGATCTCTTTTTTAACAAGCTCTGTCAAATTTATAATATAAATAACTTCAAATAAGTCAACTCAAACAAGTCATTGGTCTCAATAGTTTGTTAGCTCACTAGTCATTTTAAAATTTGAATTACTAATTTAAACAAGTCATTCAAATTATTGATAGTGGTTTCTTTGATATGGGTCTGAGTATGAGATGAGTGATGATTGATAGGGTGATGTTGATGTTTTTGTGTTTCTGTATCATTATTATTTTTCTGATATTTTTCTTAGGTTTAGAAACTTAGTTGTTGTTTTTTGTTTGGTGTGCTCGCAAAGATCTTATGACCATTTGCCTACGTACCCCCCAAAAAGAGAATTGAGGGATCATAGCGTAACACCCCAAAATTTGTCCTCGCATTTTCATGGAATTTAGAATACATTTGCATTGCATTCATAAAAAAAGAAAAATAATAAAAAGAAAGAAAAAAAGGCATTTATCATCAGGCACAAGGCATGTGATGAGGTGTGTTCAATGTGATATTAGCAATCATCAAGTTCCAGAGGCAAAATAAGCTCAGAACGGACGAAACAAATGCATTTCCGAGGCTTCCCACCAAATGGAGGGAAAATTCAAAAATGGAATGTGTTAACTGGTTAACATATCTGTTAATGTTAACCGGTTAACGCATGCAAATTTTGAAAAAATCTGCAGATTTTGTAGCATGGTGAATTTTGTGCATTTTCCCATTTTTTTATTTGATTTGATTTATTTTGTTTCAATTAAGAGTGGAATTATGGAGAAGGATCTAGAATGATTTCCAATCCTAATCTCAAAGCTAATTCTTAATCACCTTTCTAAGCAAGCTCCAATCCTAGCTCCAAGCCATATTTTGGGCCTAAAACCTAAGTGATATTTTATGTCATTTCTCTCCAAACCTCACCAAGACACACTTCATAATTTTCATTTCCCTCTCAATTTTCTGATTTCTCTCACACTTTTCTCTCAACTCTCTTCAAACCCTTACACACTAAAAGTTCCATTTTCTTCAAAGATTATCAAATTTCACTTTGAAATTTGTTGATCTTGGAATTAAACCTTTATCCATTGAATATCTACACATCGAATTCTGATTTTGCTACTGGTTTGAATCTGAATTTGTTCTTGGAAGTGCTTTTGGATTGAGGTTTTTGCATCAAGTTCGTCATCTTGCATATATTTTACAATTGCTTGAAGAAGAGCATTGGATCTTTGGATTTCTCATCTTGATTTATCAATTGCAGCTTGATCAATATTCACCAAAGCAAATCTCAGCTTTGTAGGTTGGTTAATTTCAGATCTACTTCTGTTTTTAGCTTATTTGCATGTTTATGATGTAGATTCATAATGTAGTTATGTTGATTGATCAATTTGTGGATTAATTTGTGCTTTGATGTTAATGGATCCAATGCATGTTTGATTTATGCTTGATTTGGTGTAGTTTTTGTGCATAATTAATTGTTGGAACCTCTGGTGACTATGGAAATAAGTTGTTGCTGGAAGTGATTTTTTATGTAGGTTTTATTGCTATTTGTTCAGTGTTAACCGGTTAACACTTTGGTTAACTAGTTAACACAGTGTATTTTGCTAGATTCTACAGGTTTTGGGTTCTTTAACCGGTTAACACTTTGGTTAACCGGTTAACACTGATGCAGTTTGAATTTTTTGTGCTTTTTCAAGTTTGTTTGCATACCATTCCATCCTTAATCATCATGGATTATTGTGATATTGTTTTAGGTGATTGTTTAGAGTTGTTTGAAGGCATGTTGGTGTATGTTTGCATTCTTTCGACACGTAAGTTTATGCATTCCCATTTTTTGGCATAATTGATGTTTTACATCCATAAAGCATTGTACATGATGTTTGAATGTTTGCATAGACATGTTTGCATGATAATAAGTGTTTAATCTTCTAATGTGCATTGTATATGCATTGTGCCTCATGTTTTCATAATTCACACACATAAGCTTGAAACTGGATGAATGTGAATATTTGGCCAAAAGTGGATACATGATTCAATGTTGTTGGATTGCATTCTTGATGCATTATTTCCATGTGTTGAGACGTTTGAATTGGCATATATTCCTGGTTTCATGTCGATGATAAGTGCATTTAAACCATGCATGTTCACTTCTTGCTTATGTGATGCATTTAGAATTGCTTGATGCATACTCATGTTTGGTTTGATTTGATTCATCCATGCTCATTAATATGAGATTATGATCCATTCTTGGTGTGCAATTGGTGCATGATATATGAAGTGTTGCATTGTAATTGTGGTGTTTTTATTTTGCATTCAAATATGCCTTGTCTTTCATTGTTGTATTGTTGCATAAGTGCTGTAAAAAGTGTACAATTTGTATTTTGTTTTTGACTTTTATCATCTGTTTTGGTGCTGAATGTGAGCTGTTAAAGGTTGTTTGTTCTTGTTTACTTGTTTTCATGCTTATATACATGCTTGAAGCGTTGTAGTAGGTGTTGTTTGTGTTTGTTTTCTTGTGTTTTCTAACCATTTCAGGGGCTTAAGTAAGTCTAATGAGTGTGGATGTGCTTCCACATTCCACCTTCTCCTTTCTCTTTTACACTTCATACTTGTGTTTGTGCAAGCATTTAAGTTGTTTTCTATTTTTATAACTCTCGTTCATCCCCTTTAGACGCAACCTAACTTTCATCTTGGAAGTAAGTTGTCTTCTAATCCTTTTTTCTTCATTTTCTTTTCTTTTTTTCTTCTTTATTCTTCATTAGGATAGTGATCCTCTTAACTCACAAACCTAAGATATCCAAGCATGATAACTTCATTAGGTTTAATCTCCCTTAGACATTTTACCTTTGAAGATCCTTTTGGTGTTTTCTTTTTTCTCATCTCAAAATAACTTCAAAAGACTTAATAAGGGTTGAAATGACTTCTTGTGTTATGGACTTATTCCATGGGGAGTTTACAGAGCTACTCAGCAACATCAACAACAACATCCACAACAGAATAATCAACAGCAAAGACCATATCATCGACAAAAACAACATCATCCACAACAGAATAATCAACAACAACAACATCGTCAACCCTGACATGTTGATCATGTTATCGAGCCAATTCCCATGACGTATACTGCATTGTTGCAGTGACTATTGGAGTTGAACATGGTCCAGCTCATAACAATAGCACCTCTAGTTGGGAATCCTCTTCCCGGATATGATGATAACGCCCGATGTGCTTTCCATTCTGGTGCTCTTGGGCATACAACAGAGAAGTGTGGGGAATTGCCGCTAAAGGTGCAAGATCTGATAGATTCGAAGGCTATAAATTTTCTCCTCCCCCTGGTGTGCTCAATAATCCAATGCCTAATCACGGCAGTTCCAAAGTGAATGTTGTAGGTGATGGTGAGGGTTTGAACCTAGTTTCTTATGTGAATATAGTGAAGACTTCGTTGATGGTAGTAAAGAACAAATTGCTGAAAGAACAGGTGTTCCCTGGTTATTTTGAGAATTCTGCTGAGTATGCTGACAGAAGTGATGGTTGTGACCAATTGAAGGATGGGATTCAAAAGTTAATGGATAAGGGTCAATTACAATTTTACTAGTTGAACAAAGAAAGAGATGATGTGTCAACTGTGACTATTTATTTCACGCTGTAGCGGTAAAATCATGAGTGTAAGCTATTGATTAACTTAACTCAATATACACAGAGTCGCCACCGCGCTTTTATTTATTTCCAAATGGAAAAAGGCAAAAGAACGAACAAAGCCTTAATGAATCTCAAAAGCTAAAAAGCTAAAAGAATCAAACAGAGAATGGGTATGGGGATTGGTTACAAATCGGGAAGGTTTTAAGCACCCGACTTGTCCGTGGTACTCCACGGGAACCCTTTGAAATGTTTACTGCATTTTTTCAAAAGAAACCTAGATTCAATCATAAGTTTCACTCAGATCCGGGTTAGGATCTATCTCACAAAGGATCACCAAAAACCAAAACAGAACAACCAAGTAATAAGCAAATCAAACTAAAACAGTAAACAAATCAAAGTAGGCCGAATCCACTTAGAGATTGACTCCCCAGCAGAGTCGCCACTTTTCTGTAGCGGTAAAATCATGAGTGTAAGCTATTGATTAACTTAACTCAATATACACATGAGTGTAAGAAAATGAAATGAAAAGGTAAAAGCACATGACCGAAGTCAAGGTTTAATTGAGAAAATGTTTAAAGTTTGAAAACAAAGAATAGTTTTGAAAAGAGGAAGGAGATTCGAAAATTGAAGAATATGGGAAGAGATGAAGGGACTATCCTAGGACTTGAAAATAAAAGCTAAAGGAAGAATGATCAAACCATATGGCAAGCATCTTGAGACAATTGGATTTCCATCTTCAAAAACAAGTAACTCAACCGGAGCCAAAGTCTTCAATCCATAACAAATGAGCAAAGGAATGGTCCTAGAATCTAAGTCCAAAACTCCCAAGCTAAGGATAGTAACCATAGTCCGAAATTAAAAGTCACCCATTTTTTAAATGTTTAATCCGTTATTAGTGTTTTTGTGTCCAAATGGACAAAGGAAAAAAAACAAGCAACAATAATATATACAATAAGCAATATGATGAATGAATATAGAAGCATAATAAGAGAGGTAGAGAACGAGAGATTTAAAATAAAAGGATAAGGTGCGAGAAATTTAATTAAATGTTAGTATATTCACATTATTAATATTTACAATATAAAGTGGTATGATGAACTTAATCAAGCACAACCACGAAAAGAAAAATAAAGTCGAGGCAACCGGATCCAAGTGGATCGCATTCCGAATCGGGACAACTTTAGGTCTATGTTAAGCAATCGCCGAGTAATTTACGGAGTAATTACCCTACAAATGAGGCCGGCCACCACTAATTAAAGTGGAAAATATTCGTGTTAATACATGTTAGAGAAACGATATTATGGATCGTTCTCCGAAAACATGCCACACTAAAAGAAAGGGAACGGTCTAATCTTAATCGAGATTATCGTTGAATTTCTCAAAAGGCAATCTATCACGATCTCAAAGTATGGAGAATGATCCAAATGATCATTCATCCATAGATTTGAAATAATGAAGATTAAACCGATCGGAAATCAACAATCTCGAATCGGAGATTGTCATTGACCAAAAAATAAAAAGAGATGAATAAGAAATGGATCTAAAATTAGAATCCATAAAAAAAGAAATAGAAATATTTATAAAATTCTTTTCTAAAAAATCTATTCTAAATTGCCTCTAAAAATTCTTTTTTCAAAAATTGTTTTCTAAAGTCTTTTTCTAAACTCTTTTCCAAAATTCTTTTTATAATTTTTTTTAATATATTGCTAACACTTTCTTATAAAGAAGAAAAGAGTTAGAATGAAATCAATTAAACAAAGAAATGAAAAAAAAAATAAAAAAAAGAAAGGGAATAAGGAGGATCCGTGGACTGTGAGTGTGGAGTTAGCAAGATCCATACACTTTTAAGCCCAATACAACTCATGCTTATTCTTATTATTAAAATAAATTAAAAAAAGAATATATAAAAAAAGAAAAGAAAAGAAGAACTGAGTCTTCTTCCTTGCGTAAACAAATCGAAAGAAACAGGGGTACAATTCTCCCACGGCGGAACAAAACTTCACACGGCGGAACAAACCTCACCTTCGAAATCAAACGAAGTAAGATCGCAAATCCTTCTTCTCTTTCAATTTCATGAAAACCTCTCTCTTCTCCTCTTTCAATTTCGCGGATTCCCTTTTCTTCTTCTTTTCAATCTCTCGGTTTCTCTCTCTTCTTCTACTAATCTCAGTTTCTTTTTTGTAAATTTTTGAGTTAGGGAGATGAATTCAAGAATTGATTCGGATTTTTAGCAGGGGTTTGGGAGGGCTCTCAAAGCTTGGCAATTGAGAGAAGAATCAGTTGTTTAAATAGAGAGATTGGTGAGGATTTTGCTGCCGTTTCGTGTAGATGATTCGCGTTTTAGGATCACGAAAATGGTGTGTTCAGCTGAGTTTCATTTTTGCGTTTTATGTTTCCTTATGCTGCGTTTTGCTTTCGGTCTTGTTGCGTTTTGTTCATTTTGAAGTGCGTTTGATGCTGCGTTGCGTTTCGCGTGTGCAGGTTGTGAATTTGATATTTGGCTGCGTGAGGTATGCGTGATGTTTGAGATGCGTGAGTTTGCGTTTGACTTGGGCTTGTTGTTTGCTTGGGCTTACGGGAGGCTGCTGTGTCGTGCAAGCTTGCGAAGCCATTTTACTCGTTGCGATGCATTTTGATGGGCTGCTAGTGCAGCGCTTGGCTCAAGGGGAAGGCGGCTTGGCTGGAGTGTTATTGATGAGCTGATGACATATTATTGTGAATGAAGCTGGGCAAATAAAGTTGAGGTGATCGACTAGCGCGTGGGCAAGGTGGGATGTATTTTGAGCTGTGAGCTTTGTGCGTTTTGTGGGCAAGTTGGACTGAGGAAATTTGAAGCTATCTGCGGAAGCTGGAAAAAAAGTGTAGCTGAGAGGCTTGTGTTGTTGATGGATGGCTTGAATTTTGGCTGGCTTGAAATTTTGTACAACTTGTAAAGTGTAAAGACAATAACAATGTGATGAAAAATGAAAAAAATTCTAAATGGACATAATAGATGAATTAATAAAAATGTAATAGGATTTTTTATATGAATGGGCTTATTTGTTTTTTTTTGTAATTGGAATTGAACAAGAAAAAAATGATGAGAGGATAAAATAAATTTGACATTTTCTTGGTATGATTTTGTGATGATTTTTTTTAAAAAATGGAAATAGAAATAAAAGGCTTATGAATGAATGACTAAAAAAAATAGAAATTTATTTATGGTAATATGATAGAATGGTGGTCATTGGATGAAAAGGAGATTAATTGATTGGAAATTGATGGAAAATGGATAATAGGAAACAAATTGAAAAATAGAAATGGTTTAATAAAAAAGATAATGGATATGGAATTGGATATTTTAAGCCCACAACAAACTCTGATTTTTCTTGCACAAGCCACTGATAAACTGATCACAAACATCACTGACCCACTGAATAAACATGCCACTCCAAACACAATCACTGAAATTTGTCCTAATTATTTGAATTCATGCTGAGAAAAATAAATTCTCAGATGAATCACTGATAAACTTGACGAACTGACTGATTCAAACCAAACTTCTCCCAAAACACTGTCCGATATCAAAGAATTTTCACACACAACACAACTTGAATCTTTGACCACACACCGTCTAACCCACTGGCACACACAACTGACAGTCGAAACAATCTTTTGATAGTCTGTCCAAAATTAGGTCAAACGTCCATCTGAATCGAATTGTGACTGAACAAACGCATTTGACTTGAAAATCATTGCCCTGTCTTTGAAATCCTGCAACACAAAAGAAGAAGAAGCAACTACAACATATTTTTTTTTGGTATTTTGGTTAGAGGTTAGTGAATATAAACAGATAATGACAATTAAACAAGGTGTTCTCCTGCAAAGCAAAAACCTGCACCTGAAAAAGATACACGAACCAGTGCGTGATCTTGTTTGTATGCAAAATGCAGATGAGATGCGAAAAATCTTAGGGTCAAAAATTAGGGTCTGACAGATGCCCCTATTTAAGTTTCTTCAATCCAGAGATAATGAAGATTGAAATCTTCGTTACGACAAGGTGGAAGATACTTAAATATCCAAAAACCCAATTTTTGATCCTAAGATGCCAAAAACTGGAATGAAATGAAATGAACGATATGAAGATGATATGAAGCATATGAAACTGTTATAAAAGCATATGAGATGTATATGAGAAAAAATATGACATGCAGAGAAAATATGTGACAGCATATGAAATGATATGAGAAAATCATGAGATAATATGAAATGTATCTAGAACCAAATGAAATGCGGAGAAGTCCGTGAGGGACAAGGCGACACATGAAAAAGAATAACCGCTGGGGACAAGGATCCTAAGACTCCACTGGGAAAAACAACATGCTAGAGACCAACACATGGCTCAGCCGAGGTGAAAATGTCCAAGAATGGCAATTGGACAGAAAACATCACAACATCCAGGAATAACATTGAATGAAGTGAGAAAAGTCCCGAAACAGTTCATCAGAAGCATCCAAGGATGACATTACTGACTTTAATAGGGATATCCGAGAATGGAAACCGGAAAAGGGTAATCACAAAATCTGAGAATGGCAATCAGATAAGAAGTGAATCACAACATCCAGGAACAGAACTGAATGAAATGGGAGAAAGTTCGGGAAAGCACATCAACTCAATGATGATTCCAACATGAAAATCCGAGAATGGCAATCGGAAGGCAAGTGATTACAACATCTGAGAAGGGAAATCAGATAACATGAATCACAACATTCAGGAACAGAACTGAATGAAATGGGATAATTCATGAAAACACATCAACTCAGTGATGATTCCAACATGAAAATCCGAGAACGGCAATCGGAAGGCAAGTGATCACAACATCTGAGAATGGTAATCAGATAACATGAATCACAACATTCAGGAACAGAACTGAATGAAATGGGAAAATTCAGGAAAACACATCAACTCAGTGATGATTCCAACATGAAAATCCGAGAACGGCAATCGGAAGGCAAGTGATCACAACATCTGAGAATGGCAATCAGATGAAATATGAAGCACAACATTCAGGAACAGAACTGAATGAGATGGAAAAAGGTTCGGGACAGTACATCAAATCAATGATGACTTCACTATGGACATCCGAGAATGGCAATCGGAAGGAAATGATCACAACATCTGAGAATGGCAATCAGATAAAATGTGAATCACAACATTCAGGAACAGCACTGAATGAGATGGGAAAAAGTCTGGGACAGTACATCAAATCAATGATGACTTCACTATGGACATCCGAGAATGGCAATCGGAAGGAAATGATCACAACATTTGAGAATGGCAATCAGATAAAATGTGAATCACAACATTCAGGAACAGCACTGAATGAGATGGGAAAAAGTCCGGGACAGTGCGTCAAATCAATGATGACTTCACTATGGACATCCGAGAATGGCAATCGGATAAAAAGGGTGCAATATCTGAGAGAAACAACAGGTAGGTGAAGAAAAAGTTCTGGAGAGACAGACAAATTCCAAGTAAGTTGGACTTTGATTAAACAGTAAGAAGTTGAAAACAACGGGACTTCGAGAAATGCATATGAGGACTAAAACACTCAGTATGCAGACATTTACAAAAATGGGGACTAAACCACCCAAGAATATGCGTAATGAGGACTAAAACACTCAAATATGCAAATGTTAACAAGAATGAGGGATAATACACCCGAGAAAATGTATAATGAGGACTAAAACACTCAAATATGCAAACTTTTCAAAAATGGGGAATAACACACCCAAGGACATAATATGAGAAAAATGATGACAACTAGTTTAGACTCTTATAGGAGTGGAAAGATGAAAGACTGATTCCTCAACACAGAAATCACTGCCATTCTGCTTGAATACTAGAGATGTTACCACTGAACAAGTCTCTGTCACACCAGTAAACTGTACCAAGTTGAAAATCTTTTAAGGGAAGTCATGCAAAGCTACTTGGGGATTCTTGAAGAAAATTGCCCCAAATTCAATGACTGATGAAGGTAAACTGATAATGGATTCCGTTCCTGATTACTGCTGGAGAAAATAATCACATCTTGAAATGACTGTTGAGAAGAATAAACTGATCATGGCTTCAATCCTTGAAATGAATGTTTGAGAAAATAAACTGATCATGGCTTCAGTTCTTGAAATGACTGCTGAGAAAATAATCACGTCTTTGAGATAACTGGTGAGAAAAATAAACTGATCATGGCTTCAGCTCCTTGAGAAAATAACCCAACATGTAACTTGCAGAGAATCTTCTGACTAACCAAATCTGAGAATAACTTGCATTGAGCAACAACATCTTGAAACAAAAGGAACTGAGAAAAACTTTCCCCTGATAAGATCACCGACCAAGTTTCTTAACTGTTTGAAAATTCCTTGATGAGGAAAGCTTATTTGCAAATAAAAATGTTTGTACAAACATGGTAATTTTAATGCAAAATTCAATGCAAATTTTGAAATCAAGAATCATTTTTGAGATGAAATTTATTGATGTAAAGTAAATGAAAACAATGTCAAAACATGGCGGTTGAGACAATCATGAAAGATAAAGCAACAGTAAGAAACAAATGATTGGTAATGAACTTGGGAGTCAGTTTACGCAACCTCGTTGTAGTATGCTTTTCAAAAGAAACCTGGATTCAATTAGGACTTTTGAAGGTTGTAACATGGTCTGGTTCACGGTTTATGAAACAAAGGATATAGGCTCAAAATTTATTTGTACCCAACCCAACTTCGTGATGAACTCCAGTCCTACAATCAATTAATTCAGTCTATGCATTCAAGTTCCCAGAAATTTAGGATTGTACAGACGAAGATGGTTCATAAGCCAAAGGATTTTGAAATAGCAGTCACCTCTTCCTTTTGTTATTTCCGGTGAGGACCTTGGTCAACTCGACTTATTTTTGCTGAGGAACTTTGATGTCCTCTTGACAAATCATTCTTTTTATTATCCTTAACTTTTGCCTGAACTGCGTCATTTCAACTTACAGCCAGCGGGATGCCCCAGTTTTTTTCCTAAGTCTCCTTCATAGGTTTTGACTTAGCGGGCCTTGATTTTTTTAAATAATTTCTTTCAATATCATTTTTTTTTGAAAGATAATGACAGCATGGCTTAATGGTTATGATAAACCATCATTAGCTTTTGAATTGAGAAACATCTTCAACACTTCTTGATGTGTGTGAAGGAAAACTTGAGATCGCAATCTTTATTGAAAGGTGTCTTGCACATTTGAATTAATTGAGAACTACCCATTCCCAGGTTAAAATTGAGGTTTTTTCGAATAGAAAGAAACTCCAACTTCAAGGCTCAAAGGGGTTGACAAGGGATTAAGTTCCTTATTTCTCCAGTGTTTAGGATTTGAAACAATGCCTGTATATCATCAACCAAATCTCAATTGAAAGCACACCAACAACAGTTATGGGTATCTCGTTTTCATCATCCTCCCACCAATCATTGTAAAACTTTTGAGAAAAGATAAATGAACTTGAAATGTAAAGCATAAAGACGCAAATAGCAAATGAAATTGAAT
Organism: Lathyrus aphaca; assembly: GCA_963966055.1. Lineage (NCBI taxonomy): Eukaryota > Viridiplantae > Streptophyta > Magnoliopsida > Fabales > Fabaceae > Lathyrus > Lathyrus aphaca. The sequence continues at coordinate 206,472,191 of OZ014525.1, forward strand.
CAAAACAAAGCAATGCTCATTTCATTAAAATCAACATGAAAGTACACACAAGCTTAAAGCAAACAACTTGATATGATTGAAGAAAATTGCAAACATAAAGAAACAATGGCCTAATGATCCATCAACAACAAGGATGAGCTGTCCCGTCTGATATTCTGGCCTTGAAGAAAATTTGACAGTTGAATTCTTCTATAAGATTCACTTCCCATGATTCGGAAAAGGATTGTTGACAACATTAGGATTTGTATCCTCAAAAGTGATCGTCCCATTTCTGAAAAGCTCTTTTACTTTAGCCTTCAATGCAAAACAGTGTTCTAAGTCATGACCAGTTCCACCTTGATGAAACTCACAGCGAAGATATGCTCTAAAACCAACCGGGAGAGGATTTCGAACAGGAGGCGCAGGCCTAGTAGTAATCCAACCATTCTGGACCAAGTAAGGATACAACTCAGCATAAGTCATCGGAATAGGATCAAAGTTTGGCCTGCTCCTGGCATTACGATTCTGGTTCTGGCCAACATTCCTTTGAATAGATGGACAATTGATCATCGGAGCAACTGCAGTAGGGTATGATTGTTCATGGTGTTGTTGTCTGCGACGAGTTATTCCAACAACACTTGTTTCACCAGCAAAAACATTGACTTGAGGCATGACAATTCTCTGAGGTTGAGTTTCCCTAATGATCAAATCCTGTAGCATCTCCATGATCTGACTCACATCGCTTTTCAACTCATCAAGGTCTTCCCTAACTTTCTTATTGTGTTGGGCTTGACTTTCCATTCTCAATCTGATAGCTCTCAATCTGTTAGCAGCTCTAGTACCGTATCTGTGGTGAGGAGTCAGCTTGACGGATCAACTGACAACTGAGGAAAGAAACAACCGGGATGAGTTCCCACACAACTCGGATGAACACAAGAATATGCGAGGATGCAATGATATGCAATGTTCACTTCCATTTTCAGAAAAACAACTCGATCATTGCAAACATGGTCAACATCGGGAATATGGTCATGAAATATCTTGACAAAAAGGAATATTTATTTTTTTTCCCAATATTTGCAACAATCGGAATTAATTTCCTTGTGGAATGGTTGTGATGATGATCATGATGAGTATGTAGATGCAACAACCACAAACAAGATCGCGTAAAACACACATGTTCAAAGGTTCGAATCACGAGCATGGAGTCATGGTAACAGAACACCAACCCAAACAGGCATGTACTAAGGTGTATCTTCATTGTACCTGCAAAAAACCAGAAGGGTGCTAACAGAGGTTCCCGGAGTTAATAGCCATCTTTAGAATATCATCGGTACGTTGGATTACTCCCCAACCGATAACATTCTTAAAATAGACCTCGTTCGAGTGTAGTATCGCGTGACAACCACCTTAGGTTTACACCCAGATAGTTTCCGCACTACATTCCTAAATTGGCTTAGATTGGTTAAGGGTTCTACGGTCCTCAGTATGATCAGCTAAAGGTCGGAAAATAATGCCGCGTACGATTACTCGTCACGACATTGATAGTCCAAGAGAGCCTAAACGAGTTGAGATTATCAAATTGATATTGCTTTGGACTACTCCATTGCATATCGCTTCGAATATCGCCGTCCTATCATAAGTTTCACTCAGATCCGGGTTAGGATCTATCTCACAAAGGATCACCAAAAACCAAAACAGAACAACCAAGTAATAAGCAAATCAAACTAAAACAGTAAACAAATCAAAGTAGGCCGAATCCATTTAGAGATTGACTCCTCAGCAGAGTCGCCACTTTTCTGTAGTGGTAAAATCATGAGTGTAAGCTATTGATTAACTTAACTCAATATACACATGAGTGTAAGAAAATGAAATGAAAAGGTAAAAGCACATGACCGAAGTCAAGGTTTAATTGAGAAAATGTTTAAAGTTTGAAAACAAAGAATAGTTTTGAAAAGAGGAAGGAGATTCGAAAATTGAAGAATATGGGAAGAGATGAAGGGACTATCCTAGGACTTGAAAATAAAAGCTAAAGGAAGAATGATCAAACCATATGGCAAGCATCTTGAGATAATTGGATTTCCATCTTCAAAAACAAGTAACTCAACCGGAGCCAAAGTCTTCAATCCATAACAAATGAGCAAAGGAATGGTCCTAGAATCTAAGTCCAAAACTCCCAAGCTAAGGATAGTAACCATAGTCCGAAATTAAAAGTCACCCATTTTTTAAATGTTTAATCCGTTATTAGTGTTTTTGTGTCCAAATGGACAAAGTAAAAAAATAAAGCAACAATAATATATACAATAAGCAATATGATGAATGAATATAGAAGCATAATAAGAGAGGTAGAGAACGAGAGATTTAAAATAAAAGGATAAGGTGCGAGAAATTTAATTAAATGTTAGTATATTCACATTATTAATATTTACAATATAAAGTGGTATGATGAACTTAATCAAGCACAACCACGAAAAGAAAAATAAAGTCGAGGCAACCGGATCCAAGTGGATCGCATTCCGAATCGGGACAACTTTAGGTCTATGTTAAGCAATCGCCGAGTAATTTATGGAGTAATTACCCTACAAATGAGGCCGGCCACCACTAATTAAAGTGGAAAATATTCGTGTTAATACATGTTAGAGAAACGATATTATGGATCGTTCTCCGAAAACATGCCACACTAAAAGAAAGGGAACGGTCTAATCTTAATCGAGATTATCGTTGAATTTCTCAAAAGGCAATCTATCACGATCTCAAAGTATGGAGAATGATCCAAATGATCATTCATCCATAGATTTGAAATAATGAAGATTAAACCGATCGGAAATCAACAATCTCGAATCGGAGATTGTCATTGACCAAAAAATAAAAAGAGATGAATAAGAAATGGATCTAAAATTAGAATCCATAAAAAAAGAAATAGAAATATTTATAAAATTCTTTTCTAAAAAATCTATTCTAAATTGCCTCTAAAAATTCTTTTTTCAAAAATTGTTTTCTAAAGTCTTTTTCTAAACTCTTTTCCAAAATTCTTTTTATAATTTTTTTTAATATATTGCTAACACTTTCTTATAAAGAAGAAAAGAGTTAGAATGAAATCAATTAAACAAATAAATGAAAAAAAAAATAAAAAAAAGAAAGGGAATAAGGAGGATCCGTGGACTGTGAGTGTGGAGTTAGCAAGATCCATACACTTTTAAGCCCAATACAACTCATGCTTATTCTTATTATTAAAATAAATTAAAAAAAGAATATATAAAAAAAGAAAAGAAAAGAAGAACTGAGTCTTCTTCCTTGCGTAAACAAATCGAAAGAAACAGGGGTACAATTCTCCCACGGCGGAACAAAACTTCACACGGCGGAACAAACCTCACCTTCGAAATCAAACGAAGTAAGATCGCAAATCCTTCTTCTCTTTCAATTTCACGAAAACCTCTCTCTTCCCCTCTTTCAATTTCGCGGATTCCCTTTTCTTCTTCTTTTCAATCTCTCGGTTTCTCTCTCTTCTTCTACTAATCTCAGTTTCTTTTTTGTAAATTTTTGAGTTAGGGAGATGAATTCAAGAATTGATTCGGATTTTTAGCAGGGGTTTGGGAGGGCTCTCAAAGCTTGGCAATTGAGAGAAGAATCAGTTGTTTAAATAGAGAGATTGGTGATGATTTTGCTGCCGTTTCGTGTAGATGATTCGCGTTTTAGGCTCACGAAAATGGTGTGTTTAGCTGAGTTTCATTTTTGCGTTTTATGTTTCCTTATGCTGCGTTTTGCTTTCGGTCTTGTTGCGTTTTGTTCATTTTGAAGTGCGTTTGATGCTGCGTTGCATTTCGCGTGTGCAGGTTGTGAATTTGATATTTGGCTGCGTGAGGTATGCGTGATGTTTGAGATGCGTGAGTTTGCGTTTGACTTGGGCTTGTTGTTTTCTTGGGCTTACGGGAGGCTGCTGTGTCGTGCAAGCTTGCGAAGCCATTTTACTCGCTGCGATGCATTTTGATGGGCTGCTAGTGCAGCGCTTGGCTCAAGGGGAAGGCGGCTTGGCTAGAGTGTTATTGATGAGCTGATGACATATTATTGTGAATGAAGCTGGGCAAATAAAGTTGAGGTGATGGACTAGCGCGTGGGCAAGGTGGGATGTATTTTGAGCTGTGAGCTTTGTGCGTTTTGTGGGCAAGTTGGACTGAGGAAATTTGAAGCTATCTGCGGAAGCTGGAAAAGTGTAGCTGAGAGGCTTGTGTTGTTGATGGACGACTTGAATTTTGGCTGGCTTGAAATTTTGTACAACTTGTAAAGTGTAAAGACAATAACAATGTGATGAAAAATGAAAAAAATTCTAAATGGACATAATAGATGAATTAATAAAAATGTAATAGGATTTTTTATATGAATGGGCTTATTTGTTTTTTTTTGTAATTGGAATTGAACAAGAAAAAAATGATGAGAGGATAAAATAAATTTGACATTTTCTTGGTATGATTTTGTGATGATTTTTTTTTTAAAAATGGAAATAGAAATAAAAGGCTTATGAATGAATGACTAAAAAAAATAGAAATTTATTTATGGTAATATGATAGAATGGTGGTCATTGGATGAAAAGGAGATTAATTGATTGGAAATTGATGGAAAATGGATAATAGGAAAAAAAATTGAAAAATAGAAATGGTTTAATAAAAAAGATAATGGATATGGAATTGGATATTTTAAGCCCACAACAAACTCTGATTTTTCTTGCACAAGCCACTGATAAACTGATCACAAACATCACTGACCCACTGAATAAACATGCCACTCCAAACACAATCACTGAAATTTGTCCTAATTATTTGAATTCATGCTGAGAAAAATAAATTCTCAGATGAATCACTGATAAACTTGACGAACTGACTGATTCAAACCAAACTTCGCCCAAAACACTGTCCGATATCAAAGAATTTTCACACACAACACAACTTGAATCTTTGAACACACACCGTCTAACCCACTGGCACACACAACTGGCAGTCGAAACAATCTTTTGATAGTCTGACCAAAATTAGGTCAAACGTTCATCTGAATCGAATTGTGACTAAACAAACGCATTTGACTTGAAAATCATTGCCCTGTCTTTGAAATCCTGCAACACAGAAGAAGAAGAAGAAGCAACTGCAACATATTTTTTTTTTGTATTTTGGTTAGAGGTTAGTGAATATAAACAGATAATGACAATTAAACAAGGTGATCTCCTGCAAAGCAAAAACCTGCGCCTGAAAAAGATACACGAACCAGTGCGTGATCTTGTTTGTATGCAAAATGCAGATGAGATGCGAAAAATCTTAGGGTCAAAAATTAGGGTCTGACACACGCATGCTAAAGTTCCTGTACCACCAAGGCCAGAGTCCATTACCATATTTGTGCCAAATGAAGTGAGCTCTGTGACTATTACAGTACCCGAACCTTTTCCATACACTAGTGAAAAGGCTATCCCGTGGCATTATAGAGCAGACGTATATGTCCAAGGGCAAAAACAAGAAGAGAGGGTGGCAGTGAGTGTTGGTTCAAGTGTTGATAATGTTGATGGATTGGGGGGATTCACAAGGAGTGGTCTTTTGTTTACGCCATAAACTCCGAGGACCAACATAGAGAATGAGGCAGAAGCCAAAGCCAATGGTATGCAGGTTGTGACTAAGGAAGTTGTGACTGCCGATGCTGGTCAGACCACGTTTGAGAAGGAAGTTGAAGAGTTCATAAGGATCATTAAAAGAGTTATTACAAGGTTGTTGAATAGTTAAATCAGACTCCATCAAAGATCTCAATCTTGTCATTGTTGATGTGCTCCAAGGCTCAAAGGGTGGCATTGTTAAACGTACTGCAAATGGCTTATGTGCCACAGGACGTCACCATTAACCAACTGGAATATGTAGTTTCTAATGTTAATGCCAGCCATGGGCTAGGTTTCATGGATCATGACCTGACTTTAGAAGGGCGTAATCACAATAAAGCTTTTCATATCACCATAGAATGCAAGGGTGCTATGTTGTCTCACGTCTTGGAGGATACATGATTGTCTTTAAATGTATTGCCAAATTTGAAGCTGAATGTTGATGGAATCATTCTTAGACCCAATGATTTGGTAGTGCGGGCCTTTGAAGGATCAAAGAGGTTGGTGTTTGGGGAGGTTGAGTTGCCTATTAAGATTGGTCTTCAAACTTTCAAGTGCATATTTTATATGATGGACATCTAACCAGCATACAATTGTCTTCTGGGCAGGCCCTGGATTCACACGGCTGGAGCAATTACATCTACCCTACACCAAAAGTTGAAGTACATGGTTGAATGGCAAGTAATGACTGTTTGTGGGGAGGATAATATATTTTTGAGCCGTCTTTCGACATTTAAGTATATGGAAATGGACGGTGAGATTCACGAAATGTTGTGTCAGGCTTTTGAAGTTGATAATGTTAGTGAAGTCTCTCCTAATTCATTTGTCCAAAACAATGAGCAAGTGGGCACTTACATAGCATCTTACAGGCAGGCTTTGGAAGTGGTTCAAGTAGGAAACGTCCAAGGATGGGGCAAAGTGATTAAGGTGGAAAGTAAAGAGGATATGTTTGCAATTGGCTACCAACCGGGCCAAGCAGCTACTTAAAAAAGCAAGGGGTTGATCAGTTTCTCCAGTGCAGGTGTCATTGATCCCAATCAGATGTGTGTTGCAATAGGGGAAGACATTGAAAGTGACTGCGACCTGGACAACCGGGTGCGCCCATGTATTTCTAGACAAGAATTAAAGAACTGGTTTGCAGAGGAGATCATCCAAGTTACTCTTCAAACAGAGTAATTTTTTATGTTTTTCTCATTTTCATTTGCATGTCAAATCCTACACTATTCCCAAGGTTTATGGATCCATTTGTATGGCCACCCTTTTCATTATTTGTAAGTTTCTTTCATTAATAAAGGAAGTTTTTCATTCAAAAATGTGTTCTCTTTATTTTGTTTTAATTTTTTCACAAAAACAATAAAATGGAATGTTTTTTTTTACTTTTTTATTTTTCATAAAAGTGAATTCTAAAATAAAGCACATCACTCATGCATACTTAATCCTCCGGATTTTACTGATAACGGTTTTGCTATGGTCAAGTATGATTTTGATAATCCAATATATCAAGTTGATAAAGGGGTTGAGGAAGACTGTGAACTCTATGAAGAATTAGCCAGGTTGTTGAGACAAGAGGAAAGGGTTATTCAGCCTCATTAGGAGGGGATTGAAGTCATTAACATTGGGTCCGAGGATGCTAAGAAAGAGATAAAGATTGGGGCCAGCCTACATACAAGCGTGAAAGAGGAACTGATTGGTATGCTTCGTGAGTCTATTGATATCTCTGATTGGTCATATCAAGATATGCCAGGTTTAGATACCGACATTGTGGTGCATAAGCTGCCATTGAGAGGAGAATGTTCGCCAGTCAAGCAGAAGCTTTGTATATCTCATCCTGACATGGCCATTAATATTAAAGAGGACGCTCAGAAGCAATGGGATGCTGGAATTATTGTCGTGACTAGTTATCCACCTTGGGTAGCTAACATTGTACCTGTACCAAAGAAGGACGACAAGGTCCTCATGTGTGTTGATTACTGGGATCTTAATCGAGCAAGTCTGAAAGCTGACATTCCATTACCTCACATTGATGTATTGATTGATAACACCGCTCAATTCTCAGTATTCTCCTTCATAGATGGCTTCTCCGGGTATAATCAGATTAAGATAGCGCCGAAAGACATGGAGAAGACAACATTCATTACCCCATGGGGTACATTATGCTACAAAGTGATGCCATCTGGGTTGAAGAACACCGGGGCAACATATCAAAGGACTATGGTAACATTATTCCATGACATGTTTCACAAAGAGATTGAGTGTTACGTGGACAATATGATTGCCAAGTCTAGAACTGAGGAAGAACATCTGGTTAATATCAAGAAGTTGTTTGAAAGACTGAGAAAGTTTCGTCTGAGATTGAATCTAAACAAGTGCACTTTTGGAGTGTGGTCCGGGAAATTCCTGGGTTTCATAGTGAGTGAAAAAGGAATAGAGGTTGATCCTGCTAAAGTAAAAGCCATATAAGATATGCCTGCACCAAAAAATGAGAAAGAAGTTTGTGGTTTCATGGGTAGATTAAACTACATTGTACGGTTCATATCTCACCTCACAACCACTTGTGAACCAATATTCAAATTGCTAAGAAAAGAACAAGCGGTCAGGTGGAATGACGATTTCCAGAGGACTTTCGAAAAGATAAAAAAGTATTTACAGGAACCTCATATTCTTATGACTCCAGTTCCAAGGAGGGCACTCATAATGTATCTGACAGTACTTGAAGGGTCTATGGGTTGTATTCTCAGTTAACACGACGAGATAGGTAGAAAAGAGCATGTTATCTACTACATAAGCAAGAAATTTACTGACTGTGAATCAAGATACTTAATGCTTGAGAAGACATGTTGTGCACTTGCATGGGCTGCTAAGCGATTGAGACAATACATGCTCTCTCACACACACACACACACAACTTTGATAATTTCAAAGATGGATCCTGTCAAGTATATATTTGAGAAACCAGCGTTAACCGGAAGGGTTTCCCGTTGGCAGATGGTGCTGACTGAATATGACATACAATACACTTCCCAGAAGGCCATCAAAGGAAGTGTTCTTTCAGATATCTTGAACAACAACCTTTGGATGATTATCAACTCATGCGTTTTGACTTCCCTAATGAGGACATGATGTACCTAAAGGTTAAAGACTACGAGGAACCAATCCCGAAGGAGAGGCTAGACCTTGAATCCAAATGGAGTATGATGTTTGATAGGGTTGTCAACATGAATGGTCGCGGAGTTGGTGCGGTACTTATTACTCCTGAAGGTGTTCACTTTCCCATCGCTGCCAGAATAAACTTTTGGCTACACCCACAATGAAGTAGAGTACAAGGCTTGTATCATGGGAATAAAGGAGGCGATTAATCTAAGGATTAAGAACCTCGATATATTTGGAGATTCAGCTCTCGTGATTAACCAGATTACTGGCAAGTGGTATACTCACCAACCTCACTTAACTCCATATCGGGATTATGCGAGAAGATTGTTGACGTTCTTTACAATAGTGAAACTGCATTACATACCACGTGAGTAAAATCATTTTTCCGATGTGTTGGCTACCTTATCTTCAATGATTAAAGTGCTGCAGTGGAATTATGTTCCCAAGATTGACATATCTCGACTTCACATACATGCATATGTGTTTACTGTTGATGTAGTGTCTGATGATAAGCCGTGGTATTATGATATCAAGTGTTTCCTGAAGAGTCAGGACTACCCAGCGGGGGCATCTTCCAATGACAAGAAAACTTTGAGAAGGTTTGTTGCTAGCTCCTACTTGAATTCTGATGGTGTGCTATACAAGAGGAATTTTGACATGGTCTTCCTTAGATGTATGTACAAGCAGGAAGCAGACATGTTGATGCAGGAAGTACATGACGGATCTTTTGGTACCAAAATCGGAGGTTATACAATGGCAGAGAAGTTGTTAAGATCGGGGTATTACTGGATGACAATGGATGCAGATTGTTTCTCATACGCCCATAAGTGCTACAAGTGCCAGATTTATGCAGATAAAATGCATGTGCCTCCAAGCCCGCTGAACGTCATGTCTTCTCCTTGGCCTTTTTCTATGTGGGGCATTGACATGATCGGGAAGATAGAACCTATTGCTTTTAACGACCATCGTTTCATCTTGGTTGCTATCAATTACTTTACCAAGTGGTTTGAAGCAGCGTGTTATGCCAATGTCACCAAGCAAGTGGTTGCCAGGTTTCTGAAGAAAGATATTATTTACAAATACGGATTTCCCGAGAGAATCATTACTGATAATGGTTCTAATCTCAATAACAAGACGATAACAGAGTTATGTCGGGACTTCAAAATACAACATCATAATTATTCTCCTTATCACCTGAGGATGAATGGTGCTATTGAAGCGACCAATAAGAATATAAAGAAGATTGTGCAGAAAATAGTAGTGACATACAAGGATTGGCATGAGATGTTACTATTCGCTTTGCATGGGTACATAACATCAGTTAGGACATCTATTGGGGCAACACCTTTCTCACTTGTGTATGGTATGAAGATTGTCCTGCCAGTCAAAGTGGGGATTCCGTTGCTGCGTGTGATGATGGATGTCAAACTTGATGAAGCTGAATGGGTACGTTCCAGGTATAACCAATTGAGTTTGATTGAAGAGAAAAGATCGAAAGTTGTATGCCATGGTCAGTTATATCAAAGGAGAATGAAGCGGGCTTTTAATCAAAGAATCAGATTCAACAATCATTTGCTCCTCAACAAGAATCAGATATTTGACAGAGTATCTTTGTTCCATTCCTCAGCATAATTTCAGTCAGGATGCTCTCATACCCAACAGAGTTCTGCATATAGAATCTTCCCCTGCAGAGTCACTCCTTATGTGACATCACTTTTTCAACATTTTCAAGGCCCGCTGTCATTATAGTAGGCTAGTAGTCATCTAGTTCATTATAAAAGATAGCATTGTTAAGGACCACGTCTCTATGGCAGGTCAATAGTCATATGGTTCATCATAAACGACATTTTCAAGGCCTACCATCGTTGTGGTAGGCCATTAGTCATCTGGTTCATTATAAAAGACAATATTGTTAAGGCCCACATCTCTGTGGCAGGCCAGTAGTCATCTGGTTCATCATAAAAGACATTTCTAAGGCCCACCGTCATTTTTGAAGGCTCGTAGTCATCTGGTTCATTATAAAAGACAAAATCCAGTCTCGATGAATTAAATATTGAAATGCATATCTATTTGATAAATGGAATGTATACTTCAAGAAGAGGATTTCACCACGCATGCTAATCAACACCCGTCTAATTTACAGACTTGGTTGCATCAAGGCCCACCATCGTTGTGGTAGGTCAGTAGTCGTCTGACTTCACTCAAAAGACATTTTCAAGTTCCACCATCATTGTGGCAGGTCAGTAGTCGACTGGCTTCACTCAAAAGACATTTTCAAGGCCCAAAATTTTATGGCAGGCTAGTAGTTGTCTAGCTTCTTATAAAAGACAGGATATTCAAGGCTCATCGTCATTGTGGAAAGCCAATGGTCACCTGGCGTCATACAAAGGACAATTCTCTATTGCTATCATTGGTTACCTTTCTTCGTATTAGAGTTCTCCAAGATGAGTTTTCTTTGGTTGGGTTTATATCCTTTTTCTTCATCAGAGTGAAAATTTTATGGTTGGTTTTGGTATCCAATCATAGTTTATCTCGAACGTCTGATAGCCGGTGCTCTCATCCTTTTCAGATTAACAAATGATTGAATAGAGGGAGTGGTAACACCCCAAAAATTTCCCTCTCATTTTCATGGTTTCATACCCTAATTTTTGACCCTAAGATTTTTCGCATCTCATCTGCATCTTGCATACAAACAAGATCACGCACTGGTTCGTTTATCCTTTTTAGTTGCAGGTCTATGCCTCAGAGGGGATCACCGTGTTTGTACTTGCCTTTATTTGTTTATATTTACTAACTTCTAACCAAAATACCAAAAATATGTCGCAGTTTGCTTCTTTTTCTCTGTATGTGCAGGATTTCAAAGACATGGCAAGGTTTTCAATTCAAATGTGGTTGTTCAGTTATGATTCAATTCAAATGGACGTTTGACCTAATCTTGGTCAAACTATCAGAAGATTGTTTCAACTGCAAGTTATTTGTGCCAGTGGTTTATTCCTCAGATAATGCGTATTCAAAAGTTCAAACTATGATGTGTGTGAAAGTCATCCGTTTATTGAGCAGTGTTGCGCGTGAAGTTTGGTTTGAATCTTCAGGTTTATCATTGTTCATCAGCAGTTCATCTGTGGATTTATTTTCCTCAGCATGAATTTAAATAATCATGGAAATTTTCAGACGATCCAAGTGGTTGTGGTTTAGGTTGCGAGTTGTTCAGTGGTTCACATTCATTCTTATCAGTGGCTTGTGCAAGAAGAAATCAAGATATGGATTTGGGTTAAATAATAAATAAAATCATCGCTTCACATCCATTATTATTAGCACCTAATATTCCATTTTTATCCATCTTTCTAATTCACATCGATTATTCACTTTTTATTTCACAAAAATTCCAAAAAAAATCGATTTCATTATCCAAAGATCATTTTTTTATCCAATTAAGTCCTATTTCTATTCAATTTTTTTTCTATATTCACATTCTAGTTTTTTTTAAGACCATCTCTTTTGAAGCCCTTTTTATTTTCTATGAACCCATTTCCTTTTTATTTTTATTTTTATTCATTTCTCACAAAAAAATGGTTATTAAATAAACCATTGCCAAATATATGTATAAAAGAACAATTGAGGCCCATTATTCCTTCAGTTACCATCATAATACACTCAGTCAATTTACAAAAGTCACTTTTCCCAGCTACATCAACAAGAGCCATCTAGACAAATACTCAGCATAAGCCGTAAAAAAGGAAAACACCAGCTGAGAGCACATCACATTTTCTTCAAAAACGGCAGCAGGCTGCAAGCAAAACGCAACAAGTGCACAAATTTCACGCCGCACGTGACTTCAACCTTTCAAAAACACAGTAGCTCATCCAACGCACACGGACTACAATCCAGCCGCTGGACATCACACCGCTGCTAACACTTTATGCAGCCGCATCATGCTCAACTCCATCAGCCTTTCACACAAATCCTACCAAGCCAAGCCGCACAATGCTTTCTATCACACCTTGTTCAAATACAAAATGCACGGGATTTTCACGCAATAAACGACTTCGCACAAAACACAAAACGCAAGACCGAAACACACAAGCAGGAAAGAGAAGTGAATCAAAACGCGTCTGAAGAGGAAATAAAACGCAGAGTAGAAACTCAGTAAGTCACACCAATACTGTGACCCTCCAAAACACTTCCAAAACTGAACAAAACGGCAACGGAAAAATCAAATGAGTTCAACATCAATTCCTCTATAAAAGCAACTATTCCCTTTCATTTTTACCAAGCTTAAAAGCCTACAAAATCTCTGCAGAATTTCACCACCACCATTCTTCAAGCTTCGATGCCATTTTCATCCCCAATTCTATTCCTTCAAATCACCTCCATCAATCTCCCAATTTATCTTCATCCAAACCTTCTTCCAAATTCAAATCCTTCATCAATCCTTTGTTAATTGCATCCTGCAAAACTAATTTCATAACAAAACTGAAGCAATCTCAGATTTAGATTCGAAAAAAGAAGAAGAAGGAAAACAGAAATAGAGAGGAGAGTAGCAATTTGGTTGTTCTGATGTGGATTTGATAGTGATTTGAAGAAGTCGCCGTCGGAGTTTTGTGTGAAATAGGGAGAGGTACAGTGCTGATGACATTTCCATTTTCACGTGAAGAAGAAGAGCAATCCCATTTCTTTTTTTTCCTTCCTTGTCCATTATAAAGTCATTTTTTTAATTACCTTTTTTCAGTTTTTTTTAATAAGATTGTGTAGGAGGATTTGGCCTATGTGTCTATGGACCAATTCCATTTCTATTCTCACCATTAATTCCTGCGTAGCACCCCATGGCTACATGTTTTTTTAGTCCTTTTTAGGTTTTATTTTAAAAGAGATATTTGGTTCTAATTTTCTTTGTGTTAATTTCTGTTAAAAATCTTTTGAAAAATGATTATAAAAAAATATTTGTTTATTTTTTAGTGGTTGATCTTACTTACTTTATGACTTTTGCTATTGCTTTTTTTTTAATTTCATTTTGTTTTTTTTAATGGATTCTATTTTAGATCCATGTTTCTTATTCATCTATTATTTTCTGTTTGGTCGATGAGATCTCCGATTCGTAGATTATTGGTTTTCGAATATGTTTAATCTTCATTATTTCAAATCTATGGATGAATGATCATTTGTATCATTCTCCATACTTTGGGATCATGATAGGTTACCTTCGATAATTCAATGTGAAATCTCGATTAAGATTAGACCGTTACCACTTTTTCTTTTCGTGCGACATGTTTTCGGAGAATGATCCATCATATCATTTCTCTAAAATGTATTAGCACAAATATTTTTCACCTTAATTGGTGGTGGCCAGCCTCATTTGTAGGGTAATTACTTCGTAAATTACTCAGCGATTGCTTAACATAGACCTAAACTTGTCCCGAATTTGGAATAAGATCCAATTGGATCTGGTTGCCTCTCGATTTTGGTTATCTCTTTTTGGTTGTGTTTGATTAAGTTCATCATACCATTTCTATGTAAATATTATTATACTTTTAATATACTAGCATTTTAATTCATTCTCGCACCTTATCCTCTTTATTTCAATCTCTCGCTCCTTATCTCTTTTATTATGCTTTTATTATACTATATCATTCATCATATTGTTTATGTTTATATTGTTATGCTTGTGATTTTTCTTTTGTCCATTTGGACACAAAAACATTAATGACGGATTAAACATCTAAAAGACTTGTGATTTTAACTTTGGACTATGGCCAATATCCTTAGCATTGGACTTGGAGTTTTGGACTTAGATTCTAGGATCATTCCTTTTCTTGAGCTATTATGGATTGAAGACTTTAGCCGATTTAGTTCACTTGTTTATGAAGATGGAAGTCCTATTGTTTTGAAGAATGTTCATCATACGGTTTGATCGTTCTTCCTTTAACTTTTATTTTCAAGTCTTAGGATAGTCACTTCATCTTCTCCCACTTCTTAAATTTTCAAATCTTCTTCCTATTTTCAAAATCCTTTTTTTTTTCAAACTTCAAACGTTTTCATAATCAAACCTTGACTTAGTTCAAGCGGTTTTATCTTTTCAATTTCATTTCTTAATAAATGCTAAACCACATAAGCATATTGAAACTTTCTTTTTAAAACTTTAAAAAATTCAAAACTCATTCAATTGTTTTTGTGCCCTCGTGCACTTTTCTTTTCATATGTTTAGATATGATTCATTCTTTTTAGCGGAATTATTCGCTAAAGAATGACGACTTATCTTTACATTTTAAAATCAATTCAACTATTGTTTCTTTTCACATTTTGTACCACGAACTACGAGGTTTTGATCTCGCATTGCACTTTGTGGGTACGTAGGCATGAGACAATCGTCTCTTCAAACACAAAAATATTAAAAAACATTTCTCTTCTCATCTCTTCAATCTCTTTCAAACAAACCATTTTCAAACCAAAAAAAGCAATAAATATTTAAAAGGGCTCCTGTGGAGTACCACGGACATTTTGGGTGCGTAAAACCTTCCTAATTTGTAACCTATCCCCTTACCCGTTCTCTGTTAGATTCTTTTAGCTTTTTGCTTTTAGATTCATTAGGTTTTATTCTCTATTTTTCCCTTTTCCATTTGGAATAAAATAAAAGCGCGGTGGCGACTCTGTTTACCTTGAGTTAAGTTAGCTAATAGCTTATACTCATGATTTTACCGCTACAGAAAAGTGGTGACTCTGTTGGGGAGTCAATCTCTAAGTGGATTCGGCCTACTTTGATTTATTTACTGCTTTGGTTTGATTTGTTTGTTATTTGTTTGTTCTGTCTCGGTTTTGGTGATCCTCTGTGAGTGAGATAGATTCTAACCCGGATCTGAGTTTAACTTATGATATGACGGCGATATTCGAAGCAATGCGCGATGGAGTAGTCCAAAGCGATATCAATTTGATAATCTCCACTCGGTTAGGCTCTCTTGGATTATCAATGTCATGACGAGTAATCGTACGTGGCATTATTTTCCAACCTTGAGCTGATCATGCTGAGGACCGTAGAACCCTTAACCCATCCAAGCCAATTTAGGAACGTAGTGCGGAAACTATCCGGGTTTAAACCTAAGGTGGTTGTCACGCGATACTACACTCGGACGAGGTCTATTTTAAGAATGTTGTCGGTTGGGGAGTAATCCAACGTACCAATAATATTCTAAAGATGGGTGTTAACTCCGGGAACCTCTGTTAGCACCCTTTTGGTTTTTTGCTGGTACAATGAAGATAAACCTTAGTACAAGCCTTTGTGGGTTGTTGGTTCTTATCCCTTGACTCCATGCTCGTGATCCGAACCTTTGAACTTGTGTGCTTTGCGTGATCTTTTTTGTGGTTGTTGCATCTACATATTCAACATGATCATCATCACAACCATTTTTCAGGGAAAAAAATTCTGATTATTGCAAATATTGGAAAAAGTAAATATTCCTTTTGTCAAGTTTTTTTTCATGACCGTATTCTCGATGTTGACCATGTCTGCAATAATCGAGTTGTTTTTCTGAAAATGGAAGTGAACATTGCATATCATTGCATCCTCGCATATTCTTGCGTTCATCCGAGTTGTGTGGGAACTCATCCCGGTTGTTTCTTTCTTCAGTTGTCTGTTGATCCGTCAAGCTGTCTCCTCACCACAGATACGGTACTAGAGCTACTAACAGATTGAGAGCTATCAGATTAAGAATGGAAAACCAAGAACAACATAACCTGGAAGTCAGAATGAAGATTAATGAGTTGAAGGTCAGTATGACTAGGCTCACTAAAATGATGCAAGTTCTGATTGCTCGAGGTGAACCACCTCAAAGGACTGTTATCTCTGAAGTTTTTACTGTTGTTGTTGACCCTCCTGTGATTCAGCAACCGGCTTCTACTTGGCCAGAATTTGGGTTACCTCCGGATTACATGCCAGCTGCTGCTACTGCTCAAATGGGTGGCCCATCTGTTGTGCCAGTATTTTCAGCTCCGACTTTTGTCGAACCTCAACCTGTTGTGCACACTACTGCTCAGACTACTTATCAGAAATCGCCTTTTTTGTTCCAGGTTACTGGTCCACAAGCTGAAAGTCAGGGTGAACCTGGATATATGGATGAAGTTAGAGAGCAATGTTTGACTCTTGAGAAGAGGGTAATAGGTCTAGAAGGAAAAGATGTCTTTGGTTCTGCTGCAATAGACATGTGTTTGGTCTCTGGCCTAGTTTTACCTGATAAGTTCAAAGTTCCTGTATTCGAGAAATACAATGGGCATACTTGTCCAAAGATTCATCTGCTGATGTATTGTCGCAAAATGGCTGCACATGCCAAGGATGACAAGTTGCTTATTCACTATTTTCAAGATAGTCTGAGTGGTGCTTCTATGAAGTGGTATGTGGGACTCGAGAAGAGTCACATCCGAAGCTGGAAGGATTTGTCTGATGCTTATGTAAGACAGTATAAGTACAATCTGGACATGGCGCCTGACCGTCGTCAACTTCAAAACATATCACAGAAAGAGAAAGAATCATTCAAAGAGTACACTCAGCGTTGGAGAGAGCTAGCTGCTCAAGTGGAGCCACCTTTGGCTGAAAAGGAATTATCTGGTTTGTTCATGGACACTCTTCAACCATTCTTTTGGGAGAAAATGGTAGGAAGTGTTTCATCTGGTTTTTCTGATCTAGTCACTATTGGAGAAAGACTAGAAGAATGTATCAAGAAGGGTAAGATTACCAATGCTGAATCTTCTAATGCTGCAAGAAAGTCTCTTGGGAACATTCAAAAGAGAAGAGATGGTGATGCTTATGCTGTTTCAACTGAGAGGAAGCCTTATCGCCCGCAACAACGATATGTTCAACCATATGTAGTTGCAGTAGCTCCTGTTGTCAAAACTCAACCAACTCAAGCTCAAGTTCAAGTTCGAGCTCAACCAGTTCAAGCTCAAGTTCAAGTTCGAGCTCAAGCTCAGGCTCCTCATCCTGCTGCTGGACAAAATCAGTATCGCAATAGGCCAAACTTTGATCATATCCTGATCGCTTACACTGATTTGTATCCTTCCTTGATTAAGATTGGTATAATTACTACTATGCCTCTGCCTGCTGTTCCAGATCCTCTTCCAGCTAACCATAGATCGGATCTTCGCTGCGAGTTTCATCAAGGTGGCACTGGTCATGACTTGGAACATTGCTTTGCACTGAAAGCTAAAGTGCAAGAACTTATTAGAAACAACATCGTTTCCTTTCATGACACAAATCCTAATGTTGTCAACAATCCTTTGCCGAAGCATGAGAAGTGAATCTTCAGACGACTTCAACAGTCATATTATCTTCAAGGCTAGAATCTCAGACAGGATAACTCATCCTTGTTGCTGATGGATCACTAAGCCATTGTTTCTTTATGTTTGCAATTTTCTTCAATTGTATTGACTTGTTTGCTTTTAAGCTTGTTTGTACTTTCATGTTGATTTTAATGAAACGAGTATTGCTTTGTTTTGATTCAATTTCATTTACTATTTGCATCTTTATGCTTTACATTTCAAGTTCATTTATCTTTTCTCAAGCTTTTACAATGATTGGAGGGAGGATGATGAAAACGAGATACCCATAACTGTTGTTGGTATGCTTTCAATTGAGACTTGGCTGATGATATACATGCATTGTTTCAAATCTCAAACACTGGAGAAATAAGGAAGTTAATCCCTTGTCAACCCCTTTGAGCCTTGAAGTTGGAGTTTCTTTCTATTCAAAAAAATCCTCAATTTTAACCGGGGATGGGTAGTTCTCAATTAATTCAAATGTGCATTCAAGTACAAGAGAATCATTCAAGACGCCTTTCAATAAAGGTTGCAATATCAAGCTTTTCTTCACACACACATCAAGAAGTGTTGAAGATGTTTCTCAATTCAAAAGCCAATGATGGTTCATCGTAATCATTAAGCCATGCAGTCATTATCTTTAAAAAAATGATATTAAAAAAATATTGAAAAAAATCAAAGCCCGCTAAGTCAAAACCTATGAAGGAGACTTTGGCAAAAAACTGGGGCATCCCGCTGGCTGTAAGTTCAAATGACACAGTTCAAGAAAAAGTTAGGGATAATAAAAAGAAAGATTTGTCAAGAGGTCATCAAAATCCTCAGCAAAAATAAGATGAGTGGACCAAAGTCCTCACCAAAAATAACAAAAGGAAGAAATGACTGCTATCTCAAAATCTCTTGGCTTATGAGCCATCTTCACCTGTGCAATCCCAAATGTCTTGGAACTTGAATGCATAGGCTGAATTAATTGAATGTAGGATTGGAGTTCATCACGAAGTTGGGTTGGGTACAAATAAACTTTGAGCCTATATCCTTTGTTTCATAAACCGTGAACCAGACCTCGTTACAACCTTCAAAAGTCCTAATTGATTCCAGGTTTCTTTTGAAAATAATACTACAACGAGGTTGTGTAAACTGACTCCCGAGTTTGTTACCAATCATTTGTTTCTTAATTTTCTTCATCTTTCATTTTGTCTCAACCTCCGTGTTTTGACAATGTTTTCATTCAATTTATATCAAAAAATGATTTCAAAATTTGCATTAAAATTACCAGGTTTGTACAAACACTTTTTATTTGCAAATAAACTTTCCTCATCAAGGAATTTTCAAACAGTTAAGAAACTTGGTCAGTGATCTTATCAGGGGCAAGTTCTTCCCAGGTCCTATGATTCAAGAGTTGATTGCCTCTTCAACCCCCATGATGCAAGCTTCATACTCTGCCTCATTGTTAGTGCATTCGAAAGTCAACCGAGCAGCTAAAGGTGTATGGACCCCTTCTGGTGAGATGATAACGACACCTATTCCACTTCCATTCATGTTTACAGCTCCGTCAAACATCAACTTCCATTTGGATTCAGGGTCTGGCCCCTCCTCCGAAAGTGGTTCTTCACAGTCTTTCAACTTGAGGAACATGATGTCCTCATCCAGAAACTTGAATTTCATGGGTTGATAATCATCGATTGGCTGCTGAGCCAAGTATTCTGACAATACACTTCCTTTGATTGCCTTTTGCAAAGTGTAATATATATCATACTCTGTTAGTATCATCTACCATCGGGCTACCCTTCTTGTCAGAGCCGGCTTCTCGAAAATGTATTTCACAAGATCCATCTTGGAAATTAAGAGAGTGGTGTGAGTCAGCATGTACTGTCTTAGTCGGCAAGCAGCCCATGCCAAAGCGCAGCAAGTTTTCTCGAGTAGTGAGTAGCGTGTCTCACAATCGGTAAACTTTTTGCTAAGGTAATAAATGGCGTGCTCTTTTCGACCAGACTCGTCCTGCTGACCCAACACATATCCCATCGATCCTTCAAGCACGGTAAGATACATGATCAAAGGTCTCCCTGGTACTTGAGGCATGAGAATTGGAGGTTCTAGCAGGTATTCTTTGATTCGGTCAAAGGCTTGCTGGCAGTCTTCATTCCATTTAATGGCCTGATTCTTCCTCAGAAGCTTAAAGATGGGCTCAGACGTGGCCGTTAGGTGAGAGATAAACCGTGCAATGTAGTTTAGTCTCTCTAAGAAACCACACACTTGCTTTTCAGTCTTTGGCTCAGGCATCACTTGGATGGCTTTTACTTTGACTGGATCAACCTCAATTCCCCGCTCACTAACAATGAAGCCGAGTAGCTTGCCGGAACGGACCCCGAAGGTGCACTTATTCAGATTCAGAACTTCCGGAGTCTGTCAAACAACTTTGCTAGATTGACCAAATGCTCTTCTTCTTTTTGGGATTTTGCTATCATATCATCAACATAAACCTCAATTTCATGATGAATCATGTCGTGAAATAGAGTCACCATCGCCCGTTGGTAAGTGGCCCCAACATTCTTCAGGCCAAACGGCATGGCCTTGTAACAGAAAGTGCCCCAAGGTGTGATGAAGGTTGTCTTTTCCGTATCATCGGGAGACATCTTAATCTGGTTATAATCGGAAAACCCGTCCATGAAAGATAACACAGAAAACTGAGCAGTATTATCAACGAGCACATCTATGTGAGGCAGAGGGAAGTCATCCTTGGGGCTGGCCCTATTCAAATCCCTGTAGTCTACACACATCCTGACCTTACCGTCTTTTTTAGGGACCGACACAATGTTGGCAACCCACGGAGGGTAACTGGTCACGGCCAAGAAACTAGCATCAAATTTCTTTTGTACTTCCTCTTTTATCTTGATTGCCATATCAGGACGTGTGCGCCTCAACTTTTGCTTCACTGGAGGACAGTCTTCTCTCAGAGGTAACTTGTGCACCACAATGTCAGTGTCTAAACCAGTCATATCTTGGTAGGACCATGCAAAGACATCAACATACTCTCGAAGCATAGCAATTGAGCGAGTCTTGATAGATTCTTCTAATGCGGCCCTGGAACAGCAGGCCTGGTCCACTCATCTAAGTCACAGTCACTATCAACTGTGTCACCTTGCACGACACTGACGCTTCCATAATCCACCGCTCCCACACTCGTGAAAGTAATCAGGCTTTGACGACCTCTAGCACTCGGTTCAGATGATGACCGCCCTGGATGGTAACCAATCCCAAACATATCTTTCTTTTCTGGCACTTCTACTGGACTGCCCCAGCCTTCTCGCACCCCCGACTCTACCAACTCAAGAGCTTGCTTATAAGAGGCAACGAAAACCCCCTTCTTTGGTTCTTCAGGAGAAGCTGCCACTGCAGACGCTTGTTCAGTTTTCAGGGGCTCAAAAGCCTGACATGGAGTTTCAACTATTTCGCCATCCATCTCCACATACTTGAATAAAGCTATATGACTAACAAAAATGTCTTCTTCCCCACTGACAGTTACAATTTGGCCTTCCCAGACGAACTTTAGCTTTTGATGAAGTGTGGACGATACTGCTCCTGCTGAATGTATCCAAGGTCTTCCAAGCAAACAACTGTATACATGTTGTATATCCATTACGTAAAATGTGGTATTGAAGATTTGTGGACCTACTTTAATTGGTAACTCCACCTCCCCGAACACCGATCTCCTCGACCCATCAAATGCTCTTACTACCAGGTCACTAGGCTTTAGAACTACTCCATCATAATCCAACTTCATCAATGCTTTCTTGGGTAGAACATTCAACGACGATCCGGTATCTACCAACAGGTGAGAAAGTACTGCCGCCCTTACATTCTAAAGAGATATGCAGTGCCCGATTATGAGCACGCCCTTCAGATGTTAGATCCATGTCTGTAAAGCCCAATCTGTGATTGACATTGACACTAGATACCACCGCTTCCAACTGATTTACTGAAATATCCTGAGGCACATACGCCTTGTTCAGAATATTCAAGAGAGCCTTCATGTGGGAGTTAGAACACATTAGCAAGGACAAGATGGAAATCTTTGACGGAGTCTGCTGCAGATGGTCTACAATCTTGTAATCGCTCTTTTTGATAATTCTCAGAAATTTTTCAGCTTCTTTATCAAAGGTGATGTCTGGATCAGTTATTGGTGCGGGCTCATTGACAACCACTGGTTGCTTCCCTCTTGCTTTAGCCTGGGCTTCTGCAGTGTCTCTGGGTGGTATCACACTATTTCTTAGTGTTTCTGGCGCAAATAACCTTCCACTTCAAGTAAATCCCCCTACTCCAACGTTTTCTACTTGAGTTGGGGTCGTACTAGACGTGGCCAACTCTTGCTTCTGGCCGTTACAGTATACCTTGCCACCATAATTCCAGGGAATAGATTTATCGCTCTGATACATTACTGGTCCTGCAGTGGTGATGGTTATCGGTGCCACTCTAGCCCGTGGAGGAACTTGAGATGGATCGTAGAAGATGGTTACTGTAGAGACTTCGCTTTCCTTTACAACCTTGTCAAACTGCAACACTCCTTCATTAATCATGCTCTGGATCCCTGCTTTCAACTGCTCACAACCATTTGTATCTTCAGAACATCCTGGACAATCATCTTCACACCCAGGAAAAACACCCCTCTGTGACAAGTAGACTTTAACAGCACTCAATGGAGTCTGTAGGTCGTTGACATCGCGCACCAAGTTTAAATTATCCTCTTCATCAACTGCCTCAACCGTACCTCCGTGAGGAGGCATGGTGTTCTGAATTACATTAGGAGTAGGAGCAAGTTGATTGCTTTGGAATCTACTAGGTCTTGGACTACATACTTCAAGGCTTTGCAGTTTTCCGTGGTATGTCCGGGGGCTCCGGAATGAAATTCACATCTAGCGTTTGTATCGTAACCTTCAGGAAGTTTCCCCGACTTTGGGGGTTGCAAAGTTCTGAGCTGAACCAACTAGAGTTGGAGGATATTCTTCAGAAGTTGTGAATAGGACATAGGCGGAGTTTCAAACTGCCTTTCTTTGGTCCTCTGAGAATAGTATGGACGGGGAGCTCTTTGTTGATACCCTTGTTGGCGTGGCGGCTGCGGTGGTTGGACTTGCTATTGAACAGGTTGAGCTGAGATAGTGACATGAGCCACTTGTTGATAAAAACCTATGTTACTTCCTCCTCTCTGCGCGTACACTTCCCCAGTCTCTCCTTCTCTCCTCTTCACGAAGGGTTTCTTGATACCAGAATTTGAAGTGCCCCCGTTCTGAATCTTCCCTTGCTTGATCCAACTTTCTATCCTCTCGCCAGTCAAGATGATATCTGAGAATCCACTTGAGGAACATCCAGCTAGCCTTTCCATGAAATGCCCAGGGAGGGTATCTAGGAACAGGTCTACCATTTATCTCTCCAACAATGGCGGTTGCACTCTAGCGGCCACTTCACGCCACCTTTGTGCGTAATCTTTGAAGCTCTCAGAGTTCTTCTGAGCCAGACTCTGAAGTTGAGTGCGACTGGGCGCCATGTCGATATTATACTGATATTGCTTGAGGAATGCCTTTCCCAATTCCTTCTAGTTTCTCACAGAGCATCTTTCTAGCTTCATATACCATTCCAAGGACCCTCCGGAGAGACTATCCTGGAAGTAGTACATCCAGAGCTTTTCATCCCTAGTATGGGCAGCGATCTTCCGGTAGAATGCCTGCAAGTGAGTCTTTGAGTAGGAGCTACTGCTATACTTGTCAAAAGTAGGCGGCCTGAATTTGTGAGGAATAACCACCCCGGGGACTAGGCCCATGTCAGACACATCTATCCCCAAAGTGTCTCTATACTCGAGGGATTTGACTTTCTCAGCAAGCATAAAAAAGTCTTGAAGATTTCCTTCTCCACCGAACCCCATGTCATTGTTGAAAGGAGAGAACTGATCCTCCTGCCTATCTTGTACCAGAATGAAAGTTGTTGTGACCTGTTCTGGGACTTGAGGTCCACCTGGGCCATTGTTGGTGTTGGGAGGAGTCACTTGCACGTCAGGAGTGGTTACAGGAGGATTAGTCTAAGGAGGATTGAGCCCTTGAATTGCATTCCTTAACTTTTGTTGTCCCTGAGCCATCCCTTGCATCATGACCATGAATTCTCCCATTCTGGTGCGAAACTCATTAAGCTCAGTTTGCATAGCGTCCATGATTGTCCTCTGGTTGTTGCGATTTGCGTAGCGATGTAGGATATCTTATCGGAGATGCCGGGTCTTGGCAGCTCTCGCAATATTTGCTTGAAACACAGATAAGTTAAGCATCCTGTAGAAAACCTGCAAAAACAAAGAAGAACATGCAAATGATGTGTATGCAATGCAATACGTTCCTTTTATCCTCAAGGTTTTTCCCTTTTCCCGTCTTGATATTAGGAGAATAATAATTGGGAAGAAGACCCATGTGATGTTCAAATAACATGACGGTCGTGGATAATTGGTGCTCATTACCCCGTGTCGGTGCAATATATAACAAACAAGAGATTCAAAGCAAGTCAATCACATAAACTGAAGTTTGAAACAACAAAGTCCCCGAAGGGTGCCAATCAAAAGAACAACAAAGTATATCAATAAAAGGAATCCCACAACAAGCCTGTGGGTAATCCAAGTACAATAGCATGAAACTAAACTCTAGGGAGCTCTAAGTCTTGCAGCCTCCAGCTAAGACGCTTGACATTCTGGAACAAATGAGTTATATCTGGATGATCAGGCTCCTGGATGAGTCTCTGGATAAGGAGATCCCTTAGATTAAAGGAAGCATGTAACTCTTCAATCTGCTGCAGGAAAGCCATCTCATTCTCTTTGCAGGGACCCAACTCGGCCTTTGACTTCTTCACATCAGCTCGAAGCTTCAGCTCTTCAACTTCTTTCTGGACATCTTCAGCTATTTGTTGACTCATTGTCATCTGATGAAGGCATTCTCTCTGTTGCTCTTGTGCCTTTTGAACCAACTTCTCTTGCTCAACCAAGGCATCCTGAAGGTTCTTGATCTTCAACTCGAATTCAGCTTCTACCTCATTTTGCTTTTTCTGATTATTGCTCCACTTCTCTTGCCAAAGTGTGATGGCTTCATTAGCCTCATTCAGTTCTTTCTTATCCCTCCGGCGCTGACTCGCCTTATGGATCTCATCGAATCCTCTCTTCCTAAAGTATAACTCTATTTCCTCAAAGTCCTTATGCTTAAGTCGAACTGTCTCTTCAGCTCAGAGAGCTCTATCTTCTAACTGCTGGTTCTGAATCATCAATTTCTGACAAGAATTGTAAGCCTCCTGATTCTCAACTCTAAGCTGCTTGACCAAAGCTTCCAATTTCTGGTAATCTTCTAGAGGCACTGTGGTAGGTGGTGGTAACGGTGCAGAGAAAGGGATTAGAGTTACTTGAGCTTTCTCTCTTACCCAAGCTTCAAATTCGGGAAACACTTGATTATTACTCCTGCCCAAGCGTTCTATACCTTTTCTATTAATCAATTTCCAAGCATCTGCAGCTTCTCGAACTAATGGGAGATTGTCCTTCACAGGGAAATAGAAAGTCTGAGCCAACTTCGAATCTTTGGGCACATTCTGTAGAGCATATCCTAATTGTCTTCTCAAGAGTATGGGGTTGTAATTAATGCCCCCGGCTACACCTAAGAGAGGAACATTAGGATACCCTCCACAGCTGGAGATGAGATCTTTCCCTTTTAGCCTTAAGGTGAACCATCTAATGTCTTTGGCAGTCAACGTGCTTAGCTTTTGCGACCAGATTACTTTGGGATCAGTGAATACTCCAGTAATGGGGATGTGTCTCATAAACCATGTGTAGAATAAAGGGGCACAACACCTAACCAGGCCACCTCGTCTCTTCTCATTCTTATAGTGTACTGAATAATACAAATCTCCCAAGAGAGTGGGTACAGGATTTTTCATCACAAACAAATGAATGGCATTCATATCCACAAACCTATCCATGTCAGCAAACAAAACTATCCCATATACAAATAATGCCAAGATGGCGCAAACTGAATCCCACTATTTTTCCACGGCATGTTCTTCAGCTCTTCTAACCAGAAACTCTAAAGGAAAACCAAGTACTCCTGCCTTTGTGGCAACCAGATTAGCAGATATCTCTGACGAGCTCATATAAAGAGCTTTAGCGATGTCAGCATGAGTCGGTCTTGTCATCTTTGAATTGAAAGGAATTTGATCTTTGAGAGGCAGTCCCAAAATCTCAACATACTCTTCTAGCAATGGACCTAGCTGGAAATCAGGAAATGTGAAACATTGGAGTCTAGGGTCATAATATTGTAGCAAGGTATGGATGGCACTCCTTTGTGAACTATCCAGATTGAACACTATGTCCAGAATACCGTGTAACACCCTAAATTTGCCCTCTTCTTTTTAAGCATCATCATCATATCATAATCATCATAAGCATATCATATCTTTGGCATGTTTGCATGATGAAGCATAACATTCACATGATCTAGCACCAGGCATATGATCAACTGTGGGTGAATTTGAGGCATCACAAGCTATATCAAGGGGCCCAGTGGACTTGTCCAAGTCCCATGAAGGGTCTACATGACATTCACAAGTTCAAGATCATTTACAAAAGCTCAGGAGGTTGAGAGATCATCAGGGAATCCAAGCTAGGGCAAGCTCCTACACAATGATCCCAAATTAGGGTTTCACTTTCAGGCATGAATTCTTTGTGACTTTGGCCATTTCATGTGGGCAAAGTCTTTCATATGACAAGAGGATCCTTGGGATGAAATTTGGTGAGAAAATTCCTTGTGGAAGTCAGTTATTTCATCAGTTGCTTGCAAAAGAAGAAATTGGTCAACTGTGCATTTTAAAAGTCAACTGTGAGAATTCAAGGGGTCCAATCCAATTTTTCAAGTCAAGGGATGTCCTCAAGACCTTATAAGAGGTTTGGCAAAGTCAAAGATCAAGAATCAAGGGGTTTTGAAGAAGTTTCCATTTTTGGCATATGGTTTATCATGAAACTTTCCATTTTTGACAACTTTTGCCCTAATTTTCAAAGGCTTATTCCATAGTGAAAAAGACTTCAAATGAACTTCCAATAAACATGAAAGTTGTAGGGTAGGTTCTCCCATTTTCAGAAAGTACAAGTACATTTTCATAGCCCTCATGGATCATGAGATATGGCCTTCAAAAGTTGCTTGATTTTTAGGGTTTACCTTGAAATTTCAAGTTTCCACCAAGTGCAAAAACTCATGCAAGTCATTTCCAAGTTGTTTTATGGACAAGTTGAGGTCACAACATTACAAGGCATTTCATAAGAGGCATTTTGCTCCAAAGAGGTCACTAAATTCGTGCATGGGAAGTGCATATTTTCATAAGGTGCAAAAATGCAAGATCACATGAAAAGCATGATGCATTCATCCAAGGGCCAGGATTGTTCCATTTTTGAATTAGTGAATCACAAGGGATCAGCATGTGCAAAGGATGGGAAGAGAGCACGATAAAATCACCTCATCACACTCTTCATGCCAATTTTGCAAAAAATTTCTCCCACTCATTCCTCACGTGCATTCCCTCCCATTTTGCATCAGTGTTCATTTAACATCATATATAAGCAGCTAGGGTTTCTATTTTGATCAGATTCATCACAATTTCATCACTCTCAAGTTTTTGCATCTCTTGCATTTCTCTTCGAATCCTCTGATTCTCTCACTCATTCACCAAACAAACTTCATATTATTCATCCTTGAGCTCTCAAGATCAACAATCCACCATCAATTCAAGTTGAAACTCCAGATTTCAAGAGGTGTCATTCAAGTGCAGTTGCTTTCGAATCTCAAGATCTAGGAGAATTCAAGGCTTCATTTGCATTTATTTTGCAATAAGAAGTTAAAAGGAGCAGATCTGCAGCTGGAGGGATCTTATCTTGGTGTTTTGAAGGATCTTCGAGTTCAGGTATGCTCTAAAATTTTGAGATCTGGATTTGGAATTAAATGTATGCATTGTGATCTGCTTGTTATGTTGATGATTCTGTGATGATTAGATTGGAAAATGAATGAATATTGAGTGTTTTATGTGGATCTGAAGTTTGATATGTAAAACTGTTTGTCTTTGATTTGATCTGCTCTTTGATCTATGGTGATTTTTATTGTCATATTTGGATTCAGCGTGGTTTAATTAGTTGATCTGGAGTTTTTGATCCATTTTAGTGGTGGTTTGTTCATGTTGATGAATTTTCCGGTGATCGGAGCTAGGGCTCCGTCACCAGATTCTGGAATTGTGAAATGGAGAAGATGATGTGTGAGCCGTTGGATATTTGATCTGGATGGTTGTGAGCTTGCCAGCGCATTAAATTGGCAACCTCTCCCTCACGTGATTTTGTGTTTTGAATTTGAATCTGAATAATACATGTTGTTTCGCACCTCACTGTTATTACCATGCACTCATGCACTGATTAACTGGATTGGTTGACTGGTTTTAATGATTGACTTGATCTCATGCGTTCACTTGATCCACTGGCTATTGTTTTTCCCTGATTTTCCTGAATTTCCATTGTAATAGTGTCTTGCACAGGATCCAATGGGCCTCCCTTGCTATTCCCACCCCCCTGTGTATTAAGCCCATTCAGATTGAACTGATCTCATTGCTTATTGCACCCCTGACCTCATTTCATCCTTTTATTATTTCATTTTATTTTCAGTTTGGTTTTTAATTATTAAAAATAGAAATAAGTTCACAAAAATTCTAAAAAAATTCATGAGTGCATGGTTTGAGTTTTCTTTAATTTTTGACATTTTTATTTCCCATTTATTTTCATTTTCCATGCTGGAATTAATTTTCTCTT
Organism: Lathyrus aphaca; assembly: GCA_963966055.1. Lineage (NCBI taxonomy): Eukaryota > Viridiplantae > Streptophyta > Magnoliopsida > Fabales > Fabaceae > Lathyrus > Lathyrus aphaca. The sequence continues at coordinate 206,501,092 of OZ014525.1, forward strand.
TTATTAATTGATTTTATTTCACTTTTAAAGCATGCTGTCTTGTACAATTTCTATCTTGGTCACTAATTGGAATTTTGAATTGATTCTTTTTGCTTTAGATTCATATTGAGATGTAGTTTATTGATGATTTTTCCTCTGATTTTTAGAAGTTTGCTTAATTGGTTTTGGTCTTTAACTTGTGCATGAAGTCTTCTAACCCTAATCCATGTTTGAGCTCATACTTGACTTATTTAGATTCTGATTTTGATTCTCTCCTTTTGGCATGATAATATTGTATTTTTGAAGAGTATTTGTGCAAGGTTGTGGAATTTTTGAATGTATGTTTGATTTTATTTGAATTTTGTTCCTTACTTGTCTTCTTTTGCATCCTTTTTGGTCATATGTTTAATCCTTAGGTTGGGAGGGCACTTGTGCCAACTACCTTAGGTTGTTTAGAGCCCATTTAGGATGTGAATCCATCTCTGGTTTTGAATTGATGTTTGTGCCTTGAGAAATTTTATGATTGTTTGCTTTTGAAGTTCAGTCACTTTTATACATGTTCACCTCACTTCTTATGCTTTTTTGCTCCTCATGATGCTAATGTTTAAGTTTGTATGCATCTACTCTTCATCTCTTATGTTTCTTAGGCATATTCTTTACATGTTAGGGTTCTGGTCTTGAAGTTTGTGATGTTTCTTTGTCTAGTTTGCTTTGTGTTATCTCATGTTTGCTTTGTTTTGTCATGATAATCCATAATGCTTCATGTTGAGTTGTATAGTCCTTTTCTCATTCTTATGTTGTGTATTTGCATTTGATATTTGTGATTGAGATTCCACTTCTGGTTGTGTGGCTTTGGTTTGATCTTATGCCCATTTGGTGTTTCATTTGTTATCATTTGCTTTTGTCATGATGTTTACTTATGTTACTAACCATTTTCAGGGGCTTTGGTGAGTGAGAGGTGTGGATGTGATTCCCACATCTCCAAGTCTTATCCCTTATCTTTTCCTTATTGATATTATCTTACTTGTGATTGTTGGGGCTTAGGCCTTACTTCCTCCTTCTTCTCTTCTTCATCCTTCTCTTTCTTTTCTTATATTCTCCTCCTTTAGGATAGTAAACCTCACTAACCTAGGATTTGCTTTGCATGATAACAATTAGGATTTATTAGTCCCCCCATTAGACTTTTTCCTTTAAAGATCCTTTTGTTTCTCTTCTCTTCTCATCTCAAAACCATAAAAGATACATAATAAAGATTGAAGTGGTTTCCTGTGCAATAGCCTTATTCCATGAAACACTTGTAGTTTTCCCATCTTGGGATAGTACAAGCTTGTTCATCATGATGCACAAGTATGATCATGAGACCATCTTCATCAAGAAAATCATAAAACACACTTCTTCATCAAAAATACAAAAACATTTAATAAGTTCAATACGTTAGTGAGCTTAAGCCCTAATCTCTGGAATCAAGTTTTGGGGATCTCCTCCTTACTTGAGTGTGCTTGTTCTATTATTCCATCTTGGAATGTAGTGACAAGTACACATTCCATAGAAGAGAGCTTGAGTTCACTTTCTTGTGACACACTCAAATAAAAGCTTCTAAAAAACACAAACAAACAATAATCGTCTTTCCTTCGGGAATTCTTTTCTCATCACCTTCACTCTCATCATACGAACTTGCTCCTACTTCTCATTTTGCAAGACAGTTACGCATTCTTCGTCTGAGCCTGCAACACCTGAGCATTGACATAGGCAGTTCAAGCCTTAATACACAAGCAATCTTTTCCACCCCTAGTTAGGGGAACTACGACATCTCTGATCCTCATTGTCCAGATGAGGTACGTAGGCAGCGGGGTAGGGCCCGTTCGAGCACACTCTTTTATTTTCCCTACATTTTTCCTTTTCATTTCTTTTTCAGTTCCCTTTTCTTTTATCCAGTTCAGTTCATTTTCTTTTGCAGCAGCTTTCATTTCTTCACCCTTCAAAACAGTTTCTTTGCTAGCGTGGATCCCGTCGGGTACGGCAGACGATCTGGGGTGCTAATACCTTCCCAGGTCGTAACCGACTCCCGAACTCAGTCTCTTTAGTTCGCAGGACCCGTGTCCTTCCTTTTCTTTTCTTCTGGTTTGTGCAGCATTACCATTCCCGTTCCTTCGGGATAAAAATGTCTGGCTGGCGAATCTAACCTATTTCCGCGCCACTTTCGCGTTGTACTAGGATGGAAATCCGGGGAGCGACATACCGCCATATCGCTCTTTGAAAAATCCCAAATGACCCAGGGTAATAAGAGACACCATCTGTTTGAGCAAATCCACCTTGGTATCAAAATATTTGTAGAAAACATTCTTCTTTCTGATATCTTCCATCTTTGAAGCAAGTATACGACCAGGAACTGGGAGTAGTGCGGACCTTGAGAATAAAAAGAACATAAATGATTAATGATGTTATGATGCTTATGCAAGGCGAGGCATGTGATCAGTGAAGTGTTTGTGATGTGCCAATCATATAATCAGGTGTCGGTGCAAGGTCACAATATCAACATATCACAATAATAATCCCTCTGATCTGGGATCCATATCTTAGAACCAGAGAACCAGATCACAAAACTGAACAAATGACAAAGCCGAATAGCAATAATACGTTCACCATTTCCGAGAAATGGCTCATGACCAAATCAGGGAATCGGTTTGGCATTATGTACTACTCAGGGAGGCCTCAGCTGAGTCCGGAAAAACAAGCATCACTCATAAGTCCCCAGCTTCAAGCACTGAATCGAGTAACAATAGTACATTCATCCCGAAGGGTACAATACTACCGTCATACGAACAATTTGCTTTAAATGGATTCCTATGAGAGAACCAGGCCATCCTATGTGAGTTCCTAATGGACCCTCGGATGCGAATGAGTTTGCCAACAAATGTGGTCTGCCACTGTCATCACTGGAGAGCGTTGTTCCCATTAAGGTCCTCGAAGATCGGTCACCAGATGCACATAACTCACAGTAACTCCCATCCTACAGAAAAAATGAAAACCAGCACAACCAGATAGTCCAGTATAATATGATGCATGGAAAATAAATACTTAAAGCAGTAAATAAATGCGGTAAAGTAAAGCTGTAAAGTAAAACTGTAAATGAAAACAGTAAAGCTAAACTAAAGCACACAGCAGCAAACAAATAAACACCTAAAGAAACAAAACCAAACAGGCGCTAGGATTGAGTCTACGAGGGAAACCAGAGATTCTAGGTTCGTTCCCCAGTAGAGTCGCCAGCTGTCGCACCCGGGATTTTCATCCTAGTACAAACGCGAAAGTGGCGCGGAAAAGGTAGAGTCGCTAGTCAGGCATTTTTATCCCGAAAGAATGGGAAAGGTAATGCTGCACAAACCTGAGGAAGAAGGAAAGGACAAGGTCCTGCGAACCAAAGATCTGGGTTCGGGAGTCGGTTATGACCTGGGAAGGTATTAGCACCCCAGACCGTCCACCGTACCCGACGGGATCCACGCTTGTTTGTTTTTTTCAAAGGGTGAGAAAATAAAGATGATGTTGAATAAAACTTCTAACTGGAACTGGAACTGAAGTGAGAAAAGGAATTAAAAGAGAACAAAAATAAAAGAATGGGGAAAATGTAGGGAAAATAAAGAATGTGCTCGAACGGGCCCTACCCCGCTGCCTACGTACCTCATCGGGAAAATGAGGATTAGAGTCGACGTAGTTCGCCTAACTAAGGCGAGAACTATTTGTTTGTGTATTTTATAGCTGGAACTATGTATGTCTATGCTCAGGTATTGCAGGATCGTCTGGTACGAGTGCATTTACCGTCTTGCATGCGAGACAAGTCGTCGCGAGTTCGCGTTCAGAATGAATGAGATGAGAAAGAGAAGTTCCCGCAGGATAGTCGCTTATTATTTGTTTTTGTCTTTTATGAGAAATGTTTTGAATTTGTTTATGAACATTCTCATACTAAGACCTATCCATCGTGGTAAATACTTACACCTCGCCCCGGAACAGGACGCGTATAAGTACTCCGCAACAAAGTCTCGTGTCGTACAAGAATGTTTGATTTTTATTAAGTGTTTTATTGTTTTTCTTTATGAGGAGAGAAAGAAGGACTCAAGTTGCAAAAGGCAAAAACTAAGTGGACTAAGACTCAATCCTAATTTTAGTTATTATTCAAAGGTGGTCCTAATGGTTTGTGGGGTTTTCTAATCCTAATGAATAAAAGGGAACTAGAAACTACTAGAATTCAACTTACTTCCTAAGGAAGTTAAGTTGATTCTAAGAAACATGGGGAATCCTATACAAGTGGGAAAATTCAAATAATAAGGTGAAAGCATTAAAATTGAAATAATGAAATAAATTCTAAAAATGCATATTAAAGCATAAAACTACAAGTAAGCCTAAATTTCACCTAAACTTATTCATTAGAAATTCTAAACCTAAGTCCTAAAACTAAAGGAAATTATCTAATATCATCATCCTAAAATCAGTAATTAAACTATACTAAATCATTATAATATCCTAAGATTAAACCTAACTAAGCTAATCTTTAATGGAACATAATATCCTAAGCTAAACTAAATGGATTTACAATGTAACAATGGCCTAAAGATTAATGCACTAAAAATAGTAAAAGTCCTGGAAAAAATGTGAAATTAATTCTCTAGGGTCCTAAACCTAACTATAGCATTGTGCTAAACAATATCCTAAAAATTCAGAAGCTAACTATACCTAAAAGTCACTTAAATCTACCTAAGAATTAACCACAATTTTACATGAATTAGGCTACCAAAACAGGGGATAAAATGACCTAAAAATCTACCAAAAAATATCCTAAGTTCTATTACCAGTTCTCTAATAATAGCAAAAAGAATGGGCTAAAAATCCTACAGGAAGTGGGAGAAATAAAATGAACAAAATTATGTGCAATTAAAGAAATTCAATAAAATGCTAATTACATGAAAAATCGAAATTAAATAAAAAATAGCCAAAATCCAGAAAGTAAAAATGTCACAAATTTTTAAAATGAATTATTAACCTACTGGAATATTTGTAGAATTTTATAATGAATTTTACTATTTTTTATGGATTTAATTCTAATCATGCTAAACTAAAAAAATTAAAAGAAAGGAAATAAGAGAGGGGGTTCGAAAAGCAGTTTTTTTAGTTATTATTTCAATTGGGCTAGTTAAGGGGGCGTAAAAAGCAGAATAACAAGGCCCATTACGCAGGATTCTTGAGGAGTATGTTATGAACCTTAGGTCAATATAATTGGCTAAATCTGGACCGCACGATCAAGTCTCCTTATTGGTATTCATATCAAAGGATCTACAAACGCATGACCAAACTAACTATGGTGGACTATGCACACAGGACCACTGCATGAAGGGCCAACCAGACGGTGACATGTGTCACCTCCGGAATGGGCCAGAAACAACGAACTTATCTCTGAGATTTGGGCGGTGGTTTAAGATTAATTACATTTCATGGTGCATTAAATACCATTTTTATGAACTTTATTATTACTTCAAAAATCAAAATTAACCTAATCCATACAAAAGCACAACTCAACCTTACCCTAACTCTCAACGTTCTTTCCTCTTCTCTTACACACTCACCTTCCTCCCAACCTGTAACCCTAACCCCGTCGTGAACCGTAATGCGCCGCCGACAAAAAAAACACGACGCCATGACCTCCGATGGAGCTTCAACCACAACCTAACATATTCCCTCATTTCTCTCGAATCGGAATCAACTCTCAGCAAATAGCTCAAAACAAATCAAGAACAAACTAAACTATCTAACAGCGATCTCGTATGTGCTGGATTTGAAATCGTACCTTGCGAATCGGAGGAGGATTGATATGGAGATGATGACGCCGAGTGATGAAGACGATGATGAATCTGCACCACGAAGCGGGCGATCGAAGCAGTTGCGATCATTATTTGTTCTTATTGTGGTGAAAATCGCCTTTTCTGAAACCGGATGAAGATGCGAGATAATGACTGGGAAATTGGATAGATTTACTCGAAGATCGCTGAAGAATAATAACGAAGCTCGATGGTGAATTGAAGAAGCTTGGTACACGTTCCTTGGCTTGCTCTTCTTACTGACTCCAAATCACTTTTGCTTCTGTTTGCATTTGTCATCTTTTTTCTGAATCGGCGTGTATTGCGCATGCTATTATGCAGGTCTTGGCTTGAAGATTTGTTGTTTTAAAGGATATGAAGAAGTGATGAAGGAGTCGTCATGGCGTTGAAGAATGACGAACAATGTTGATGAATGTCGAAGGTGGTGAAGGTTTAGGAATGAGGTGGAAATATGAGTCCGAAAAGGGGGGGAAGAACCAGATAAGGAGGATGAAGAATTCGGAAAAAATGGTTGAAGAAGAAGAAGGATGAGGAAGTTGTAGGAGATTATGAAGAATTGAAGAAAAATGGTGAAGGTGGTGAAGAATTCAGAGAATGAAATTGAGGAGAGACTTGAGGAAGAAGCTTAGCTTCTGATTTATAGAAGATCGGAAGGATAAACTTGTCAATTCTCAAGGTAACGTCAGTTACAGATTCTGTTTTGAAGTTAGTTGTGATTTCAATTAACTGTTATTTGGTTAGTTTCCATTCGGTTAGCGACTGGACTTGTATATTATGATCCTCTGAATTTGAAGTTTTCAATCTTGTGACCTCCATTTTCTCGTTTCCATATCGGTTCTCGCTTGCCTTTTTCTTTGTGGTTCTAAATTTTCATTGATGCATGTTATCAGTTGATACGACATCGAAGGTTTTTTGCCATAGACTTGAAGAGAGAAATTAGATTCGGGAAGTTTTCTTTTTTCAGATTATGTTAGGAGTCGGTTATCTTATTCGAAATTATGTCATATTTTCCTGTCAGTTTCTTTCTTTCCCTTCTTTTATCCTCTTGTGAAAGGTTGGGGTTAAAGGTGACGAACCGAGAATGATAAAGGAGGATAATCAATTTTGTTGAAGACCCTTCTTTTGCGTGACTGCCTTTTTAGCTTTGTTATTGATTTTTGATACATAACTTGTAACTGTAATTCAACCGATTTCCTTTTTTTGTGCAGCATACGTTTTCAACATATAGACCTTTATCTTCAAAGCTCTGAAGCAAACCTTGATGATCAGTATCTCCCGCCAGGCTATGGGAATCACAATGTCTTCGAGAGGCTTGCTGCGAAATTTTCAAGATTTGCGAGATACGACCATAAGCCAACAGTCACTTCGAGACAAACTCAGGCTGCAACTAGTCATGTTCTTCCTGGAGAATTGGCCAAACGCGATGTTTCAGAAATGACCAAGTTATTATTTCTTGAACTATATGATTTGTAAAGTTTTTTTCTCTTTTTTTGTGTGTAAAACTAATATGGTTAGTGTGTAAATGATGATGTAATATGTTGGATGTTTGACATTTTGAAATTATTGGTGGTGTTTGTGTACATGACAACTTATTATGAGATGAGTGTTAGTATTATTAGTAAAAGTTCCATTTTTTTTTTAATATGCAGCATGAGGATAAGAAATTGGATCCTATTGCCTTTCCCTTTTTCGCTTTTTTTAATATAAATTGTTTGGTAAATGGGCTTTATGCTATGAAGAAAACAAGATAGGCCATTTAGTTTGTGATCTTGAATTGGGGCTTAATGCTGAATTTTTATTGTAAATCTTGATGGGCTTTAAATACGACTATTTGGCAAATCCATTCCTTAATTTAATAAAACTTGAACTTCACTTTGGACTTAACCCTCGAATCTAACAACACTTGAATTAATTCCAAATCAAATTGACACTTGAATCCAAACTCTGCCTGACTAAATCTGAATTGATCTTAAAATCATTACGAATAAATGATTTGAGCCAATGACAGAGATCCTAGGTTGCGCAATCAAGATTTGCAAATGACTTGAAATTTAGCCAAATGACAGGTCTTTCAATACCCGAAAACCTTGCCCCTGATTATTTGAATGGAAAATAAATCCACAGAGAGACCGCTAATGAAGTTATAACCACTCAAACAAAACAAATTGGATCGAGCTTCTCACAAAACATCGTTTAATAAACCAAGGAGAATTCACACATAACACAACTTAACATTGAGTACGCATCGCTTGAGAAATGACCACTGGCACCAATAACTCGCCATTGATGCCATTTCCTGATAGTTCGACCAAGATTTGGTCATACTTCCATCTGAAACGGATTATAACTGAACAACCATATCCGAAGAACAAATTACTGCCCGCTTATGCTTCACCATGAATGTTGTGCCTCATTTTATGCTAATAATGCAAGGATACATATGCAAATGCAATGCTAAATACCATGAAATGAGAGGTAAAATTCTGAGGTATTACACTCACCAACGACAGATTCTCTTTCACCAGAAAATAAAAAGTTTGAGTTAATTCTGACTCTTCCGGGGCATCTCTCAAAGCGTACCCTAACTACCTTTTTAGCAGGATTGGTTATAGTTGATTCCCCCAATCACTCCTAAGAGTGACACATTTGGGCAAACTCCACAGCTAGTGATGAAATATATTCCTTTCAACCTCATAGTAAACCATTTGACATACTTAGAAGATAATATTTCCATTCTTTGAGCCAAACTAGCTTAGGATCATTAAAAGCTTCAGTACTGGGTAAGTGTCTCATAAACCACTTGTGAAACAAAGGAGCACATCAACACACCAAACCTCCTCACTTCTTTTCATTTTTGTAATGCACTGAATAGTAGAGGTCACCCAAGAATGTTGGCACTAGGTTCTTCAGGATGAACAGATGAATAACATTCATGTCCATAAATTTATCAAAATCTACAAATAAGATAATGCCATAGATGGAGAGAGCTGTCAGAGCACATACAAAATCCCACTGAGCTTTGGCAGCCAATTCTTCAGCCTTCTTCAACAAGAACTCCAAGGAAAAACCAGATATCCCACCTTTGGTTGTACTCAAGTTAGCATTAACCATATAAGTGAACAAATAAAGAGCCTTAGCAATGTCTTCAGGTATAGGCTTGACCATATATGTGTTGAAAGGGATTTGGTCTTGCAGAGGCACTCCCAGAATCAAAGCATACTCTTCCAACAAGGGACCCAACTGGAAGTCATGAAAGGTGAAACACATCAGCTGAGGGTCATAATACTGTAGTAAAGTTTGAATAACACTCCTGTATGAAGCATCCAAATCCACTACCATATCCAAGATATCCCCATAAGCCTTCCTGAACTCTTCAATGTGAGTGGGCGTGATCAAAGTTATCATCTTCTTCAGCATGTCAACCTTTGTGCCGAAGAACTTGTAATGAATATTCTTCTTGCAGGAGTCCTCTATCTTTGAGCAGAATATACCGAAACCGGAGACAACAACAAATGAACCTGAGAATGAAAAACAAAATAATTAATGATATGATGCAATGCAAATGCAGGACATGTGATCAATGTTTGGAAACTGTCTGGATACTGAACACGAAGCCAAGAACCAAGTGTCTGAAACCCCAAAGGTCCTATGAATAATAACCCCAGATAATAACTCAGAACCAAAGGATCAAGAACTCTAGAACCATAATAATCGAATCAAAACATAAGATCACGATGATAAAAAAAGGGTATGATGAGGTCAAGGGTTCCTACAAAACCTGTAAACCCCTCTCAATCTCACAGGTGTGCTCTGGGTCAAACATCATGGACTCTCAAAGCCGAATATCAATAATACGTTCACCATCTCCGAGAAATGGATCATGACCAAATCAGGGAATTAGTTAAGCATTATATACTACTCAGGAAGGCCTTAACATGAGTCCGACAAAAACAAGCATCCCCCATAAGTCCCAGCTTCAAGCGCTGAAATCGAGAAACAATAGTACATTCAGCCCTTGGGATACAGTACTATCGTCATACGACCAGATGCTTTAACTGAGTTTTTATGAGAGAACCAAGCCATCCTATGCGAGTCCCCAGTGGAACCTCGGGTGCGAATGGGTTTCCCACAAAATGCGGTCTGCCACAGTCACCACTGGAAATGGTTGTTTCCACAAAGGTTCTCAATGATCGATCCCCATATGCACATAACTATCAAGGTCGTACCCTGATGTAGAGGAAATCCCCACACATAATATTTCCAAGACAGTCACAGTCTAGGTGTGGAACACATCGCCACTCATCATGGTGAAATACCATGGAAGTACAATGTATGTCCATGATAAGTCCTAGGGTGCACTCGAGCCTTGGTACTGGGATCCTCACTCAGTAACCCCATCCCACCAAAAGAAAACCAACACACTCCAGACAGTCTAGTATAATATGATGCATGAAAATAAATACTGAAAGCGAAAAATAAAGTTGTGAAGTAAGAATGTAAATAAAAACAGTAAACTAAACACACAACAACAAGCATACAAACACCTAGTGAAACAAAAACAAACAAGCGCTAGGAGTGACTCTCAAAAGGGAAACAAGAGATTCTGGGTTTGGTCCCCAGCAGAGTCGTCAGTTGTCGCTCCCTGGATTCCCATCCTGGTACAAACGTGAAAGTGGCGTGTAAAAGGTAGAGTCGCCAGCCATACATTTTTATCCCAAAGGAATGAGAAAGGTAATGTTGGACAAACCGAATAGAGAGGAAAGGACAAGGTCCTGAGAACCAAAGAGACTGGGTTCGGGAGTCAGTTACGACCTGAGAAGGTATTAGCACCCCAGATCGTCCTCCGTACCCAATGGAACCACGCTTTCTAGAAACTGTTTCAAAAGGTGAAGAAATGAAGCTACTACAAAGACTGAGACTGGAACTGGAAAAGAAAAGACAAGATAAGGGGGGAAATATAGGGAAAATAAAAGAGTGCTTGAATGGGCCCTACCCCACTGCCTACGTATCTCATCAGGAAATGCGAATCAGAGTCGACGTAGTTCCCATTACTTGGGAGGGAAGTTGCTTATGTTTTAAAGCTTGAACAGCTTATGTCATTGCTCAAGTGTTACAGGCTTGTCTGGAACGAGTGCGTTATCATCTTGCAAAGAGACAAGTAGGAGCAAGTTCTTACGCTGTGACTGAAGGAGGTGAGAAAAGAATTCCCGAAGGAGAGATGTTTATTCTTTGTTCAGTGTGTTTTTTAGGAGTTTTTTGCTTTGAGGTTTGCACAGGAGAGTGTACCTAAGTCTTGCTCAATGTGATGTGTACCTCTTACATTATCCCGAAATGGAATGGATAAGAGGCCCACCTAGCTATTGAGGAAATCCCCAAATCTAGTCTCACAGATCAAGGCCTAGATACACTAGCCTGCTGAACTTTATTAAGTGTTTTTGTGGTTTTTTGCTTTGAGGTTTGCACAGGAGATTGTACCTAAGTCTTGCTCAATGGGATGTGTACCTCTTACCTCATCCATAAATGGAATGGATAAGGGGCCCACCTAGATATTGAGGAAATCCCCAAATCTAGTCTCACAGATCAAGGCCTAGACACACTAGCCTGCTAAACTTTATTAAGTGTTTTTGTGGTTTTTGGATTAAGAAGTGTTTTTTAGCTTTTCTTTGTGAAATGATCTCATGCTAAGATCTATTCATCATGATAGATATCCTATACCTCACCTCGAAACGGGATGTGTGCAAGTACCCCATGGCAAAGTCCCTTGTCACATGAGAAGACTTGTCATTTATTAGGTGACTTGAAGTGTTGTTTGAGATAAGAAGAGAGAGCACCAAAAGGATATCAAAGGTAAAAAGTCTAAGGGGGACTAATAATACTAAGTGTTATCATGCATGGAATTCCTAGGTTAGTGTGGTTTGAAGTCTATCCTAATGAATAAGAAGGAAGGAAGGAAGAAGAAGAAGAAAGGAACAAAGGATTCAACTTACTTCTTAAGAGAAGATAAGTTGATCCTAAAGGGGGATGAAGAAGAATTAAACAAAGATGGCCTAAGCACATCATAATCACAAGTCAAAATATTTAAAAGAAATGAAGGAAAAAGTTGAGATGTGGAAGCAACATCCACACCTCTCAATCTTACCAACGCCCTTGAAAAGTTAGAAGTATTCACATAAAGGCAAATGAAGTCCAAATAAGCACAAGACATGAAAGAAAAAAGGTCTAAGCCTTAAAACCCACACAAGTCAGAATCTATAAGTCACAAAAGACCTATAAGGTTAGTCATACAAGCTCAAGCAAAAAATAAATGGGAGAAGTCCCATAAACATCAAACAAGTTATCAAAGAAGAAGTGAGAATGAAGGAAGTGAACAAGTAAAGCAAAACAAGTTAATATGCAACAAGAAATGCCAAAGTCAGAAGCTAAACACCCTAATCATGTGCCTAAACAAAATATTCAAACATAATTCAAATCATATAAGCACATATCCAAGCAATTAGAGAGAAACAGAGAAGAAGTGAAGTGAGGTGATCATGATTCATACATGTGAAGGAATTGACTTGTCATACAAGGTAAACATAAAACAAGAGAGGATCAAGTTCAAATATCACAACCAAAAGTCAAATAACATGTCAAGAAACTTCAAATAAGTCCTCATATAGTGGCATAAGTGCCTTCCTAAATAATTAAGCAAGATAAGACCAAAACATCCACAAAATAGGCAAGCAAGAGTTCAAGCATCAAAGAAATACCAAACATGCTTCAAGAATTATGAAATTAAGTCCCAATGGACTTCAACCAGGGTTAATCATCATGTGAAAGTTTCAATCCATGAATTAGAACATAAGGCATTCAAACAAATAAGCAAAGCAAACTATGGTTTCACAAAACTTAAGCACAAAGCAACATCTCAAAACTCATCCAAACAATACCTAAAATATAGCACAAAAATATCTAAGGTGCCTTAACATGTTCTTGACATAGTGCAAAAAGAACCAGGTTCAAAGCTCTTATAGATCTCAAGATATAAAATCAACAAGCTAGGGTACACAAGGAAAGAAGAAATTACAAAGAAAATAAAAGGAAAGTTAATTCAGGAGGTTAAAAAAATAAGAAAATAAGAAAATAAAATTTGGAAATTTTTTATAAAACTCCAAAGATTAATTGTGAATTTTTTGGGATTTTTGAAAGCTTAGAATTAATTTTTAAAATTAAAATCTGAAATTATAAAATAAAGGAATTAAAATGAATTAAAAAAAGCCAGAAGGGTGCAATCAGAAGCCCAACAAGGTCCAAAATAAGAGAATGGGCTTAAAGGGGGTGGAAAAAGCAAAGAGGCCCACACGCTTCACAAAAATATAAGTCAACCAAAACCAAAGTCATTAAAATCCACGCTCCAGGTTCAGTCTCAATTAAGTCACCACATCTAATGGCTAGCACGTAGTCAACCTGAATCACAAGTAAGCACATCTAATTCACATGGTTGAGTCCATGAAAAAATTAACCAGATCCTAGGGCACACACTCAGTAAACTAAATCAAAACAAACAAACGCGCATGATCAATCCATAAACACCAAAGTAAACAAAATGGACGTTCAAGATTAAATATTCACCACATCTATCATTACCTAGCACACACAAAGATTTAAATGAGACACAAAATAGAACACGTGCGGCAGGTGTTTTTTAATGTGTTGTCAGCTTGATGGCCCTCAGATCTAAACAAATCAACGATCAGCATTTAAACTAGGAAGTAAAACAAGTCACCGGCTGGAGAAGACTTCGGTCGTCTTCTCCGACCATACGCCGGTGAGATCAAGCAATTTCTCCAGAAATACAAAACAAGCATACTAAAGTGAAGCTTACGCAACAAGGATCTCAAATCCAACAACCATTTTCATTAAAACATGCTACATACAGAGATTCAAAGGAAATAAGTTTGCATCTCAAAACTAAAACACACGATCTAAAGCCCCTAATGGATCCTATACACTTCAAATCAATCTAGAACAAATCAAAACAAGTAAAATCAAGGCAAAACCGAAGCAAAACAAGTGTGAGGTTCAAACCTGAAATGAAGCACTCTTGAATATTTGAGAAAACCAAAGACCTCTTGATCTTCCTTAGCTTGTATCTGGCCAAATAAAGGCTATACTATCTTGAGTTTGATGCAGAAATGAGAGAAATCCACAAATGTGTTTGAGCTTCAACTTCACTATGTGTTCTTCAACCAAGATCAAAGGTGATGTTGAGATGAGCAAGGTGATTCCACGAAGAATTCAGAAGAGTGATTTATGCAAAATTTGATGAAGAGCAAATGTTTTTGGATCTAAGTTTTTGAATGGTGTGTGAGAACAAAAATGTGTGTGAAGAATAGTGATAAGAGTAGTGTGTAAATGCTTCACAATTTTGTGGGAATGATTCTTTCTCTCAATGTTGAATCTGTGACTCCTTCTTTTAGTGAGTGTATTGTTATATCATTCTGTTTTTGAAAACTCTCAGAGCATAACAATCGTGCCATCCATATTTCAAATTATATCAAATGTGGTAAAGTGTATTGCATTATGGTGTGTTTCTATATGGTGTTGTGATGGTATTGGGTGATGAAAAATGTTGATGATCAAATGGTGATGGCATGGTATGATTGGATGAGGGGATGAGGCTGCATGGTAGTTGTTTCACGTGTGATCCCTTTCCTATTTGATGCAACAAACTTGTGTGTGAGTGGAAAGAAAAGCATGAATCTCTCTCTCTCTCTGATGGTGAAGGGCATGTATGTATGTATGTATTTTTTGTTGACTCTCTCATTCCATATCATATGCACATGTACCACTTTTTGTACCAACTTTTTTTTCTCTACAAATTCCACTAACAAATGCCACCAACCAACATGCCTCATGTGTATACTCTTGGTCACGTGGAACAAAGGATAGAACCACTAAAAATGTGTGAAGAAAAAATACATAAAAAATGTGACACAAAAAATAATAGAAAAAAAAGATGGACCAATGAGAAATTGCCAAATATGCACAAAAACCCCTAAAATGACCTCAAACTTGTAAAAATCATATCTTGAATTCTAGGAAGGCTATGAAGGTGATCTTGTACTTTTTGGAAAGGGAAAATCAAGATATACAACTTTGATGTTCAAAGAAAACTAATTTGAAGCTTTTTTTGTCATGAAATAATGAGTTGAAGGTTAGGGCAAAGATTTCCAAAAATAGAAAGTTCTCACTTGAAAAATTCCAATTTTAGTAACTTCTTGCAAACCCTTGATTCTTGACATTTGAAATCATTAATGATATTCCTTTACAAAATAAAGGTCCATGAAGTTGATGAACATGATTAAAACCCTAGAAATCCACTGGTTGACGTTTCTTCTGCATAATCAACTTCTTTCTTCAATTACAAGTAACTGAACCGTTGCATGACTTCCTCAATGAATTTTTGGACCAAATTTTATCCCTAGGCCTTGTATAACCTATAGAAGCCTTTGAACACAAGAATTGGTCAAAGCTATGGGGATAGCTTTCTCTGAGCCAAAACCCTAATTAGGGTTTCCTTGTGTATGAGGAAGATGCACTGATGAATTCCTGATGAACCAAACCCCTTCTAGGGCTTTAAGGAGAAGTTTGAGCTTATGCGAGATATGAGGATCCCTTTTAGGCTTGTTGCAATAGCATTTGGCTCTTATCTTATCTTTGAAGAATCACAAATTGAGAAATCACTGATCACATGCCTTATGCTTCTAACCATGGATGTTATGCCTCATCTTTATATGCAAAGATGCAATGGTATGTATACTATATACTATGCTATATGACATGAAAATGAGAGGGAAAATTTTGGGGTGTTACAGATATGACTTTATTTTCTAAGTGTCTTTTAATCTTAATTGTGCATGTGGACTTGTTGCTTGACTTGATGGACTCATCGGTTTAGGGAACTAGAGAGGTTGTCGGTTTTACGTTCGCGGATAAACGGGATGAGGGCCGTGATCGAGACTCTGATCCTGTGGCTTGAGCTTTTCCATCGTGAGTTAGGTGCCCTACTTACGTGGTACTACGACATTGGAGTTTGTTTGAAGTATCCTCTATCAAGGAGGGTCGTGCCCGTCTCCTGGGGTGTCGGCCTTCCCTTTAATTTGAAATGAAGAATCATGGTCATACCTTTCATGCTCTCGTGGTTGCGCTGTTATCTAGCTGTAATATTGCTTAAGTTTTTCAGTGTTCCAGGGTTGAGCGAGTTCTTCTCCTTGTAGGTTTTCGAGGTAGTATGCTCCATTTTCCGTCTTGTCTCAGACTCGATACGGGTCTTCCCAGTTCGCGGCTAGCTTGCCTTCTCTTGGATTTTTCTGATTCCGCCAGAGGACGAAGTTTCCAACTTGGAAT
This sequence comes from Lathyrus aphaca, assembly GCA_963966055.1. Lineage (NCBI taxonomy): Eukaryota > Viridiplantae > Streptophyta > Magnoliopsida > Fabales > Fabaceae > Lathyrus > Lathyrus aphaca. The sequence goes on from OZ014525.1 coordinate 206,517,324, forward strand.
TCTCTTTTAATGACTTTTGCATCATGGCGCAGAGCCACATTTTGTTTCAGTGATGCTTCCCGTAGGGCTACCTTAGACCGTATTTTCTCGACAAGGTCGAGCTCCACCCGTAGGAGTTCATTGTTAAACTCCTCGTCAAGGGGTGCTTCCGTTCCTCTTGAAGGTTCTCAAATTTCTACTGGGATGACTGCCTCGGTTTCGTAGGTTATCTAAAATGGGGTCTCCCCGATCGTTGAATGCAGAGTCGTGCGGTAGGCCCAAAGTATATTATGTAACTCCTTAACCCAAGCCTTTTTCGCTTCGCCTAGTTTGCATTTCAAGCATCATAAGATTACCCTGTTGACCGCCTCTTCTTGGCCGTTAGTCTGGGGGTGTTCGACGGACGTGTAGTGTTGTTTCGTGCCCAGATTAGCAACGAAATCTTGGAACATTCTGTCTGTGAACTGTGTTCCATTCTCGGTAATAAGGACCTGGGGTATGCCGAAGCGGGCGAGGATGTTTCTTTTGAATAAACAGAGTATATTTTATAAGGAATGTTAGGAAGCTGACCCCAAATAGTACAACCACCTTTTTCAACTACAACTCTAACATCCTTCAGAGAGGCCATTGTAGGAGGTACTCTAGTAATAACAGGAACTGGTTTAGCAGCAGGGACAAATTAAGCAGCAAGAATGATCTGAGGAACCACTTCAAATGTATGGCAAAGAGTTTCAATAAATTCACCCTGCATCTCAACATACTTGAAAGTATTCTCATGACTGACCATGCACTCTTCTTCCCCATAAACAGTGACGATCTTGCTTTTCACTGGATATTTCAGCTTCTGGTGTAGAGTGGAAGTTACAACACCTTCCCCATGTATCCAGGGGCGCCCAAGTAAGCAGGAATAGGAAGGAAGAATATCCAACACATAGAAAGTAGAATCAAAGACTTGAGAACCTACTTTGATTGGAAGATCCACTTCTCCATGCACCTTTCTTCTTGATCCGTCAAAGGCTCTCACCACCACATTACTAGGTCTTAGCACAACATCTTCAAAGTTAAGTTTGTCCAGAACCTCCTTGGGTAACACATTTAACGAGGAACCATTATCTACCAGAACATGAGACAGAGTAGTTCCCCTACACTCAATGTAGATGTGTAGAGATTTGTTGTGATTTCTTTTGGCAGGAGTTAGATCAACATCAAAAAAGCCTAAGCCATTATCAGTAGTCAGGTTGGCCACACAATTTTCAAATTGATCCATAGAGACTTCATGTGGTACATGAGCAAATTTCAGGAACTTCACTAAAGCCTTAGCATGGGCTTCAGAGCATAGCAACATAGACAACATAGAAATCTTGGAGGGAGTATGCCCCAAGTGTTCAAAAATATTGTAATCACTCTTGCAGATGATCTTCAGTACTTCATCCATCTGCTTAGATAGATCTTGAGTAGCTGGTGTTTCAGCCTGAACAGGTTCAATCATTGGTCCTTTGCCCCAAACTTCAGTACTTGGCCCAGGGTTGGAAATATGAGCTGGAGCAGTAGCAATCTTTGAAGTGTCTTATGGAGAGAAAATTCTTCCACTCCTAGTAACCTTACTAGTCCCAACAATATTGTCGATATCAGGATTAGTATCTGCAGCAGGTATATCAGTTAGAGCCTCTTGCTTGACACCATGTATATAAACATCAGAACCATAATTCCAAGGGATAGCCTTGTCAGAAGAATATGGAATTGGACCAGGAGAAGTAATAATCAGGGGAGCCACCTTTGGCTCAGTAGTAACCTTCACATGACCTTTAGACGTAATCCTTATAGGGCCCATATAAGTGATCTTCACAGGAGTCTTAGTAACCACAGACACATTTTCAAGCTTTAGATCTTGGGATAAGCCTTCACATAAGCTTTCTATATAAGGGACCTTCTCAAAATAGGATAGTACGATTGTCCATCAGACGTTGAACACCTTCTTTCAGCTTCCAACAATCATTGGGTTGAGAGGCACAATAAAAACAATCTTCATTGAAACCCGTAAATAAACCAGCTTGCAGCAGTTTCTTCTTAATAATGGACATAAGAATGGTTAAACCAATCACAATAGAAAGATAAGAAACATTATCAACAACATTAACAGTCTTTTCATGCTTGGGCATAGGAGCAGTAATCACATTAGGAGTCTCAGGAGGATCAAACTCAATTTCTCCAGCATCAATCATATCCTGAATCTTATTTTTCAACGTCCAACAATTATTGGTATCATGTCCTGGGCAGTTGGAATGATATGCACACCTTGTGTTGGGATTGTATCGAGGAGAGGAAGTATTGAGATTTTGAGGAGGTTCCCTCAAAGTAATCAATTCTCCCTTCAACATGTGTTGCAGAGCCTGAGCCAATGACATATTGATCTTTGTAAACTGCCTCCTAGGTGTACTTTGCTTAGGATGACTATTCTGTTGCTGATCTTGTTGTGCAGGTGCAGGATTAGAGATTATGACTGCTCCCACATATTGGTTATTCCTATTACGACCCTATTGTCCATACACAACATTAAATTCTTTCTTTCCATTAGAGGGGTTCTTAGTGGTACTTGAAGAGGCAGCCATATGTGTCTTACCACTTCGTATTCCACTCTCCATACGTTCTTCAGTCATTATTAGCTCAGTGAACCCAGATGATGAGCTTCCAATTAGATGACTATAGAAAGGACCAGTTAGTGTACTCATAAACATGTCAACCAATTCTCTGTCAGTTAAAGGAGGTTGAACTCTGCTTGCAAGATCTCTCCACTTCTGGGCATACTCCTTGAAACTTTCTTTAGTACCCATAGACATGCTTTGGAGTTGCATGTGAGTTGGTGCTAAATCAGAGTTATATTGATATTGCATATAGAAGGCCTCAGCAAGATCATTCCAAGTACGAATATGGGTACTCTCCAGTTGATAGTACCATTCCAATTAAGCTTCATACAAACTCTCCTGGAAGAAATGAATCCACTACTTCCTATCAGCAGTGTGTGGCTGGATCCTCCGGACATAAGATCTCAAATGCAGCTTAGGACATGAAACACCATCATATACCATAAAAGTAGGAACCTTGAAACCAATAGGGGTAACAACTCCAGAAATCAAACTCAGATCTTCAAAATCCAACCCAGAAGACTTTTTTAATTCCATAGCATTCACCCGGTCCTCCAGTAACTTATACTTTTCATCACCAGTTGAATCATGGTAATAATTCTCCTCACAATCAGAATTCCCAGTTGTTCCATGTAAGTTATCCTCTTCTTTTGCAGAATCTTCATCTCCAGGGTTTTCAACCTCATCATCTGTCTTGATTGGACCTCTGAACCTCCTACCCATGTTGATGAAGCCAATTATTTTTCTGGTCTTCTTCTTGGTCAGGAGTGCCTTCAAATCTTCTTGTCCTTTGGAAAAGTTAGGACCATCTCTTAGAATTGAGCATTCTGAACTTGAAGATCTTTGACAGATTGTTCGAGAGCCATTTCTGCTGAAATAAACAGCGAGAAGATGGGAAACCTGTTGTGAAAACCTGTCATGCAATGATATGGTTATGTAGATGCATATGCAATGTTTTCAAGGACCACATAGGATTTAAATTTGTTTAAGGGAAAACAAAAACAAAACTTTCATTAGTATGGTCTTTTAAAATATAATTGCCCCTTAGGCTTACAACGAAAGAAAAATAAGCAAAGGTACAAAGGAAATAAATATGTTAAACTTAAGTCTCCCATGGACGCTTCCTCTTTGTGTTAAGATAGGTGTTGAGATTCCGCTCTTCGTGAAGTTGCTTTGTCAGCTCCAACACCTTTTCTTGGCTAGCTTTGAACTGAGTCTCAAAGGTATATTTTTGCTCCTTCAGTTGGATCCAAGACTTCTGCAGCTCTTCTAGATCAGTAGGAATGTCAAGATGAAGGATGGTATAAGGAACATCTCCTTTAAAAATAGGCTCTATAGTAACTGGTAGAATAGCAGGATATGGCATCATAAGAGTCTGAGCACGAGACCGCACCCATCTGAGGTAAGGTTCCATAGGAATATAGTACTTTGGTTCTAGAGTCTTACTATCAACCTTGTTTACCTTGCTTCAAGCTCGTATAAGCCTTTGATAGTAACCTTGAAGATTGTTGTCATAATCAAACACAATACCTTGAATAAGTATGTCATGAGGACCATTACTCCGAGCATAACCAAACTGACGTAGTGTCAAAGAAGGATTGTAGGTAATGCCCATCTTATGCCAAGGAGTGGCACATTAGGGAACTCTCCATAACGGTCAATGATAGTGACATTTTCCATAGGTAGGGAACACCAATGAATATCTGAATGAGAGAGTGACATTATCCTTTTAGACCACCTTAAACCTTGTTCATTCTTCATCACGGATCGAGGAAGGTAAGAAATAAACCACCTAGATATTAGAGGTATGCAACACATTAGAGTTCCTCGCGCCTTCGTAGTACGAGTTTGAAGAGAGTGTAAGATATCCCCAAGCAAGGTAGGCACAGGATTGTGAGTCAGGAATATGTTGATGGCGTGTACATCTATGAACTGGTCTGGATTAGGGAATAGTACCAAACCATAAATCAGCAAGGCTAATGTCTCCTCAAAAGCATTGTAACTCATAGCATCCAAGAACACCTGAGCTTTCTCTATCAATACTCTATCAAGAATACCCTTAACTCCACTTATTGTTTCTAGGACAATGTCTAATTTCTTCAAATGTAGGGCTGCAACAATGACTTCAGATTTAGTCTCCTTCTCTAAGCCCGTGAAAGGTTTTTGATCATGGATAGGTACACCAAGTATCTTGGAGAATTCTTCCATTATGGGCACTGTCAGACCCTAATTTTTGACCCTAAGATTTTCCGCATCTCATATGTATTTCGCATACAAACAAGATCACGTACTGGTTCATGTATCCCTTTTTAGGTGCAGGTCTATGCCTTGCAGAGGATCACCGTGTTTAATTTCTGTTATTTGTTTATATTCACTAACTTCTAACCAAAATATCAAAAAATATGGTGCAGTCTGCCTTTTCTTCTTCTCTGTGTTGCAGGATTTCAAAGACATGGCTGTGATTTTCAATTCAGATGTGGTTGTTCAATTATGATTCGATTCAGATGGATGTTTGACCTAATCTTGGTCAAACTATCAGAAGATTGTTTCAATTGCAAGTTGTGTGTGCCAGTGAATTTTCCTCAGACTGTGCGTATTCAAAGTTCAAGACTGTGTTATGTGTGAAGTCATCAGTTATCAGACAGTGTTTTGTGCGAAGTTCGGTTGGAATCTTTAGTGTTCATCGGTTCATCAAGGATTCACATGTGAATTTATTTTCCTTAGTGTGAATTCGAATAATCAAGACAGATTTCAAGTGATTGTGGTATAAGTGGCAGGTTGTGCAGTGGTTCAGAAGTGTCTGTGTTCATTTTATCAGTGGCTTGTGGAAAAATCTAGATTTTTGTTTGGGCTGAATAATCAATTTCATATCCATTCTCATCCGTTTACAAAATTAGTCCACATTCATTTCATAAATAATTTTCTTTCTAAACCAATTCCATTTTTCTATTATATCCAATTTTTCATCCATTCCAAAAAAAAGAACGATTATTATCCTATATAATCCATTTTCGATTTTTTATCCACAAAAAAAAAAACCATTTCCCATAACAACCATTATTCTAAATCATTTTTTTATTCCAATTTCTAAAACCATTATCCAGTAACCATAATCCATTTTCTATTTTTTACCAAAATAATTCATATTCGCCCAATTTAGTCGACTATCCATTTTATTGATTTCCTAAACCATTTTTTTTCTTTCTTACCACTATATAATTTTTTTTTATTATCCACCATTATTTTCTTTTAACCAAAATCATAAATTCTTTTTTTTTTTTACATAAAATCATTGCCAAAAATATGGAAAGGAAATAATCCAACAATAAGGCCCATTTACCATCACAAGAAAATGTTAAAAAAAACCCATAAACAATGAGCCATACACGTGCACGCATTCATTTCAAGACTTTTCCAAAGCAGCTCAAACAAGGACATATCCAAGTCGTAAACCGTATCAGCTGCTAGCATTCCCGCCGCACAACATCAACTAAAGCCAGTTTTCATCAGCTTTCCCCAAATACAAGCTCAGCTCACTTTCAATTCACAAACCTACACAACAAACACAAGCCAGCTACATGTAAACAACCTTCAGCACCTTTATCAACTAAAACACAACAACAACTTCAGCTTCACGTCACGCTTCACAAACCACACGCAGGCCCACAAGCTCAAGCCGCAGCAAGCCACACGCACATCACGCACCTGAAGCAAGTTGAAACGCAGATGAACGCAATGAATAAACAAATAAAACGCAGAAAACGATTCACAAAATCACGACAAGCAAAACGCATCTAGAATTTGAATTAAACACAAAAATTGAAAGCACATGGTATTGGTGACCATCAAAACGCAAGCAAGAAGCTGTAAAACGCATGCCCACACGGTCAGCCTTCAAACGCCTTCCTCATGACCCCAAAACGCCAGCGAAAATCACAAAAACAACATCCCAATTTCACTTCAAAAACTCACCCGATTTTCCTATAAATACAGCTCCATTTCTCCTCTTCTACCAAGCTTTGAAAGCCTAAAATCACCCTATCAAAATCAAATAACAAAGCTTCAAAATTCTGCATAAAGCTTTCACATTCCTCCATCTACAAATCCACCACAAATAAACCCGTAACACTCCCACACCTTAATCCATCTCTTCAAATTCAACAACAACCACAAGTTGAAGAATCTGAACAAGTGAAGAAAAAGAAGAGTGGAATTGGTTGTCTGATTTAATTTCGAAGGTAATTGGAAGAATTCATCGAATTTTCATGACTTCGATTCACGCTCCCTGGATGTTCTTGTACGAATTCAAACGGATATTTGACACATACATTTATTTTCGTTCGGAATCGACTCTTTTCGGAGCTCCGTCGCACCGATGCGGTGAAGCTTGACCTCCCATCCGCAATGAACAGTGTCGGCGTTCCTTTAGAGGAAGAAGAAGAATGTTGTTTATTCTTTTTTTTTATATTCGTTTAATAACCTCTGTTTTCATTTTTTTTTATTTTAATAAAAGTGTTTTGGGCCTAATGGAGGTTTGGATCCGGATTGCTGCTATACAACAGCCATAACCCTGCGCAGCACTCCCCCACTCTTATCATCTTTTTTTTATTTGTTTTAATAAAATTGGTATTCATTTTTTTTATATAGATTTTATTGTTTTTTTTAGGTGGAAAATAGATTTGGAGGAATATTTGAAAAAAGATTAATAAATATTTTTATATTGATTTTTTTTAATGGATTCTTACATTAAGATCCATTTTTCTTATTTCATCTCTTATTTTTATTTTTTGGTCGATGAGATCTCCGATTCGCGATTATTGGTTTTCGAAGGTGTTTAATCTTCATTATTTCAAATCTATGGATGAATGATCGTTTGGATCATTCTCCATACTTTGGAATCGTGATAGGTTGCCTTCGATAATTCAATGAGAAATCCCGATTAAGATTAGACTGTTACCTTTTCTTTTCGTGCGACATGTTTTCGGAGAATGATCCATTATATCATTTCTCTAACATGTATTAGCACAAATATTTTCCACCTTAATTGGTGGTGGTCGGCCTCATTTGTAGGGTAATTACTTCGTAAATTACTCGGCGATTGCTTAACATAGACCTAAACTTGTCCCGAATTCGGAATAAGATCCATTTGGATCCGGTTGCCTCGATTTTGGTTCTCTTTTTGTGGTTGTGTTTGATTAAGTTTATCATACCATTTCTATGTAAATATTATAATAATATTAATATACTAACCATTTAAATTCAATCTCTCGCACCTTATCCTCTTTATTTCAATTTCTCGTTCCTTATCTCTCTTATTATGCTTTTATATCATTCATCATATTGTTTATGTTTATATTGTTAGGCTTGTGATTTTTCTTTTGTCCATTTGGACACAAAAATATTAATAAAGGATTAAACATCTAAAATATTTGTGACTTTAATTTCAGACTATGGTTACTATCCTTAGCATGGGACTTGGAGTTGGACTTAGATTTTAGGATCTATCCCTTTGCTTGAGTTGTTATGGATTGAAGACTTTGGCTCCGATTGAGTTCACTTGATTATGAAGATGGAAATCCATTGTTCTCGAAAGAATGCTTGCCATATGGTTTGATCGTTCTTCCTTTAGCTTTTACATTCAAGTCTTAGGATAGTCCCTTCATCTCCTCCCACTTCTTCAATTTTCAAATCTCCTTCCTATTTCCAAAAACTTTCTTTGTTTTCAAACTTCAAACATTTTCGCAATCAAACCTTGACTTAGGTCATGCGGTTTTACTTTTTCATTTCATTTCCTTAATAAATGCTAAATCACATAAGCATATCGAAATTTTCTTTTCAAAAACTTTAAAACTTTCAAAACTCATTCAATTTTTTTGTGCCCTCGCGCACGTTTCTTTTAACCATTTTTTATGTTTAGATATGATTCATTCTTTCTAGCGGAATTATTCGCTAAAGAATGACGACTTATCTTTACATTTTAAAATCAATTCAACTCATTGTTCTTTTCACAATTTGTACCACGAACTACGAGGTTTTGATCTCGCATTGCACTTTGTGGGTACGTAGGCATGAGACGTTCGTCTCTTCAAACACAAAAATCTTAAAAAACATTCTTCTTCTCATCTCTTCAATCTTTTTTTAAGCAAACCATTTCAAACCAAAAAAGCAGTAAATATTTCAAAGGGCTCCCGTGGAGTACCACGGACATGTCGGGTGCGTAAAACCTTCCCGATTTGTAACCTATCCCCTTACCCATTCTCTGTTTGTTTCTTTTAGCTTTTGCTTTTAGATTCATTAGGTTTTATTCGTTCTTTTTACCTTTTTCCTTTTGGAAATAAATAAAAGCGCGGTGGCGACTCTGTGTACCTTGAGTTAAGTTAATCAATAGCTTACACTCATGATTTTACCGCTATAGAAAAGTGGCGACTCTGCTGGGGAGTCAATCTCTAAGTGGATTCGGCCTACTTTGATTTTTTTACTGCTTTAGTTTGATTTGTTTGTTACTTGGTTGTTCTGTTTTGGTTTTGGTGATCCTCTGTGAGATAGATTCTAACCCGGATCTGAGTGGAACTTATGATAGGAAGGCGATATTCGAAGCGATACGCGATGGAGTAGTCCAAAGCGATATCAATTTGATAATCTCTGTTGCACCCCAAAATTTGCCCTCACAATACAAGACTTTGTGTTCTAAGAAGGTTCACAAGGTTCACAAGTTTCTCAACACTTCCATAACCTTTCATGAGATTCATAATGTCCACAAGTTACTTTATGAAGGTTCACAAGGTTCACAAGCTTCTCAACATGTACAATACCTTTCTTGAAGTTCATGAAGTCCACAAGTTACTTCTTGAAGGTTCACAAGGTTCACAAGTTCCACAATGCTTTCAATACCTTTCATGAGGTTCATGAAGTCTACAAGTCACTTCTTGAAGGTTCATAAGGTTCACAAGTTTCTCTACATTTACAAGACCTTTCTTGAAGTTCATGAAGCCCACAAGTTACTTCTTGAAGGTTCACAAGGTTCACAAGTTTCACAATGATTACAAAGCTTTCCTGAGGCTTATGAGGTCTACAAAGCCACTTCATGAGGTTCACAAGGTTCACAAGCTTCACAATACCTCCCATGAGGTTCACAAGACATTTTATGAAGATTCACCAGGTTCACAAAGTTCACAATTGGTCAAAGAGGTTGACAATTCCCTCAGACAATGCACCTCCTAAGCAGTGCATCCAAAACTAGGGTTTTGACTTTAATCAGGCTAAATGGACTTCCAATACCTCAAGTGAGTTTCATAACAGCTTATATGTGTATGAGAACCCCCATGACAAGTTTCAAGACTTTTCTCAAAAGTTTGCTCAGTCAGATGATCAGATAAGTCAAAATCAGTCAGTGCAGTTAAAAAGTCAAACTGAAGTCAACTGTGGTCAAACCAAAGTCAAACTTCATGATTTTTTTTGCCAACATCAAGTATATGAAGTAAAATTCATCATTTGATCAAGGGTTGATCATGATTCATCAAGGAGATTCCAGATCATCAATAATCAGGAGTTTCTAAATTAGGGTTTCCTCAGTAAAAGTCAACTGAACTTTGACCAGGCATAACTTTCACATACTTCATCACCAAGTCTCCATCCAAAGCTCATTTTGAAGGAAATTGAATTCTCTACAACTTTGATGTTGAAGGTTAAGCCCAAAAATGCTTCATTTGAAATATATGATCTAAGACATTATAGGTCATTTCAAAAGTCAACAAAAAGTCAACAACTTCAAAAGGGCATAACTTGAGATTGGTAAATGATATGGATCTGAAACCAATGGGGTTGTTTAGAGGACTCTTCAAGATTTCCAAAAAGTCCAAGAACACCCTCATACCTTTAAAATTGAGGGAGATGTGCTTTTGCAAAGTTGGACAATTTTGTGATGGTTTATATTGAAAATGGAGGCCTAAAAGCAATTTTCTCCAAATGGGCTGGCCAAATTATAACCCAACCCATACAATAATACCATGCACGAAATTTCCATAATATTTTCATATTTTTTATTTTATTTAATTAATTTATTATGATTTATTATATTTAAAATCATTTTAAATTTAAATAAAATATAAAATCATGAAAATAAATTTTAATTTTATTTCTAGAAAGTCTTAAATCATATTTAAGTGTGATTGATACAAAAATTATGAAAAATATCCAAAGATAGCAAGTCTTCATGATCAAATATTTGAATTTTACAACACCATCTTTTTCAATCTTTTTTGGATCAAATATCCACATAACCAATGAGTTTTTCTGACCTAATTCACTCATGTATATATGCTTAACACAAACCTAACACCCATTGACGAAATCCAGCAGCCAAAGTGTAAGTTTATCATTCAAAAAATTCTTCCAAAAGTGACATTCGGGTTTTCAAATTCAGGACACTACAAGGTATTTTGAGAACATGGTTGGCTTCCTTGATCATCATGGAACATGAATTGGTCATTACATTGCCTCATAACATCACATATTGCTCTACCCGAATCAAATTTTACATTGAATTTCAATTTTTCGATTCTGATCATTTGTGCATCATTAATGAATTTTGTTTGATCTATTGTGTTTGTGAGGTTCCAAGGAATGTTTCTGGACAATTGGATTGAAGAATGAGTGTATAAAACGCAAACGGCCATGTTAGGGTTTATAACCTCATAATTAGGGTTTAACGTTTGAGTGCATATAAATAAATTCTGAAAACGTAGGATTGTTGTGTGAACTCTGAGGATTATGAATCACTAACCAATTTCATGAATTGATGCTGTTTCATGAGAGTTTGGATTTTCGCAGGTTTGAACAGGTAGCAAAATTCGCAGGAAAACTCCCAACTATTTTCGTAGCTAAATTCGCAGTGCTGGAGGTAGGAGATGACCTCCTCCCGCGCGTTTGAAAAATTCAAATATAAATTAAATATTTTATCTTTTGTTGTTAGTTTCTCTATCACACGCGCGTGTGTGTCTCAGTGGTAAGGCTTGCAGGCTTGTTGGATGATGGCATGGGTTCGAATCTGGCCTGTACCATTCTTTTGTTCTATTTTTTTAGGATAAAAGAAGATAGAATATATTATGCATTATGGCTATTCAATTATCAGATTGGCTCTTCCAGCCGGGTGGTGATGCGCGCGTTTGTGAATGTAAAGGTCCTGGGATCAAATCCCACCCCAGGCCTTTTTGATTTCTCATATTTTTTCTGGATTTTCAAAGGCAAGGAACAAAAGCCATTATGCTCTCCTCTTTCTCACCTGCGTGTGTGGTGGCCTGATGGTTTTTCTTGTTGTTTGCAAACATACTGACCTGGGTTCAAACCCCAGTCAGGTAAGTTTTTCATACTTTTTTCTTCTTTTATTTGTTTTATATATTATAATCTTAAATTAAAAATAATAAAAAATATATATGTTTTCTTTGATTTCCAAAATATATACATTTTCATAAATTATGTTTCTATGTCTTGTATTTAATTTATAATATGTACATATAAATTAAAATATTTTTGTATATAAACAAAACCCCAATTTTCTAATAAAACCCTAAAAATATAAACCCTAATTTTCACAACCCCTAAAAAATTTTCTAAAATAAAATCTAATTCTATTTTTCCCAGGTTATTTTATTTTCTAATTATTAATGTAATTATAACGTACATTTATTTATTTATTTAGTATGATTCATGTAAATATTATAAATATAATTATAAATTATTTCTCTCATCTAAAATATAAATATATTTCATATTATTAGAAATTAAAGTTTTGTAAATATACTTATAATTTATTTTTCTCTTTATATATTAAGTAAATACTTTTTATAACTTTTGTTTAGAAATAATTGAATTTATAATAATTAAGTTTTGTGGCTATAATATATTAAAAAAAATAACTTAATAATTTGTAAATAAAATTAAATCTTATAAATGCGAATATTTAATATAAGGTTTTGTAAATATGTTCTTATGATACTTAAAGTTTATATAATGTCTAAATATTTTTTATATAATTAAATTTTTGTAAATAATTAAAATTTATAATTATAATGTGCTTAAATTTTTTTTTTATTTGAAATTAGACTTTATGTTAATATCATTATAATATTGTTTCTATTTATTTTAATTATTGTTACTAACTAAATTGTCATGTATTATGATATTATATTTCTATTATTCTAAACTTGTTTATTCTTTCTAATTATTCTTATTATATTTACTAACCATATTATTATTTATTATTATATTTTTATTATTATGTTTCTAACCATGTTCATTATTTCTAAATTATTATTATTATTTTATTGTTACTAACCCATTATTATTATTATTTTTTATTTTTTATTATTGCTTATTATTTAATTTGCTATTTTATTTATTATTATTATTATTATGTTGTAATTGTTTCTTGGATGTAAATTTTGTAATATTTTAATTATTATTATTGCTATGGTTAGTAATTAGGGAGTGAAAAACATGTATGCTATTTAAAAATTAAATTAGATCACTTTAATCAAAGATAATTAAAATAAACATTCACACACACGTAAGTCGATTTTAATCGCCGTCTCACTTCCTAAGGTTATCCCTCAAGTTGCCTACGAATAATGGTCAAGTGGGGTGTATAAAGTAAGTCCCTTAAAAATAGAAAATCATCAAAGTCCCTCATGGTTGCCTATACGAATCGAGTCCCTTTCGAAAAAATGATGATAGTCCCTTATATGTGCTTAATACACCCCACAATGGCCTTAAAAAAAAATCAGAATGTCCCTAACATGTCCCTTAACATCCAAGGTAAAGACTACCTACTCCTTAATAGTAGGGATAGTCTTACCAAGGAAAGGAAAAAGAACAAAAAAGACTTTAAACATTAGGGTAGGTTCCTCTTACGTACTTGCTCACTTCAAAATTTTTCAAACTTAACAATTTCAAACAAATTTTCAAACAAGTTTTTTACACATCCGTACATGGATTATTATTAAACTATTCTGAAAATTTTTCTATTCACACACTACATTTTCAAAAACAATTTAAAGTGAGCTTAAGTACCTAAGAGCCCATGGATAACCATGGATGAAAAGGGTGCTAACACCTTCCCTTTTCATAACCTACCCCCCGGACCCAAAACATTCTCTTAAGGTCTTTCCTGTTCTTTTATAACCTTTCCTTTTGGATAAAATAAAAGTCGGTGGCGACTCTTGCTATCCGCAACATTACTTAAAGTCAGTTCTCCCACCGTGTTACAGAACTGGCGACTCTGCTGGGGATTCTATTTTAAGAGGGGTACCCTTAGGAATTAAAATCACTTTGAATTGTTTGCTTTGTTTGATTTATATTACTTGTTGGGGTGCTCTTATGTGTGAAAGGTCCTAACCCGGATCTAGTGTACCTTAGGTAAATGGCAATAGACCAAGGAAACTGTACGACGTATATCGATACGGTTGATCTGGTGGCCATAGTTAGTGCGACTTCTTGGTTGGTGCTTATATTCCTTAAGTCAAGTTGAGGATAATATTGAGGCTGCCATATGTTGTCAATGCACTAACTAACTTTTAGAACCCTAGTTAACTCATCTTGGCCTTTAGAAAGTAGTGAGGTAACCGGCTTTGGTGCAGACTGAAGTTGGTTGACACTCGATACTACGCTCAGTGAGATTCTAAACTTGGAGGGTTTTGGTTGGCAAGTAAGTTGCCTTCTGATCAACCACCCTTGTGAAGGATCAATGATATTGAGATCCCTTAGAACCTGGTTACTTTCATAGGACAGGATGAACTAACTAACTTCAGGGGAGGGTACTTACCTTTGAACCTCATGCAAGCCTTTAAACCTAGGGCAATTGTGTGACTTGTTTGTGTGTGCCACATGTTTGTGATTGAGCATAACATCATGACATCATCATGCATCATAAGCATAGCATTTTCACTAACCATTTCAAGGACCAAAGGATTTATCTTTGTTCTTTGTTGCAGGTCATGGCTTCAGCTTGTAGAAACACCATCAGGATCAACTTTGTAGGGATACCTCCCAAGCTTAAAGAGTTGGTTTCTCAAGTGTCTGATCACTCCCGGTTCAACAAGAGACATGGTCACCTATTGGATCTAGTCACTTCAGGGTTCAATGAAGACATGATGAGTGTCCTGTTCCAGTTCTTTGACCCTAAACACCATTGCTTTACATTTCCCGACTACCAACTAGTTCCAACCATGGAGGAGTTCTCTAAACTTCTGGGTATCCCTGTTCTTGATCAGAAACCATTCACAGGTTTGGAGAAGGAACTTAAACCTGAGGTTATTGCTGCAGCTCTACATCTGAAGAAGTCTGACATTGTTCTAGAAACGAGAAGTGGAGTCAAGGGTATTCTTGCCAAAGTATTAATGGATAAAGCTCAAATGTTCTTGAAGGCCATGAGCTATGATGCTTTTGAGGAGATCTTAGCCTTGCTGATATATGGCTTAGTATTGTTCCCCAATCCAGATCAGTTCATAGATGTTCATGCCATCAACATTTTCCTGAGTCACAATCCAGTACCTACATTGCTTGGAGACATCCTGCATTCTCTTCACACCCGTACTACAAGGGCAAGAGGAACTTTGATGTGCTGCATAACTTTACTATCCAGGTGGTTTATTTCTCACCTTCCTCGCTCAGTAATGAAGAATGAGCAAGGGATCAGATGGTCCAAGAGGATCATGTCACTATCTCACTCAGATATCCATTGGTGCTCCAGATCTATGGAGAATGTCACCATCATTGACCGTTGTGGGGAGTTTCCTAATGTGCCACTTCTAGGCATAAGAGGAGGCATCACCTACAACCCCTCTCTAGCTTTACGACAGTTTGGTTACGCTCGGAGCGATGGCCCACATGACATGTTGATTCAGGGCATTGTGTTTGATTACGACAACGATCTTCAGGGTTACCGTCAGAGATTCATACGAGCTTGGGGAAAGGTAAACAGGATTGACAGCAAGACACTGGAGCCTAAGTACACTATTCCTATGGAGGCTTATCTCAGATGGGTACGATTTCGTGCTCAGACACTCATGATGCCATATCCTGCCGTCCTACCAGTTACCATGGAACCTGTTGCTGAAGGAGACACATCTTATACCATCCTTCACCCAGACATGCCTACTGATATGGAAGACTTGCAGAGATCATGGATCCAATTGAAGGAGCAAAGGGATACTTTCGAGGCTCATTACAAAACAAGCCAAGCAAGGATCCTAGAGCTAACAAAGCAACTTCATGAGGAACGAAACCTCAACTCATACCTCAACACAAAGAGGAAACGTCCATGGGAGACTTAAAACCCCATCTTTTGTACTTATTTCACTTTCATTTTTTGTAAGCCTAAAAAGCAAAACAAGTTATTACTAATAAAAAGTTTACTTTCTTGTTTGTTTAAGCAAATTTAAATCCTGCGGTCCTTGAAAACATTGCATATGCATTCCCATATCATTTCATTGCATCACAGGTTTATAATTGTGCACAGGTTTCTCATCTTCTCGCTGTTTATTTCAGCAATGGCTCTTGAACAATCAGTTACGGATCTTCAGGCACAGAATGCACAGTTCCAGGAGCTGATCTTGAACCTGTCCAAGGGGCAAGATGATTTGAAGGCACTGCTGGCCAAGAAGACTAAGAAGACTAGAAGGTCTGCTGGGTTGCTCAACATGGGAAGAAGGTTCAAAGGTCCTGTCAAGACCAAGGAAGAGGTTGAAGACTATGAATCTGAAGAATCTGAGAAAGAGAGAGGCAGTCTCCACAACACTATGGGGGACTCTGATTCTGAGGCTAATTACTACCATGAGCCTAATGAAGACAAATTCAAGATGCTGGTGGATAGGATGGATGCTATGGAGTTGCAGAAATCATCTGGGCTGGATTTTGAGGATTTGAGTTTGATATCTGGGGTTGTGATACCCATTGGTTTCAAGGTTCCTACCTTTGTTGTTTATGATGGGGTCTCCTGTCCCAAGCTGCATTTGAGGTCTTATGTCAGAAGGATCCAACCCCACACTGCTGACAAAAAGTTGTGGATCCACTTTTTTCAAGAGAGCTTATCTGGAGCTCAGTTGGAGTGGTATTATCAGTTGGAGAGTGTTAACATCAGAGATTGGAATGATCTTGCTGAAGCTTTCTATAAGCAGTATCAATACAATGCTGACTTAGCCCCCACTCGCATGCAGCTTCAGAGTATGTCTATGGGTGCCAAAGAAAGTTTTAAGGAATATGCTCAGAAGTGGAGAGATTTAGCTGGAAGAGTTCAACCCCCTTTGACTGATAGGGAATTGGTTGATATGTTCATGTGTACGCTGAATGGTCCGTTTTACAGTCATCTCATTGGAAGCTCATCATCTGGTTTCACTGAGTTGATTATGACAGGAGAGCGGGTAGAGAATGGTATCAAGAGTGGTAAGATCCAAGTGGGCACTTCTTCATCAGGTGCTGCAAAGAAGCCTCCCACTGGGAAGAAAGAATCCAATGCTGTTTATGGTCCACCTGATCGTAACAGAAGGCATCAGTCTGTTAGTGTAGTTCATATTTCGAATCCAACTCCTGCAACAACAGAGCAGCCTCAAGGCAACCAACAGAGGGCTAGAAGACAGTTCACAAAGATCAACATGTCAATGGCTCAGGCATTGCAACACTTGTTGAAGGCTGAACTTATTACCCTGAGGGAGGCTCCTCAGAATCCCAATGTTACCTCTCCCAAGTACAATCCCAATGCACGATGTGCATATCATTCAAACTGTCCAGGACATGATACTAATAACTGCTGGGTCTTGAAGAATAAAATTCAAGATATGATTGATGCTGGAGAGATTGAGTTTGATCCACCAGGTACTCCAAATGTAATTACAGCTCCAATGCCAAATCACGAGAAGACTGTCAATGCCATTGATGAAGACATTGATGAAGATCTGCATGTCTATTCAGTTATGGAGTTGAGCACACCATTGTCTGTTATCAAAAAGAGGTTAGTACAAGCTGGGATCTTTCCAGGTTGTCATGAAGATTGTCTGTATTGTACCTATAAGCCGGATAGTTGCTTCATTTTGAGAGATGGAATTCAACGTCTCATGGATAAGTATACTATAGTGTTTGAAAGAAGACCAGCATCTGTAGAAAGTATGGTGGATCATCTGACTCAGGGTAAGAAGATTGAAGAGGTTGATATGGTTGACAAAGTACCGGTGAGAATCACTTCAAAGGGTCCCATCAAAATCACTCATCAGGGCCCAATCAAGATTACTGCTGAAGGTCCTGTGAAAGTTGTTGCTGAAGCCAGAGTGGCTCCTCTGATCATTACCACTCCTGGTCCTATTCCTTATACATCTGACAAAGCTGTGCCTTGGCACTATGGGTCTGATGTTTACATCCATGGTGTTAAGCAGGAACCTTTACCTGATGTGCCTGTTGACATTGACAATATTGCTGGATCTAGCAAGATCACTCGTAGTGGAAGAGTCTTCTCTCCTCCAGATACTTCCAAGAATGCAGTTACTCCTGCTGCTACTTCCACCACTGATGCTCGGGGCAAAGGTCCTGTTATTGAGCCTGTATCCACTGATGTGCCAGCTACTGATGATCTCTCTAAGCAGATGGAAGAAGTATTGAAAATCATTCGCAAGAGTGATTATGACATTGTTGATCAATTGGGGCATACTCCCTCAAAGATTTCTATGCTCTCCCTATTATTATGTTCTGAGGCTCATGCCAAGTCATTGATCAAGTTTCTGAAGATGGCTCATGTACCCAGTGCAATTTCTGTTGACCAATTTGAAAACTGTGTTGCCCACCTGACCTACGACAATGGGTTAGGATTTTCTGATGCAGATTTGACCCCTGCCAAGAGGGATCATAACAGGGCCTTGCATATTTCAATTGAATGCAGGGGCACTACCCTGTCCCATGTGTTGATAGACAATGATTCCTCCTTGAATGTGTTGCCCAAGGAAGTCCTGAACAAGCTGAGTCCTGAAGATGCTGTGCTGAAGCCCAGTAATATTGTGGTAAAGGCTTTTGATGGTTCTAGAAGAGTAGTGCATGGGGAAATTGATCTTCCAATTCAAGTTGGTTCTCAGGTGTTTACTGCTACATTTTATGTGATGGATATTCGTCCTTCATACTCTTGTCTGCTTGGTCGTCCCTGGATTCATGGGGCAGATGCTGTGACCTCTACATTGCACCAAAAGTTGAGATATCCGGTGAATGGAAAGGTTGTTACTGTCTATGGGGAAGAAGAGTACTTTGTCAGCCATGTGAATACTTTCAAGTATCTGGAAGTGGAAGGTGAATACATTGAAACTCCGTGTCAGTCATTTGAAGTGATTCCCTGGGTTGGTAATGTAGCTCCTCCTGCTGTGAAGAAAGTTCCTGTGGTCACCAGAAAACCTCCAACAATGGCAATGGCCTCCCTCAATGATGCTAGAGCTGTGGTGGATGAAGGTGGTTGTACTATTTGGGGTCAGCTTCCTGATATTCCATACAAGTCTGACAAGTTTGGTTTGGGTTTCACTGCAGAGTCCCAGAAGGCTGTTCGTCGTGCTCGTGCTGCTCGTGTCACTAATCAAGGGGTTATCAATGCTGTGGGAGACCATGATGAAGACTACAACTTGGATGCATGGATTTTTCCTACTGTGGGTGCTGGACTCAATAATTGGAAAGCTGAAGATGTTATCCCTATCTCCTTTAGTCAGGAGTAAATACTATTACTGTGTCGTTGCTTTTAAATTTGTAATTTATTAAACAATAAAACTTTCAAGCCATGTGCCTTACCCGGGGCACAATGGTGTGCTTGTTACGGGCTGTCATTTCATTTGCATACTTCATTCAATAAAATCAGTGGACGTTTCGTTTTCGTAAATATTGTGTTCCTTGTCTTTCTTTTCTTTTATTTTTTGTTTTATCAGCTATGTGTTCTTACACACACCCACATCACTAAAATGCAGATCCTCATCCACTCTGGATCCTGTTGATAACAGTTCTACTATTGCCAATTATAATTTCGAGAATCTGATCTATCAAACTGAAGACGGAAATGAGGACGATTGTGAAATACCTGTAGAGCTTGCTAGGTTGTTACAACAAGAAGAAAAAGCTATACAGCCACATGAAGAGCCAGTCGAAGTTGTGAATCTGGGAACTGAAGAAAACAGGAAAGAGGTCAAGATAGGGGCTGATTTAGAGGACAGTGTCAAGAGCAGGTTGATTCAGATGTTACGTGACTATGTGGAGATCTTTGCTTGGTCTTATGAAGATATGCCAGGGTTGGATACAGACATTGTGGTTCACCGTTTACCAGTGAAAGAAGATTGTCGTCCAAAGAAGCAGAAGGTTCGTCGTATGCGTCCTGAAATGTCAGAAAAGATCAAAGCAGAGGTAATGAAACAGTTCAATGCAGGGTTCTTAGCAGTGACTTCTTATCCTCAGTGGGTTGCAAATGTGGTACCGGTTCCTAAGAAAGATGGTAAGGTACGTATGTGCGTGGACTATAGAGATTTGAACAAGGCTAGCCCTAAAGATGACTTTCCACTTCCTCATATTGATATTCTGGTAGACAACACTGCTCAGTATAAGGTATTCTCTTTTATGGATGGTTTCTCTGGTTACAATCAGATCAAGATGGCACCTGAAGATATGGAGAAGACAACATTCGTGACACAGTGGGGCACCTTTTGCTATAAGGTAATGCCATTTGGTTTGAAGAATGCAGGGGCAACATATCAGCGTGCTATGGTGGCTTTGTTTCATGATATGATTCATCATGAGATAGAGGTATATGTAGATGATATGATAGCCAGGTCTCAGAATGAAGAGAAACATCTTGATCATCTGCACAAGTTGTTTGAGAGGTTGAAGAAATACAAGTTGAGATTGAATCCAAACAAGTGTACTTTTGGAGTTAGATCTGGAAAGCTCCTGGGTTTCATTGTTAGTGGAAAAGGTATTGAAGTGGATCCTGCAAAAGTGAAAGCTATACGAGAGATGCCAGCTCCCCGTACTGAGAAGGAGGTTAGAGGTTTCTTGGGACGATTGAACTACATTGCAAGATTTATTTCCCAGTTAACTACCATCTGTGAGCCAATCTTCAAGTTGTTGAAGAAAGATCAAGTGATGGAATGGAATGATGAGTGCCAGACTGCCTTTGATGAAATCAAGAGATATTTGCTAGAACCTCCAATTTTGATGCCACCAGTTGATGGAAGACCCTTGATCATGTACTTAACAGTGTTAGACAACTCAATGGGGTGTGTGTTGGGGCAACATGACGAGTCTGGTCGAAAAGAGCAGGCAATATACTACCTTAGCAAAAAGTTTACCGACTGTGAAACAAGATACTCACTGCTCGAGAAAACTTGCTGCGCTTTGGCCTGGGCTGCTCGCCGACTAAGACAGTATATGTTGACCCATACTACCTTGTTGATTTCGAAGATGGATCCAATCAAGTACGTATTTGAGAAACCTGCTCTCTCCGGAAGAATTGCAAGATGGCAAATGATATTAACAGAATATGATATACAGTATACTACTCAGAAGGCCATTAAAGGAAGTGTTGTTGCTGATCATTTGGCTCATCAAGCAGTGGATGATTACTAGTCAATGAGTTTTGATTTCCCTGATGAAGACATTATGCTTATTACCAAAGAACCTGGACAATATGACGGACCTGAACAAGGATCCCGATGGACTATGGTTTTTGATGGTGCTTCCAATGCACTTGGTAATGGTGTTGGTGTTGTGATTAGTTCCCCTGAAGGTTGTCATACCCCGATTACTGCCAGACTTTGTTTCCATTGTACCAATAACATGGCTGAATATGAGGCATGTATCCTGGGTATTAAAGCTGCTATTGATATGAAGATTCAGTTCCTTGATGTGTATGGAGATTCAGCCCTGGTAGTGAGTCAGATTAAAGGAGATTGGGATACCAAGCATGATAATCTCATTC
The DNA here is from genome assembly GCA_963966055.1 of Lathyrus aphaca. Classification (NCBI taxonomy): domain Eukaryota; kingdom Viridiplantae; phylum Streptophyta; class Magnoliopsida; order Fabales; family Fabaceae; genus Lathyrus; species Lathyrus aphaca. Next base: position 206,538,921 of record OZ014525.1, read on the forward strand.
CTTACAGAGAACATGTGTTGTCTTTGATTCCACATTTCAAAGAGATTACCTTTGAGCACATTCCACGGAGAGAAAATCAATTGGCAGATGCTTTGGCCACCATGGCATCTATGTTTGAGATTAGTTGGGATGATGAAGCTCCCAAGATTACTATTGATAGATTTGAAAAGCCTGCATACTGCAATGAGATTGATACAGAAGGTGCAGAGGAGAAGCCTTGGTTCTATGAAGTGAAAAGATATCTTGAAGCTCAGGAATTCCCTGAAGGGGCATCTGTCAAAGATAGGAAGTTCCTGAGAAGGTTTTCTGCTAAGTTCTTTTTGAGTAATGGGATTTTGTATAAGCGCAATCATGATTCAACTATGCTTTGTTGTGTGGATAAGAAGGAAGCAATTGAGATTATGGAAGAGATGCATGATGGGACCTTTGGCACTCATTCTAGTGGTCATACCATGGCAAAGAAGATATTGAGAGCAGGTTACTATTGGTCTACCATGGAAGCTGATTGCTACCAACACTCCAGAACGTGTCATAAATGTCAAATCTATGCTGATAAAGTACATGTACCTCCATCACCCTTGAATGTGTTGACTGCTCCTTGGCCCTTTGCCATGTGGGGCATTGATATGATTGGTGAGATCAAGCCTACTGCTTCTAATGGGCATCGTTTCATCCTGGTTGCTATTGATTACTTTACAAAGTGGGTAGAGGCAGCTTCATTTGCATCTGTGACTAAGAATGTTGTGGCTCGATTCGTTAAGAATAATCTCATATGTAGGTATGGCATCCCTGAAAGGATTATCACTGACAATGGCTCTAATCTGAACAACACTATGATTACTGATCTCTGCACGCAGTTCAAGATTAAGCATCACAACTCTTCTCCGTATCGTCCGAAGATGAATGGGGCAGTTGAAGCTGCTAATAAGAACATTAAGAAGATAGTACAGAAGATGACTGTTACTTACAAGGATTGGCATGAGATGTTACCATTTGCTCTTCATGGTTATCGTACTACAATACGTACTTCAACAGGGGCAACCCCATTCTCCTTAGTCTATGGTATGGAAGCAGTTCTGCCCATTGAAGTCCAGATTCCATCCTTAAGAATTATGAAAGATGCAGGCTTGGATGAAGATGAATGGATTCAGACTCGACTGGACCAGATAAATTTGATTGATGAAAAGAGGTTAGCAGCAGTTTGTCATGGCCAGATGTACCAGAAACGGATGATCAAGGCTTTTAACAAGAAGGTTAAGCCAAAGGTATATCAGGCTGGTGACTTGGTAATCAAGCGTATCATATTACCACAGGGTGATCCTAGGGGCAAGTGGACTCCAACATATGAAGGACCATTTGTAGTCAAGACAGTGTTCTCAGGAGGTGCCATGATATTGACTACAATGGATGGTGAAGACTTCCCACAGCCTGTAAACGCAGACATAGTTAAAAAATACTACGCATAAAAAGAGACCCGCTAGGTTGACAGGCCTAGGCAAAAATAAGGGCATCCCGGCAAACCCAAAAGGGTTTGGGCAAAAATTAGGGATATATATGAAAAGATGTACACCCGGCAAGTCGAAAACCTGAAAAGGCGGCTTGGGCAAAAAAGGGTATCCCGGTGGATTGAAAACCTGAAAGGGCAATCCAGGCAAAAGTTAGGGATTAAAGCGTATGACTATGTCTCGTTTGGATTACTCATGAAACTGCAACCAGTTGTACTACTTATTCAAGCTCGAACAGATAAAGCTCAATTCAATCGTTTCCGTCTCAACAGCAAGAAGATGAGATACTTGAGTGGCAATAGTAGAATTGAAACTCAATAGGATTGTTTCCCACATAGCTGACTCTTTTGTAAAACTTTATGACAAAATCCTCTTACTAGGGTTTATGTCTCCTTGTACAAACTTACCCATGTATGGGTCACTTTTGATATAAATAAATTCCATCTTTTGAATCCAGATTTACTTTTACCCTATTTACATAAGCGAAACGTCCATTGGTTGTGTTTGAATGTGTGTATGCTTTTGAATATGATTGATGTTTACCAGAAATGCATGTATGCTTTTAATATGATTGATGTTTACCAGAAATGCATGAAAATGCAGTAATAGTATTTACTAAGGACGGACGAGGGAAGGATTTCAACGAAGCTTCGCCGGTTCACCTTTACAAGACAGTTACAAACCCTCAGTAGGACGAATCCATCTTCATAAAGTCTCATCTCCCCTGGAATTTATATCCATCTCTTTTATCCTCATACGGATATTCGGGAATTTACTTTCCAATAAGGGTACGACGAACGAAGACGGCAAGTTATATTTGCCCCACCATCAAACATACGGGAAATTATCTATACCTTATTATCCCCAGCAGACAGAGGGTTATATATTCTTCGACAACAAATTGGGATTTATTTTCCCTGGCCAGCAGTTGTTATACGAAGATATCCAGACGCTTCCGGCAGAATCATATCATACATACGTCATTTACATCATACCATAGCATACATATCCATAGACATACAGTACATTACCTAAGTGCATCATATCATGCATGCATAAAGCATGAACTAATGTTATTATTCAGATGCTACCTTGTTTTCAGGTTAACTATTCAACAAACAAACTTATGATCTTTGGGACTGCTTTATTGTAACCTCAGGGTTACTTTATCCTCCTGACGAGCTTCTTATTACTTTGGGACCGCTTTATTGTAACCTCGGGGTTACTTTATCCTCCTGATAACTTCTCATGGCTTCAAGACTGCTTTAGAGCTATCCATTGCTCTATCCTCCTGAAATCATCTTATTACTTCAAGATTGCTTTAGAGTTATCATTATTGATTGCTCTATCCTCCTGAGGTCATATTACTACTTCAAGACTGCTTTAGAGCTACTGATTGCTCTATCCTCCTGAAGACATATCACATTATTATTTCAAGACTGCTTTGGAGTTGTCATTATTGATTGCTCTATCCTCCTGAAATCACATTATTATTTCAAGACTGCTTTAGAGCTATTCATTGCTCTATCCTCCTGAAATCATTACTTCAAGACTGCTTTAGAGCTATCCATTGCTCTATCCTCCTGAAATCATTACTTCAAGACTGCTTTAGAGTTATCATTATTGATTGCTCTATCCTCCTGAAATCATATTATTACTTCAAGACTGCTTTAGGGTTATCATTATTACTCTATCCTCATGAATATATGATGTTACATCAGTATTACTCCAGGACTGTTCAAGACTCCTGGCAGCTTTCATTATACCCATATTTTGGACTGCTTTATCTTCCAAGAAATATATCTGAAGAACTCTCCCCTAGTGGCATCTTTAAGCCCACTCAATCATATTCAACCATCAATATCACTCTATGCACTGGTGAGTGCAAATTTTTGGGCTTTTGTGTTCCATCCCCTTCAACCTTCCAGGTTATGACTGGCAAATATACCAATCTAACCCCTCAGGTTTCAGAAAATTGAACAGGGGCAGCTGTTGCACCCCAAAATTTGCCCTCACAATACAAGACTTTGTGTTCTAAGAAGGTTCACAAGGTTCACAAGTTTCTCAACACTTCCATAACCTTTCATGAGATTCATAATGTCCACAAGTTACTTTATGAAGGTTCACAAGGTTCACAAGCTTCTCAACATGTACAATACCTTTCTTGAAGTTCATGAAGTCCACAAGTTACTTCTTGAAGGTTCACAAGGTTCACAAGTTCCACAATGCTTTCAATACCTTTCATGAGGTTCATGAAGTCTACAAGTCACTTCTTGAAGGTTCATAAGGTTCACAAGTTTCTCTACATTTACAAGACCTTTCTTGAAGTTCATGAAGCCCACAAGTTACTTCTTGAAGGTTCACAAGGTTCACAAGTTTCACAATGATTACAAAGCTTTCCTGAGGCTTATGAGGTCTACAAAGCCACTTCATGAGGTTCACAAGGTTCACAAGCTTCACAATACCTCCCATGAGGTTCACAAGACATTTTATGAAGATTCACCAGGTTCACAAAGTTCACAATTGGTCAAAGAGGTTGACAATTCCCTCAGACAATGCACCTCCTAAGCAGTGCATCCAAAACTAGGGTTTTGACTTTAATCAGGCTAAATGGACTTCCAATACCTCAAGTGAGTTTCATAACAGCTTATATGTGTATGAGAACCCCCATGACAAGTTTCAAGACTTTTCTCAAAAGTTTGCTCAGTCAGATGATCAGATAAGTCAAAATCAGTCAGTGCAGTTAAAAAGTCAAACTGAAGTCAACTGTGGTCAAACCAAAGTCAAACTTCATGATTTTTTTTGCCAACATCAAGTATATGAAGTAAAATTCATCATTTGATCAAGGGTTGATCATGATTCATCAAGGAGATTCCAGATCATCAATAATCAGGAGTTTCTAAATTAGGGTTTCCTCAGTAAAAGTCAACTGAACTTTGACCAGGCATAACTTTCACATACTTCATCACCAAGTCTCCATCCAAAGCTCATTTTGAAGGAAATTGAATTCTATACAACTTTGATGTTGAAGGTTAAGCCCAAAAATGCTTCATTTGAAAGATATGATCTAAGACATTATAGGTCATTTCAAAAGTCAACAAAAAGTCAACAACTTCAAAAGGGCATAACTTGAGATTGGTAAATGATATGGATCTGAAACCAATGGGGTTGTTTAGAGGACTCTTCAATCTTTCCAAAAAGTCCAAGAACACACTCATACCTTTAAAATTGAGGGAGATGTGCTTTTGCAAAGTTGGACAATTTTGTGATGGTTTATATTGAAAATGGAGGCCTAAAAGCAATTTTCTCCAAATGGGCTGGCCAAATTATAACCCAACCCATACAATAATACCATGCACGAAATTTCCATAATATTTTCATATTTTTTATTTTATTTAATTAATTTATTATGATTTATTATATTTAAAATCATTTTAAATTTAAATAAAATATAAAATCATGAAAATAAATTTTAATTTTATTTCTAGAAAGTCTTAAATCATATTTAAGTGTGATTGATACAAAAATTATGAAAAATCTCCAAAGATAGCAAGTCTTCATGATCAAATATTTGAATTTTACAACACCATCTTTTTCAATCTTTTTTGGATCAAATATCCACATAACCAATGAGTTTTTCTGACCTAATTCACTCATGTATATATGCTTAACACAAACCTAACACCCATTGACGAAATCCAGCAGCCAAAGTGTAAGTTTATCATTCAAAAAATTCTTCCAAAAGTGACATTCGGGTTTTCAAATTCAGGACACTACAAGGTATTTTGAGAACATGGTTGGCTTCCTTGATCATCATGGAACATGAATTGGTCATTACATTGCCTCATAACATCACATATTGCTCTACCCGAATCAAATTTTACATTGAATTTCAATTTTTCGATTCTGATCATTTGTGCATCATTAATGAATTTTGTTTGATCTATTGTGTTTGTGAGGTTCCAAGGAATGTTTCTGGACAATTGGATTGAAGAATGAGTGTATAAAACGCAAACGGCCATGTTAGGGTTTATAACCTCATAATTAGGGTTTAACGTTTGAGTGCATATAAATAAATTCTGAAAACGTAGGATTGTTGTGTGAACTCTGAGGATTATGAATCACTAACCAATTTCATGAATTGATGCTGTTTCATGAGAGTTTGGATTTTCGCAGGTTTGAACAGGTAGCAAAATTCGCAGGAAAACTCCCAGCTATTTTCGTAGCTAAATTCGCAGTGCTGGAGGTAGGAGATGACCTCCTCCCGCGCGTTTGAAAAATTCAAATATAAATTAAATATTTTATCTTTTGTTGTTAGTTTGTCTATCACACGCGCGTGTGTGTCTCAGTGGTAAGGCTTGCAGGCTTGTTGGATGATGGCATGGGTTCGAATCTGGCCTGTACCATTCTTTTGTTCTATTTTTTTAGGATAAAAGAAGATAGAATATATTATGTATTATGGCTATTCAATTATCAGATTGGCTCTTCCAGCCGGGTGGTGATGCGCGCGTTTGTGAATGTAAAGGTCCTGGGATCAAATCCCACCCCAGGCCTTTTTGATTTCTCATATTTTTTCTGGATTTTCAAAGGCAAGGAACAAAAGCCATTATGCTCTCCTCTTTCTCACCTGCGTGTGTGGTGGCCTGATGGTTTTTCTTGTTGTTTGCAAACATACTGACCTGGGTTCAAACCCCAGTCAGGTAAGTTTTTCATACTTTTTTCTTCTTTTATTTGTTTTATATATTATAATCTTAAATTAAAAATAATAAAAAATATATATGTTTTCTTTGATTTCCAAAATATATACATTTTCATAAATTATGTTTCTATGTCTTGTATTTAATTTATAATATGTACATATAAATTAAAATATTTTTGTATATAAACAAAACCCCAATTTTCTAATAAAACCCTAAAAATATAAACCCTAATTTTCACAACCCCTAAAAAATTTTCTAAAATAAAATCTAATTCTATTTTTCCCAGGTTATTTTATTTTCTAATTATTAATGTAATTATAACGTACATTTATTTATTTATTTAGTATGATTCATGTAAATATTATAAATATAATTATAAATTATTTCTCTCATCTAAAATATAAATATATTTCATATTATTAGAAATTAAAGTTTTGTAAATATACTTATAATTTATTTTTCTCTTTATATATTAAGTAAATACTTTTTATAACTTTTGTTTAGAAATAATTGAATTTATAATAATTAAGTTTTGTGGCTATAATATATTAAAAAAAATAACTTAATAATTTGTAAATAAAATTAAATCTTATAAATGCGAATATTTAATATAAGGTTTTGTAAATATGTTCTTATGATACTTAAAGTTTATATAATGTCTAAATATTTTTTATATAATTAAATTTTTGTAAATAATTAAAATTTATAATTATAATGTGCTTAAAATTTTTTTTTATTTGAAATTAGACTTTATGTTAATATCATTATAATATTGTTTCTATTTATTTTAATTATTGTTACTAACTAAATTGTCATGTATTATGATATTATATTTCTATTATTCTAAACTTGTTTATTCTTTCTAATTATTCTTATTATATTTACTAACCATATTATTATTTATTATTATATTTTTATTATTATGTTTCTAACCATGTTCATTATTTCTAAATTATTATTATTATTTTATTGTTACTAACCCATTATTATTATTTTTTTTTATTTTTTATTATTGCTTATTATTTAATTTGCTATTTTATTTATTATTATTATTATTATGTTGTAATTGTTTCTTGGATGTAAATTTTGTAATATTTTAATTATTATTATTGCTATGGTTAGTAATTAGGGAGTGAAAAACATGTATGCTATTTAAAAATTAAATTAGATCACTTTAATCAAAGATAATTAAAATAAACATTCACACACACGTAAGTCGATTTTAATCGCCGTCTCACTTCCTAAGGTTATCCCTCAAGTTGCCTACGAATAATGGTCAAGTGGGGTGTATAAAGTAAGTCCCTTAAAAATAGAAAATCATCAAAGTCCCTCATGGTTGCCTATACGAATCGAGTCCCTTTCGAAAAAATGATGATAGTCCCTTATATGTGCTTAATACACCCCACAATGGCCTTCAAAAAAAATCAGAATGTCCCTAACATGTCCCTTAACATCCAAGGTAAAGACTACCTACTCCTTAATAGTAGGGATAGTCTTACCAAGGAAAGGAAAAAGAACAAAAAAGACTTTAAACATTAGGGTAGGTTCCTCTTACGTACTTGCTCACTTCAAAATTTTTCAAACTTAACAATTTCAAACAAATTTTCAAACAAGTTTTTTACACATCCGTACATGGATTATTATTAAACTATTCTGAAAATTTTTCTATTCACACACTACATTTTCAAAAACAATTTAAAGTGAGCTTAAGTACCTAAGAGCCCATGGATAACCATGGATGAAAAGGGTGCTAACACCTTCCCTTTTCATAACCTACCCCCCGGACCCAAAACATTCTCTTAAGGTCTTTCCTGTTCTTTTATAACCTTTCCTTTTGGATAAAATAAAAGTCGGTGGCGACTCTTGCTATCCGCAACATTACTTAAAGTCAGTTCTCCCACCGTGTTACAATCTCCACTCGGTTAGGCTCTCTTGGACTATCAATGTCATGACGAGTAATCGTACGTGGCATTATTTTCCGACCTTGAGCTGCTCATACTCAGGACCGTAGAACCCTTAACCAATCTAAGCCAATTTAGGAACGTAGTGCGGAAACTATCTGAGTGTAAACTTAAGGTGGTTGTCACGCGATACTACACTCGGACGAGGTCTATTTTAAGAATGTTATCGGTTGGGGAGTAATCCAACATACCGATGATATTCTAAAGATGGCTGTTAACTCCGGGAACCTCTGTTAGCACCCTTTTGGTTTTTTGCAGGTACAATGAAGACAAACTTTAGTACATGCCTTTGTGGGTTGTTGGTTCTTATCCCTTGACTCCATGCTCGTGATTCGAACCTTTGAACCTGTGTGCTTTGCGTGATCTTGTTTGTGGTTGTTGCATCTACATATTCATCATGATCATTATCACAACCATTTTTCAAGGAAAATAATTCCGATTATTGCAAATGTTAGAAAGAATAAATATTCCTTTTTTGTCAAGATTTTTCATGACCGTATTCTCGATGTTGACCATGTTTGCAATAATCGAGTTGTTTTTCTGAAAATGGAAGTGAACATTGCATATCATTGCATCCTCGCATAATCTTGTGTTCATCCGAGTTGTGTGGGAACTCATCCCGGTTCTTTCTTTCTTCAGTTGTCTGTTGATTCGTCAAGCTGACTCCTCACCACAGATACGGTACTAGAGCTACTAACAGATTGAGAGCTATCAGATTGAGAATGGAACACCAAGAACAAAATAATATGGAAGTTCGGATGGAGATTGATGAGTTGAAGGCCGGTATGACCAGGCTCACTGAAATGATGCAAGTTCTGATTGCTCGAGGTGAACCACCTCAAAGGACTGTTATCTCTGAAGTTTTTACTGTTGTTGTTGATCCTCCTGTTGTTCAGCAACAAGTTTCTACTTGGCCAGAATATGGGTTACCTCCGGATTATGTGCCAGTTTCTGCACCTGCTCAAGTGGGTGGTCCATCTGTTGTGCCAGTCTTTTCAGCTCCGACTTTTGTCGAACCTCAACCTGTTGTGCACACTACTGCTCAGACTACTTATCAGAATTCTCCTTTCTTGTACCAAGCTGCCGGTCCACAAGCTGAAAGTCAGGGTGAACCTGGATATATGGATGAAGTTAGAGAACAATGTTTGACTCTTGAGAAAAGGGTAAGAGTTTTAGAAGGAAAGGATGTCTTTGGTTCTGCTGCCATAGACATGTGTTTGGTTTCCGACTTGGTTCTTCCTTATAAGTTCAAGGTTCCTGTATTCGAGAAATACAATGGTCATACTTGTCCAAAGATTCATCTGCTGATGTATTGTCGCAAAATGGCTGCACATGCCAAGGATGACAAGCTGCTTATTCATTGTTTTCAAGATAGTTTGAGTGGTGCTTCTATGAAGTGGTATGTGGGACTTGAGAAGAGTCACATCCGAAGTTGGAAAGATTTATCTGATGCTTTTGTAAGGCAATATAAGTACAATCTGGACATGGCGCCTGACCGTCGTCAACTTCAAAACATGTCACAGAAAGAGAAAGAATCGTTCAAAGAGTATGCTCAGCGTTGGAGAGAGCTAGCTTCTCAAGTGGAACCACCTTTGCCCGAAAAAGAATTAATTGGTTTGTTCATGGACACTCTTCAACCGTTCTTTTGGGAGAAAATGGTCGGAAGTGTTTCATCTGGTTTTTCTGATCTAGTCACTATTGGAGAAAGACTAGAGGAAGGTATTAAGAAAGGTAAGATTACCAATTCTGAATCTCCCAATGCTGCAAGAAAGTCTTTTGGGAACTTTCACAAGAGAAAAGATGGTGATGCTTATGTTGTTTCAACTGAGAGGAGGCCTTATCGCCCGCAACAACGATATGTTCAACCATATGTATCTGCAATTGCTCCTGTTGTTAAAACTCAACCTGGTCAAACTCAAGTTCAAGTTCCATCTCAACCAGCTCAAGCTCAAGTTCAGATTCGAGCTCAAGCTCAGGCTCCTCATCCTGCTGCTGGACAAAATCAGTATCGCAATAGGTCAAACTTTGATCCTATACCGATGCCTTACACTGAATTGTTTCCTTCTTTGATTAAGAGTGGTTTAATTACTACTAGGCCTCCTCCTCCTGTTCCAAATCCTCTTCCAGTTGGTTATAGATCGGATCTCTGCTATGAGTTTCATCAAGGTGGAACTGGTCATGACTTGGAACATTGCTTTGCACTGAAGGCTAAAGTGCAAGAACTTATCAGGAACAACATCCTTTACTTTAATGACACTAATCCCAATGTTATCAACAATCCTTTGCCGAAGCTTGGGAAGTGAATCTTCTAGAAGACTTCAATTGTCAATTTTTCTTCAAGGCCAGAATATCAGACGGGACAGCTCATCCTTGTGGCTGATGGATCACTAGGCCATTGTTTCTTTATGTTTGCAATTTTCTTCAATCATATTAATTTGTTTGCTTTTAAGCTTGTTTGTATTTTCATGTTGGTTTTAATGAAATGAGCATTGCTTTGTTTTGATTCAATTTCATTTACTATTTGCATCTTTATGCTTTATACTTCAAAGTTCATTTATCTTTTCTCAAAGCTTTTACAATGATTGGAGGGAGGATGATGAAAATGAGATACTCATAACTGTTGATGGTATGCTTTCAATTGAGACTTGGTTGATGATATACAGGCATTGTTTCAAATCCCAAACACTGGAGAAATAAGGAAGTTAATCCCCTGTCAACCCCTTTTGAGCCTTGAAGTTAGAGTTTCTTTCTATTCGAAAAAACCCGCAATTTTTAACCCGGGGATGGGTAGTTTTCAATTAATTCAGATGTGCATTCAAGTACAAGAGAATCATTCAAGACACCTTTCAATACAGGTTTCAATCTCAAGCTTTCCTTCATACACATCAAAGAAGTGTTGAAGATGTTTCTCAATTCAAAAGCCAATGATGGTTCGTCGTAATCATTAAGCCATGCAGTCATTATCTTTCAAAAAAAATGATATTGAAAAAAAAAATTATTAAAAAAAAAAGGCAAAGCCCGCTAAGTCAAAACCTATGAAGGAGACTTAGGCAAAAAACTGGGGCATCCCGCTGGCTGTAAGTTCAAATGACACAGTTCAGGCAAAAATTAGGGATAATAAAAGAAATATTTGTCAAGAGGTCATCAAAATCCTCAACAAAAATAAGATGAGTGGACCAGAGTCCTCACTGGATAAAACAAAGGGAAAGATGTGACTGTTATCTCAAAATCCTTTGGCTTACGAACCATCTTCATCTGTGCAATCCTAAATTTCTGGGAACTTGAATGTATAGGCTGAATTAATTGAATGTAGGACTGGAGTTCATCACGAAGTTGGGTTGGGTACAAATAAACTTTGAGCCTATATCCTTTGATTCATAAACCATGAACCAGGCCACGTTACAACCTTCAAAAGTCCTAATTGAATCCAGGTTTCTTTTGAAAAGCACACTACAACGAGGTTGCGTAAACTGACTCCTAAGTTCGTTACCAATCATTTGTTTCTTATCTTTGCTTTACCTTTAATTTTGTCTCAACTGCCGTGTTTTGACAATGTTTTCATTTACTTTACATCAATAAATTTCATTCCAAAGATGATTCTTGATTTCAAACTTTGCATTGAACTTTGCATTAAAATTACCAGGTTTGTACAAACACCTGTTATTTGCAAATAAACTTTCCTCATAAAAGAATTTTCAAACAGTTAAGAAACTTGGCCAGTGATCTTATCAGGGGCAAAGTTTTTCTCAGTTCCTATGGTTCAGGTGTTGTTGCTCAGCGCAAGTTATTATCATATTTGGTTAGTCAGAAAATTCTCTGCAAGTTTCATACTGGATTTACCTTCTCAACATTCATTTCAAGAATTGAAGCCATGATCAGTTTATTCCTCTCAACAGTCATTTCAAGATGTGATTATTTTCTCCATCAGTAGTCAGGAACTGAATCCATTATCAGTTTACCTTCATCAGGCATTGAACTTGGGGCAACTTTCTTCAAGAATCCCCAAACAGCTTTGCATGATTTCTCCCAAAAGGTTTTCAACTTGATACAGTTTACTGGTGTGACAGAGATTTGTTCAGCAGTAGTATTTCTAATTTCCGAGCAGAATGGCAGTGATCTCTGTGTCGAGGAATCAGTCTTCCATCTTTTCCACTCCTCTAAGAGTCTAAACTGGTTGTCAGCATTTTCTCTCATTTTATCTCCTTGGGTGTGTTATTCCCCAGTCTTGTTTGTGTTTGCATATTTGAGTGTTTTAGTCCTCATTATGCATTTTCTCGGGTGTGTTATTCCCCAGTTTTGTTAACATTTGCATATTTGAGTGTTTGAGTCCTCATTATGCATGTTCTTGGGTGGTTTAGTCCCCATTTTCGTAAAGGTCTGCATACTGAGTGTTTTAGTCCTCATATGCATTTCTCGAGGTCTGGTTGTTTTCAACTTCTTACTTTTTGGTCAAAGTACAACTTACTTGGCATTTGTCTGTCTCTCCAGAACTTTTCCTTCACATACTTGTTGTGTCTTCTCAGATATTACACCCTTTTATCCGATTTCCATTCTCGGATGTCCATAGTGAAGTCATCATTGATTTGATGTACTGTCCCAGACCTTTTTCCATCTCATTCAGTTCTGTTCCTGAATGTTGTGATTCACATCTTGTCTGATTGCTATTCTCGGATGTTGTTATCATTTTCATTCCGATTGCCATTCTCGGATTTCCATGATTGGAGTCATCATTGAGTTGATGTACTTTCCCGAAATTTTCCCATTTCATTCAGTTCTGTTCCTGGATGTTGTGGTTCACATTTTTATCTGATTGCCATTCTCAGATGTTGTGATTACCTTTTTCCGATGCCATTCTCGGATATCCCTAGTATAGTCAGTAATGTCATCCTTGGATGCTTCTGGTGTACTTTTTCGGGACTTTTCTCACTTCATTCAGTGCCATTCCTGGATGTTGTGATTCTTTTTGTCCAATTGCCATTCTTGGACATTTTCGTCTCAACTAAGCTATGTTATGGTGTCTAGCATGCCGTTTTTCCCGTCGGAGTCTTATGCTCCTTATCCCCAGCGTTTATTTTATTTCTTGTGTCGTCTTATCCCTCACAGATTTCTCTGCATTTCATATACATCTCATATGCTTTCATAACATTTTTCATTTGCTGTCCATATCATTTTCATATCATTTTCGTATCATTTTCGTATCATATTGCTCGTTTCAATTCATTTCATTCCATTTTTTGGCACCTTAGGATAAAAAATTTGGGTGTTTTGTTATATTAAAGTATCTTCCATCTTGTCGAAATGAAGATTTCAATCTTCATTATCTCTGGATTGAATAAACTTAAATAGGGGCATCTGTCAGACCCTAATTTTTGACCCTAAGATTTTCCGCATCTCATCTGCATTTCGCATACAAACAAGATCACGTACTGGTTCATGTATCCCTTTTCAGGTGCAGGTCTATGCCTTGCAGAGGATCACCATGTTTTATTTCTGTTATTTGTTTATATTCACTAACTTCTAACCAAAATATCAAAAAATATGGTGCAGTCTACTTTTTCTTCTTCTCTGTGTTGCAGGATTTCAAAGACATGGCTGTGATTTTCAATTCAGATGTGGTTGTTCAATTATGATTCGATTCAGATGGATGTTTGACCTAATCTTGGTCAAACTATCAGAAGATTGTTTCAATTGCAAGTTGTGTGTGCCAGTGAATTTTCCTCAGACTGTGCGTATTCAAAGTTCAAGACTGTGTTATGTGTGAAGTCATCAGTTATCAGACAGTGTTTTGTGCGAAGTTCGGTTCGAATCTTTAGTGTTCATCAGTTCATCAAGGGTTCACATGTGGATTTATTTTCCTTAGTGTGAATTCGAATAATCAAGACAGATTTCAAGTGATTGTGGTATAAGTGGCAGGTTGTGCAGTGGTTCAGAAGTGTCTGTGTTCATTTTATCAGTGGCTTGTGGAAAAATCCAGATTTTTGTTTGGGCTAAATAATCAATTTCATATCCATTCTCATCCGTTTACAAAATTAGTCCACATTCATTTCATAAATAATTTTCTTTCTAAACCAATTCCATTTTTCTATTATATCCAATTTTTCATCCATTCCAAAAAAAAAGAACGATTATTATCCTATATAATCCATTTTCGATTTTTTATCCACAAAAAAAAAACATTTCCCATAACAACCATTATTCTAAATCATTTTTTTATTCCAATTTCTAAAACCATTATCCAGTAACCATAATCCATTTTCTATTTTTTACCAAAATAATTCATATTCGCCCAATTTAGTCGACTATCCATTTTATTGATTTCCTAAACCATTTTTTTTTCTTTCTTACCACTATATAATTTTTTTTATTATCCACCATTATTTTCTTTTAACCAAAATCATAAATTCTTTTTTTTTACATAAAATCATTGCCAAAAATATGGAAAGGAAATAATCCAACAATAAGGCCCATTTACCATCACAAGAAAATGTTTAAAAAAAACCCATAAACAATGAGCCATACACGTGCACGCATTCATTTCAAGACTTTTCCAAAGCAGCTCAAACAAGGACATATCCAAGTCGTAAACCGTATCAGCTGCTAGCATTCCCGCCGCACAACATCAACTAAAGCCAGCTTTCATCAGCTTTCCCCAAATACAAGCTCAGCTCACTTTCAATTCACAAGCCTACACAACAAACACAAGCCAACTACATGTAAACAACCTTCAGCACCTTTATCAACTAAAACGCAACAACAACTTCAGCTTCACGTCACGCTTCACAAACCACACGCAGGCCCACAAGCTCAAGCCGCAGCAAGCCACACGCACATCACGCACCTGAAGCAAGTTGAAACGCAGACGAACGCAATGAATAAACAAATAAAACGCAGAAAATGATTCACAAAATCACGGCAAGCAAAACGCATCTAGAATTTGAATTAAACACAAAAAATTGAAAGCACATGGTATTGGTGACCATCAAAACGCAAGCAAGAAGCTGTAAAACGCAGGCCCACACAGTCAGCCTTCAAACGCCTTCCTCATGACCCCAAAACGCCAGCGAAAATCACAAAAACAGCATCCCAATTTCACTTCAAAAACTCACCCGATTCTCCTATAAATACAGCTCCATTTCTCCTCTTCTACCAAGCTTTGAAAGCCTAAAATCACCCTGTCAAAATCAAATAACAAAGCTTCAAAATTATGCATAAAGCTTTCACATTCCTCCATCTACAAATCCACCACAAATAAACCCGTAACACTCCCACACCTTAATCCATCTCTTCAAATTCAACAACAACCACAAGTTGAAGAATCTGAACAAGTGAAGAAAAAGAAGAGTGGAATTGGTTGTCTGATTTAATTTCGAAGGTAATTGGAAGAATTCATCGAATTTTCATGACTTCGATTCACGCTCCCTGGATGTTCTTGTACGAATTTAAACGGATATTTGACACATACATTGATTTTCGTTCGGAATCGACTCTTTTCGGAGCTCCGTTGCACCGATGCGGTGAAGCTTGACCTCCCATCCGCAATGAACAGTGTCGGCGTTCCTTTAGAGGAAGAGGAAGAATGTTGTTTATTCTGTTTTTTTATATTCGTTTAATAACCTCTGTTTTCATTTTTATTTTTTTTATTTTAATAAAAGTGTTTTGGGCCTAATGGAGGTTTGGATCTGGATTGCTGCTATACAACAGCCATAACCCTGCGCAACACTCCCCCACTCTTATCATCTTTTTTTTATTTGTTTTAATAAAATTGGTATTCATTTTTTTATATAGATTTTATTGTTTTTTTTTAGGTGGAAAATAGATTTGGAGGAATATTTGAAAAAAGATTAAAAAATATTTTTATATTGATTTTTTTAATGGATTCTTACATTAAGATCCATTTTTCTTATTTCATCTCTTATTTTTATTTGTTGGTCGATGAGATCTCCGATTCGCGATTATTGGTTTTCGAAGGTGTTTAATCTTCATTATTTCAAATCTATGTGTTGCGGTGAGAATCAGATACCAAGCTATTAAGTGAGCTTGAATCGCAAAACTTTTATGTTCACCACCGACTTTAATTTAATCCAAAGGGAAAAGGGAAAAAGATCGTAAAACCCTAAATGAGGAGAAACTAGGTTCGGGGGTTGATTATACCTAGGGAAGGTGTTAGCATCCTAAGCATCCGCAGTATCCTACGGGAACCTCTTGTTAATATTTGTGTTATTGTTATTTATTGCTTGTTAAAACTAAAGGAACCTAAGGTTTTTATTTCTAATGGTGCTCGCACAACATCGCATCGATGCCTACGTATCGGGTATAGAATCAGAGCACTCGTAGTTCTCCTAAGGATTAACGAACACTTGGTTACGCTCAAGGTTCGCGGGGGAAAGTAAGTGTTATGGAAAGCACTCACGTGACTTAACAAAGTCACAAAAAGTTATAAAATAAAACACTAAGGACCTAATGGCTAAGGACCTAAGGATGAGGGACCTAATTGCTAAGGTCAAAGAAAAAAAGAGGGACCTAATTGCTAAGGTCAAAATGGTAACTAGGGGTGGCTAAACTTCCTATGACATTGAGTCAACTGCAGGAGTTCTTTCCCTTTTGGATTGAAATGATAAAAGCATAAAGAAAAAAAAGGGTGTGCAAGCTCCTAAGACTAGGCAAAGGTTGCTACTTGCAAAAATGGACTGAATAAAGTAAATAGAAATGCAAGGTAAAAAGCTTAGTAACCGGGCTATGGCTCGATATGTGGATCGAGAATGCGGGGTGGAAGACAAACGTGGTGCGTCAATTTGCTTAAGTTGGAAAGCCATGAAGTGTAAAGACTGTGCAGATGGCGATCGTAAAACGACCGACTTACGTGTGTGAGTGAAGTGTATATGAACTCAACTTGGCGTTGGACCATGGATTTATTATCTTTGAAAAAATTAAAGTCTAAAAAGTGTGCGCTTTCAATTTTATCTTAACAAGTATATGGTCTTGATGCAAAATAAAATAATAAAAAAAAATGCATGGCATATATACAACCAAAATAATAATAAAATAAAAAAAATTATAAAAAAGAACTCTCACTAAGAGATAAACCTAAAATTAAACCTCTCAAGCTAATGGGACACCTCTAAATAGATCAAACATAAACTACCCAACAACTAAATAAAAACTAATAAAAAAACATTATTTTTATTATTTTTAATTATTTTTAGATTTTTCAAAGAAAAAGATAAATTGAAAATAACTTCTAAAACCTTAAGTTTGAAATAAGATAAAATTGATTTTGAAAATAATTAGACAAAATAGAAGAAAATATTTTTTATTTTTTATTTTTTTTAAGTATACTTAAAGAAAGTAATAAATTAAAATTAAAATGATAATAAAAATAATAACAATTTTTTAATAACAAAAGTTTAGTAAAGATAAAGAAATGTTTTTTTTTTTTAGAATAAACAAAAAAAAAAAAAAAAAGAAATAAATAAGAAAAAGTTTATTTTTTGGTTTTTTAGATATGTTAAGTGAAAGTTAAATAAAATAAAAGAAGGTTAAATATAAATAATTTTTTTTGGGTTTTCTATAACAATATATGAAAATAAAGTAAGGTGAAAGCTAAAACTTGTTTTTTTGATTTTTTTCTAACAAATATTTAAGAATAATAAAATGAGATAAATGACAACTTTTTGATTTGATTTTTTTTAATAATAATATCTAATAATAATAAAAGGAGAAATGCTATAAATTTTGATTTGAATTTTTTCTAAATGAGACCTAAAGATAAGGAAAGAGACTAAGTATATTTTTTTTGAATTTTTTTCTAACAATACCTATAAATAAGGAAAGAGACTAAGTATATTTATTTTTTTGAATTTTTTCTAATAATACCTATAAATAAGGAAATAGACTAAGTACATTTATTTTTGAATTTTTTTCTAACAATGCCTATAAATAAGAAAAGAGACTAAGTATATTTATTTTTTTGAATTTTTCTCTAATAATACCTATAAATAAGGAAATAGACTAAGTACATTTATTTTTTTGAATTTTTTCTAATAATACCTATAAATATGGAAAAAGAGAAAATATATTGATTTCTTTTTATATATTATAATAATAATATCTAAATTTAAGGAAAGAAAATAAGTATAATGATTTTTTCTAATAATACCTAAAAATAAGGAAAGAGAGAAAATATATTGATTTTTTTTTATATTATAATAATAATATCTAAATTTAAGGAAAGAAAATAAGTATAATGATTTTTTCTAATAATACCTAAAAATAAGGAAAGAGAGAAAATATATTGATTTTTTTTTTTATATTATAATAATATCTAAATTTAAGGAAAGAAAATAAGTATAATGATTTTTTTTTAATAATACCTAAAAATAAGGAAAGAGAATAAGTATATTTATTTATTATTTATTTATTAAATGAAAATATCAAAAATGGTAATTAACTAAGAAATAGTAAATTAAATTAAATCTAAAATAAATAAATAAAAGTAAAACTAAATAATAAGAATATTTTTAGAACTTTATAAAATAAAATAAAATAAACTGAAAACAAAGAAACTAAATTAAAGCCATTGGAAAAAAGATATGGAAAATTAAATTATCATTAAAGTCTATATTAAATCAAATTAAATAAAAAAAACTCAGTTAATTAAATCCTCTTGGTCTCTCAACTCACGTTCATCTCTCACAAAAGCAACTGAACACTTTATCTCTCTCTCAACGTTCTCAGTCTCTCTCTACTCACTGCAACGATCAAACTCTCTCAAAGTTCTCTCTCATTACCCTCTCCAACGATCTCCTCTCTGATTTGTCTTTCACTTTCACTCAAATCAACGCTCAATATTTCTTTCTATCTCACCTAAACCCTTCACCGGAGAACTCGCCAGAAATCTCTCGCTCTCTCTCTCAGATTTGGTTCAAATCGCGGTACTCTCTCAAGGATCCGCGGGTGGTTGGCTTCTCGGTTTGATGGTGCAAAGGGTGGTTGATGAGGTTTCGCGGAAAGGGTTTTGACGGCAGATTTCAACTCGGCGGCTGTGGTTTGGTTAATTTGTGCGGTTAGTGTTCGTTTGGTGTTGTTGTTGGTCGCCGGCGGTTCGGATTTGGTTTTGGAAGGTTAATGGTGGATGAATTTTGGCTTGGTTTTTTGCTGTGTTGCTGGAAGGTGGCGTTTGGACAGTGATGGGTCGGCGGGGCTGGTTTATGAAGAGGGTGACGTCGGCGTGTTTGCAGGTATCATGAGGTTTTTTTAGTCTGAGTTTTGTGCTTAATGTGGTGTTGGTGGAAGATTTGTTTTCATCCGCAAAATCTCTCTCATGCTTTGGTTTCTCTGCATTTTCTGATTTGATTTGGCTTTTTGGTTTTCGGTTAGGTTGTGATGAACAGAGTATTTGCGGTTTTGATGGCGAAAAAGAGTGATGAGTTCCAAGGTTCAGATTATGTGTGTTTCGGTTTTATGAGGTTATGAATGGGTTGTTCTTGGATCTGTGTTTGGTCAGAATAAAAAAATGGTGAGGGTGATTGTATGGATTGAAGAGCAAAGTCATGAGGATATTTTTTTGGTAAATTCTGAGACTTGTTGTAATTTTATGCAGAGTGTTCTTTTTTTTCGTCTCAAACTCTCTGTGATTTTGTGTGTGATTCAGATTTTTGCTTGCGTGAAGGTTCGTTCGCAATTTTTTCTGATTTATGCTTCGGTTGTGTTTAGGTCGGGAAAGCTCGAGGTTGGTTCAGGCCTGAGCTTTGGCTTGGAAGGGTGGTTTGAGATGACAAGGGTGGTGATTTCCGGCGATTCGGCGAGTGTTGGCTGGGATGGTTTTCAGAGATTGTTGAGGTGAGGTTATGGTGTCTTGGTAGATGTTGTGAGCTTATGGCTAATGGTGGCAGCAGTAAATTCGCTGGTTTTCCAGGTCTGTTTTGAAGAAGAGCAAAGAAGTTTAAGGTGAGTTGTTGTGAAATGAATGATTTGGAGGATTATGAAGCTGAGGATTGGTTGGATGGTGTTGTTGAAGAAGGTTTGTGGTGAAACGGCGGTGAGTATGAAGGCTGAAACTTCTCTGTGTTTTTTTTTGAAAAAAGCTTTGGAGAGGATAAACGAAGGTGAACGGTGGATCTGGTGAGGTGGTCGAGTTTCTGGATTTTGTGCGAAACGAATCAGAGGTGGTAAGTTGAGTGTTTCTGGATTTGTGCGTTTCTGTTTCAGTTATTTTGTTTTGAAAAAAAAGGCTTGATGGAAATTTTGTTGAAGGATGGTTTTGAATGAATCTCTTCTTCTTCTTTTTTTTTGTTTTCTGATTTGTGGTTCAAATGGATTTTACAGTGGTAATGAGCAATGATTTGTGAAGGTTTTGTTGAAAACAGGTTGTGGTATGTTGATATTCGGGGTTATGATTTGTGTATGGTTATTGGTGTGGAAGAACAGAGGTTTCATGGTTTTAACGGTTTGTGTTTGGATTGAAACAGGTGAAAGGTTCGCGGATGGATTTCGATGGTGGTTTCAGAAGGTTTCAAGCGGTGGGGAAAGGTAAAGGTAATGGTGAAACGAGACTGGTTTTTTGGCTTCCTGTTGCTGCCACTGTTTTTGTGATGGTATGCTGATTTTTCTGGTATTTGCTTTGTTTTGCAGGATGACAAATTTGGTTGATACTTTAATGGCAGGTTGGTTTCCTCTTCTTCGTCTTATCTTCTTTATTATTTCTGTTTTTTGGTGTATGAAAAATGGTTTGTTCTTTTCTTTGCAGGTCTCTTGAAAATGGATGGGATGGTTATCAGATGCAAGCGAGGTTCGGTGTATTTGTTATTGATGGTGTATATGATGTCGTTGCGGTTTTGATGAGTTGAGAAGGAAGGTTGAATAGTTGTGTATGGTTTTAACTATTTTTTTTTTGAAGTTTTAACATAAAGTTTGTTTTGTGTATACAGGCTTAAAATTGAAATGAAATTGAAAGGAAAAAAAAAGAAACTAAACCATGGACAACATGCTGAAAAGAAATAAAAGGAAAGAGAACAATACCGACCCGAACGTTATCGGGGTGAAGAGTCCACAAGTGGTAAGCCTCCTATTCCTCTTCTGAGATTCTTCTGAAACTTGTTGCTGAATTTTGCATTCTCTCTTTTCTTCCTCTTCCCTTTTTTTGTGATTTTTGTTTGAAGTTGGGGCTGTTTTTGGTTGGTGTTTGAGGGCTGATTTGGTGTGAGTTTGAGGCTGAATTTTTGTGGTGTTTGTATGGCTGATTTCAGTGGTGTTTTGGCTGAGTTTTTTTTTGTATTTTGGGTTGTTTTATGGCAGTTTTTTGAGGGCTGGGTTTTGTGTGTTTTGGGGCTGTTTGTGTTGCTCTGAGGGCTGCTTGCAGTGTTTTTTTGGGGGGGCTGTTTGTGTTGCTCTGAGGGCTGCTAACAGTGTTTTTTTGGGGGGCTGTTTGTGTTGCTCTGAGGGCTGCTAACTTCTCCTTTTTTTCCAATGTAACAGTGCTATATGTATGACTTCCTTAGGGTTTTTTTTTGAATTTGAAAATGTGTACTGTATAACTTGTAGGTGAAGGGTGTTTTGAGAGAGGGGACACAATCTGAAAAATTGTTGCAATGGAGTAGTGGAGCAGAATTGCAGGTCTGTTTTGGGGGCTGATTTGGAGCTGAAACTTGTGCCTTGTGCTGCTGAATTTTTGTATTTTTGTGTGGTTGTGTTGTACATATTTTTTTTGTAGTTGTAATATAAACAAATATTTGGAATAAAGGTTGGATTTTTAAAATGAATCTTGAATAAAAGAAATTTGACATTTGGAATGACATTTGGAATTGAATTTGAATAGAATTGGATTTTGAATTTGGTGGAATAGAAAATAAACATAGGACTTAAACAAAATAAAATAAATGACTTGAATAATAAATAAATAAAAAATCAAATTATAAATTGAGATTGAATTAGAAATAGAACTTAAAAAAAAGAATTAAAAATAAAATTGGGAATTGGGAATTAAATTAGAAATGGAATTTTAAAGAAAAGTAAATTAAAAATAAATTAGAAATTGAAATTAAATTAGAGTAAACTAAAAAATAAATTAGAAATTGAAATTAAATTAAGAAATAGAAACTTGAAAATGAGTTGAAAAAAGATAAACATAAAAATTGGAGATTAAAAGTAAATTAGGAATGGAAACTAAAAGGAGTGAATTAAAAATAAAAAAATTGAAAAATAGAATCCATTAAGAAATAAAACTTGAAAATTGAAAAATAGAAATAAAATACATTTAGAAAAACTTAAAAATTAGAAATAAAATTATATATTTTTTTTAACAAAACTTTGGGAATAAAAATAAAGATTAAGTTTCTTTTTTAAAAGTTAGAAATGAATTAAAAGTTAGAAATGAATTAAAAATTAAATTTGGGATGACAACTTAGAAGTGAAAAGAAAATTAAAATTAACTTTGATGAATAACTAGAAAATGAGTGAAAGTAAACTGAAAATAAATCTGGAATTCTCTGCTAAATGCGATGAATGTATGATGCGAACAGTTAGGGGTAAAATTTGGGGTGTGACAGTTGCCCCTATTTAAATAACTTTACCAGATGGCGTGAATGACGATAGACACTCAGGCGATCAGGGTGAAAGGTATTTAAATACAGAAATAACCGGAAATTTTGCCCCTAAATGCAATGTTATGCTGGACTACAAATCTATCTAACTCTGCAACTCTTATGCAATGAAATGATGATTATGGTATGAATGATCAGAATGAGAAAAATCGACGACCACAAGCCAAAACTCACTGGGGATGACATACACTGGGGACGACAGACACTGGGGATAAAGAAACGAAAACGGGAAATATTCAAAGTGATAAATCAACAGGTTCAAGTGTAACTGTTGACACTAAGAATAACAAAAGACGGGAACAAAAGGAAATCCAAAGCGTTGGATCAACGAACACATACAAAATAAAATAAAATTCAAAGTGACTGCACAGTGGCTCGATGCGACCAACTGACACCAAGAAATACAAATAAGACAAGGAAATAAATCGAAGTGGTAGATCAACAGCTCTATGCGACCAATTGACTGTGAGAAGAAAAACAACATATTCGAAGTGGATGCGCAGCGGCTCGATGCGACCAGCTGACACTAAGAATACAACAAAATAATCATTCAAAGTGAATGTGCAGTGGCTCTATGCGACCAACTGTCACTGAAAATGATAATCATAATATTCGAAGTGAATGCGCAGCGGCTCGATGCGACCAACTGACACTAAGAATAATCAACAAAAATATTCAAAACGAATACGCAGTGGCTCGATGCGACCAACTGATACTAAGAATAGAAATGACACAAAATTCAAAGTGAATGCGCAGCGGCTCGATGCGACCAACTGACACTAAGAATAATCAACAAAAATAAACATTCAAAGTGAATGCACAGCGGCTCGATGCGACCAACTGTCACTGAGAATGACAACAAGCTTATTCAAGGTGAATGCGCAGCGGCTCGATGCGACCAACTGACACCATGAATAACAACAAAAATAAACATTCAAAGTGAATGCACAGCGGCTCGATGCGACCAACTGACACTAAGAATGACAACAAAATAAACACTCAAAGTGAATGTACAGCGGCTCGATGCGACCAATTAGCACTGGAACGATAAACGTAATATTCAAAGTGAATGTGCAGCGGCTCGATGCGACCAACTGACACTAAGAATAATCAACAAAAATAAACATTCAAAGTGAATGCACAGCGGCTCGATGCGACCAACTGTCACTGAGAATAATCAACAAAAATATTCGAAGTGGAAGCACAATAGATTCGAAACCTATTAACACTACAAAAGAAAGCCAAGATACACTCAAAGCGAATGCGCAACAAGTTGAAAAACGGTTGACACTAAGAATGATAAAGACAAAGTAGTCAAAGTATTCAAAATGGTAAATTAGCAGGTTCAAATGTAACTGCTAACACTGAGGATAAGGAAGGAAATCACAATGATTTAGTAGCGACTCTATGCGACCAGCTAGCATTGGGGATATAATGCAGATCACCCAAAGATGGATCAACGGCTCTAAGCGACCGGCTAACACGAAAAAAGTAACAACAAAATATGTTGGAGTTTTCAAATAAGATAAGATATCCAACCTCGGGAAATTCCTTCAGGAACTATCAGGAGAAAGGGTACAAACATGTGTCAAAATCAAATGGACTTGGATTTTAAGCAAAAGGTTTCAGGACCTGCTTAAAAGATTTGTGCCAATGACAATTGGACTTCAAGGAGACGTTGGTGGTCATAAAGACAAATACCAACCACAATTAGAATTCCACGGGGAACACCAGCAATTACTGGGGACAAAACATTGGTAAACCAAACTTCGGGTACCAACAACAATGAATTTTCAAATTGAACACTAATGATATCTGGACTTGGAGTTAGACAGACGCCAAATGGGGAAAGAAAAATGCTAATGTCAAATGTGCATGATTGAGCATGATGCGAATGATCATGATATGCAAATGTTGACTCTAAAGAGACAAAGAGTTTTGACAAGACTCAAAGAAGGAGTAGGCTCTCAACACCAATACTTAGATGAGCAATATGAAAAACACTGGGGAGATGTCTTCGAACTTGGGAATCATGCTTGGTCCAAGGATCCATCCAAGAGTGTTATCAGTTTTGAACTTCGATGGGGATTTCTGTAACAATAGTATAAAAGTGTTGTTGCAAACCAGGACTTCTTGGGGAAGCAGAAGTTTTTTCAATTTTCCCAAAGTCAAAGAAACTTGAAAGTTTTTTCAGTATGTTTTCAAAAACATTTTCTTAAAAAAAAACTTGTCATTTTCAGAGTTAAATTGTAATAAAGTGATGGCATTTTGCATAACAAAAGAAAATAAGAGGTTGAATAACAAAATTCATAGGCAAAGTTTGTATTTTATTCAAGAATGGTAGCTTGCCAATGGCAAAAACTCCATGGGAAATTACAATTTGAAATGGCAATGGGGAAAGGTCTACATTGAATCCAACGACCACTACAATCCCTAATAACTAAGACTGTCCGACACCTTGCTTCCGACGAGAGCAAATGGATCGATCTTCCAGTATGATTCTTCAGTAATGATAAACACCATCTGACACAGTCAAATGCCTTTGTCCCTAACTTTTGCCTGGATCGCCCTTTCGGGTTTTCAATCCACCGGGACGCTCTTTTTTGCCTAAGCCGCCCTTTCGGGTTTTCAACTTAGCGAGCTCTTATTTTCTCATTTTTATCCTTAACTTTTGCCTGGATCTCCTTCATAGGTTTTGATCCACCGGGATACCCATTTTTGCCTAGGTCGCCATTTCTGGTTTTCGACCTATCGGGTTTTATTTAGGCATAATACTTTTTGACTGCATCAGAATTCACCGGGTGTTTCAGCTGTTCACCATCCATAGTTGTAAGGATTAAGGAACCTCCGGAGAATGCCACCTTCACAACATATGGGCCTTCATAGTTAGGACTCCATTTTCCACGCATGTCTTTGTGGACTGGCAAGATTTTCTTGAGTACAAGATCTCCTTCTTTGAATTCTCGGATACGGACTTTCTTGTCAAATGCTCTCTTGATGCGCTTCTGGTACATCTGGCCATGGCACATGGCAGTCATTCTCTTCTCGTCAATGAGGTTCAGTTGGTCGAACCTGTTCTGGACCCACTTAGCTTCCTCAAGTTTGGTTTCCATCAAGATTCTCAAAGATGGTATCTCTACTTCAATAGGGAGAACTGCATCCATCCCATACACTAGAGAGAAAGGGGTTGCCCTTGTTGAAGTGCGGACTGACGTTCTGTATCCGTGTAAAGCATATGGTAACATTTCGTGCCAATCTTTGTAAGTTTTTACCATCTTTTGCAGAATCTTTTTGATGTTCTTGTTTGCAGCTTCAACAGCTCCATTCATCTTCGGTCGATACGGAGAAGAGTTATGATGTTCAATCTTGAATGTCTCACACAGCTCTTTCATTGTTTTGTTATTCAAGTTGGTCCCATTATCTGTGATGATTCGGCTTGGGATTCCATAACGGCAGATAATTTGGTTCTTGATGAAACGGGCAACCACTTGCTTTGTCACATTGGCGTAGGAAGCTGCTTCTACCCATTTGGTGAAGTAATCGATTGCGACCAAGATAAACCGATGACCATTGGAAGCTTTAGGCTCAATTGCCCCTATCATGTCAATGCCCCACATTGAGAAAGGCCAAGGCGATGACAGAACATTCAAAAGGGTTGGAGGTACGTGCACCTTGTCGGCATAAATCTGGCATTTATGACACTTCCTGGCATACTTGAAACAATCTGATTCCATGGTCAACCAGAAGTATCCAGCTCTCAAAATCTTCCTGGACATGGCATGTCCATTGGCATGTGTTCCAAATGATCCTTCATGGATTTCCCTGATCAATAAGTCTGTTTCGCGCTTGTCCACACATCTGAGCAGAACCATATCATGATTTCTCTTGTAAAGCACATTGTTGCTGAGGAAAAACTTAGACGCCAATCTTCTTAAAGTCTTCTTGTCTAGATTTGTTGCATCAGCTGGGTACTCTTGATTTTGCAAATAGTTCTTGATGTCATAGAACCACGGTTTCTCATCAGTTTCTTCTTCGACCAGTAGACAGTAGGCTGGTGCAGTTCTTCGCTCGATTGTAATGAGTGGAGCTTCATTAAGAAATCTGACTTGAAACATAGAGGCCAGCATAGCCAAGGCATCTGCAATTTGATTTTCTGCCCTTGGAACATGATGGAAAGTGACTTCATCAAAGTATTTGATCAGTTCCACAATGTGGGCACGGTAAGGGATCAACTTCTCGTCACGGGTCTCCCATTCACCTTTGACTTGGTATATTACCAGAGTTGAGTCTCCATATACATCCAAAATCTTGATTCTAGTATCGATTGCAGCTTCGATACCTAAAACACACGCTTCATACTCAGCAATGTTGTTTGTACATTCAAAACACAATCTAGCCGGGAAGGGAGTATAACCACCATCGGGATTCATCAAGACCACTCCTACACCATGCCCCATGTAGTTAGAAGAACCATCAAACATCATTTTCCAACGAGACCCTGGCTCAGGACCCTCATCTGGACCTGGAACTTCGCAGTCCTTTATCAACATAATGTCTTCGTCCGGGAAATCGAATTTCAAAGGTTCATAGTCTTCGACAGGATGATCAGCGAGGTATTCAGATAGAACACTGCCTTTAATAGACTTCTGGGTTACATACTGGATATCATATTCGGATAACAACATGTGCCAACGGGCGAGCCTTCCAGTCAAAGCAGGCTTCTCAAAGATGTACTTTATTGGATCCATTTTCGAGATCAACAAAGTAGTGTGACAAATCATGTACTGCCTGAGGCGTCTGGCCGCCCATGCCAAGGCACAACAAGTTTTCTCCAAAAGCGAATATCTGCTTTCACAGTCTGTGAACTTCTTGCTTAAGTAATAAATGGCGTGCTCCTTACGACCAGTTTCATCTTGTTGGCCTAATACGCAACCCATAGATCCCTCGAGCACAGTCAGATACATGAAAAGAGGCTTCCCTGGAGTAGGTGGGACCAAGATAGGAGGTTCCTATAGATAAACCTTAATCTTCTCAAATGCCAATTGACAATCAGGACTCCACTCAATCGCTTGATTCTTCTGGAGTAACTTGAATAAAGGCTCACAAGTAGCAGTCATGTTGGAGATAAATCTGGAGATGTAGTTCAATCTTCCAAGGAAACCTCTGACTTGCTTTTCTGTTTTTGGAGCTGGCATCTCTTGAATTGCTCTGACCTTATCTGGATCTACTTCAATTCCTTGCTGACTAACAATAAAACCAAGTAACTTTCCTGATCGGACACCAAAAGTACACTTAGCTGGATTCAGACGCAGTTGGAACTTTCTGAGACGCTCAAATAACTTCAAAAGATGATTCAAATGATCCTCCTCACTTTGTGATTTGGCAATCATATCATCCACATAGACTTCTATCTCTTTATGCATCATATCATGGAAAAGGGTAACCATTGCCCTCTGATAAGTGGCTCCTGCA
Organism: Lathyrus aphaca; assembly: GCA_963966055.1. Lineage (NCBI taxonomy): Eukaryota > Viridiplantae > Streptophyta > Magnoliopsida > Fabales > Fabaceae > Lathyrus > Lathyrus aphaca. The sequence continues at coordinate 206,567,156 of OZ014525.1, forward strand.
TTTCTGAGGCCGAATGGCATAACTTTGTAACAATAAGTGCCCCATGGTGTAATGAATGTAGTCTTTTCCATATCGTCAGGATCCATCTTGATCTGGTTGTACCCTGAAAACCCATCCATGAAGGAGAAAACAGCGAACTTAGCAGTGTTGTCAACCAAAGTATCAATGTGCGGAAGAGGGAAATCGTCCTTCGGACTGGCTTTGTTCAAATCCCTATAGTCCACACACATTCTGACTTTGCCATCCTTTTTAGGGACTGGCACAATATTAGCTACCCACTCAGGGTACTTTGCAACTGCAAGGAATCCAGCATCAAACTGTCTTTTGACCTCTTCTCGAATCTTCAGAGCCATGTCTGGTCTTGTTCTTCGGAGCTTTTGCTTTACAGGAGGACAATCTGGTCGAAGAGGTAACTTGTGGACCACTATGTCTGTGTCTAAACCGGGCATATCTTGATACGACCATGCAAACACATCTACATACTCTTTGAGAAGCTTGACCAATCTTTCTCTAACGTCTGCCCCAAGTGTTGTACCAATCTTGACTTCCTTCTTATCTTCATCAGTGCCAAGATTGATGGTCTCTACCTGCTCCTTATGTGGCTGAAGATCTGTGTGCTCATACTCAACTAATCTTGCCAGCTCTTCGGGAATGTCACAATCTTCCTCACTTTCATCTTCCGCTTGGTAGATGGGCGAATCAAAGTTAGGAGAGAATGTAGAGTCATTGGATTCAACAGGGTTTTCGTTTATTCTGCATATGATAATGATTTGCTTTTATTAAAAGTGGAAAATAGAGAGATGCAAGAGAAGAAAACTTTTTATTGGTTTTGAAAGATTGCCATATTCTTTTAAAAGTGAAAAGAGAGAAAAACAGTAAATGATCAAAATAAGAGTTTAACAAAATGCCTTCATTGATAATAACTTTAAAAATGAGAAGGGGCCCTACAAAATACTCCCATAGCCTTGGGCAAAGCTAGGGAACTTTGAAAACATTTTAAAACAATAAATTACTTTGACAATGGAAAAAACTCTGGGATCTCGACTGCCTCCCAATTGTCCAAGGCTTCTTCACACTGATACACCAAATGATTCACATCTTCATCTTCAGAAACTCCGTCAATTGCATTGACTTGATAACCAGCACTGGAAAACACCTCTTGAATGGTCTTTGGACGTCCTTTAACGGAGGTTGACGCTCCTTCCTTCACATGAGTCGGTTTGTAACCCAACCCGCAACGATCTAACTTCTGCTTGACTTCAATGACATCACCCTAACCTTCATAGCTTCTTTCTTCAATAGTGGAAATGGTACTCTTCAGCGATGCAAAAGATGGGATACCTTTCCCTTTTGGTTCCTCTACTTCCAAAAGGACAGCATTGGCTATCTCAAGAGCTTGGAAAGAAGTTTCCAAAGCATCTTCATCAGCCTCAATATAGCTAAAGGATGAAAGGTTACTGACCATGAGATCTTCTTCACCAGACACAGTTACCAGCTTATTATCGACCACAAACTTCATCTTCTGGTGCAGGGTAGAAGTGACTGCCCCAGCAGCATGGATCCAAGGTCTTCCCAGCAAGCAACTGTAATTGGGGTTAATGTCCATGACTTGGAAAGTGATTTTGAACACCTGTGGCCCAATCAAGATCGGTAAGTCTATTTCTCCAATAACAGTCCTCCTTGACCCATCAAAAGCTTTCACAATCAGTGCACTGGGCACCATCTCTGCCCCTTGATAAGATAACTTGGCAAGCGTTCTTTTCGGCAAAACATTCAATGAAGATCCTGTATCCACAAGAACTCTTGCTAAAGTATCCTCTTGACATTTTACAGATATGTGGAGAGCACGGTTATGGTTCAAGCCCTCTTTTGGAAGATCCTCCATACTGAAGCTGAGATTGTTACAGGCAGTGATATTGGCAATGACTCCATCAAACTGATTCACTGTTATATCATGTGTAACATGGGCTTGGGCTAGTAGTTTCTGGAGAGCACTCCGATGGGCCGGTGAATGCATAAGAAGTGATAAGATAGATATTTTGGAAGGCGTTTGATGTAGCTGATCGATAACCTTATAATCACTCTTCTTAATGATTCTGAGAAATTCTGCATCCTCTTCTCCCAAGACTACCCCCTTATCCTGGTTGACAACAGCTGGAATGACTTCTTTAGGCGGAACCGTATTGGTTTGCTGAGTATAAACACGACCACTGCGAGTTAAACGACCTGCACCCGCTATGTCAGCACTTGCCACTTTTGAAACTTCCTTCTGACTAGCTTTATCAATCTTCTGATGAACTTTCCTTGTATCATACTTCCATGGAACTGCTTTAGTGTCTTCATAAAGGAAAGGGTTACTCCTTTGCTCAAACCTTGGCTCAGGTATATTGAAAATGGGTATCACAGGCTCTGGCATATTAAAGATGGGTTGAACTCTTGAGGACTCAAGCAGGTTGAACACTGGCACCAAGGTAGAATCAGATTCAGGCAAGTTGAAAATGGGTTCAATCACTGCTACTTCATTCTTCTTCATATGACTGCTCACTTGTAAGACACCTTCATCAATCAAATTTTGAACATCTTTTAAGACCAAATCACATCCCTTTGGGTTATTTGCACAAGCTTCACAATTCTTATGACAGCTCTTCAACATACCCACTTCTACTAACTTCGCATGGAAGTCTCTAAGCGGGGTCTTGATCTCTACGGCGTTGAAAATCAAACCTTCGTCAGACTCGTCAATAATGGCATTTATGGACCCATGCTTGGGTAAAGGATTATCTTTGACATTCGGACCAGTATTCCCAAATGACAGAATGTTCTTCTCCATTAAATCTTTCACGATGTACTTCAAAGCATAACAACCCTCCAAATCGTGCCCTGGGGCACCTTCATGGAATAAACAGTGGGCATTTGAGTTGTAATTTGGTGGGAGTGGATTTGGTGGAGGACCCAAAGGCCTTGGAGTAACCAAACCTTTCTTCAGCAGTGAGGGATATAATTCAGTATAAGTCATAGGGATTCGAGGATTAGGAGGCCTTCCTCCTGGTCTTCTATTCTGAAAATTGGGATTCGGATGAGGAGCTGGAGTCCTCTGCTGGTAGGCTGAAGCATTGGGCGCTTGTTGATAGCCTGGATTGTTGAGCATTGGCTGATAAAGTGGAATCACTGGAGCCGCTTGCTGATACATCGGTACTGCTTGAGTTGGTCGATACATGGGGACTTGTGGATTAAATGACGGTTGAACCGCTGCTACATAAGGATGTTGGGCATAATGCGGTGGATGAGCATACTGCTGTTGAGCCATAGGTGGAGGTCTCTGCCAAAGCGGATTTCTTCTTTGACCTGTCATTATTGCATTTGTCTCACCCTCTTTCTTCTTGTGGAAATTGTTGGTAAATTTCTTGACATTATTTCCACTACCAGTGCTGGAACTGCCAGATGCACCACTCATCTTTCCACTTTTCAAACCAAGTTCAACTTTGATTCCCACAGCCACTAAATCAGAGAAACTAGCAGTTATGCTTCCTACCATTCTCTCATAGAATTCTGGTCGCACAGTGTCAACGAACCAGTCAGCTAATTCTCTTTCAGTCAATGGGGGCTCTACCTGAGAAGCGGTCCCTCTCCACCTCTGAGCATATTCTTTAAATGATTCAGAATCTTTTTGTGACATACTCAACAGTTGCCTCCTATCGGGAGCAAGGTCCATATTGTATTTGTACTGCTGGATGAAAGCATCTGCCAAGTCTTGGAAACTGCGAATCTTCGACTGGTCTAGCGTTAGATACCATTTGGAGGAGATTCCCTTCAGACTGTCCTGGAAACAGTGGATCATTAATTTATCATTATCCACCTGTGCAGCCATTCTTCGATAGTACATCAAGAGATGGTTCTTAGGACAAGTTGCGCCCTCATACATCTCAAAAGTGGGTATCTTGAACTTTGGAGGCATTACCAACCCAGACACCAGACACATCTCTCTAGCAGCGGCCCCAAAAATCTGGTCACCTTCAATCGCTCTTAACCTTTTTTCAAGGGTATCAAAATTCTCTTGCATCTTCTCATGTTTCTCATCTCCGTTTTCAGACATATCTGGCGCTTCATACGCCTGATGGTCATTAAAGTATGGTTGGACACGGGTGTGCACAATGTCTGGTGTAAAATTAGCAACTGCATGGTTCTCTTCATTAGTCACCGGAATAGTCTGTTGAGCAACAAATCCTTGAGGTTGAGGCACAAAACCTTGGGAAAGAAATGCCAAACCCTGAGAAGGAGGTGCGAAACTTTGAGAAGCAAAACCTTGGGATGGAGGGAAGAAACCCTGAGCAGCAAATCCTTGGGAAGAAGGAATAAAACCCTGAGCAGCAAATCCTTGGGAAGAAGGAATAAAACTTTGAGCAGCAAATCCTTGGGAAGAAGGAATAAAACCCTGAGCAGCAAAGCCTTGGGAAGGAGGGAAGAAACCCTGAGTAGCCAGTCCTTGAGAAGAGGGAATGAAACTTTGAGAAGCAAAACCTTGAGAAGGAGGGAAGAAACCCTGAGCAGCAAGTCCTTGGGAAGAAGGAATAAAACTTTGAGCAGCAAAGTCTTGAGAAGGAGGGAAGAAACCCTGAGCAGCAAGTCCTTGGGAAGAAGGAATAAAACTTTGAGCAGCAAAGCCTTGAGAAGGAGGGAAAAATACAGGAGGAAACCCAAAAGGAGGCCAGGTCACAGGGGTAGTGACTGATGACGTAGGCTCAGTCGTTGCAGTGACAATTTCAGTCGTTGCAGTGACAATTTCTGACACCACAGTCTGTTGGGTATCCAACTTCGCTCGAATGACTTGCAACATTTCCATCATCTGACCCATATCTCCACGAATATCAGTAAGCTCTTCATTAACTCTGTCCATCTCTAGGTCTCTTTCAGCCATCCTCTTTCTGGCTTGAGCTCGAGTGTAGTACTTGCGTGAGAGCCTCAGTGTGAAAGCTGGAGAGCAGATGACGCGAATGAGTTTTATATGAAAAAAATGCAAATGAAATGCCAAATGTATGAATGCAATGCGAAAATAAAAAATTATTCAAGGAACTTAAGAAACAATTTGCAAATACCAGGGAACACATAATAATCAAAAGGATATGATTTCATTAAATTCAAAAAAAGTGATACAAAGTCTTGAGTACACCTTCAAAAATCCCAAACAAAGCTTAATAAAATAAAGACAAAGTCCTAAGGAGATTCTCCTAAAAGCCTCAAGTTGAGCTTCTCGATTTGTGCCTTCATCTGAGCCCTTTCAAGCATAAGTTGATCCACGATCGACTTCCAGGAAGTGTCCCCCTGAGTGCTGGAGGAAAATAAATCCTCTTGTGCTTTCCTTTTCTTGTTGGAGAGCTCTTCTTCTTCCTTCATCTTCAGTTGTCGTCTAAGTTCCTCATTCTCACTACTGATGATCTGATGTCGATTCTTCCATGCATTCTTCTCTCGAATCTCTTTCTCCAAATCAATCTTCAGCTTCTCTGCATCATCCATAAAGATTAGAATGGGTTTCTTGAAGGTCATAGGATCCTGGCGAGGGTAAGGCATCTTCAGACTGATTGCCCTATCTCGTACCCATTGGAGATAGGGTTCCATAGAAACACAATTCGGCTTTCCCAAGCTACTCCTCCCCCTCCTATGGATGTACTTCCAAGCTTGCATAATCTGTTTCTTGAGCTCTGGTTCTTCGTCATCCTTAAAGAAAATTCCTTCCACTTCAACACTCTTAGGTTTGTCCTTCAACGGATACCCGAGTTGGCGGCGAGCCAAAACTGGATTATAGCTGATTCCTCCCTTAGTGCCAAGAAGAGGCACATTAGAAAAATCACCACAGCTATCAATAATCAATGCTCCATCATAAACACGATTGTACCAACTAATGTCAGAGTGGGTAAGAGACATGATCCTTTGTGACCACCACAAACCATCCTTAAGATTCCAAAATGAAGCTGACTTAGGCAAGTGCAAAATAAACCACTCGTACAGCAATGATGCACAACAAGTAATCATCCCTCCCTTATGGAGATTCCTCAGATGGATGGAATGGTAAGTGTCTCCGAGCAAAGTAGGGACCGGGTTCTTCTTCAGAAATATTTTGATGGCGTTCAGGTCTACAAAGTCTTCAAAGCTTGGAAAAAGTAACACTCTATATATTAGCAGAATAAAGGTCGCCTCAAAAGCTTTCATATCCTTCATACTAACAAAATTCTTGGCCTTTTCTACCAAAAACTTTGTAGGGAATCCAAAAGTCTTTCCTTTATAGGTCATATTTGCCTTGACCTCAGGAACACTCAAATATGTCGCCTTTGCAATCTCCGCTTCTTCAGGGTCCTTCTCTAGAACAGGGAATGGAAACTCATCCTTAACACGTGATCCCACCAGAAATGAATACTCTTCCAAAGTAGGCGCCAATTGGTAATCAGGGAACGTAAAACAATGGTAGAGAGGATCATAAAACTGGAGCATCACAGAGAGCAACCTTCCATCCCACTCAGTCTTAAGTAAGGCTAAAAGTCTCCTATGTTTCTCCATGAAGGCTTCTTGATCCAAAACCAAATCTCTTAATTTCCTTAGGTCTTCGAGTTTGGGAGTTTTGAATGTGTACTTGACATTCTTTCTTCTTCCAAAGTCCATGATGATACCTACGATATTTGCAAAGATAGAGTTTCTGAGTTCCTTGAATAAATTGGTAAAAATGATGCTTCATGATGCGTGAATGCAATGAATACACAAACACAAACAAGGCTTAGGTTCAAAGCTTGCATGAGGTCAAAGGTTCAACCCTCCCAAAAGGTATGTACTATGAGTTTATTTGTACCTGTACAACGGGTTCTAAAAGTTCCCAGAATCATTGTCCCATCTTTCGGATATTACCGACTTCCCAACTCAACTTGGTAATCAATAATATTCTCAAGAGAGTTTCATCCGAGTGTAGTATCGCGTATCAACTATTTCGGATTTGCACCCTCATAGTCATCACACTACGTCCCTAAAAAGGCCAAGTGGGGGTAAATGTTCTACGGTCCTCAGCATTAATGGCTCTCTGGTCGAATATAGTAATGCTTTCACGACTGAACTCGATCAACAAAACTACATCCGAGGAGGCCTCCGCTGAGTGGTGGTGTCTCAAGTCAACTTGGTCGGGACTCAACTCCCTACAAGCCTTCTTGAATATACCACCGTCCTATCTTATTTTGCACTCAAGTCCGGGTTAGGACTTATCTCACCACACATGGAACACCCAACAAAAATCCCCAAATAAATAACAAGCAATACAACAACAAATATACAAATATACAAGGTGGGCTTAACCCTCAAAAAAAGATTCCCCAGTGAAGTCGCCATTTTCTGTTGCGGTGAGAATCGGATACCAAGCTATTAAGTGAGCTTGAATCGCAAAACTTTTATGTTCACCACCGACTTTAATTTAATCCAAAGGGAAAAGGGAAAAAGATCGTAAAACCCTAAATGAGGAGAAACTAGGTTCGGGGGTTGATTATACCTAGGGAAGGTGTTAGCATCCTAAGCATCCGCAGTATCCTACGGGAACCTCTTGTTAATATTTGTGTTATTGTTATTTATTGCTTGTTAAAACTAAAGGAACCTAAGGTTTTTATTTCTAATGGTGCTCTCACAACATCGCATCGATGCCTACGTATCGGGTATAGAATCAGAGCACTCGTAGTTCTCCTAAGGATTAACGAACACTTGGTTACGCTCAAGGTTCGCGGGGGAAAGTAAGTGTTATGGAAAGCACTCACGTGACTTAACAAAGTCACAAAAAGTTATAAAATAAAACACTAAGGACCTAATGGCTAAGGACCTAAGGATGAGGGACCTAATTGCTAAGGTCAAAGAAAAAAAGAGGGACCTAATTGCTAAGGTCAAAATGGTAACTAGGGGTGGCTAAACTTCCTATGACATTGAGTCAACTGCAGGAGTTCTTTCCCTTTTGGATTGAAATGATAAAAGCATAAAGAAAAAAAAGGGTGTGCAAGCTCCTAAGACTAGGCAAAGGTTGCTACTTGCAAAAATGGACTGAATAAAGTAAATAGAAATGCAAGGTAAAAAGCTTAGTAACCGGGCTATGGCTCGATATGTGGATCGAGAATGCGGGGGTGGAAGACAAACGTGGTGCGTCAATTTGCTTAAGTTGGAAAGCCATGAAGTGTAAAGACTGTGCAGATGGCGATCGTAAAACGACCGACTTACGTGTGTGAGTGAAGTGTATATGAACTCAACTTGGCGTTGGACCATGGATTTATTATCTTTGAAAAAATTAAAGTCTAAAAAGTGTGCGCTTTCAATTTTATCTTAACAAGTATATGGTCTTGATGCAAAATAAAATAATAAAAAAAAATGCATGGCATATATACAACCAAAATAATAATAAAATAAAAAAAATTATAAAAAAGAACTCTCACTAAGAGATAAACCTAAAATTAAACCTCTCAAGCTAATGGGACACCTCTAAATAGATCAAACATAAACTACCCAACAACTAAATAAAAACTAATAAAAAAACATTATTTTTATTATTTTTAATTATTTTTAGATTTTTCAAAGAAAAAGATAAATTGAAAATAACTTCTAAAACCTTAAGTTTGAAATAAGATAAAATTGATTTTGAAAATAATTAGACAAAATAGAAGAAAATATTTTTTATTTTTTATTTTTTTTTTAAGTATACTTAAAGAAAGTAATAAATTAAAATTAAAATGATAATAAAAATAATAACAATTTTTTAATAACAAAAGTTTAGTAAAGATAAAGAAATGTTTTTTTTTTTTTAGAATAAAAAAAAAAAAAAAAAAAAGAAATAAATAAGAAAAAGTTTATTTTTTGGTTTTTTAGATATGTTAAGTGAAAGTTAAATAAAATAAAAGAAGGTTAAATATAAATAATTTTTTTTGGGTTTTCTATAACAATATATGAAAATAAAGTAAGGTGAAAGCTAAAACTTGTTTTTTTGATTTTTTTTCTAACAAATATTTAAGAATAATAAAATGAGATAAATGACAACTTTTTGATTTGATTTTTTTTAATAATAATATCTAATAATAATAAAAGGAGAAATGCTATAAATTTTGATTTGAATTTTTTCTAAATGAGACCTAAAGATAAGGAAAGAGACTAAGTATATTTTTTTTGAATTTTTTTCTAACAATACCTATAAATAAGGAAAGAGACTAAGTATATTTATTTTTTTGAATTTTTTCTAATAATACCTATAAATAAGGAAATAGACTAAGTACATTTATTTTTGAATTTTTTTCTAACAATGCCTATAAATAAGGAAAGAGACTAAGTATATTTATTTTTTTGAATTTTTCTCTAATAATACCTATAAATAAGGAAATAGACTAAGTACATTTATTTTTTTGAATTTTTTCTAATAATACCTATAAATAAGGAAAAAGAGAAAATATATTGATTTCTTTTTTATATATTATAATAATAATATCTAAATTTAAGGAAAGAAAATAAGTATAATGATTTTTTCTAATAATACCTAAAAATAAGGAAAGAGAGAAAATATATTGATTTTTTTTTTATATTATAATAATAATATCTAAATTTAAGGAAAGAAAATAAGTATAATGATTTTTTCTAATAATACCTAAAAATAAGGAAAGAGAGAAAATATATTGATTTTTTTTTATATTATAATAATATCTAAATTTAAGGAAAGAAAATAAGTATAATGATTTTTTTTAATAATACCTAAAAATAAGGAAAGAGAATAAGTATATTTATTTATTATTTATTTATTAAATGAAAATATCAAAAATGGTAATTAACTAAGAAATAGTAAATTAAATTAAATCTAAAATAAATAAATAAAAGTAAAACTAAATAATAAGAATATTTTTAGAACTTTATAAAATAAAATAAAATAAACTGAAAACAAAGAAACTAAATTAAAGCCATTGGAAAAAAGATATGGAAAATTAAATCATCATTAAAGTCTATATTAAATCAAATTAAATAAAAAAAACTCAGTTAATTAAATCCTCTTGGTCTCTCAACTCACGTTCATCTCTCACAAAAGCAACTGAACACTTTATCTCTCTCTCAACGTTCTCAGTCTCTCTCTACTCACTGCAACGATCAAACTCTCTCAAAGTTCTCTCTCATTACCCTCTCCAACGATCTCCTCTCTGATTTGTCTTTCACTTTCACTCAAATCAACGCTCAATATTTCTTTCTATCTCACCTAAACCCTTCACCGGAGAACTCGCCAGAAATCTCTCGCTCTCTCTCTCAGATTTGGTTCAAATCGCGGTACTCTCTCAAGGATCCGCGGGTGGTTGGCTTCTTGGTTTGATGGTGCAAAGGGTGGTTGATGAGGTTTCGCGGAAAGGGTTTTGACGGCGGATTTCAACTCGGCGGCTGTGGTTTGGTTAATTTGTGCGGTTAGTGTTCGTTTGGTGTTGTTGTTGGTCGCCGGCGGTTCGGATTTGGTTTTGGAAGGTTAATGGTGGATGAATTTTGGCTTGGTTTTTTGCTGTGTTGCTGGAAGGTGGCGTTTGGACAGTGATGGGTCGGCGGGGCTGGTTTATGAAGAGGGTGACGTCGGCGTGTTTGCAGGTATCGTGAGTTTTTTTAGTCTGAGTTTTGTGCTTAATGTGGTGTTGGTGGAATATTTGTTTTCATCCGCAAAATCTCTCTCATGCTTTGGTTTCTCTGCATTTTCTGATTTGATTTGGCTTTTTGGTTTTCGGTTAGGTTGTGATGAACAGAGTATTTGCGGTTTTGATGGCGAAAAAGAGTGATGAGTTCCAAGGTTCAGATTATGTGTGTTTCGGTTTTATGAGGTTATGAATGGGTTGTTCTTGGATCTGTGTTTGGTTGATAAAGGTGTGTTGGTCAGAAGAAAAAAATGGTGAGGGTGATTGTATGGATTGAAGAGCAAAGTCATGAGGATATTTTTTTGGTAAATTCTGAGACTTGTTGTAATTTTATGCAGAGTGTTCTTTTTTTTCGTCTCAAACTCTCTGTGATTTTGTGTGTGATTCAGATTTTTGCTTGCGTGAAGGTTCGTTCGCAATTTTTTCTGATTTATGCTTCGGTTGTGTTTAGGTCGGGAAAGCTCGAGGTTGGTTCAGGCCTGAGCTTTGGCTTGGAAGGGTGGTTTGAGATGACAAGGGTGGTGATTTCCGGCGATTCGGCGAGTGTTGGCTGGGATGGTTTTCAGAGATTGTTGAGGTGAGGTTATGGTGTCTTGGTAGATGTTGTGAGCTTATGGCTAATGGTGGCAGCAGTAAATTCGCTGGTTTTCCAGGTCTGTTTTGAAGAAGAGCAAAGAAGTTTAAGGTGAGTTGTTGTGAAATGAATGATTTGGAGGATTATGAAGCTGAGGATTGGTTGGATGGTGTTGTTGAAGAAGGTTTGTGGTGAAACGGCGGTGAGTATGAAGGCTGAAACTTCTCTGTGTTTTTTTTAAAAAAAGCTTTGGAGAGGATAAACGAAGGTGAACGGTGGATCTGGTGAGGTGGTCGAGTTTCTGGATTTTGTGCGAAACGAATCAGAGGTGGTAAGTTGAGTGTTTCTGGATTTGTGCGTTTCTGTTTCAGTTATTTTGTTTTGAAAAAAAAAGGCTTGATGGAAATTTTGTTGAAGGATGGTTTTGAATGAATCTCTTCTTCTTCTTTTTTTTTGTTTTCTGATTTGTGGTTCAAATGGATTTTACAGTGGTAATGAGCAATGATTTGTGAAGGTTTTGTTGAAAACAGGTTGTGGTATGTTGATATTCGGGGTTATGATTTGTGTATGGTTATTGGTGTGGAAGAACAGAGGTTTCATGGTTTTAACGGTTTGTGTTTGGATTGAAACAGGTGAAAGGTTCGCGGATGGATTTCGATGGTGGTTTCAGAAGGTTTCAAGCGGTGGGGAAAGGTAAAGGTAATGGTGAAACGGGACTGGTTTTTTGACTTCCTGTTGCTGCCACTGTTTTTGTGATGGTATGCTGATTTTTCTGGTATTTGCTTTGTTTTGCAGGATGACAGATTTGGTTGATACTTTAATGGCAGGTTGGTTTCCTCTTCTTCGTCTTATCTTCTTTTTTATTTCTATTTTTTGGTGTATGAAAAATGGTTTGTTCTTTTCTTTGCAGGTCTCTTGAAAATGGATGGGATGGTTATCAGATGCAAGCGAGGTTCGGTGTATATGATGTCGTTGCGATTTTGATGAGTTGAGAAGGAAGGTTGAATAGTTGTGTATGGTTTTAACTATTTTTTTTTGAAGTTTTAACATAAAGTTTGTTTTGTGTATGCAGACTTAAAATTGAAATGAAATTGAAAGGAAAAAAAAAGAAACTAAACCATGGACAACATGCTGAAAAGAAATGAAAGGAAAGAGAACAATACCGACCCGAACGTTATCGGGGTGAAGAGTCCACAAGTGGTAAGCCTCCTATTCCTCTTCTGAGATTCTTCTGAAACTTGTTGCTGAATTTTGCATTCTCTCTTTTCTTCCTCTTCCCTTTTTTTGTGATTTTTGTTTGAAGTTGGGGCTGTTTTTGGTTGGTGTTTGAGGGCTGATTTGGTGTGAGTTTGAGGCTGAATTTTTGTGGTGTTTGTATGGCTGATTTCAGTGGTGTTTTGGCTGAGTTTTTTTTGTATTTTGGGTTGTTTTATGGCAGTTTTTTGAGGGCTGGGTTTTGTGTGTTTTGGGGCTGTTTGTGTTGCTCTGAGGGCTGCTTGCAGTGTTTTTTTTGGGGGGCTGTTTGTGTTGCTCTGAGGGCTGCTAACAGTGTTTTTTTGGGGGGCTGTTTGTGTTGCTCTGAGGGCTGCTAACTTCTCCTTTTTTTCCAATGTAACAGTGCTATATGTATGACTTCCTTAGGTTTTTTTTTTTAATTTGAAAATGTGTACTGTATAACTTGTAGGTGAAGGGTGTTTTGAGAGAGGGGACACAATCTGAAAAATTGTTGCAATGGAGTAGTGGAGCAGAATTGCAGGTCTGTTTTGGGGGCTGATTTGGAGCTGAAACTTGTGCCTTGTGCTGCTGAATTTTTGTATTTTTGTGTGGTTGTGTTGTACATATTTTTTTTGTAGTTGTAATATAAACAAATATTTGGAATAAAGGTTGGATTTTTAAAATGAATCTTGAATAAAAGAAATTTGACATTTGGAATGACATTTGGAATTGAATTTGAATAGAATTGGATTTTGAATTTGGTGGAATAGAAAATAAACATAGGACTTAAACAAAATAAAATAAATGACTTGAATAATAAATAAATAAAAAATCAAATTATAAATTGAGATTGAATTAGAAATAGAACTTAAAAAAAAGAATTAAAAATAAAATTGGAAATTGGGAATTAAATTAGAAATGGAATTTTAAAGAAAAGTAAATTAAAAATAAATTAGAAATTGAAATTAAATTAGAGTAAACTAAAAAATAAATTAGAAATTGAAATTAAATTAAGAAATAGAAACTTGAAAATGAGTTGAAAAAAGATAAACATAAAAATTGGAGATTAAAAGTAAATTAGGAATGGAAACTAAAAGGAGTGAATTAAAAATAAAAAAATTGAAAAATAGAATCCATTAAGAAATAAAACTTGAAAATTGAAAAATAGAAATAAAATACATTTAGAAAAACTTAAAAATTAGAAATAAAATTATATATTTTTTTTAACAAAACTTTGGGAATAAAAATAAAGATTAAGTTTCTTTTTTAAAAGTTAGAAATGAATTAAAAGTTAGAAATGAATTAAAAATTAAATTTGGGATGGCAACTTAGAAGTTAAAAGAAAATTAAAATTAACTTTGATGAATAACTAGAAAATGAGTGAAAGTAAACTGAAAATAAATCTGGAATTCTCTGCTAAATGCGATGAATGTATGATGCGAACAGTTAGGGGTAAAATTTGGGGTGTGACACTATGGATGAATGATCATTTGGATCATTCTCCATACTTTGGAATCGTGATAGGTTGCCTTCGATAATTCAATGAGAAATCCCGATTAAGATTAGACCGTTACCTTTTCTTTTCGTGCGACATGTTTTCGGAGAATGATCCATTATATCATTTCTCTAACATGTATTAGCACAAATATTTTCCACCTTAATTGGTGGTGGCCGGCCTCATTTGTAGGGTAATTACTTCGTAAATTACTCGGCGATTGCTTAACATAGACCTAAACTTGTCCCGAATTTGGAATAAGATCCATTTGGATCCGGTTGCCTCGATTTTGGTTCTCTTTTTGTTGTTGTGTTTGATTAAGTTCATCATACCATTTCTATGTAAATATTATAATAATATTAATATACTAACCATTTAAATTCAATCTCTCGCACCTTATCCTCTTTATTTCAATTTCTCGTTCCTTATCTCTCTTATTATGCTTTTATATCATTCATCATATTGTTTATGTTTATATTGTTAGGCTTGTGATTTTTCTTTTGTCCATTTGGACACAAAAATATTAATAAAGGATTAAACATCTAAAATATTTGTGACTTTAATTTCGGACTATGGTTACTATCCTTAGCATGGAACTTGGAGTTGGACTTAGATTTTAGGATCTATCCCTTTGCTTGAGTTGTTATGGATTGAAGACTTTGGCTCCGATTGAGTTCACTTGATTATGAAGATGGAAATCCATTGTTCTCGAAAGAATGCTTGCCATATGGTTTGATCGTTCTTCCTTTAGCTTTTACATTCAAGTCTTAGGATAGTCCCTTCATCTCCTCCCACTTCTTCAATTTTCAAATCTCCTTCCTATTTCCAAAAACTTTCTTTGTTTTCAAACTTCAAACATTTTCGCAATCAAACCTTGACTTAGGTCATGCAGTTTTACTTTTTCATTTCATTTCCTTAATAAATGCTAAACCACATAAGCATATCGAAATTTTCTTTTCAAAAACTTTAAAACTTTCAAAACTCATTCAATTGTTTTGTGCCCTCGCGCACGTTTCTTTTAACCATTTTTTATGTTTAGATATGATTCATTCATTCTAGCGGAATTATTCGCTAAATAATGACGACTTATCTTTACATTTTAAAATCAATTCAACTCATTGTTCTTTTCACAATTTGTACCACGAACTACGGGGTTTTGATCTCGCATTGCACTTTGTGGGTACGTAGGCATGAGACGTTCGTCTCTTCAAACACAAAAATCTTAAAAAACATTCTTCTTCTCATCTCTTCAATCTTTTTTTAAGCAAACCATTTCAAACCAAAAAAGCAGTAAATATTTCAAAGGGCTCCCGTGGAGTACCACGGACATGTCGGGTGCGTAAAACCTTCCCGATTTGTAACCTATCCCCTTACCCATTCTCTATTTGTTTCTTTTAGCTTTTGCTTTTAGATTCATTAGGTTTTATTCGTTCTTTTTACCTTTTTCCTTTTGGAAATAAATAAAAGCGCGGTGGCGACTCTGTGTACCTTGAGTTAAGTTAATCAATAGCTTACACTCATGATTTTACCGCTACAGGCACCAACTGATAATTGGGAAATGTGAAGCAATGATGTTTAGAATCAAAGAACTTGAATAGGACAATCATCATATCTTCATCAAACCCTGAGGTAACCAAGTCAAGTAGATAACCATGCTTCTTGATGAATTAAGAGCTTTCAGGAACTTTTGAGACCAAATCCTTAAGCTTGGAAGGTATCCCTACAAAGTTGATCTGGATGGTATTCCTACGAGTGGAAGCCATAACCTGCAACAAAGAACAAAGATAAATCCTTTGGTCCTTGAAATGATTTGTGAGAATGCTATGCTTATGGTATCATGATGTCATGATGTTATGTTCAATCACAAACATGTGGCCCACACAAGCAAGTCAGACAATAGCCCTAAGTTTAGAGGCTTGCAGGAGGTTTAAAGGAAAGTACCCCCTGAAGTTTAGTTGGTTCATCCTGTCCTACAAAAGTAATCAGGTTCTAAGGGATCTCAATATCACTGATCCTTCTCAAGGGTTGTTGTTCAGTAAGCAACTGACTTGCCAATCAAAACTCCCCAAGATTAGAAACTCAATAAGGGTAGCATCGAGTATCAACCAACTTTAGACTTCTCCAAAGCCGGCTATCTCACTACTTTCTAAGGCCAAGATGGGTCAATTAAGGTTATAAAGGGTAGTTAGTGTTAATGACTACATATGGCAGCCTCATATTATCCTCAACGTACTTAAGGAACATAAGCACCAACCAAGAAGTGACACTAACTATAGCCACCAGATAAACCATATCGGCATACGCTGTACATTTTCCTTGGTCTATTCTACTTACCTAAGGTACTCTAGATCCGGGTTAGGATCTTTCACATAGTAACCCCACAACAATCCCTTAAGATAAAGCTAGCAAATCAAACAAGTAAGTGATCTAATTCCTAAGGTAACCCCTCTTTTACTTAGTACTCCCTAGCAGAGTCGCCAGTTCTGTAACATGATGGGAGAACTGACTTTTTATTTATCTTACGGTAAGCAAGAGTCGCCACCGACTTTTATTTTATCCAATAGGAAAGGTTATAAAAGAACAGGAAATACCTTTTAAATTTTTTGAGTTCGGAGGGTAGGTTATATAAAGGGAAGATGTTAGCACCCTTTATATCCATGGGCTCTTAATTACTTAGCTCACTTATTTGTTTGAAAAGTGTGAAGTGTGTATTTAGAAAATATTTTCAGAAGTTCTTTGTAATTATCCTCGTATGGATGTATACAAAGTCTCGAGTTTGAAAATATTTTGAAAGTGGAGTGCGAATAAGAGTTTTTAGAGGATGTGAGCAAGTAATTAAGTACTACCTACCCTAGACTGGTCTTTCATGTTTCTTTATTTCCTTTCAAGGGTAAGATTGTCCTTACTATTAAGGAGTAAGTAGTCATTTACCTTGGATTTATTAAGGGACGGGCGTAGGGTCATCGTATGGTCAACGAAGGCAACTTGTAGGGGTGTCTTTAGCAATTCGTAGGGACTATCATCATTTTTACCAAAGGGACAAGATCATTATTTCGTAGGCAACCTCGAAGGGACTTATGATCTTTTGAATCTGAAGGGACTTGATGATTTTTGCTTGAAGGGACTTTGCTTAAGACACCCCCACTTTCGAGGGACATGACCAATGTTTTGAAGGCAACCAAGAGGGGAAAGCCTAGGAGGTGCAGATGGCGATCGTAGAACGATCGACTTACGTGTGTGAGTGCTGTTTTCAGATATTTATCTTATTGTTAATTTTCTAAGTCCAATTTATTCAATTAATTCTTTCCACGCCCTAAGTTACTAACCAAGCAATTAAATATTTATGAAAACAAAATAAAAACAAGAAATAAAGTCCTAAGCTATTACACGGCTTCGGGGCAGTTACATAACAATCGAGAAAAATAAATTACATAAACAAATGCAACCTATACAAATTTCTAAATAAATAAATAAAATAAAATAAAATTACGAAAAGAAGTTATTTTAAATGAATAGAAATTAGGGTTTCAATTAGGGTTAGGGTCCTTTTAAGAAAATTAGGATTTTATGAAAATCAAGGTTTAAAAGTTATGAAAATTAGGGTTTTCAAGAAATCAATCTAAACCTAATTAATTTACAAATTTGATAAAGAAACTAATAAATTAAATTGTTTATGAGAATAATTATGAAAAAGAGAAAACAAAAACAAAATAATTAACCTAATTAACTAATTAATTTTACAATTTTAATATAAAAAATTAAGTATGGCAAAAATAATTATGTGAAAAAAAATAATATTTATAATTTTATGAAAAAAATATCATGATAAGAAAAAGGATTAGTTAATATTTGTTTTGTTTTTTAAGAAAATAATTAGGAGTAACTAATTTAATTATTAAATATTAATTAGAATTAAAACAATAATAATCATTAATAAAACAAAGAAAGAAAGAAATTGCTCCAAAAAATATGGTGGTGGCTGGGAATCGAACCCACCACCCTTACCTCATAAAACAAGCCCTTTGCCACCAAGCCAGACGCGCACGTCTGATAATAATGTGAAGCTAATAAAATATAAAATAAGTTAAAAATTTGAAATTCCTGAACCTGCGCGAACTTCATCTTCTTCCTTCAACCCTGCAAATTTACATGTGAACATATCTACGATATTTCCTGCGAATTTGGTTTCATAGGAAACCCCAATTTTGTAGCCTATAAAATTTTGTCAAATTGATCATGTAGCCTATAAAATTTTGTCAAATTGATCATACGATATTGATCCTTACATCACACATTCCAATTATGTTATTAAAAATTATTTAAATTGTCTAAATTATGAAACCCCAATTTGGAGTTCAAAACCCTAGCCATGGCGTTTGATGAATGGGGCCATGCATCTTCTATCTAATTGTCCAGAAACCTTCCTTGCATCATCATAAACAATAAACAAACATCAAATGCAATTTAAAACAACTGTACATGTGAAATCGAAAAACTCATAAACAAGAACAAAAACGAAATTCGGTTAGGAGTTATGCTATGTTTTGGATGATGATAATGCTTGGTACGTGTTCAGGGAACATCAAGGAACGCATTGAGACCTTTGGAATGCTTTGAAACAACCTTGAATGCCAAAACCGAAAATTGATTTTCTTTGACAAATTTGAAGTTTTAAAGTGATTTTGGGCTCTCAATTTTCATCCCTTTATACTGTGTTCTTCTCATGGCTTTATAGTAATGTGAATTAGGGTAAGAATAATAGGCCTTGGGTGAGCTTTGGTGTTACTTACATGTGAAGAAATCCCATTGTCATAAATGTAAAATAAATCAAATATTTTCATGCCAAATAGGTCTTGTACGAATTTTGAGGTCTCCAATCAACTTGAATGTCATATCTTTGATCCCAAAATAAGTCTCAAATCAAATCTTTGATTTTATATAATTTATTTCAATTAAAAATGATTTTAAATGATAAAAAAAAAGATAAATAATAAAAATCAGAAAAAATAGTCATTGGGTCGTGGATGTACTTACTTTGAGTTTGGGTTGCAATATTATGGACCCATTTGACAAAATCTTGAATTTAGACCCTTTTTGCTTCATATACCTCTTGAAAATTTCCCAACTTTGACAATGCATAATTTTCTCAATTTTAATGCCATGAAGGTGTTATAGGACTTTTTAGAAAGCTTAGAGTGTCCTCTAATCAACCCTTTTGGTCCCATGTCCATATCATATAACATTTTCAAATTGTGAGCTTTGGAAAAGTTGACTTTTTGTTGACTTTCAAAAGGACCTATAATGTCTTAGCTCATATCTTTCAAATGAAGCATTTTTGGACTTGGCTTGTGAGACACAAAGTTGTAGAGAATTGAATTTCCTTCAAAATGAGATTTGGACGGGAAAGTTTTGATGAAGTATATGAAAGTTATGGCTGGTCAAAGTTCAGTTGACTTTTACTATGAAAACCCGAATTTAGCAACTTCTGATTCTTTATGATTCTGAGGTTTACTTGATGAATCATGATCAACCCTTTATCAAATGATGAATTTAACCTCATAATATTTATGTTATCCAAAAATCTTGAAGTTTGACTTTGAGTTGACCACAGTTGACCTCAGTTGACTTTTTGACCAAGTTAACTAATTTTTAGGTATATGAGCATTTGACTGACCAAAATTGTTGGGAAAGCTTTGAAACTTGACATGAGGGTTCTTTAAGGTATGTGGGATGTTATGAAGTCCACTTGAGGCTTTGGAAGTCCACTTTGATTTGGAAAATTCAAAACCCTAGTTTCAGATCCATTGCTTAGGAGGAGGCTTTGTCTGATGAAACCTTCAATCCTTTTGTGCAATTGAGAATCTTGTGACTATAAGACACATTGTCTTGAATGTGGGAGGGAAAAATTTGGGGTACAACACTTCCCCCACAATCAATTCAACTTGTAGGACCCCCATAGTAGGTCCAGTCTTGCCCTCATAGTTCGACATGACCAAGTTGTGGGGTTTTAGGTCTGTGTCGAATTTTCCAATTATGGATAGCAAGAAATGTGGGATTATGTTTACTGTAGCGCCACAATCAACCAGAATCTTGTTGATGGCCACATTTTCTACTTTTCCAGTAATATAAACGGGTTTCAGGTGCCCCCTCATGGCCTCAGTGGGTCTTTCGAAGAAAGCGTTTTGCTCTTGGACGCAACCGTTGTTCATTACATAGTAACACACTAGTTGATGTGCTGCCATTTCTGCTTCAGTATTAGCATCCAGATTTTCGACCTCAATGATGCGGTCGTACTCTATATGCATTAGTGAAACTACATTGCCAAAACGTCCAGAGAACCCTCAGATTCACAATCAAAGTTATTTGTCATCTCTTCATCTTCGACAACCTTCAACTCAACTTTTATTTATACCTTAACATCAGCTTCTTTGTTCCTGAATGAAAGTCCTCTGTGCCCCACAGACACTTTTTTATGCACTTTAAGGTTGTCCCTAGCTTCACCAAGGACACTCGTGCTGGATTCAGTACAATCACCTCTGGAGGCTTCCCTTTGAGCCTTCCTCCTGCATTGCTCCCTATGCCATTATGACCTATATATATTATTCTTACCCTTGTAACTAGCAAATACATATGTAGCTTTGTTATAGGATCTAAGCTCCTTTGTGTATCCTATTGAGGGTCCTCTTTCTACCTCAAATTTTCTCCACTTTTGTCCTCCCCTTTTTCCTGAATAATCAGGCTTCAACCACTTGTCACTGGGAACTTCCCCACTTGGTTTAAATGTGGGTTGTTTGGACTTGAGAGACTGGAGCATGCCCCCTTGTTGATATGGGTTAGCACATCTTGGGTCAAAACGGGCATGCCTTTGGGCCTTTTTTGCCTTCTGCCCCCCCCCCCCCCATGCACCTTATTCGTCTGTTGAAGACTTCGAGCAACCTTCTTGTCGAAGATGGAACTACATCTTGGACAGAACATTACTTCTGACTTATTGTTTTGGCATCTCTACAAGAAATCAATAATTGTCTCATCCTCCTTGGGATAAGCCTTCTTATAGTGGTATTTCTGGACTGCAGAATGATCCACCTTCAGCACCTGGTCGTCTGTTACTTCGACTATATTAACATTAACTTCATCCTTGAGTTCCATCTTGGGGAAGTTCAGTTCTATGCCATCAGGGGCCTCATCCATCTTCATGAAACTCTTAGCAGTTTCTCTGGTAACGAGTGAGAGGCTTGACTCTTCAACCTCATCATGGGGGACGATGGTAACTCCCACATTAAACCAACACCTGATGATGTCTTGAAAATTCCTTCAGCAGCCTTGCATATCAGTTGTTCCTATTGCTCACTAGTTAACTCCTCATTGGCCTTGAACATTATAGACTCATTGTTGGGGTTCTCAGTAACCTCAACTACCACAGGATCAACTATATCCTCAACTGAATCATGGATTCCGTTGTCATCAGCAACTTGCTCAATAACCTCAATCCAGTTTACTACAGAAGGTTCAGAGTAATTTGCCTCAGCCATCTGAAGAGGATCAGTATCTATCTTCATCTGAACTTTTGGCTTGTCTCTGAACTCGAGTCTTCCTTCCTGGATTGTATTTTGCACCAAATTCCTGAAAAGAAAACATTGAGAAGTTTTATGACCCAAATAATTATGGTATTTACAAAAACCTCTTTTCTTTCTTTGATTTAAAGGTGGTGTTTTAGCACCAGGAGGTACAAGTATTTGTCCATCTTAACTAGTAAATCAAAAATTTCGTCACACTTGGTAACATCGAAATTATATGTTTTCTTTGGAAATTTATCGTTTTTATCTACTTCGACAGGATTCTTTCCATTTGAGGGAACTAATAGTTTACAGGAATAAGGAGGACTCTATTTAAGTTCAGCTAAGTCTATCTCGTTATCATCTAGAGGTAGAGTTTTGTCGTAGATGTTTTCGACCTCATCTTGATATTCGACGTAAGCTATCTTTTTATGTTTGTCCACCCTATCTTTCTCTCCCTTCAGACATTTAAGCTCTCGAACTATGTCTGCTAATTGGGCCATGTATCTTAAGTACTGAGTATCCAGCTTCTTCCTGATTGAATAATCAAGGCCACCAGCAGCCATTTCGACCAGTTCACGCTCAAGTACTTGAGTAAAACATCTGGCCTTAAGCAGTAAAAATATGTTCAAGTAGTCGTCAATGGACTCATTGAAATTTCGTTTGATGCTGGCTATTTCTTTCAAACTAATCTTAGTCTGACCCATATAGAATTGCTCGTGAAACAAACACTCTAATTGATTCCAATTACATATCGAACCGGGTGGCAGAGTAGTAAACCAAGTGAAAGCATTCTTGGTGAGGGAGCTAGCGAAATATTTATTTCTTAGACTTTCATCATTAGAAATCTCCCCAGCCTCTATCATATAACGTGCCACATGTTCGACCGTAGATTTTGTTGTAACCTTTGATAACTTGGTAAATTTGGGAACCTTCGTCCTAGGGGGAAATTCTGATTGGAGTATATAGTCCATTATTGGCGATGTAAAGTTTGGCCTAGCAAAAAATATGTTTATTCCACTTCGCGCCATTATTCGTTCGACAAGAGCTTCCAAGTTATTCTCTGCTGCTAGATTATTCTGTCGAACTTGTTGGACTACATGGTCTGCATCTTGATTTCTATTTACCACTCTTACTATTGGCTCCTTTTCTATTGGTATCTGTCTTGGATTTCTAATGGGTTCGACATTTATAGGTTCAACCACAGGTGAATTCTCTTGGTTTAATGGCTGCATAACTTCTCTTACTTCTGGTAAGTAACGGGACTGTCGAACTGGTGCTGGGACTCCCATGAATTCTGCTATGCAGGCCATTTGAGACACCATCTTTTGATTCGTCTGAGTCATATTCTGAATCAAAGGCTGAAAATTTTCTCCCATAGTTTGGGATAGAGTATGAACCATTTGCATGTTGCTTTTCATCCATTTTGTCGCTCCCACCAAATGACACCGGGTCAAGAGGGGTACAGACGCGAACGGTCGGCGAAAGAGAGAAGAAATGAAAAGAAAAGAGTCGCCAGCTAGGCATTTTTATCCCGAAGGAAAGGTAATGCTGCATAAACCTGAGGAAAGATATGGATAAGATGGTCGCGAACCAGAGAAACTGAGAAAGGGGGTTGGTTACAACCTGGGAAGGTATTAGCACCCAGATTGTCCATCGTACTCGACGGGATCCACGCTTAAAAGATTTGTGTTTAAAGGGGTAGTGTCAATGCAATTTTGTGTGCAAAAGCTGGAAAAGAATGCAAGTGTCAGTGTAAGAAGAATGTGAAGCTCAAGACTGTGAGGCTTAATGAATAATGCTGGAAGAGGGGGGAATATACAGAGACTTTTGTTCGATAACTGTTAAGTTATGCCTACGTATCCTCTCGTGAAATGAGGAAGTCAGAACACCGTAGTTCGACTCAAAGAGACTGAAAGATAACTTAACTTGTGAACTGCTTACTTGTCTATGCTCAAGTGTATGACCTGTCTGGCTCAGGTGTAAACTGTCTTACATTAGACGGAAGAAGCAAGTTCTCGTTTGTGAGTGAAGATGGTGAGAAAAGAATCCCGGAGGAGACGATTATTGTTTGTTTTTGTGTTTTCAATCTTTTATTGCTTTTTGGAGTTTGTCATAGGAAAATGAGCTTAAGCCTAAACCAAGGGTTAGTAAACTCATCACATCCTCCCTCTGATTAGGGGTAATGAGAATACCTTAAGTATGAAGTAGGCACCTCACACTTAATCACCATGATGTAGGATTAAGATTATTAACCTACTTGTAATTATTTAAATGTTTTTTTGAGTTTTTTTGTTTAGTGTTAAGTAATGAGTTTAAGCCATAATCAAGGATTTAATGGACTCATTACACCATCCTAATAGAAGGATAATAGATGAGAACATTTAAGCTGAGGAAGGCTCCTCAACTTAATCCATGATTAGGGATTAACCTCATGACAAAACAAAACCTTTATTAAATGGATTTTAGTTAATGATAAGATTAAGAAGTGAATTTTATGGTTTGTAAGACAAACTTGAGGGGGGCTTGTCCATTAACACTAGGGTTAGTCCTTCTTAACCAATTAAGGAAGAATTAGAACCCTAATGCAAGGCCCAAGTTACAAGCTTGATGTCTTAGTGATTATTAGGTGAATTGATTAAAGGATTTAAACACGTTAAGGGTTTAACACTTAGGATTAAAGTTATACACTCCATCCTAATAGAAGGATACAGGCATAACCCTAATCACAAAGCCTTAAAGCCTTAAGGGTTTAGTCCTTGATTAAGAGATGAGAAAAGAAGACACAAAGATGACACAAAGGTAAAACTAATGGGGGACTAATCAAACCCTAATTGTGATCATGCTTGGGGGTTCCTAGGGTTTATGAGGCTTGAAAAAGATCTTCAAGAGAAAAGCAACCAAGGAAGAAATAGATGAAAGGAGATTGAGCAGAAAGAAGCAGGACAACTTACTTCACTTAAGAAGATAAGTTTCTTAAAGAAATAAGGAGGAGAAGGAGCATGAATGAGCAAGCTCACTCTAATACAAAAGTAAAATGCAGCAATGATGCATAAGAGAGATGAGAAGAGGTTATGAGAAGTGAAGGCAAATTCACTTCTCAATGACTTACTACCTGAAAAGTTAGCAACAAAAAATGAAATGGAATGAAAATGAGAAAGATGCAATGATGCAAACCAAAACTAGAAGCATGGTCAAAGTATGAATGATGCAAAGAGATGATACAAATGTATGTCATGAGATGTGGATGATCATACAAAAGATGAGAATGCAAATGAGACATAAAAGAAGCATGAAAGTCCATGGAGACTTATGAAATGCAATGGATACAAAACATGGAAGATGGATGATGCAATGATCAAACATAATTCTAATGTGTCCTAATATGTCTTAGGAGTCATGTGAATGCACAAAATGTCATGGCAAGTTCATGTATGCAAGCATATGGAAGATGGATGCAAATGAAAGCAAAAATTAGGGTTTATACATAACAGGCAACACAAAATTCAAAACCAGAAGCAAATGACATGATAAAAAATTGAAAATGGGATCAAAGGAACCCTAACCCTACACAAGTTCACTGCCCAAAGGAGGAGACCTAATTCTTAACCTAATGGAAGTTAATATTTTCTCAAGTTGGCTAGGGTCTTAAGGCACTTCAAAAGGGAAAATGAACAAAAAATTGAAAATAAAAGATAAATTCAAACCAATTTTACCCTAGGAACTACATGATATGAGGAATGTAATGCAAAAAGAATCATCACCAAAATCCTCATGGTTAGGCAGAAAGGATTTTTCTAAGTTAGGGCAAAAATATTGACTTTTAAGAACCCTAATTCCAAAGAAAAATGTCAAAATAGGTCAAGAACCAAAAAGAAATTTGTTTGAAGGGTTTGATAATGTTTCTAAATGTATCAAAATGCAATGTGATTTTTTTGGTGATTTTTAGAAACTTAAATGCTATTTTAATTAATTAATTCTCATTAACTAATTAAAATAAACATTTAAATATTTTAAAAATACGAAAATTATGCAAAAATAAAATAAAAATTATTTTTAGAATGAGAAAACTATTTTAAGACATGATGCAAAAAATGAAATTGTTTAGAAGTAATTTGCTATTTTAAATAAATTGTGGAAAGAAATACAATTAAAATGCAATAAAAATGAAATAAAAGAGAAAGTAATCAGATCCAAAGGCTGTGGTTCAAACCAGGGAGGCGGGAGTTGACTTGGCGCGGGTTTGGAAGGCTAGGATTGGCTCTGGTTAAATTCAAACTAATCCTAATTAATTATCCTAATTAATTAAGATTAGGGTTAAGTGACAGATCCTGACCATTGAGGACGCGCGCGAAAATAAATCCAACGCACCAAATTCAAACTGAGCTAAACACGTGATTAAGCCCTAATTATGCCCTAACCCCTCTCACTCTCCGATCAACCAAAAATCACAACTTCTTCTCTAAGCAATTTCTAATGCTCTAACTCTCCAGAATCATTCCCCTAACACATCTAAACAAGAATCAATCACTAAAACAAATTTATCATGCTTCAAACACAAGATTCGAATCAAACATCAAAAACTGCAAAAATTTCAGAAGCACAATACAAGCTCATTTCTCAACCATTTTCAAAAATGAAAAGTGCAGTGTGATCAGTGAAGCATGAAGAACATTTCTATAACATGAAAAGAGGTTTCTGGAAAAAATGTTCTTGAGGTACCTGAGCTTGAGCTGCTTCAGTTTGCAACTTTCTGGGCAGTTCTTTACTTCAAATCACCCCCAATGGTCCTCCTGAAGTGTTTGTGATGCTTGGTTAGAGTTTATATGGCCCCAAAATGAAAATGGCAGAAACTCAGTTCATGAAGTGTGGAAATCGTGTTTTTGATTCTGGGCTTTTTAGGGCAAAATGAAAGGTGGGAAATAATCAGTGATGTTTATGGAGTTGAATGGTGGAAAAAGTTTGAAGGTTTGATGGCTGAGTTAAGAGATTCGAAGGCTTTTGCAAATTTGGGGATTTTTGAGTATGCTGTGTATTCTCAAGTGTTGGCTGCTGTCGCTCCCGATAAATGGGACTGGCCCAAGTAAAGGTACAGACGCGAACGGTCGGCGAAAGAGGGATGTGAGAACACACAGGAGTGAACTCACAGGGAATGAAAAGAGTCGCCAGCTAGGCATTTTTATCCCGGAGGAAAGGCAATGCTGCATAGACCTAGAAAGATATGGATAAGACGGTTGCGAACCAGAGAGACTGAGAAAGGGGGTTGGTTACAACCTGGGAAGGTATTAGCACCCAGATTGTCCGCCGTACTCGACGGGATCCATGCTTAAGAGATTTGTGTTTTAAAGGGGTAGTGTCAGTGCAATCTGTGTATAAAGAGCTGGAAAAGAATGTACAGGTGTCAGTGTAAGAGAAATGAAGTGCAATATATACAGTGTCAGTGTAGGAACAGGAGTGAAATGCTCAAGATCATGAGGCTAAAAGAATAAAGCTAGAAAGAGGGGGGATATACAGAGACTTTTGTTCGATAACTGTTAAGTTATGCCTACGTATCCTCTCGTGCAATGAGGAAGTCAGAACACCGTAGTTCGACCCAAAGAGACTGAAAGATGAATTGACTTGTGAACTGCTTACTAGTCTATGCTCAAGTGTATGACCTGTCTGGCTCAGGTGCAAACTGTCTTGCATTAGATGGAAGAAGCAAGTTCTCGTTTATGAATGAATGAGATGAGAAAAAGAATCCCGAAGGAGACGATTATTGTTTGTTTTTGTATTTTCAGTCTTTTATTGCTTTTGAAAGTTTGTCATAAGTTAATGAGCTTAAGCCTAAACCCATGGGTTAGTAAACTCATCACATCTTCCCTCTGATTAGGGGTAATGAGAATACCTTAAGTGTGAAGTCAGGTTCTCACACTTAATCACCTTTGATGTAGGATTAAGATCATTAACCTACTTGTGATTAATTAGATATTTTTGTGGTTTTTGTTTAGTGTTAAGTAATGAGATTAAGCCATAATCGAGGATTAAACAGACCCATTACACCATCCTAATAGAAGGATAATAGATGAGAATGTTTAAGCTGAGGAAAGCTCCTCAACTTAATCCATGATTAGGGATTAAACTCATGACAAAAAAAGGCCTTTATTAGATGGATTTTAGTTAATGGTAAGATGAAGAAGTGATTTTTATGATTTGTAAGACAACTTGAGGGGGACTTGTCCATTAACACTAGGGTTAGTCCTTCTTAACCAATTAAGGAAGAATTAGAACCCTAATGCAAGGCCCAAGTTACAAGTGTGAAGTCTTGATGATTATTAAGTGGATTGATTAAGGATTTAAACACATTAAGGGTTTAACACTTAGGATTAAAGTTATACACTCCATCCTAATTGAAGGATGCAGGCATAAGCTTAATCACAAAGCCTTAAAGCCTTTAGGGTTTAGTTCCTGATTATGAGGTGAGAAGAGAAGACTCAATGAGACACAAAGGTAAAACTAAGTGGGGGACTAATCAAAACCCTAATCATTGTCATGCATGGTTGTTCTTAAGGTTTGTGAGGTTTACAAGAGAAGTCTTCAATGGAACCACCAGGAAGCAGATGAAAGGATCAGGAGAAGCAAAGTAACTTGCTTCATTTAAGAAGACAAGTCACTTGAGGAAATAAAGTAAGAAGAAGAAAGAATGAGCAAACTCAATCTCAAACACATAACAAAATGCAGCATGGATGCAAGAGAGAGGTGAAAAGAAAATGTGAGAAGTGAAGGCAAATCCACTTCTCAAAGTTGCTTACCACCTGAAAAGTTAGTGAAAGAAATGCAATGTAATGCAAAATGAGATGAAATGGCATGATGCAAACCAAAACCAGAAGCATATATGGGATGATAATGATACTATGAGATGCTACAAACATGAATCAAGACATGAGGATGATCATACAATCTTATGGATGCAAATGAAACAAGTTAAGAACCATGAACAAACATGAAAAGTCATGATATGCAAATGACATACAACATGGAAAACACATGATGCAATGGTCAAACATTATTTCAATATGTCTTAAGATGTTCAATGAATCAAAAGAATGCATAAAATGCTATGGCAAGTCATGTTATGCAAGCAAATGCAAGATGGATGCATATGGAAGCCCAAATTAGGGTTTATGATCAAAGCATCAAACACAAACCAAAATCAGAAGCAAACATCAATATAAAAAATTGAAAATGCACTCAAAGCAAACCTAACCCTATACAAACTCACTGCCCAAAGGAAAAGTTCCAACTCTTAACCTAATTCAAGATATGATTTTCCTAAGTTTTCTAGGGTTTTAGGGTTCCTTAACAAGAAAAATGTCAAACAAATGGAAAATGAAATATCAAATCATGACCATTTAATCTCACAAACTACATGCTAAACACAATGCAATGCAAAAAGAATCAAGGTCCAACTCTCAATGGTTAGGCAGAAATGATTTTTGGAAGTTTGGATCAAAATAATGCCTAAAAATGATTTTAATTCCATGAAAAATTCTCAAAAGACATCAAGATCAAAAAAGAAATTTGGTTTGAGGGTTGGACAATGTCTCTAAATGGTTTTAAATGTTTCATGAATTTTTTGGTGATTTTTAAATACTTAAAAGTATTTTTAATTAATTAATTCTCATTAATTAATTAAAAATAAACTTTTAAATGATTTAAAAATATTTTTTAATGCTAAAAATAAAAATAAAAATATTTTTGGTTTCTGAAATTAAATAAAAGTTTGTACAAAAAATTTCAGAATTTTTGAATAAGTTTTACTATTTTTAATAAAATGTACAAATTAAATATAAAACAAATGAATTAAAAATAAAGAAAAAGAAAAGTAAACACAATGGACGGATCAGATGGAAACTGGGGGTGAGGTTGTTGACTGCGCGCACAATCCAATGGTCCACATTCAAACTGAAATTAATTAAGTTTATGAATTAATTAATTAAGTTAATTGTGATTAGGGTTTCTGAAAACGCATTCTGGCCATCCAAAACACGCGCCAGTCAGCCTAAGTCAACGGATCCAACGCTCTAGATTCAAACTACAATTAATGACAGGGATTAACCCTAATCATTTTCAGGTGGCCGGAGAAGACCTCCGGTCGTCTTCTCCGGTGGGAATCCCACCTGAAAATTTCCAAAACCTTCAAAACTCCACTAAAATGAAAACTAAAAGAACAGAAATCATCCCCACATCCCCCTGAATCAAAACCCTATCTTAAAACTCATTTATCTTTCATCAATCACATGAATCGAAGGCAAACATTTTTAGGTCAGAAAAGTTTCAGAGTAAGATTAAATGCTTATTTCTCAACCATTTTCAAAACCAAGAACATCAGAGTGATCAGTGAATCATGAAGAACAACTTAGGAACTTAAAAATCCATTTCTGGAAAAAAAGTTCATGAAGCTACCTGAGTTTGAAGCTTTTCAGTCTGGAACTTTCTGACCCCTTCTCTTTGTGCAATCCACTCCTTTTAGGCCCCTGATGAACTCTTGATGCTTAGAAAGAGTTTGTGATGGCTGGTTTGGAAGTTTGAACAAGTTCTGTGCAGGGTGGTGTGAGAATCGTGTTTGTGATTCTTTGAGTTTCAGGTTGCTTTGAAGGGTGCTTTGTGATCAGGGAGATGTGTTGAGAAGGTTTATGAAGTTTGTATGAGTGTTTGTGGCTTGTGTTGTATGTTTCGAATGCTTTTGCTCAATGGAGTGAAAATGAGAATGTTGTGCTATGGCTGGTTTCAAGCTTGCTTCTTGTTGTGTTTAGCTTGCATTTGATTTGTATAAAGAAATGTGATTGGTCAGAAGAAGTGACATGTCCTTTTGTGATAGGTATGGGTGCTTTTGCAAAATGTCAACTTTTGTGTAAGAAGGGCATGGGCAACTTGCTAGCCTAGTACAACAAGGGTGTGCTGCGCAGCATGATGAGGGAAAAGGGCTAGGATGGTTCAGCAAACTAGGCAGCAAGTGGGTGAGGAGATATGATGACTTCTGCAACTTGGTTCACTTTGGTTCTTATGGAAGAAACTTGATCCATGGGCCATAAGACATATGGTTCCTTGGGTGCATTCTGAACTTTAGATGTTGTGTGATCATGTTATGTGGATTAGAAGCCCATTTGATGACTTAATTGGCCTTGAGAAGTGAATTTGCAACTTTGCCTCTTTGGTGCATGACTTGAAATTTAGTGATTTTTGCCAACTTTGACAAGCCATAACTTTTGATCAAAAATGAATTAGGTCATGTTCTTGTACTTTTTGAAAAGGGAAAGATCTATTCTACAACTTTCATGACCAAAGTTTTTCCATTTGAAGCATTTTTGGATCAAAAAGTAAGGGTTGAAAAAGTTGCCTAAAATGGCATTTTCATTAAAAGTCAGACTTGCCCAAAAAGTCAACTTTGCAAAAGACTTGAAATTCTCCAATTTGTAAACTTCCAACATCTTCCATGATCAAATAAAGATCATATACATTCAAAATGATGAAGAACACCCTTTGGTTGGGTCATTGGGGGCCTCAGATGCCCTGATTTTGCACTGACTTGCTTGAAAAGTCAACTCTTGATCAGATGACTTCCCCAAGGAATTTCTTCATGAAAATTGATATGCATACTCCCTATACCATATAGAGACCAATAGAAACAAGAATGACCAAAAAATTTGGAGTTATGGCCTCTGAAACCAAAACCCTAATTTTAGGTCATCTGTGCAGCCAAGCCTGGCTCTGCTTCCATACCATCTTCAGTTCTTGTGATTTTTTGGTATTCTTGACTTTGAGGGGATATAATATGATACTTGAACACACATATACCCCTTTGAAGTGATTGATGGCCTTTGGAGTGGCTCAAGAAGCTCTTAGATTGCTCAGATCACAAACCCTAGATGCAGATGACTTAGAACCAATGCAGTGGATCAAAAATGTGATATGAGATGGTATGATTGAGTTTATGCATATGAAATGATCACAAGCCATGGTGTGAATGGGTGAGGGCAAATTTGGGGTGTTTACAGCTGCCCCTATTCAAACATGAGTTAGCTGTGCAGGTTGTAAGCAACGGCTTAACAGGCAAACAAGATAACTTGTGGTTGAATACCAAAGACAGTCCAAAATTTGCACTCACAGAATGAAGAAGAAAAGGGATATAGATTGTAAAAGAAAATAAAGTATATTGTAAAGTGTGGGCGACTGAGGACGACCGTCGAGCAGAGGACGACTGCTGGGTAACGAGCAATGACGGGGATGGCCGACATGCTGAAAAGGTGTGGGAAATAAAGCAATGACAGGGACGTCCGACATGCTGGGGATAAAAAGAATTATGATGGGGACGGCCATCAAGTAAAGCTGCAAGATTCTCTGGGGATTAATGAAACGTGACGGGGACGGTCATCAAGTTCATAAAGTAAAGTAACCAACGATGGGGACGGCCATCGGGCTAAACCGAAAGGAAAAGGGACCACGACGGGGACGGCCATCGGGTTAAATAATAAATGAAATAAACAGATGATGCGGTACGATCATCAAAGGTGAAGGACGATCACCTAGCAGGGGACGGCTGCTCTGTTGGGTTAAGATGAGGGACGGTCATCTAAGGTGGAGGACGACCACCTGGCAGGGTACGGCTGCCGAAAATATCGCGACATAGGACGAATGCCGGATAAAACAACGATGGGGACGGCCATCGGACGAGCATGATGGAGGACGACCATCAAGAGGTGGAGGACGACCACCTAGTAGGGGACGGCTGCTCTCGAGGTTTATCATGACATAGGACGAATGTCAGATAACCAAAATCAACAATGGGGACGGCCATTGGATAAAATGATGAAGGACGATCATCAAGAGGTGGAGGACGACCACCTAGCAGGGGACGGCTGCTAAATATCACGACATAGGACGAATGTAGGATGGAAAATCAACGATGGGGACGGCCATCGGATGAGCATGATGGAGGACGACCATCAAGAGGTGGAGAACGACCACCTAGCAGGGTACGGCTGCTCTCAGGGTTTATCATGACACAGGACGAATGTCAGATAAAAAAGAAAATTGCTTTGTTGGCGATCTACTGGGGAATAGTAAACACGAACGAGTGTTTATATCCAAGAAATAAAAGTATAAGTGTTTAGATGTTTGTGTATAGATTAAAGATGCGGACGAGCATCCTTAAGACTACGATACGGACGAGCATCGGGTAGAAACAAATACTGACACGTGTCCAGAGATGATGATACAGACGCGTATCAACGGGTTAACAAAGAACACGGACGAGTGTTGAATCTGAAAGGACTCTTCTGGGGAATAGTAAACACGAACGAGTGTCTATATGCGAGAAGACAAAAATGTTTGACACAGTGTATGGATTAAAGGTGCGGATGAGCATCCTTAAGACTATGATACGGACGAGTATCAGGTAGAAACAAACGCTTGACACATGTTCTGAGATGATGGTACGGACGAGTACCAACTGGTTAACAAAGAACAACGACTAGTGCTGAATCTGCGGGGATATAAGTGGTATATACAAGATACGGACGAGTACCAGTATAAGTGTGAATAGTAAGTATGAGTGATGTATATTTAAGTGTTTAACTGTTGGGGAGAGTGACACGGACGAGTGTCAAAAGAAGAAAAGTATAGTATAAACAAGTATCTGATGTACAAAGTGTTTATGTTACTGTACTGGGGAGAATGACACGGACGGAGGTCAAGGAAATTATATATAAGTACAGGTGAGTGCAAAGAGGATGTCTTTGGCTTTCTGCTGGGGGTATGACATAGACGGGTGTCAAAAAGTATCTGTAATACGAGTGGTACTGTTAGCACAGAGTGTTCAGGCGACTTTACTGGGGAGTATTGACACGGACGGGTGCCAAAGAGAGTATGTACTGGTGTTTGGGGAATGCAAGGCAACTGTGTTTGCTGGGGAATCTCCGCTGGGGATTTTGGGGGGAGTATTCTCTATATTGTTTGACGGATTGTCAATATTCACAAGTGTTTGATTCAAAACATGGCTTATGATTATGCAATATGTTGGATTTTTGCCGTAATGCTCCGTATAAGACGGAATGCTACGCTTTGTGGGTGAATATGATGCGAATGCTATGATTATGAAAAGATACCAATCCGGGACTCGGATCCCGCTGCTGTGAAGATCTTTGGTCGATCTGTTTGAAGTGGACATCCCAGCTGGGGATGAGGTCATTTGATAGATCTGATGAGATGCTATTGCTTGGAGATACAGGTCACTGATAGGCCTATCCTTGGTAATGAGGGGACCCAGCTGGGGTTTGTAGAAGCTTTCGTCACTCTGTTGTGATTGCTTCATGCGTTGCTCTTCTGGATAGAGGCTGGAGCTCTGCGGGGAGATGGCTCTCTTACTTGGTTGAGGAGGAAGAACGATCGGCACCTCGGCTGGGGAATAGTAACAAGTGGTAACTCAGCCGGGGAGAAAACACCTTGGGTGCTAGGACTGAGTGTTGATTTGCCAGCTTGCTGGGATAAAGCTTACATGCCCCAAGTTGCGCTTTGGATACCTGCAAGCCTGAAAAGATAGAGAAATGCACAAGTAATCCCGAGGTATCCTTTACTGGATTCCGTCATAGGAGTTAGACACTTCTGAGAGTAAGTATATTTCCTGCAAGCACGTGACTTCTAGAAGAAAAGCATCTGTATTTATGCAATCAGTTTTTCAGAGACATCAGACATTTTGCAAATAAAAAATAAAATGGACGAGACGAAACGTGACTGAAAATCTGATTTTATTAATTCATGTGCCCTGAATTGGCAAGGTACAGTCAAAGAAACATATCTCCTAAAATGAGGAGATTGTTGCAAATTGAGAAACAAAATGTGTTGGCAATGTTGACGACGCTTTAAGGAGCTTCCCCTTGCTATGACTCGTATGACATTTAACGTTCTTCTCGTCTTGCTTTCTGAAGGAGGCTGATTCTGAAAGAAGCTTGATCCATCCGAAGCTTACCAAGTTGTGAGTGATGCAGACAAATTCAGAGTGCAGTTGTTCGCTTATTCCCTTATTTTTCCTGGATCGCCCTTTCGGGTTTTCAATCCATCGGGATACCCATTTTTGCCTGAGTTGTCCAATGCGGCTTTTCAACTCAGCGGGTGTACATTTTTGTTTATTTTCCCTAATTTTTGCCCGAGTCTTTTATTCTGTTTTTGACTCGCCGGGATGCCCTATTTTTGCCTGGACTTACATTCTATTTTTATGTCCAGCGGGTCATTTTTATGCGAAGTATTTTTTAACTGCATCTGAATTCACAGGGGACGGGAAGTCTTCGCCATCCATAGTGCTGAGCATCAGTGCTCCACCAGAGAAAACTTTCTTCACTACGAATGGTCCTTCATAGTTTGGGGTCCACTTGCCCCTGTGGTCTGTATGAGGAAGGAGGATTCTTTTCAGCACAAGATCTCCTACTTGGTACTCTCGGTGCCTGACTTTCTGATCGAAGGCTTTCTTCATTATCCTCTGATATAACTGCCCATGACAGATTGCAGCCAATCTCTTCTCTTCAATCAGACTCAGTTGCTCGTATCGGGCCCGAACCCATTCTGCTTTGTTTAGCTTGACATCCATCAGTACCCGCAAGGAGGGTAGTTCAACTTCAACAGGTAGGACTGCTTCC
This sequence comes from Lathyrus aphaca, assembly GCA_963966055.1. NCBI lineage: Eukaryota > Viridiplantae > Streptophyta > Magnoliopsida > Fabales > Fabaceae > Lathyrus > Lathyrus aphaca. The sequence continues at coordinate 206,602,312 of OZ014525.1, forward strand.
ATACCATACACAAGTTGATACGGCGTTGCCCCAGTGGATGTTCTGATTGACGTGCGGTACCCATGAAAGGCAAATGGTAGCATTTCATGCCAGTCTTTGTAAGTGACTACCATCTTCTGCACAATCTTCTTGATATTTTTATTTGTTGCCTCAACAGCGCCATTCATCTTTGGCCTATAAGGAGAATAATTGTGGTGTTGGATCTTGAAGTCCCGACACAGCTCTGCCATCATTTTGTTGTTCAAGTTGGAACCATTATCAGTAATGATTCGCTCGGGAACTCCGTATCGACAGATGATATCTCTCTTCAGAAATCTGGCTACCACTTGTCTTGTAACATTTGCATATGAAGCTGCTTCGACCCATTTGGTGAAATAGTCAATGGCAACCAGGATGAATCTATGGCCATTCGAAGCAGTTGGCTCAATCTTGCCAATCATGTCAATGCCCCACATAGCAAAGGGCCAAGGTGAAGACATCACATTCAGAGGATTGGGAGGCACATGCACCTTATCCGCATAAATCTGGCATTTATGGCATTTTCTGGCATAAGCACAACAGTCAGCATCCATCGTGATCCAGTAATAACCTGATCTTAGCAATTTCTTAGCCATGGCATGCCCTCCAGCATGGGTACCAAAGGATCCTTCGTGCACATCGTGCATCAACAAGTCTGCTTCTGTTCTATCGACGCATCTGAGCAGTACCATATCGAAGTTTCTCTTATATAGGGAACCGTCGGTATTCAGGAAGAAACTACCAGCTAGCCTTCTTAACGTCTTCTTATCATTGGAAGATGCCCCAGGTGGGTATGTTTGATCCTCCAAGAAGCATTTGATGTCGTGGAACCAAGGCTTATCGTCTTTAACAACATCTGCTGCAAACACATACGCTGGTCTGTCAAGTCTGGACACTGAAATCCGAGGTACAAAGTTGGCAGCTTGAACTTTGATCATGGACGAAATGGTAGCAAGAGCATCTGCAAACTGATTCTCGTCCCGAGGGATATACTCAAGCTTGACCGTTGTAAAGAAAGTCAATAACCTCCTTGTATAATCCCTGTAAGGTATCAGATGATCCTGGTGTGTGTACCATTTGCCGTTGGTTTGATTGATTACCAGAGCTGAATCCCCGAATACAGTCAATGTCTTGATCCTGAGGTCAATGGCTTCCTCAAGACCCATAATGCAAGCTTCGTATTCAGCTTCGTTGTTAGTGCAGTTGAAAGTGAGTTTTGCCGAGAAAGGCATGTGAACTCCCTTAGGCGTAATGAGTACTGCACCAACACCACGACCATTCATGTTAACAGCCCCATCAAACATCATAGTCCATTCTTCTTCCGGGTCAGGCCCTTCAGTGTGAACAAGCTCTTCATGATCTTTGGCTTTTATGAACATGATGTCTTCATCAGGGAAGTCAAATCTCATAGGCTGGTAATCATCAATAGGTTGCTCAGCAAGATATTCAGACAATACACTGCCCTTGATGGCTTTCTGAGAAGTGTATTGGATGTCATATTCTGTAAGAATCATTTGCCATCTTGCAACCCGTCCGGTAAGTGATGGCTTCTCAAATATGTACTTAACTGGGTCCATTTTAGAGATCAATAAAGTAGTGTGGGTCAACATATACTGTCTCAGTCGGCGAGCAGCCCACGCTAAAGCACAACAAGTTTTCTCGAGCAGTGAATAACGTTGTTCACAGTCGGTAAACTTTTTGCTCAGGTAGTATATTGCATACTCTTTTCGACCAGACTCGTCATGCTGGCCCAGCACACACCCCATCGACTCTTCTAATACTGTCAAGTACATTATCAGAGGTCTTCCTTCAACTGGAGGCATAAGGATTGGAGGTTCTTGCAAGTATTCCTTGATCTTGTCAAAAGCCTTCTGACAGTCTTCGTTCCACCTGACCGTTTGTTCTTTTCTCAACAGCTTGAACAAGGGCTCACAGGTTGCTGTTAGGTGAGATATGAACCTTGAGATGTAGTTCAATCTGCCTAGAAACCCTCAAACTTCTTTTTCAGACTTTGGTGCAGGCATTTATTGAATAGCTTTGACTTTATCAGGATCAACTTCAATCCCTTTCTCGCTTACAATAAATCCCAGCAGCTTACCAGATCGCACCCCGAATGTGCATTTGTTGGGGTTTAACTTCAACTGGTACTTCCTCAGACGCTTGAATAGCTTTAGCAGATTTACCAGGTGATCTTCTTCGGTAAGGGACTTGGCAATCATGTCATCCACATAGCATTCGATTTCTTTATGAATCATATCGTGGAATAATGTCACCATAGCCCGTTGATACGTTGCACCAGCATTCTTCAGTCCAAATGGCATTACCTTGTAACAAAACGTGCCCCAGGGTGTGATGAAGGTTGTCTTCTCCATGTCTTCAGGTGACATTTTAATCTGATTGTATCCTGAAAATCCGTCCATGAAGGAGAATACCGAGAACTGAGCCGTATTATCAACCAATACATCAATGTGAGGTAATGGGAAATCATCCTTCGGGCTGGCTCTGTTCAGATCCCGGTAGTCAACACACATCCTTACTTTTCCGTCTTTCTTAGGCACAGGCACAATATTAGCAACCCACGGCGGATAGCTAGTTACAGCAAGGAACCCGGCGTCCCACTGCTTTTGTACCTCTTCCTTGATTTTCATTGCCATGTCTGGGCGAGTGCGGCGCAGTTTCTGTTTAACCGGTGGGCATTCTTCTCTCAAAGGCAGCTTGTGCACAACAATGTCGCTGTCCAACCCTGGCATATCTTGATAAGACCAAGCAAACACATCCACATACTCTTGAAGCAGGTCAATCAGTTGTCTCTTCACCGAGTCTTGCAAGCAGGCCCCGATTTTAACTTCTTTCACGTCTTCATCGCTACCAAGATTAACTGTCTCTACTTCCTCCTGATGAGGAGTGATAACCTTTTCCTCTTGTCTCAACAATCTGGCTAGCTCTTCAGGAAGCTCGTAATCTTCTTCAACCCCTTCATCAGCTTGATTGATTGGATTGTCAAAGTCATACGAAGTCATAGCCGTGCTGTTGTCGGTGCTGTCTGGAAGGCACACTCTACAAGGGTTCAGTTTGTTCATTTTAGTGATTGATTTTAATCTTGTTTAGAAAGAGTGAAATGAAGTTATCATTTTGAAAACATTGCCATTTATTTTTTGTACAAAAAGAAAAATGGAAAAACAGTGAGCGGAAAAGAAAAAGACTCATTTGCAAAAGATGTCTGATATTTCATTGATTAATCTTGTTGCACAAAAATTACAGATGGCCCGATTACAAAATGAGCCTTGTCATCTTGGGCAAGATGCAAGACTTTGATGCATGCTATAAAAATACAGGAAATAATAATTACTCTGCATGAGTAACTCTTATAATTTCCTGGGAAGACCAGTTTGAGATACTTCTCCCCGGGATCTTTGGACGGATCCAACTCTCCAGGTTGCGATCGCTTTCATCCTCGTCTTCCAAATTGTTGACAGCCTCAGGGGTGAGCATCCCCCCACTAAAAAAGTTGGGATCTTTAGCAGCCTCTGCTTGATCTTGTTGAGTTGGTTTGTAACCCAACCCAAATCTATCCTCTTTCTTCTCCACAGGTAGCAATTTGCCCCAGCCTTGGGCAGTTCCTTCTTCAACAACCTTCTGGGCTTGTTGGTATGATGTCATTGAGGTTCCAGGTACAGCAGATGTTTCATTTATGTTCAAGGCCTCAAACCCTTGACTCATCGTTTTGTGGATCTCCCCATCCATCTCAATATATTTGTAGGTAGCCAGGTGGCTGACAAAAATATCTTCCTCTCCACAGATAGTAACGACTTGGCCCTCCCACTCGAATTTTAACTTCTGGTGAAGGGTTGAGGTCACGGCGCCAGCGGCGTGAATCCATGGCCTACCCAATAGACAGTTGTAGGCAGGCTGTATATCCATCACGTAGAAGGTCGTTTTGAAAGTTTGTGGGCCAATCGTTATAGGCAACTCAATCTCTCCCAGAACTGATCTCTTAGAACCGTCAAAGGCTCTTACTACTAAGTTACTGGGACGTAATGCCAATCCGTCATACTCTAGCTTCACAAGGGCTTTTTTAGGTAAGACATTGAGGGATGATCCTGTGTCTACCAGCACATGGGAAAGAACTGCACCTTTACATTCCATGGTAATGTGCAAAGCCTTGTTATGATTGCGGCCTTCCGTAGTTAAATCAGTGTTGGTGAACCCTAGTCCATGACTAGCATTAACATTTCCAACCACAGCTTCCAACTGATTGACAGTGATCTCTTCTGGCACATAAGTTGCGTGCAAGACTTTTAGTAGTGCGTTCCGATGAGCCTCGGAGCACATAAGCAATGATAGAATAGAGATCTTGGAAGGCGTCTGGTGAAGCTGGTCCACTATCCTGTAATCACTTTTCTTGATGATTCTCATGAATTCATCAACTTCTTGATCAAAGGGTGTTTTTAAAGCTTCTTTAACAATCTGCTCTTCTTGCACCAAGCTCTTCCCTTTTGCCTTGGCAGCAGCTTCTGCTTCAGCAGTGGGTCTTTGAATTTGTGGAGCAAAGAGACGTCCGCTTCGAGTGAAGCCTCCGCCTCCTCCCACATTATCTATTTGTGGTGAAGAAGTCGATGATTCAAGAGTGATTTTCTGTCCTCCGCAGTATAGGTCAGAGTCGTAATGCCAGGGGATGGCATTACTGCTTTCATAAGGCACTGGTCCAGGCACTGTGATAGTGACTGGACTGATAGCAGCTGCAGAAGGGATCATGATAGTCTGTGGATCATAGTATATTGTGACTGGTGCTCTGATAGGAGTGGCATTTTGTGAGTTGTAGGCAGAATCATTTTCAGGATCATAATAAATTGTAACCGTCGAGACATTTGCTGCTGAAGTTGTAGGAGACATTGTTGGAAGGATGGGTGTTGTTGTTGTAGGAGATTCTGAATGAAGGGGTGCTGAAGTTGTAGAGTGGAGGTTTGTTGATATCTGGTCAGCTGAAGTGACAGATGATGCATTTGTTGACGAGATTGAAGAGTTGCTTGGAACAATGGTTGTTGTATTTGTAGAAGACTCGGGGACTGTTGTTAAGGAGATTGCCGGATTGGTAGGTATTGACGTTGTGATTTGAAGCAGGCCACTCTGGATGAGACCATCTATGCCATCTCTCAAATTATCACAACCATTCACTGAAATGTTGCAATAAGCACACCCTAGCTCACATCCCGGGAACATTTGACATTCGAGGAGTTGGGCTTTAATCTCTACCAACGGTGTCCGAATCTGACCCACACTGGTTATCAAGTAAGACGGCTTGTCTTCTTCAATAGCATTGATTCTGGGACCTCCGTGGTTTGGCATAGGGTTCTTGTTAACATTTGGTGGTGGTGCAAAGTTCAGAGCCTTAGAGTCTACCAAGTCTTGTACCTTCATGTGCAAAGCTCTGCACTTTTCTGTACTATGGCCAGGTGCATTTGAGTGGAAAGCACATCTGGCGTTGGAGTCGTAATTTCTGGGTAGACTGGCAGGATCTGGAGGTGCCAACGTCCTTAGCTCAACCAGGTTGAGTTTCAGGAGTTGTGGCAGTAATGTGGCATAGGTCATAGGGATCAGATCGATCACCCTATTGGCTTGAGAAGGTCTCTGTTGGAACGGTCTTTGCTGATTGTTGTTGTTGGTGTTGTTGTAGTTTCTCTGAGGGGGATACTGATTTTGTTGCTGATAATTTTGTTGCGGTGGTTGATAAGCTGGTTGAGGATGAACGGGAGCGGGAATGGTGACTGCTGCCACAGACCTATGAACATATTGGGGTCTGCCCCTGCTGGCGTGGATAGCATTGGTCTCACCTGTTCTTCTTGGGCCCACAAAAGGCTTCCTTGTGTTGCTGGATGAGCTGGCACCGTTGTCAGAAATCTTGCCCATTTTTAACAGGCTCTCAATTCTCTCTCCAGCTATGACGACATCTGCAAAGCTGGTAGAAGAAAAGGCAGCTAGCCTGTCAATGTATGTTCCTTGGAGGGTGTTCATAAACATATCTGCCATCTCCCTCTCTGACATAGGTGGCTGGACAGCAGCAGCAAGCTGTCTCCACCTCTGGGCGTACTCCCGGAAGCTTTCCCTGGATGACTGTGACATTCCCATCAGGAGGGTCCTGTTGGGTGCCATATCCAAATTATACTGGTATTGTCTAATAAAGGCCTCAGCCAGGTCTTTCCAACATCTGATGGTTGCTCTAGTCAGATGGGAGTACCATTCCCTTGAAGCTCCTGTTAAGCTATCCTCAAAATAAAACATCCATAGCTTCTCGTCCATGGTATATGCTTTCAGCCTCCCCAGAAAGGATTGCAAGTGGGTCCGTGGGCAGGAAGTCCCGTTGTACTTTTCAAAACAAGGAGGCTTAAACTTATGGGGAATCCTGACCCCGTCCACTAAGCCCATGTCCATAACATCAAAGCCCAAAGAGTTTTGAGACTCTAAGGACCTTAATTTTTCAGCAATTTCATCCAGCCTTCTGTCATAGGCTTCCTCCCCAGCTCCCATCACTGTGAACTGATCTTCCTGGGGGTCTTCTTGCAGTACCCTGCCTGCAGTGGCAGTCCCTTGCACATTAGCAGGAATGTTGATCTCTAGATGAAGGTGGGGTCCAAATACAGGGGGGTTGATATGAGGTTGGACCCTCTCATTGTTGCTTGTCCCAGCAGTCCCTAGATGGGGGTCTTCCTGATTCTGCCTCTCTACCATTGCTCTTAATCTCTCTTGGCTATAAGCCATGTTGTTCATCACCTCCATAAATTGTGTCATCTGATTCCTCATTTCCAACCTCTCGTTGGCCATTTGGTTCCTGACCTCTGTAAGGTCCTGCTGCATCTGATCCATCTGTATACCCGGAAGGTTGTTGCGGGTGGGATATCTGTGTGGACGGTTGAGTGGGAACACCCGTCGTCGAGCAATAGTTCCTGAAATCACAACAGAGTTAGCAACAAACAAAACAAACCTACAAAACAAACAAAGGTCAGTATGCAATGCAGTATGCTTATTTGTTTCCAAGGTATCCGGCTTGGCACTTGGTTTTGACCTTTCCAGACCCCTTGAAGATGCTGTTGATGTTGCTTTGAAGGAAACTCAGATGGAACAAACTGATACATATATTACAAAAAAGCAAATGATACATAGCTTGTTTCTTTTTACAATACATGCCCTCTGAGGGGTCAAAAATACAACATAAGAAAAATAAAAGTACAATGAAATGAAAGCAACAACAAGCAAAAGTCAAACACCAAGACCAAACTCATCCTCCTGAACTTCCTTGAGAAGTGCTTCAGTCACAGGATCAGCCGGACGCTCTGTAAGGTTCCTGATAAGGAGATTCCTGGTAGTAACAGCTGCAGCTAGCTTCTTGTGCTGACTCTGGTCCTTTGACCTCTTCACTCCAGCTCTAATCTTCAACTCTGAGATCTCCCTCTGGGCTGCTGCCAGGGCTTCCTGTTGCTCTTTTGCACTAGCTTCCAGCTGCTCAATCTTGTCCTGAGTCCTCTTATCTTCTAGAGTACGAGCTTCGGTGATTCTGACCCACCTAGCTTGACTCTCCTTCAGATACAAATCAGTCCTGGCTTTCTGGAACTGGGCTTCCTTGCAGGCATTCTTCAAGATCTGTTCTCCAGCCCTAGACTTCTTGATGTAATCCTCAGACTTCTCAATTCTGGCTAGATGCTCCACTTTCAACTTTTCCAACCTTTCAATATCCAACCTACCATCACTCCTCTCCCAGAGGGTCTTCTGTAGAGCATGAGTCAGCTTCTCATTTCTCTCTTTTAATTTCTCAAACTCCTCCAAACTGACAGTGACAGGAGGTGGTGCTGAGGATGATCCAGGCATATCTTCCATGGTAAAGGGCATCCCAGAAAATCGAGCCCTGGCATGGGACCACTCATAGTACTGTGCTGATGCCACATTGTTGCACTTCCCCAGAATGGTTACTCCTTTAGTCTGAACATTGTCCCAGGCCCAGGCTGCTTGCCTGACAATAGCCAGATTAGGCTTGTTCTCACAGTAAAGAGTCTCAGCCAAATCCTGTGCCTTAGGAGCATGGACCAATGCATAGCCCAGTTGTCTTTTGAATAGCAGAGAGTTGTAGTTGATGCAACCCTTAACTCCTATCAGGGGTACATTGGGAAACTGCCCACAACTGGTAATGATATCCCTGCCTTTTGTGCTTTGAGTGCACCACCTGATATCTGCTGAAGTCAAAGCAGTGAGTCTTCTAGCCCAGTTCCTCTGTTGGTGAGGATTTAGAAATGCATCAGTCTTAGGCAAATGTCTGAGCAGCCAAGTATGGAACAAAGGAGCACAACACCTCACTAATCTTCCCCTCTGCTTTTCATTCCTCTGGTGTACTGAGTAGTAGAAATCCCCCAATAAAGTGGGCACTGGATTCCTCAGGATGAAAAGATGGATTGCATTCTTGCTAACAAACTTAGGCTCATCTGCAAACAAAATGATCCCATATGTGCTAAGGGCCAACAAAGCACAGACTGCTTTCCATTCTCCTGAAGAGGCCTTCAAAGTAGCCTGAGAGATCAAGAAATCCAGATGTAAACCAGAGACTCCAGCTTTGGTGGTCATATTCTGTCCAATCAGAACTGGTTCCACATGCAATGCCCTTGCCACTTCTTCATTACTCGGAAAAGCCATCTCATGGTTGAAGGGGACTCCACCCCTGATAGGTACACCAACCAATGATGAATACTCCTCTAATAAAGGCCCCAACTGAAAGTCCTGAAAAGTGAAACACCTCAGAGGGGGATCATAGAACTGCAGGCAAGTATGAATCAGGCTCCTCTGTGAAGGGTCCAAATCCATAACCACATCAAGTATGCTTCCATAGTGTTCCCTGAACAGTGGTATATGGTCTGGAGTAATCAGGGTCTGAATCTTCCTGATGTCAGCTAGCTCTGGCTGAAAGAAATGATAGGAGATGTTACTCTTCTTAGGTGTCATGTTGCTGAGGAATGGCTGAGACAGGTGGAGGAAAACACTGATGATGGGCCACTGACAGGCTGAGACTGATGATGCAGGTAGCTGAAACAGGTAGCAGATAGTTGAGAAAGATACTGATGAAGATAGGTCTATGCTGATGATGGGGTCAAAACCAAGCCAAAAATAAAGTATGGATACCCTGAAATACAAATAAGCAAATGTTAAAATGATGCAATGATGATGTATGCAAATGATATGCAAGGGTTTGTGACTGAGCTGAATCTGATCAAGTGCTCTGATATAAGTCCAGGTATGTTCAAGAAATCCAGATGGAGGTTCATAAGTCCAGTAACCAAGGTGGGGGACTCAAATAAAGAGTCACATGTCCAGGGTTAAAATCACAAGAACTGTCCCAAAATGGAGTACTCTTAATCAAAACAAAGTAACAGGTTATGCTGAGGTCAAGGGTACCTGCAAACCTGTAAACAGCCCAACCCCCTCACAGGTGGTGTTCTAAAACAAAGATCCTCAGACTTGGATCAGTTATGAGAAGTGTAAACACTTCTAACCCGGAGGTACAGTGTTTACAATAACCATAAAAGACCCTCCTCTAATTCACCTCTGTTTCTGAAGGTCAATACTAAAGGTCATCCAGACTTAGTAGGCTTCCTAGATAGCCCTAGCACTACAGGAAATCTGCAGCACAGAGTTCTCAAGAAGAAACCCATATCTGAACCGTGTTTCATATTCCCGCACCAGACCGAAATGGAATGGGAAAGAATATGAACCACTCTAGCCTAGGTGTCACTCAGGTCCCAGGTATAGGACCTCAACTCTCAATAGAACCCCACCCACCAAAGCAACAAACCAGATCCAGCCAGACAGTATGATAGTATGATATATGTAAAGCTATAAAGAAAGCAGTAAAACAACTGTACAATAAGCAAAAATAAAGCAACTATACAAACACAGATAACACCCCAGTAAACACAAATCAATCAAGCGCTAGGAGGAACCCACAAAAAGAACCAGAAGCCCTGGTTACAGTATAAAGGCTCCCCAGCAGAGTCGCCAAGCTGTCGCTCCCGATAAATGGGACTGGCCCAAGTAAAGGTACAGACGCGAACGATCGGCGAAAGAGGGATGTGAGAACACACAGGAGTGAACTCACAGGGAATGAAAAGAGTCGCCAGCTAGGCATTTTTATCCCGGAGGAAAGGCAATGCTGCATAGACCTAGAAAGATATGGATAAGACGGTTGCGAACCAGAGAGACTGAGAAAGGGGGTTGGTTACAACCTGGGAAGGTATTAGCACCCAGATTGTCCGCCGTACTCGACGGGATCCACGCTTAAGAGATTTGTGTTTTAAAGGGGTAGTGTCAGTGCAATCTGTGTATAAAGAGCTGGAAAAGAATGTACAGGTGTCAGTGTAAGAGAAATGAAGTGCAATATATACAGTGTCAGTGTAGGAACAGGAGTGAAATGCTCAAGATCATGAGGCTAAAAGAATAAAGCTAGAAAGAGGGGGGATATACAGAGACTTTTGTTCGATAACTGTTAAGTTATGCCTACGTATCCTCTCGTGCAATGAGGAAGTCAGAACACCGTATTTCGACCCAAAGATACTGAAAGATGAATTGACTTGTGAACTGCTTACTAGTTTATGCTCAAGTGTATGACCTGTCTGGCTCAGGTGCAAACTGTCTTGCATTAGATGGAAGAAGCAAGTTCTCGTTTATGAATGAATGAGATGAGAAAAAGAATCCCGAAGGAGACGATTATTGTTTGTTTTTGTATTTTCAGTCTTTTATTGCTTTTGAAAGTTTGTCATAAGTTAATGAGCTTAAGCCTAAACCCATGGGTTAGTAAACTCATCACATCTTCCCTCTGATTAGGGGTAATGAGAATACCTTAAGTGTGAAGTCAGGTTCTCACACTTAATCACCTTTGATGTAGGATTAAGATCATTAACCTACTTGTGATTAATTAGATATTTTTGTGGTTTTTGTTTAGTGTTAAGTAATGAGATTAAGCCATAATCGAGGATTAAACAGACCCATTACACCATCCTAATAGAAGGATAATAGATGAGAATGTTTAAGCTGAGGAAAGCTCCTCAACTTAATCCATGATTAGGGATTAAACTCATGACAAAACAAGGCCTTTATTAGATGGATTTTAGTTAATGGTAAGATGAAGAAGTGATTTTTATGATTTGTAAGACAACTTGAGGGGGACTTGTCCATTAACACTAGGGTTAGTCCTTCTTAACCAATTAAGGAAGAATTAGAACCCTAATGCAAGGCCCAAGTTACAAGTGTGAAGTCTTGATGATTATTAAGTGGATTGATTAAGGATTTAAACACATTAAGGGTTTAACACTTAGGATTAAAGTTATACACTCCATCCTAATAGAAGGATGCAGGCATAAGCTTAATCACAAAGCCTTAAAGCCTTTAGGGTTTAGTCCCTGATTATGAGGTGAGAAGAGAAGACTCAATGAGACACAAAGGTAAAACTAAGTGGGGGACTAATCAAAACCCTAATCATTGTCATGCATGGTTGTTCTTAAGGTTTGTGAGGTTTACAAGAGAAGTCTTCAATGGAACCACCAGGAAGCAGATGAAAGGATCAGGAGAAGCAAAGTAACTTGCTTCATTTAAGAAGACAAGTCACTTGAGGAAATAAAGTAAGAAGAAGAAAGAATGAGCAAACTCAATCTCAAACACATAACAAAATGCAGCATGGATGCAAGAGAGAGGTGAAAAGAAAATGTGAGAAGTGAAGGCAAATCCACTTCTCAAAGTTGCTTACCACCTGAAAAGTTAGTGAAAGAAATGCAATGTAATGCAAAATGAGATGAAATGGCATGATGCAAACCAAAACCAGAAGCATATATGGGATGATAATGATACTATGAGATGCTACAAACATGAATCAAGACATGAGGATGATCATACAATCTTATGGATGCAAATGAAACAAGTTAAGAACCATGAACAAACATGAAAAGTCATGATATGCAAATGACATACAACATGGAAAACACATGATGAAATGGTCAAACATGCTTTCAATATGTCTTAAGATGTTCAATGAATCAAAAGAATGCATAAAATGCTATGGCAAGTCATGTTATGCAAGCAAATGCAAGATGGATGCATATGGAAGCCCAAATTAGGGTTTATGATCAAAGCATCAAACACAAACCAAAATCAGAAGCAAACATCAATATAAAAAATTGAAAATGCACTCAAAGCAAACCTAACCCTATACAAACTCACTGCCCAAAGGAAAAGTTCCAACTCTTAACCTAATTCAAGATATGATTTTCCTAAGTTTTCTAGGGTTTTAGGGTTCCTTAACAAGATAAATGTCAAACAAATGGAAAATGAAATATCAAATCATGACCATTTAATCTCACAAACAAAATGCTAAACACAATGCAATGCAAAAAGAATCAAGGTCCAACTCTCAATGGTTAGGCAGAAATGATTTTTGGAAGTTTGGATCAAAATAATGCCTAAAAATGATTTTAATTCCATGAAAAATTCTCAAAAGACATCAAGATCAAAAAAGAAATTTGGTTTGAGGGTTGGACAATGTCTCTAAATGGTTTTAAATGTTTCATGAATTTTTTGGTGATTTTTAAATACTTAAAAGTATTTTTAATTAATTAATTCTCATTAATTAATTAAAAATAAACTTTTAAATGATTTAAAAATATTTTTTAATGCTAAAAATAAAAATAAAAATATTTTTGGTTTCTGAAATTAAATAAAAGTTTGTACAAAAAATTTCAGAATTTTTGAATAAGTTTTACTATTTTTAATAAAATGTACAAATTAAATATAAAACAAATGAATTAAAAATAAAGAAAAAGAAAAGTAAACACAATGGACGGATCAGATGGAAACTGGGGGTGAGGTTGTTGACTGCGCGCACAATCCAATGGTCCACATTCAAACTGAAATTAATTAAGTTTATGAATTAATTAATTAAGTTAATTGTGATTAGGGTTTCTGAAAACGCATTCTGGCCATCCAAAACACGCGCCAGTCAGCCTAAGTCAACGGATCCAACGCTCTAGATTCAAACTACAATTAATGACAGGGATTAACCCTAATCATTTTCAGGTGGCCGGAGAAGACCTCCGGTCGTCTTCTCCGGTGGGAATCCCACCTGAAAATTTCCAAAACCTTCAAAACTCCACTAAAATGAAAACTAAAAGAACAGAAATCATCCCCACATCCCCCTGAATCAAAACCCTATCTTAAAACTCATTTATCTTTCATCAATCACATGAATCGAAGGCAAACATTTTTAGGTCAGAAAAGTTTCAGAGTAAGATTAAATGCTTATTTCTCAACCATTTTCAAAACCAAGAACATCAGAGTGATCAGTGAATCATGAAGAACAACTTAGGAACTTAAAAATCCATTTCTGGAAAAAAAGTTCATGAAGCTACCTGAGTTTGAAGCTTTTCAGTCTGGAACTTTCTGACCCCTTCTCTTTGTGCAATCCACTCCTTTTAGGCCCCTGATGAACTCTTGATGCTTAGAAAGAGTTTGTGATGGCTGGTTTGGAAGTTTGAACAAGTTCTGTGCAGGGTGGTGTGAGAATCGTGTTTGTGATTCTTTGAGTTTCAGGTTGCTTTGAAGGGTGCTTTGTGATCAGGGAGATGTGTTGAGAAGGTTTATGAAGTTTGTATGAGTGTTTGTGGCTTGTGTTGTATGTTTCGAATGCTTTTGCTCAATGGAGTGAAAATGAGAATGTTGTGCTATGGCTGGTTTCAGGCTTGCTTCTTGTTGTGTTTAGCTTGCATTTGATTTGTATAAAGAAATGTGATTGGTCAGAAGAAGTGACATGTCCTTTTGTGATAGGTATGGGTGCTTTTGCAAAATGTCAACTTTTGTGTAAGAAGGGCATGGGCAACTTGCTAGCCTAGTACAACAAGGGTGTGCTGCGCAGCATGATGAGGGAAAAGGGCTAGGATGGTTCAGCAAACTAGGCAGCAAGTGGGTGAGGAGATATGATGACTTCTGCAACTTGGTTCACTTTGGTTCTTATGGAAGAAACTTGATCCATGGGCCATAAGACATATGGTTCCTTGGGTGCATTCTGAACTTTAGATGTTGTGTGATCATGTTATGTGGATTAGAAGCCCATTTGATGACTTAATTGGCCTTGAGAAGTGAATTTGCAACTTTGCCTCTTTGGTGCATGACTTGAAATTTAGTGATTTTTGCCAACTTTGACAAGCCATAACTTTTGATCAAAAATGAATTAGGTCATGTTCTTGTACTTTTTGAAAAGGGAAAGATCTATTCTACAACTTTCATGACCAAAGTTTTTCCATTTGAAGCATTTTTGGATCAAAAAGTAAGGGTTGAAAAAGTTGCCTAAAATGGCATTTTCATTAAAAGTCAGACTTGCCCAAAAAGTCAACTTTGCAAAAGACTTGAAATTCTCCAATTTGTAAACTTCCAACATCTTCCATGATCAAATAAAGATCATATACATTCAAAATGATGAAGAACACCCTTTGGTTGGGTCATTGGGGGCCTCAGATGCCCTGATTTTGCACTGACTTGCTTGAAAAGTCAACTCTTGATCAGATGACTTCCCCAAGGAATTTCTTCATGAAAATTGATATGCATACTCCCTATACCATATAGAGACCAATAGAAACAAGAATGACCAAAAAATTTGGAGTTATGGCCTCTGAAACCAAAACCCTAATTTTAGGTCATCTGTGCAGCCAAGCCTGGCTCTGCTTCCATACCATCTTCAGTTCTTGTGATTTTTTGGTATTCTTGACTTTGAGGGGATATAATATGATACTTGAACACACATAGACCCCTTTGAAGTGATTGATGGCCTTTGGAGTGGCTCAAGAAGCTCTTAGATTGCTCAGATCACAAACCCTAGATGCAGATGACTTAGAACCAATGCAGTGGATCAAAAATGTGATATGAGATGGTATGATTGAGTTTATGCATATGAAATGATCACAAGCCATGTTTTGAATGGGTGAGGGCAAATTTGGGGTGTTTACAGCTGCAATGTTGTGTGCTTTTGCTTGGTTTTGATCCACATAATGAAATGTGATAGGTCAGAGAATGGGTGCTGGCCTATGTTGATTGGTATGGGCAAGTTGCCAAAATGTCAAAAGTTGGTGTACTTGAGGTATGGGCTCATGGAAGGCTGGTTTAGGGACATGGCTCGAGTCATCCAGCTTCAAGGAGGTCCATGAAAAATGATTTAGTGAGCTGGCTCAAGTGGATGAAGAGTTTTGGATCATTTTGCAATTTTGTACAACTTTGGCCCCTTTTGAATTTCTTGAATTTTAAGGCATGAAACTTGAGAAATCTTTGGGAAATTCTGAATTTTATGTCATGTATGATGTTTGTGTGATGGTTAGAAGTTAATTAGAGGTCACATTTTGCTTTGGCAAGTGCTTTTGCAAGTTTCCTCTTTGGCACAAAAGTGAAAATTAAGTGATTTTCCCCAACTTTGACAAACCATAACTTGAGTTCTAAAATGAATTAGACCAAGTTCTTGTACTTTTTGAAAATGGGAGGATCCAATCTACAACTTTCATGCCCAAGAATTTTTCATTTGAAGCATTTTTGAATCAAAAAGAGGAGGTTGAAAAACTTTCCCAAAATGGCAAGTTTTCATTACAAGTCACTTTCCCAAAATGGCAACTTTGCAAATGGCTTGAAATTCTTCAATTTTATGAACTTGTAACTTCTTCTAAGATCAAATAAAGATCATATACACTCAAAATGATGGAGAAGACCCTTTGGTTGGATGATTGGGGGCCTTAGATGCCCTGATTTTGCTCTGACTTGTTCAAGAAGTCATCTATTGATCAAATGTCTTCCCCATTGCATTTCTTCATGAAAATTGGTATGTATGATCCTTATAATATATAGAGACCAATAGAAACAATAATGACCAAAAAATTTGGAGTTATGGCCTCTGAATCCAAAACCCTAATTTTAGGTCATCTGTGAAGTTAAGTCTGGCTCTACTTCTATGCCTTTCTCGGTTCTTGTGATTTTTTTTGAATTTCTTGATCTTGGGAGGATACAATAAGATATTTGAACATACATGGACCCTCTTGAGATGATTGAAGATCTTTGGAGTGGCTCAGATAGCCCAGGGATTGTCCAAATCACAAACCCTAGATGCAGATGACTTTGAACTAATGCAGTGAAGCAAAAATGTAATATGAGATGATATGATTGAATTGATGCAATATGACAAGAATCACAAGCCATGGTGAGATGATTGAGGGAAATTTTAGGGTGTTTACACATTTTTTGCCTTAAATAGGCCACATATTCATTTATCAAAGCATGACTATAAGTCAATTCCCCAAGCCACCAATCAGGTTATTCCTTCTCACATTTATTGCAGAACCAGATTCCTGCAAAGGTGAAGGAACAACGTTGTCTGAATAAACTAGGGGAGCATTTCTCAATCCTTCCATGGGGGTTGACGCACCAAAGATTATGGGAAAAGCCTGAGAAAGTGATGCGGGCATATATGGTTTAAATGCAGACGAACTTGGTGATGGAGTTTGAGCATTTGGCCCAATATACTCCAACACTGGCTGAGTATAGTATCTATTAATTGTTTCTCATGGTCCTGTCAAATGGGCTGGTTTTGACGTCACATTTGGTGTGGTCGAAGCTTCTGTCGAAGGATTGGAGGTTGGGATGGCCTCATTCCTTGGTCCATCTTGTGTGTTTGTACTACGAACATTCTAATTACCCACTTGAGGATTCGACCCACTTGTTGCGGGTATTGAATCACTTGTGTTTCCTTGGATAGACGTCATCCTTCTTGTGTTTCTTCTTTTAGGGATATAATGGTATGTACTGGCTACCTTGCCACTTCTCAAATGCATACAACAAAATTAACCGTTCTTTCTACTAGACCGTCCATGTACAGGAACTTACGAAACAAGGAAGCTACAAAAAGGACGTTACGAAAAGGGAGAAGTTATGAAAAATTCTAAAAAAAATGTTTTTTCTTAGCACTATCCCACTGGGCGTGCCAATTTGTTTACCCCCAAAATTTGTAAACAACCACTGGTCCTCTGAAGATACCAAAATATCCTCAGTTACTCGCAGGATTGACCAAATTGATCCTAGGACATGTGCTAAAAAAGGTTGGTTTGGTATATAACGTTTTTGGGGGAAAAAGGTCTAGAATCTTTCAACAAGATTCAGAAATTGTTTTAAAAGGAAAATAAAGCAAAAGACAAAGGCTTTCAAAGTAAATTAAGGTAAAATACAAGGCTTAAAATTTTAAAGGAAAGTAAAGCCAAGGCTTGAAAGTAAATGAAATTTAAAGGCAAGGCAAGGAATGTTAAATTGCTGGAAAAATAAAGGGGTTGGAATTGTAAGGGAAATGCATTAAACTACTAAAAAGATAAATGACTTTGAAATGTAAATTGCTTTAAAATAAAGGCTTGTAAAGGATAATGGCTTCAAAAGTAAATGACTGGAAGATAAATTTGACATTGAAGACCAATTGGTGGTGTTTCAATCACGTACATTCCCATTGCACTCGTTTCTCTACACGCAGATACTTTGAGTATACGGAGTTACTAGTACATATGATTTCCACACACTTATTCTAACATTAGACTAAGCTATTTATATATATTACAAAGTATCTGCTCTCGACGGTTTCTTCTTACAACTATCCTAAGATGATGACACTTGTCCCACTATATGTTGAAGAAGCTTCATCTTGCGCCACTTGACCCTGTCTTTGAATTGAAAACTACACATTTCCCCCCCAAATTTGGACGTACAAGAACCTTGGTAACTGCCATCTTTGTCTAACATACACTCGGTCGAATCCTTCCAACACTTAGAAAATATTCCAAACTTAGAATTTCACTAAGTATAAAACCTGTAGGCAGGTTCCTTCGAATTTCACCTTTTGGTTAGCAAGGTCGAAAACCTTACTTTTAGATTATCACAAGAAAACTCTTTTATTAAGCCAAAATAACCTCATTAATTGCTAGCGTCGAAATTTAGGGATAACAAATTGCCTCCCAAAATGTTCTTTTTGACCATCTTGATGAAAATATCATTTTTTGATATTCATCTTTTCGACACCAACTCAGGTCAGACAAAAGCATGGTTGAAACCACCTACCCCACGTTCTAAAACTGTTGTGATTCTTCGCCCACGTGCATGACATCATGTCATAATGGAAAAAATCCCATCAGTCGTTTCTACGGCTTTCTGATCATGAGTTTCTCCTTGAAACAATGCGCTAATGTATTTTCCATTAACTGCTTCCTCAATGCGTCAGGTACCAAGTTCCATGTGCCCCACCACTTCACGTTAGGGGTGGAAAAATGGGTCATGGCCCGCCGGGCTGGCCCTTGAACCCGCCAAAAATGGCGGGTTGGGCTGGGATTTTGGGACCGCCAACCGCCAAAGCCCGCCCCGCCAAAACCCACCGCCCGCCAAAGTCCGCCGCACCTATAAAATAAACACTTTTTAAGGTATTTTCCAGAAAAACCAATAATAAAATTGATTACATAACTTGTTTCAAATCATAAATCAATTTAGTTTCACCTTCCAAATAACCAATTTAAGCTTTCTAAATGTTGGTTTAATTTTTTTTTATTGAAATGTAAAAAAAACCATCTAATTTATTTAAAAAAATAAAATATATATATTAAAAGAAAAGGCGGGCATGCCCACCACCCGCCAACGCGCCATCTTGGCGGGGCGGCTAGACTTTTATGCCCATTTCAACTTGGCGGGCATGCCCGCCCCGCTCTTTTTTTGGAGAGCATGAGGCGGGGAGGGGTGGGGAGGGGCAGGCGACCTATTTTGCCACCCCTACTCCACGTCTCCATTAAGTGGCTAGACTTAACAACTTCTCATTTCCTATGCCTATAAATACCTTATTCAGCAAAGAAAGAATCTTTCCCAAACTCTTGCGAATTTATCTCCTTCTTGCTAAAGTCTTCTCCTTTCTTTCTAAGAACTTTAGAAAACCTCCATTTTCTTCTCTAACAACGGCGTCCTCTAAGACTAATGTTTCTCAAAAGAAGGGTCAGAAAGCCAAAACTTTCCACTTTGAACAAACTTTTCCACCATTCAACAACATTTCTGAACCAAAGACAATAAAAAATCCTCAGTTCGCACCCGAACCCTTGAATAACGAAACAAGGAGCTTGTACCAATCTCAGGTAATGATTACTTTTCTTGTAAATGATTGTCCTTTTTTGTATCTAGTCTTTTAGCTACTGTACAGAACACAGACAAAAAGTTGAAAGAGTTCTTTCCTTACTACCGCAAAACTCAACCTTTAGGGCATAAGCACCTCCCTAAAGCTGATGACTTTTCCTCTGACCCACCTCCTCTTAATAAACTGGATTCGAAGTACCTCCATGATGGTATCAGGATGGTTAGAGTTGTCAGCTAATTTACTGAGTTTGATTTGTGGTTAGCTAGGTTAGAGAAAACTAAGGTTGACCACTGGAAAAGCATATGGATATATGATCTTTTAATGCTGACAAAGACACATATACCATATTGCTTGAACCTCCTAGTCGCCTTTTTGTACTTCTGGGACTGCACACACTATACTTTTCATCTTCCTTATGGGATGGTTACCCCCACTCTTTTTGACATAGTCGCTATCGCAGGGCTTCGAACTGGTGGTCCTACTTATGATCCTACCATTGATGTTGAAGACATTATTGGCTTCAATGCATCCAAACTGACATACACCCTCTTCCTCAGGAACCGTTCCAAATCAAATGAAGAAGCAGTTTCTGATAAGGAACATATTGCCTTCCTTACTTTCTGGCTGTCCAGATATGTCTTATGCACCATGTCTTTACAGGTGGCGAAGAAATATCTTCCCATGGAAAACCCGCTTCACAACAACAAAAAGGTTTTCTTAAAAGTGAACTTATTATGGCCAGTCTCTATGAGTCTCTCAGTGAAGGAGTGACTCGACTGAGGAACCTAGACAACAACTTTAGTACCATGAGTCTCAATGGTCCTCTCTGGCTCCTTCAGCTTTGGCTAAATGCCACTTTTGAGCCCACGCTTCCTAGAAGAAGGAAATTTGATGAGGAATCAGAGGAGATCAGGCTCAGGAGCACTGAGGGTGTCCGACTAGCCAAGCTCACTCCTAATGATGAAGGCGAAACCCTAAAAGGGGCCTTTTCTAGTTTTATGATGATGTTTGCGCATCAGTATGATTTTACATCGTCCATGGCTCCCTTTGTTGGAAGAAAGTGTGGTCCTAGATGGTTCACTGTGGCTTTCCCCAACTCCCCTACAAAGAAACTTCACATGGACTCTGTTGGAATTTGAGAAGCCTTTTTAATTCCCAGATTCTTTGTTTACAGGCTGAATGGAGGAAAACCCGACACAGTCCTTATTGATTACCAACCAAATTTGGTTTCTAGGAAGTTTAGGTGGAGTCAGAGCTTCCCCAGATGCCTCTATGATAAAAAGGGACAGGTCATTTTTTACAACAACATTTTCGATGTGGATGATGTTGCTGACATCTTCGCCAGATGGAAATCCCATAAGGTAGTCATGTCTCCTCTCTTATTTTGACCTTCGACCCAGCGCACCCATCTCTTAAATGATTGGTGGCGCAAGTACTACAGTGAGAACTTTCTCACTGCCACTGAATTTTCTGCCTAACTTGACCTTGATTTTGTTAATGTGCAGGAGAAGGTCAAGAAAAGTAAGTCTGCTCACATCCAAGAGATACAAGCTTTCCAAAAATACTTTGAAACTGTCTATCGACCAGATGATCTTGGTCGAACCGTTCGTGAGGCTGCTATAACTTTGAAGGAGAAATTTTTACACAAGATGGATAAGTTGAAAATCCCTCCAAATGTTCCTCATGAGAGGAGGTATGAGGTGGCTTTTCGAATTTTTCCCCCGAAATTCCCTCGACTTCCTACTGCTGATTTTGGAGTGGCCATTGCCCCTCCATTTCCAGACTGGTTCATCTGTGGGGATTCAATAAAAATCCTTCGACAACAGTCTCAGTTGAAAGCTCAAAGAGTGGTTGCGACTAAGCACACGCTGGAAAGTTTCAAAGGGAACCTTCATATAGAGCTCGAAGACGTTCACGTCAAATCCGACATATATGAAGGTTTGAGGTCTTTATTTCCCCCTTACTGAGTAATCAAGTATTAACTCATAACAATTGTTTTTGGCATTTCCAGCGATCACCAGAAAAACCACTGCCAACAAGGGTGTGGTAATACAGACGGAGAACAAAGAAGGCACTAAGGTATTTCATCATCCTTACTTTCTATAACTTCTCATGTGTACACCTTCTAATGTTTGGTCTTTCTGTTAGACAACCAAAAAGCCTTCGACGTCCCCAAGAAAGGGAAAAAAACACTTCAACTGTTGTCATCCCTGTCGACGATGATGAATCCCCTGAGGAGAAGCCCCTTAAGAGGAAGAGGAAGACTGCACAGTCTCCTAGTGCTGTTGGCCAACCTTCATCCAAGGTAGCCAAATTTTTGAAAAAGGCACCTACTGAAGGTGGTGTCGAAGCTAAACTTCTCACTCCTGTGGCGAAACCTACTACTGGGCCTCCTGAGAGTGCCAACTCCAGTCCAGGTGGTGATAAAATGGACCTAACTCATTGAGCATATTCGTTTTGTCTGCACTTTAGTGCGGGGCAGATAAAGATTTAGGTCTTCACCATCTAATATGTATTATACGTTTGACTTCATCCTGCTTTTTTTGTAGATTTTTGCAGGCATATAAATTTACATAAATTTTGTATTTTTAGGCTTAAAAGTCGCCGTGTCCGCGAGCTTTCCCCGTCCCACCTCACTTTTTTGCGGGGGACGTAGGTTTTAAGTCCACATCCTCAACTATGTTTGGCCCATTCCGTCCCGTTTTTAGCATGTTTTTGTGGGACGGGTCTAAACGGGGCGGACATTCCCGCTTGCCACCCCTAATTAGAACTAGGGGTTGAAAAACGAATCGATCTGTTGGACATGTCTGTTTTGCCTGCATTTTTGTGTGGAACGGGCCAATAGTTTAGGCTTTCATCATCTAATGTGTCTGCCTTGTCCCGTTTTCTTCGCGGATTTTTACAGACACGGGAATTTACATAAATTTATGTATTTTTAGGCTTAAAAGTCGCAGTGTCCGTAAATTTTTGCCATCTCGTCTTCACTCTTTTATTGGACGGACTTAGGTTTTAGGCTCATGTATTCAATTATATCAACCTCACCCCGTCTCGTTTTCTTACAAATTTTTACGGAATAAGTTTAAACAGGATGGACATATCTATTTATCACCTCTAAATAAAATGGAATTGAATATATTCTATTAAATTGTGTGTGTATTTTTGTTAATTTGACATAATAAAAGATAACTAATTAGTTCACTATATTGCATACATCTAAAATTAGACTGAATAAAAATTAAAGGATGGAATGAAATATGATTGGATGAATTTCATCCTATTTCAATCAACTTATTTGATCTATTTTTATACCTATTTGATCTATTTTTCTATTTCCTCCGATACTTATAATCTTTGTGTGAATAATATTAATCCCTTCTAGAAAGAAAGTCTTGATGTGTAATACTGTATCTCTGTAGATTCGGTCTTATGTTAGTGGCATAAAGAAAATATACATTGAAAAAGTATTTTATGGTATTTAATTTAAAACTGCAAGTTACAAATAATCTCAATTATTTTATAGAACTGAATTGATTGCTTCCAATCCAACTATTATAAATCTGATGATGAGATATCATATGATAAAATCAAACTCCTATACAACGCAGGCCAGGAAGGAACTAGAAGAAGGTTGATGGATTCAAACTCGACCTCACAAAAATCTGGTAAATATTCTTCATCTCCATTTTTATTTCATCTTCGTTTTTAGTCTGATAATCTTTGGTTTCATAGGATGTATGTAAAATATTTAAAAATTGCTTATCATAAATATTTTTAAAAAATTCATTTTATTTTATTTTATCTATTAATTTAAATCAATTTTAATTTATACTTTTTTTATACTTTTTTTATATTAAATTCATTTAATATTATTTATACTTTTTTATATATTAATTTAAATCAATTTTAATTTAAAGTTTTTCCTAGTCATCGTTGTCCTTTTCAATTCAAAGTATTAATATATCCATTATGCATGGAGAATATTTAATTTATACAAAAGAAAAAATTAATTTTAATTTTTTTAAAAATTTAATATACAAATTGTAGATTTCAACCTTAGATTATGTTCTAACCATATGTGAATTTTGATTTTTTTCAAAGAAATTTTTTTAATACATTCTATAAGTTTTTATGGTACCTTAAAATTTTCTTTTATATCTCTAATTTTTTTATATGCACATTCGGACATACCAATTTTTACGTCTTTTTCGGATGTGCATATCCGGAAAGCTCTATCGGATCTGTACGTCCAGAAAAATACTAGAACTTTATTTTATTTTTTTAAAATCATCTTTATTGGTTTATCACAGATGTTAATTTATCGTCGCAATTCAATATTACATTTGAAAACATCCATATATAAAATAAAATAAAATATTATATATATATATATATATATATATATATATATATATATATATATATATATATATATATATATATATATATATATATATATATATATATATATATATATATATATATATATATATATATATATATATATATATATATATATATATATATATATATATATATCCTGTCAAAATACAATACAAAAAAAAAAGAAAAAAAAAGTAGAATACATAAAACAAAAACTATTATGTATGCCTAAGGATCTCTGCTGGCTCCCATGCTCCTCTGTCCTTACCAGTCGTCCTGGCTCGATGTCGGCGGTACTAAAGTGCCCCACGAGCAATCTTAAGGATTATGTCCATGGCAAGTCTGTCACTAGAGCCCTCAAGGAGGTGATTGTCCACAATGGCCTCCTGCGATATCTGTTCTATCTCACGACAGCGAGGGAGGACATCCTGCGTATGGTTCAGCTAAGATTGGTGCTCCTCTAATATCTCCTGATGAGTAGGTCTGGCTGATGATCCCTTAGCAATGGACACCATGCATGGGTGTGAGACTCTATAGAACCATAAGATGTACCCGACAACAATGCTCCAGTCTCTAGGGGCTCTTGTCGACCGAGCCTCTTCTGGTACCAAGTGGTTCTGGAAGTCAGCATATATCTCATTTATCTCCCTGTGCGTCAATCCAAGAGAAGCATAGTCAATATGCATTATGGGAATGACTTGCAAGTAACCGAACTGACGCTGGACGCGCTCCGGTAGGTATCGAGCAGTAATGGTCGAACTGCATGTCAACCAACTTGAAAGCAGAGATGCCTCATCAAACGGGTGTGTAACACCCCATTTCTTCCTGACTTTAATTTTAAATCAGAGTTATAGAAATTCCTCAACAAACATGGGATATCACATTTTAAACTTTAAAATCAAATAACAAAACTTCATTAATGAACACGCTTCACAAACTACGTAGCGGATTCAACAAAATTTGCAACTTTAAAACAACTTCAAGTATATTCAACATCAAATACTTCAACATGGTTTTCAACATAAAACAACTCAAACGAGTTCATAAACTAGATAAAAATCCACAAAAACAAAACATGCGTTCATCCCCCCGAAGGGCTACATATCAGAGCGACAAACACCAACTTGAGACGACTAGGTACTCGAGTCTTGGTTACATGCACGTTACCAACAGAGGGAAATATTCAAACAGAAGGGGTGATATATCGAATAACATAAACAAGAGTATGATAATCAATATATAAGCAAGAAATCATACAATCACACAACTTCACACAACTAGCAACATCAACGTACAACTTGCAACCAATGACCAATATCAACATGGATAAAATGCGACTCGAATGTGACACAACTTATATATGCATGTGGTACCATTTGGAGTAAACTCTCAACTTGAAATCTTGTCAGTTTATCGAGGCATCAACAACTTATTTGCCAATCCAGGCCAACTTGAATCGAGCATTCGCTCCAACTTGAAAATATGCAAATGTATGCAACTATGAATGACATACAACAATAACTACGTAAATAACAACTCAACAACATGAATCAACATTGGTCAAAAGACCCGCAACTTATAATTTCCCCAAGATCGGGATAACACAATTTATAACAACTTAATACAACTTCAACATGTGAAACGACTAATTACGGCTTAATCAATTAGATTTTTAAATTTATTATTTTTAATCCTAAAATCTTCTATAATCAACTTATTGTATCTATACTTAAAGTACCAGATCAACTCAACTCGAAAAGGATGCGAAAACAGGAGGAATCGCCAAAAACTGCATTTTCTGTACATACGCGTAATGGTTAACCCATACACATAATAACTTACTTTTGTGCCTCCTCTTACGCGTAATGCCTCACCTTTTACGCGTAATGCCTTACTTCCTTATGCATATCCTACGCAAATTACCAGAGGGCCTTGAAATCAACATTCCCTTACCCGTAATGCCTGCTAACTAGAATGTGTTACACGTAATACTATATTTGTTACGTGAAACACCATAATGCATACCAGTCCTACTTCTTCTACGAATTACACAACTTCATCACTCCATTCAAGCCTAATGGGGTTTCTACATTGATTTTAGACTTCAAATTTTCTGTATCTATTCATCTACTAATTTCTACGACTGATTTTACAAGTCCTAATCTCCTTCTCTACACGAATTCCTGCAACATAAACCAGTCCAACAACACATCAACATATACAACATCAGATCCAACAACATGAACAAATTTCATGACAGCAACATAGCAATACAACATAATTCTTCATGATAGATCAGCACGAAAATCAACAACAACCAATCATACAAAACACAACAACGAAAACATACGAAAACGCATCACTAATTATATGAAAACCCAACCTACATACAAATTATCTATTCCCGATTATAGAATTTGAACCCCACCCTTACCTTGGATTGAAGGCAGCTCGAATTCACAGCAAAAATCTCCGCGAAAATCCTCAACCTAGCATCTTCTTGATCTTTCTCTAAGACTTGTTCTCCTCTTACAAAAATTATGATTATTCTCTAATTAGGGTTTTAGTCTAATTTTACTAAAATCTCACTAATTAGCTTAATTACTAATGGGCCTAAAATAGCACCCCTAACTTTACTACTCTCACACTACAACTAACCCAACTTAATATTATATTATTAATTATTATTTTATTATTCGACTTAATTAAATTAAACAACCCAAACACAACTTAACCATCAACTTGATACCAACTTAAACAACTTAACGATACAAACGACAAAACAACACATAACAAAAATAAATCGGGAAAAATATGCAATAATATTTAATTAAATTAATTAATTAAGTATGGGCATTACAACTCTCCCCCACTTAGAACATTTTCGTCCTCGAAAATCTTACCTTGCTCAAACAACTCAAGATATGATACCTGCGTCTTGCTTTCCAACTCCCAAGTTATACTTTCTCCGGCAGCTCCCAACCAAACAACTTTCACTAAAGCAATCTCTTTTCCTCTTAAGGTCTTCATTTCACGATCCTCAATTCGTACCAGCATTGTCTCCATAGTGAGATTATCCCATACTTGCACATCATCCATACTAATCACATGAGAATGATCTGAAATATACTTCCGGAGTTGCGACACGTGGAACACATCATGCAAATTCGACAAATTTGGCAGTAAAGCCACTCTATAAGGAACATTCCCAACTCTATCTGAAATCTGATACGGACCAATAAAACAAGGATTAAGCTTCTTTGATTTCAACACTTGCCCAACACCTGTCACAGGCGTAACTCTTAAAAATACATTATCACCCGCTTGGAATTATAAGTCGTTCCTTTGCTTATCATGATAACTTTTCTACCGACTTTGAGAAGCTTTCATCTTCTCTCGAATCATCTTCACCTTCTCGGTAGTCTCTCGAACTACCTCTGTTCCCAACACCACGCTCTCACCAGATTCATACCAACATAACGGAGTCCTACATCTCCGACCATACAATGCCTCAAAAAGTGCCATTCCGATACAAGAATGGTAATTGTTATTATACGCGAACTCGATCAATGGAAGATAAGTATCCCACAAACCTATTTGCTCAAGTACACAAGCTCTCAACAAATCCTCCAACGATTGAATTGTCCTCTCAGTTTGACCATCTGTGTGAGGATGATACGCTGAACTCAACCTCAACTTAGAACTCAATGTTTCTTGCAGACTCTTCCAAAACTCGGAAGCAAACCTTGGATCTCGATGTGACACAATGCACAAAGGAACACCATTCAACTTCACAATTACTCTAACATAAATCTCTGCCAACTTCGATACTGGAAAATTGATGTTAATAGGAATAAAATGAGCCGACTTCGTAAGCCTATCAATAATCACCCAAATCGAATCATGTCCTCTCGAAGTATTAGGCAAACCCGTTACAAAGTCCATAGAAATGTTATCCCATTTCCATTCTGGAATTTCCAACGGTTGCATCAAACCAGCAGGCTTCTGATGCTCAACTTTCGACTTCTGAAAAATCAAACAGGCGTACACAAAACGTGCAACATTGTTCTTCATCCCCGGCCACCAAAACAACTTCTTTAAATCTTGATACATCTTAGTCTCTCCTGGATGAATACTCAAATTACTTCTATGACTTTCCTCTAGAATCATTCTTTTCATTTCAGCATCATCTGGTATACAAATTCGATCATGTAATCTCAAAACACCATGAGCATCTAACTTAAAACCATTCTTCTCTTATTCATCGCAATCAACTATTATATCCACTAGTTTCACATCCAATTTCTGAGCTTCTCTAATATTATCCCGAAAATCGTTATTAATCTTCAACATACCTAACATAACACTCTTTGGCGTCACTTCACAAACCAAACTCATATCTTGGAACTGCTCAATCAACTCTAACTCCTTAACCATCATTGCTAACATATGCAACATTTTCTGACTCAAAGCATCTGCTACAACATTAACTTTTTCCTGGATGATAATTTAAACCAAAATCATAGTCCTTCAACATTTCTAACCATCTTCGTTGCCTCATATTCAACTCTTTCTGATCAAACAAATACTTTAAACTCTTATGGTCACTAAGCACTTCAAATCTAGAACCATAAAGATAATGCCTCCAGATCTTCAATACAAAGACAACTGCAGCAAGTTCCAAATCATGTGTAGGATAGTTCTTTTCATGAACCCTCAACTGTCTCGATGCATAAGCAATTACCTTACCATTTTGCATAAGAACACCACATAAACCTTTCAACGAAGCATCACAATATACAACAAACGGTTCCTCTGAATTCGATAACGTCAAAACTAGAGCCGACGTCAGTCTCTTCTTCAACTCTGCAAAACTTTCTTCACATTAGACATCCCACACAAAAGCTTTACTCTTACAAGTCAACCGAGTCAACAGAAGTGGCAAGTTATAAAATCCTCCAACGAACGTTCAGTAATAACTGGTCAATCCCAAGAAACTTCTAATCTCAGTAGCCGACTTTGGAGTTTCCCATTGCAACACAACATCTATCTTAGAAGGATCCACTGCAACACCACTACCTGAAATCACATGACCAAGAAAACTGACTTCTTTCAACCAAAATTCACACTTGGACAACTTCACATACTTATCCTTCAAAACTTCTAATATTGTTGTTAAATGCTATGCATGCTCTTCTTCTGACTTAGAATAAACCAAAATATCATCTATAAACACAACTACAAAACAATCCAAGTAAGCATGAAAAATATGATTCATGTACTACATGAATACTCCCGACGCATTAGTCGCACCGAAAGGCATCACCGAATACTCGTAATTTCCATACCGTGTTCTGAATGCCGTCTTCTGAATATCCTCATCTTTCACCTTAATCTGATGATATCCCGGTCTCAAATTGATCTTGCTAAACACACGACCATCTACCAATTGATCGATCAAATCATTTATTCTCGGTAACGGATACTTGTTCTTAATTGTCACCTTTTCAACTGTTTATAATCTACACAAAGCCTCATAATTCCATCCTTCTTCTTAACCAAAAAACCTGGAGCTCCCCACGGAGATACACTTGGTCTTACAAACTTCTTCTCAAGCAACTCTTCCAACTACTTCTTTAATTCAGCCAACTCAGATACTGACATCCTGTACGGTGCCATAGAAACAGGTCTAGTACCAGGTACAAGATCAATCGCAAACCCAACATCTCTCTCAGGTGGTACATCAGCAATTTCATCAGGGAAAACCTCAAGAAATTCATTCACCACTTGCAACTCTTCA
This sequence comes from Lathyrus aphaca, assembly GCA_963966055.1. Taxonomy (NCBI): domain Eukaryota; kingdom Viridiplantae; phylum Streptophyta; class Magnoliopsida; order Fabales; family Fabaceae; genus Lathyrus; species Lathyrus aphaca. The sequence goes on from OZ014525.1 coordinate 206,631,708, forward strand.
ATCTTAGCATTACTCTCTACAGATAACGACGCCATCAACGAAAACATATGAGCCTCCTCTTTCATCAACTTCTACAACTCTCTAAACGACAACAATCCAACTCTTTCGTCTTCTGGAGTAGAAAACCTCACTGACTTACGAAAGCAATTAATATGAACATAATTATACTCTAACCAGTTCATACCTAGGATTACATCCATCCCTATCAACGGTAAACATACCAAATCAACATAAAAATTTCTATCAAAGATAGACAATGGGAAACTCAAACACACTAGGGAATTAATCACCGATCCCTTAGCCGGAATCTCTACGACCATTTCTCCTTTCATAGCAGACAACTTAAGACCCAACCTCTTAACATAATCAGCAGCAATAAAACAATGGGTAGGACGCGTATCAATAATAGAAATTAAAGGAATACTATTAATGAAACATGTACCTCTGACGAGCTTGTCCTCATTATTTGTCTGAGTCCTAGCTAAAGCGAACACTTTTCTTCCAGACTTTGCTTTCTTCGGCTTCTGGCACTGGCTACCGATATGTCCTTCTTCACCATAGTTAAAGTAGATCACATCTTTATGCGTGCAATCAGATATCGCATGCACAACTTTTCCACAACGGAAACAACACTTCACCTCAGTAGTACACACATTGCTCTTGTGTCCAGCTTACCCACACTTGAAACAAACAATACCAGTATGAGCGTCTCCCCCACTAGTTCTCTAACCGAAGAAACTTTCTGCTTACCCTTACTAGTTGGAGTATCATAAGGTTTTCCATGATTTTGTTGATTCTTGCCCCTTCTATCAGTAAATATCTTGTAGTGAACATTGTTATCTTCCTTGAAGATTCTGCAACTATTAACCAGATCAACAAAAACACGAATCATCTGATACCCTACAACTTTCTTAATCTCTGAACACAACTCTTTCTCAAACTTGATGCACTTTGAAAATTCAACAGTTGCTGCATCATGGTGCGTATAGAACTTCAACAACTCCATAAAATTTGCAGCATAATCAGTCACTAACATATTCCCCTGTTTCAGCATAAGGAATTCAATCTCTTTCTTACCAAGCACATATTCAAGGTAATACTTTCGCATAAACTCTCTATGAAAAACAACCCAAGTGATCTATTCACCTGCAACTTCCAACCTTTCTCTGGTTTCCATCCACCAACCATCGGCCTCAACTGCCAACATGTGAGTCCCATAACGAACCTTATGTGCTGGAGTGCGATCCATCACACAAAATATTCTCTCAATTTCTTTCAACCAGACCAATGCAGCATCAGGGTCATACTTGCCCTTGAAGGTAGGCGGATTCTCTCTCTGAAAAATCGCAAAAGTATGAGACTCATCATTCCCGACAGCATTTGGTAAATTATGCACAGCTTGAGCCATTGCTTGAATTTTAGCAGCCATCACATCATCATTTCTTCCAGCCATCTCAACTTAACACTACAACTCAATAAAAGCTAGAACCACATAACGATACTCGATTGTTAGACAACTGCGACTCGACAACTTGGTCAGACAGACCGACCTGCTCTGATACCACTAATAACACCCCATTTCTACCTGACTTTAATTTTAAATCAGAGTTATAGAAATTCCTCAGCAAACATGGGATATCATATTTTCAACTTTAAAATAAATAACAAAACTTCATTAATGAACATGCTTCACAAACTACGCAACGGATTCAACAAAATTTGCAACTTTAAAACAACTTCAAGTATATTCAACATCAAATACTTCAACATGGTTTTCAACATAAAACAACTCAAACGAGTTCATAAACTAGATAAAAATCCACAAAAACAAAACATGTGTTCATCCCCCCTAAGTGCTACGTATCAGAGCGGCAAACACCAACTTGAGACGACTAGGTACTCGAATATTGGTTACCTGCACGTTACTAATAGATGGCAACATTCAAACAGAAGGGGTGACATATCGAATAACATAAACAAGAGTATGATAATCAATATATAAGCAAGAAATCATACAATCACACCACTTCACACAACTAGCAACATCAACGTACAAATTGCAACCAACGACCAATATCAACATGGATAAAATGCGACTCGAATGTGACTCAACTTATATATGTGTGTGGTACCATTTGGAGTAAAATCCCAACTTGAAATCTTGCTAGTTTATCGAGGCATCAACAACTTATTTGCCAATTCAGGCCAACTTGAATCGATCATTCGCTCCAACTTGAAAATATGCAAATGTATGCAACTTTGAATGACATACAACAATAACTACGTAAATAACAACTCAACAACATGAATCAACATTGGTCAAAAGACCTGCAACTTATAATTTCCCCAAGATCGGGACAACATAACTTATAACAACTTAATACAACTTCATAATATGAAACGACTAATTACGGCTTAATCAATTAGATTTCTAAATTTATTATTTTTAATCCTCAAATCTTCTATAATCAACTTACTGTATATCTACTTAAAGTACCATATCAACTCAACTCGAAAAGGATGTGAAAACAGGACAAATCGCCAAAAACTATATTTTCTACACACCACTCTTCCCATACGCGTAATGGCTAACCCATACGCATAATAACTTACTTATGCGCCTCCTCTTACGCGTAACGCTTTACCTTTTACACATAATGCATTACCTCCTTACGTGTCTCCTACACAAATGGACAGAGGGCCTAGAAATCAACCTTCCCTTACGCGTAATGTATGTGTAACTGAGTTGTGTTACGCGTAATGCCCCTCCTATTACGTGTAATACTAGATCTGTTACGTGAAACACCAGAATGCATACCAGTCCTACTTCTGCTATGAATTACATAACTTCATCACTCCATTCAAGCCTAATGGGGTTTCTACATTGATTTTAGACTTCAAATCTTTTGTATATATTCATCTACTAATTTCTACGACTGATTTTACGAGTCCTAATCTCCTTCTCTACACAAATTCCTACAGCATAAACCAGTCCAGCAACACAACAACAGATATAACAGCAGATCCAACAACATGAACAAATTTCATGACAACAACACAACAATACAACATAATTCTTCATGATAGATCAACACGAAAATCAACAACAACCATTCATACAAAACACAACAACAAAAACATACGAAAACACAACACTAATTATACGAAAACCCAACCTACATACAAATTATCTATTCCCGGTTATGGAATTCGAACCCCACCCTTACCTTGGATTGAAGACAACACGAATTCACAACAAAAATCTCCGCGAAAATCCTCAACCTAGCCTCTTCTTGATCTTTCTCTAAGACTTGTTATCCTCTTACAAAAATTCTGATTATTCTCTAATTAAGTTTTTAGTCTAATTTTACTAAAATCTCACTAATTAGCTTAATTACTAATGGGCCTAAAATAGCACCCCCCCAACTTTACTACTCTCACACTACAACTAAGCCTAACTTAATATTATATTATTAATAATTATTTTATTATTCGACTTAATTAAATTAAACAACCCAAACACAACTTAACCATCAACTTGATACCAACTTAAACAACTTAACGACACAAACGACAAAACAACACATAATAACAATAAATCGGGAAAAATACGCAATAATTTTTAATTAAACTAATTAATTAAATATAGGCGTTATAGGGTGCGTCACACGATGCTCGACATAGGCGTCATAAAGGATATCCTTAGCAGTCATCCTATCAAGATAAACTATGTATGGATCGGGCGTCTGGTTCCCTCTGAGCAGGACAAAGGCAACATCACGCGACATCTCTTCAGTGTACTCCAAGACACTCCTCCAACCAGCAATCTTGGAGAAGTGTTGTACTATCCATGTCTGAAATGGAAAATATAACATCGATGTTAAACATTATAATGAATATAGAAATATAAGAAATGATAAAAATAACTTAGAATATAAGATTGTTATCACGTATAGCGTGCAATTTCCTGCCATAGTCTTGGATGTCCAACGACAACCATCTGAGAGTCTGGAGTAGGTGTACGTCAACGTAGCCGCCCCCAGTTGTACCCTTGGATCTTAGTGGGATCCAAAAGGTACCTAAGGTAAACAATATTAACATAAGTGGAGTTGGTGTCCAAAAACAGTTGTGTCCCGAGAAAAAATAGATAGTAACATCTCAAGGCACGCTGCCTGTGGATCTCCACCTCAGCTACATCACCATATGCATGTACTGCCTCAGCAAGCTCCTCACGAATTCTGTCTATCAGAAATGAGAACCAGACATGTGCAAATTTCAACACGGCCACCTCTGCATGTCATCATGGGTAGCCCTGAGCTCCTCAATAAGCATCTCTATCACGTCCACCTTCGTCATCCTACCGTGACGGAGCAGGGTGCCCGTGATCAAGAGATGTAAAAAGGCAAGAGAGGTCGTATAGTGTGATCGTGAGCTCGTCGTTAGGTATATGGAATGAGGATGTCTCAGGGTGCCATCTCTCAATAAATACCATCAGCATACCGTACGTGATCTAAGAATACCTAATCCTTGAAAGTCCTCCGAGACCAAAGGTAGACAGTCCAGTCTGGAACCACTCATCCTCTAGTAGCTCCACAACCATGTCTAAGACCTTTCCCCATGGTTATAGAACTTCTGGGGATCCTTCTTCTACAAATTTCCAAGTAAAACAATGTTACAAATTGAATATATTTTCAACGGAAACATATCTAAACAGAGAATAGTTACCTGTCCTAGTCAGACATATCTGGCAGTATGCTCAGAGTACCCTAGGAGTAGGGACATATCAGACGGTCCCTCAGGGTAACCCTCCAGCTCATCGAATTCGTTATCACTTTCATGTGATGAGTGATCACCCTCAGGTGTTGGGTGAACACCCTCAGGATCAGGAATAACTTCCTCACTAGAAGGTGTAGAAGCAATGAAGGCAGGTGTAGGAACAGGGGAAAGTGTAGGAACATGAGCAGGTGTAGGAACAAAAGCAGGTGTAGGGTGGCGCCTACGTGCGGGCAGAGCCCCAAATGAAGAACCAGTAGTAACCTGATGCCTCCGAGATGAAGAAGCGACGATTATGGTGGGAGTGGCCTGTGACATAGAAGGCTGTGTTGTAGGATGTCCCTTAGTTGCGGTGGGAGTGGCCTGTGACGTGGAAGGTTGTGTTGTAGGATGTCCCTTAGATGCGGTAGGAGTGGCCTGTGATTTGGAAGGTGGAGGTGTAGGATGTACATCAGTTGTAAGGGTTGCTGGGACATCATCTATGTCAGATATCCCGACTCTAGCCTGCATCTTCTCATGTCGAACGGATGCATGATGCACTGAGCGGTCGTGTATCATATGATCCTCTCTATCAGCCATGTAATCTGCAAAGCATAATAAATATATTAGAAGTTTATAAAAATAATTAATGAAAAGCAAAATAATAAAAAAAACAAGTTGCTTTCGAATGTGCACATCCGGTAGTACTCAGAATTAATAACATTGGAAACTTTCAGATGTGCATATTAGGAAGAACCCAACGTTGAAGACTACCGTATCTGCACATCCAGTACATATTTTCAGTTTCAAAAACGCATCCATTGTTGTTGTACCATAGAGAAGGGCATATCAATCCTATGATTGTTTGTTTGAATCAACAACAACACCTACATTGTCTCTAAACTATGTTTTTCATACTACCCAACAATTTATACACCTAAATGTAAACTCTAAATCGATTACTCGTAAATAACTCCGAAACTCTAAAATTCGAAAACTTACCAATTAAACTGAGATACGAAGATTGTGGAGTGTATTGATCATTGTAAAAGTTGCTCTGCACCGAACTCAAGTGAAAAAAAATCGAGATTTGTGGGAATGATATTTTGAGACTTTGAGAGAGTTTGTAGAAATGAGAATGTGAAAAGTGAGGGGGAGCCTCTAGCGCGAAGAGTTATAAGAAATACTTCCGGATGTGCACATCCGGACGTCTCACGGATATGCACATCCAGATCAAATAAACTTTTTTTTTGTAAAAAGTGATGCGTCCGGATGTGCACATCCGTAAACAAGAGGTAGAAAAATAATTTCGCGGTGGCTAAGTAACTAATGGGTGTATTAAGAAATCCTCTTTTTTAATGTAACTATATTGACATGAATTTATTATTATTTATTAAATTATTTTTAATTCCACATAATATTTATCTTTTAATAATTATTTTAATCTTACTATTATCAAAATTATTAGAAAAAACGCAAAATTTTGACATCAATGGTTGAACTTAAAAAATGTGAAATATTTGTAATTTAAATGTAATATCGTTTAAACAAATTTGAATAATATTAAATATAGAGTTGAATATGTTTGTGGTCCTCTTAAATATCTCAAATTTTGTTTTTAGTCTCTTAAATTTTTTCTTCAAAAAATGGTCCATTTAAAATTTTTCATCCACATTTTTAGTCCCTCCTCAAACTTGGCGATAATTTTTATAACTTAGCAACAAAATTAGCGATGGTTTATTACTTACCGACTGAATTAACGACGATTTTAGTATTAGGAAGTAAAAATGTGGATGAAATTTTTTAGGAGGACCGTTATTTAAAAGGAAATATTTTGAATGACTAAAAACGAAATTGAGATATTTAGGAGGACCACAAACATATTTTAAACCTTAAATATATTATCTAAATATATTTAAATATTAATTAAATCTGAGTTTAATAAATTATTTAAATATAGTATTATTTAAACATATTTTATTTTATATTTTATTAGAAATTAATTTTAATTTGTATTAAATGTGTTTGAATGATATCTAAATGTAATTCCAATGGATGTGAAATTTATTTAAAAATTTATTATCAAAATGCATTAAGTATTATTAATAATTAAAAAAATAATAAAAATTCTGGAACACACCCAAACAAAACAGGTTATCTGCTCTGATGTCAATTGAAATCCTGTTTTCAAGGGAATAAATGTTGGACCAGATACTTAAGGTAAGGTGTTCAACATCTTAAAGTATAATTGATAAATTATTTATTAACAAGATGATAATGATAAACAATAAAAGAACACAAAGAATTATTATAAATTCCTTGCATGACTTCATAAAGTCCATAAGTGGTAATTCATAAACACAAGTAAGATGTTGAAACATCATATATGACATCTTGATTTGCTTCCCATCTTGACACGTTTCATAAATTTTATTTTCTTCAATTTTGAAACCAGACATACATATGACATATTTCTCTGCAACTGCAACAAAGTTCCTTGTACTCCCAAGCTTTATGTACCATAGTTTAGTTTATGTATCTAAAATGGCACCCATGATGTTTGAAACATGTTCTTCAACATTCTTGTGGGAGGTACAAGCAATATGAACAAGAATATTAGGCTTGTCATGTCAAACTTGTCGATGATGCCTTTGAGACTTCTCATTCCACTGGGGATACATATGTTGATAATGAAGTTGTCTACCTTATAACTTACAACAATCTAATGGAATGGAGGAGACAAAATTGATGCACTGATAATCATGTGTGACAAATGTCGAGACATGTTTCCTAACATTGTGCGTTATATTTTCTAAATAGGAGTAACACACATATTCTTTAGATTTGATGGCTCACCAGAATATATATCACATTTCATGTCTTTGATGTGTGTAGTGAAAGTCACAACATTGTCTGCTTGATTAAATTCACCTTCCTCGTCGTTAATGACATTGTAGATTTTTCTTTGTTTCCATGGAAAACTTGAGCATTCAGTTTAAATATGTCCAAAATCTTTGCATTTAAGAAATTGGATCCAGTTGAGAGTTTCACCACTTATTCCTTTATGTTGAAGTTTACACCCCTTGAAATTGTGTTGTTGATTGTCTTGAACATTTGTAGAGACATTATTCACATATCTCATTTCTAGTTTTCTCATGACTTTACTAAGATCTTAGCAAGCTTGAGATTTTTTTCAGTATCATAATCTACTTGAACTTCATAATCTTCATAATTGTATTCAAATATATTTTTTGGAGGATTCTTAATACCATAAAGAGTCTTTTGTCTATGATTTGGTCATTCTTTGAAATTCTTCATCTTATACATAGTAAGAACCTGGAACACACCCAAACAGAACAAGGTTCCTGCTCATATACCAATTAAAATTATATTATATGATGGGACAATTGTTGGACAAAATGCCTAAGTTAATGTGTTCAACATCTCATACCAGAATTGATAGATAATAGAAAATATAATGATAAAACATAAAGCAATTAAGAACACAAAGGAATTGGTAACTAAGTTCGGTGCAACGTCACTTACGTCTTGGGGACTTCCAACCCAAGAAGGAAATCCACTATCAATAAAATTAGTAAGAAAATATCTTAGATTAACAACCCTTTCTTCATTGCCCATCTTCTTAGTTCTACCAGCGTATTTTTATTTAGGACCCCCTTAAATATGAGATCTCATTTTACCTTCTCTCAACCACTAACCTTATAGATCAATGTTTCCAACAAATATAAAGATATTGAATTATAAATCAACTAACAATCAACCTTTATGCTTTGAATTTTCATGTTAGACTTCTTTAGTGGTTAATAATATGATTTAAAAATGAAACAATTAAAACACGCAAATACTTTGTTCTCAAGCTTATAAAATTAGTATCTAGGAACAAAGTATTACAACAAAAACAAGACTCAACCAAAAACTCTCAAAGTAAATATTTTTTTCTAAAGCTCCAAGATTTCACCAAGGAGATGAACTCCTTATATAGCCACAAAAGTTCAGCTCTAAAAGCCCATATAAATTTAGGTAATGAATTAGGTTGTACTTCTAAAAATCACATGAGACCAATCTTCAATAATAATGATTTCCAATATTAATTAATCTCCTTGAATAAATCTGATTCTCTTGATTATTCTTATTGTATTTTATTCAAATTATGTCCTCCAAAAACTCATATAATCAATCAAATATTTATTAGGAAGATTAAGATCCTTGATTGATATAAATCTTGAACCATTATACATTCCACATGCAGCTTTTATAAAAAGAACATTTCCAAATCTAAACTCAAACTATCACACTATATCTCCAATATAACATAATAGGAAACAAATTTTAAAAGGAAAAAATATACTGTAATTTATCTTGCTCTCCAAGTAAACGGTTTAGACAGATGTCTCATAGATCATTGAAACTTCTGACTTAAAATCTTTCCTCGTAATAGAGATATGAATCTTGAACAAATCAAATTATATATTTACTTGATATAAATCAAAATTCCAATTTCTCAAATAAATGATTTAGAATATTTCTCTTGCAAAAACTGAACTAGATTTTAAATCATTTTTAATAGAGATTGAAGATTTCCGCATTAAGTGTAAATCCAAATTGTGTAATTAAAAACAAACCCAACAATAATTCTTCATGGAATATAAATATTTAATCAATATCTTTATATATAAATTTCTGAACTACCTTGTACAAAATAAATCAGAACCAAATCTCTCTTCAAAACATATTCAAATAGATCTTTTTCTTTAATGCAAATTCAAGCGAATCAAATATTCTAATTTAAGTACAAATCCAAATCTTCAATTAAATCATATCCAATTAAATATTCTTCAACCTTTATAGATTATGATTTAATAATTTTTTTCATAACTAATTTGGATTAACAACCTTCTTGGAATCAAATAAAATCACGCTCAGATTTACTCACGATCATTGGCTACAGACTGAGGCCAGATGTTAGACCACATGCTGAAACATCTTGTCCTACTAGATTCCTCTTTGTAGTTTATATCTTGTATTTCAAATGTTGTTTTACCTAAAGCACCCAATCAAAAGAAAAGCATTATTTTCTCATACAATAAAGCCTTGAAGATCTCAAATTAGAGTACTCTACCAATTTTCTACTCCAAACCTCTATAAATGTATTGGAGTGTATATATATTCTATGAATGCCCATATGTCGATCCAGTAAGCTGCTTTGGCACCACCCTTATCTTAGAAAATATTTGGCAACCCAACTCTTAGGAACATCTATAAATGGTATAATGCGTGTTTATCCTTATTTCTTGCTAAACTCATTAAAGTTCTCTAAAACAAACTTCGATCCTTTAACATGCATTAATCTCAAATATTATATTTTTTTCTTATCATAAAAGTCTTCAATAACTAATAACACATGACTAATTATATTCGAACCATCTAAAATAAATAACCTACATATTTTAGACCTTTTAGATATGATCAATCGACCATGAAAAATTTTCAACATCCCATTTTCAATTCTAGTGTAATAACGTAGATCATCATCCTTATGGAGGAACAAAATTTCTTGAGCTCAGAAACACACCTCACATTGAATATAATAATTCTCCAATCACCGAGTATTTTAAGTATGATTGTAATGATACCATGAAACTTGTAAGTCTTACGTTACCGAATCAAACGACCCCACATTTTTTCAACTTTAAATTCTAAAAGATTTTTTTCCTTTGGAACATGTGATAAGAGCATCATGAGTCCATGAAATAACTCGTTTAAGTCTCCAAACACGATACCACTAGTGCACCAGTACTTTCATAACCATCCTTATTTGATACAACTGCAATCTAAACATAATCCTCCTTACCACACATTTTAAGGATACTTCTTCTTGAAGTGACTGTTTTTTTTATAAAATATATCATTTTAATCATGACTTATAAAAACCATGGATTTTTACCTCCTTATACCCGCAGTCCCTTTACCACCATGGTTAACCTTCAAGTATTTCATCATTGAAAGCTCATTGGATTTCACATACATTTAGACTTCATCCAAAGTAATAATACCTTACATATCATAAATAATGGTATCCGTGAAGTTCTTAAAGTATATGGTTAATGAGCTTAATAAGAGTAGAACCTTGTCTTCATCATCAATCTTCACCTTAATATTCTCTAAATCATTAATGATCTTTTTCAATTTTTCCAATTGTTCCACTATGGATATGTTCTCACCATTCAGAGTGAATACAGTTGTAGTTTCAGGCACAAATGTTAGCCAAAGATTTGGTCATATAAAAAAGTCAAGGTTGTCCTAAATCAAATGTGTGGTTTTCTCCCTAGTGACTTCCTTTAAAATTGTACCACCGAGGCATGAGACAATGGAACTTCTGGTCATATATATCATCATGATCTTCTCTACTTGTGATAGGCGTGCACACATCAATTCCTCACCTTTCAATGCTTGAACACGCTTCTTTTAAGTTATGATTTCTTACATCTTCATTTTCCACGACCCAAAATCATTGTCTCTGGAGAACTTCCTGATGTCCCATTTTGAAACCTTGGTTCTAACTTGTAATTAACCCATTTACTACATAGTAGGCACCACTTGTTGTGAATTTGAAAGGTTTAACCACACCAAGACCTTCTCACTATGAAATCTTACAATAATATTAATTAAACCAATAATACTTATGTGTGGGAAAAGAACAATGACACGATTGGATCCTCAACTGAGTCCATCATCGTCTTCGTACCATGACCAGGCAGAACACCCAGCTCGCGATGGGACGTTCACGCTGCGGAGCACGGATCATTACCATGATTTGAGCACCGTTCCCCAGCCAAATATCTTTTGGCATCCTGCCCGGTTCCCCAAACCGACAGATATACAAACCGGAAGGACCAACTTGTTCTCATATTACATAAAAAGGGGGAACAATCCAGAAAATTTAAAAACAACAAAGTTTTCACGAATTAGCATTAGTAGCTGGTTAGGTATCAGCAGGGGTCCCTTAATCCTCCCCATCCATGGCTATGTTTCCCTACTCCAGCTATTTGAGGAAATTTGGGATGAGGATCACCCCGTCTTTGGCCTTGTATAAAAAATTGATGCTTTCCTTGTTGAATGTCATCCCGGGGTTGACAATCTTCAGTTGGTCCACCGCATTTTTAAATGTCATCTCCTCCATTTCCTCGAGGTCTTCTTCCCCCTCCTCGATTTTCAAAATCAACTCAACCCAAGTCTTCAAGGATTTCACCTCCTCAGGTTCATCATCAGCGAGATCCATGAAGGCCTTAAGACGAGCGATCTCCTCTTTGGCTGACTTCCTCTCAGCAGCCGAGGACTCTTCCAACTCCTTGATCCTCTTAGAGGCCTCCTTCAGCGATTTCGAGGAAACCTTGGTAATATCCTCATAAACGGACAATTGGGCCTTCAGCCACTGAATCTCCTGCTCTTGAGTAGCAGTGCCCTCAGCATACATGGAAGCCATTGTCAGAACCTGCATCATCGAGCTTGCATCCCGAGCCAACCATGACCGTCTATCCGGTCGACTCAGTTCTTCCAATTTCAGAGTCTCCGCCCGGTGGACCTAGAGGGAGGTCTCCTCAAAAAATCCCGACCGCAGAAAGCATGTAGGGAGTTCGAATGAAGGCTTTGGAGAGGAACTCGTCAGATGTATGACCTCTTCAGGACTCGACCTCTTCCCTATTCTAGAAGTCGTCCCCAGCGAACCACGAGGGGCTGAAGAAGAGTTGCCTGAGCCCGTACCCGCGGGCGTCGGACGATCAACAATGCAAGTTTGTTTCATCTTTTTGGCCCCTCGTTATTTGCCAGCGTTGGCCATCAACTTGTCTTGTACATCCACCATTGAGTCTGAAAAGGACAAAGGAAAAACAAAACGGTTAGAGCATAAAAGACAAACAAACACAAAAATCAGTGCGAACAAACAAATATAAAAAGCTATCGAGGTAAGTTGCGACATCCTCGTCGGTCTCACAAGCAAGAAGCTTTGACACTTCTATAAATCTAGGGGTTACTTTAGCACCCCCATCTTTGTCCAAGATCGCGTGACCATGCTCGTCCACATGAGAAATCATAATGATCCGAGAAACATAGTTCACAAGGACCTCACAGGTGATCCGATCCTCCACGCTCAGCTCAGAGGAGATAGCTAAGAACTCATTCGTCCCGCGCAAAAAATGGTTGCACGACCAAGAGAACTGAAATTTTAACATCAAGGGGAACCTCCTTCCCCTCCTTGTCCAACAAGATGTTTCCTTCATCATTCATATCCACTCCCCATAATTTACAGGAGTTTTGAGGACGTTCGTAGATGGGCTCGACCAAGTAATATTGGTCCTTGAAATATCTGATCAACTCAGAGAACGCCTTAAAAATCTTCTTCTTCTGCTTGAGGGAGACCTGATCGAACCTCCCTTGGACGACCTGCCGCTGTAGGTGGAAAATATGAAAAACAAATAGGGGAAGCGTCGCCCCGATCTTCAGATCCCCGCAGGTCATCTCGAAAGATCGTATGAAGGCGAAGGAGTTCGGATGCAGCTGGGAGGGGGAAAGCTCCAAGTGTACAAGCATAAATTGTTGAAAATCCGAGAAGGGAAGACGAAACTTGAGCTCTTTAAATAAAATGTCGTACATGAGGAACCTATTGGGCCCGTACGACTAGCATATACGATCGTTAACACCAGGATACCTCACAAACCAGTCTTTGGGGTCCCCGACCACAAGATCTGGGCCTTTTAGGGGCTTAGAATATAGGGACTGGATGATCACCGGTTCCTTGGCAACCCATTCTTCAATAGGGGTGTCTCGTTCCTCCTCATCACCTTCCTCATGGTTGGCAGGATCAGCCCTGGTCGAAGTAGTTTCCTCTAAATCACTAGAAGAGGAGGAACTCATCCTTGACGATGTTTCCTTGGAACAAGATGGGGATGACGCATTGTCATTGGAAAGTTCCTCGACATCCATCTGAGCAGAGGCACCGTTTGACATGATCACACCTGAAAAGCAGCAAAAGCAAATGTGAATTCGATGAGTTAAATCAAATCCACCCTTCCATCGATGATCAAGTGAAAGGGCGCGCTAAGGAACAGGGACATTGTCCTCGATTTAAGCCCTTAGTCAAAAGCAGACCATAGTCGTCGTTACGATCAGGTATTCACACGGGGAAGGGGGACACTAACAGTAGTCCGCATGACTTAGCAGGTGTGATCACACCAAAACCTAGAGCCTCGTTGAAGGTCAACCGGAGCCGCAAGGGACGGTGACGATAAACCCTAACGTTGTGGCGACGACAAAGCAAAACACTGTGGCCACCGTACTAAGGGCAGAGACGTTGCACCAGAACCCTAATAGTTTACATTACGGATCCTATTGACCCCAAATTTCTACCTAACCACATGCATCTACTCTATTAACATGAATCATAAGCTTAAACAAGTAGGAAATTGCAAAACTTACAATTTTTAGAAGAGTTTTGACGTGCTTGGGTGATCTTCCTCGTAAGGTGCAGCGGTAGACGGTGGCTGGCGACGACGTTCGAGGACTTGATATAAACGAGTAGTGAAACGAAGAGCGAAAAGTGTGAAACTAAAGCTCAACGTCCTATTTATAGCCTTCACCAGCACGTGAGACCTATAACCTATAAACGACACACTCATTACTTAGGGACGGCCGTAGAGTAGTCATCATTACGCATTAAATGTGCACGCTTCTCCAAACGCAGGCGTGGCACAATATCTCAGTACAACGGTTGTGATCCTCGATTAACGGTCATATTTTAATGACCAGATATACATGCGTTCAGCTACGCCAAGCTAGAGGATGACAAAACATCAAGTCTCAACTTTACCTCGTGCGTAGCCGACCATCCTTAAGTCATCACTTCTACGACCAAAAGCAACGACTTGGGGGGCTTCTGTTCTGGACTGGTCCAATGACTAGACATGACACAATCCCCTTATACTCATGAGACGACCCAATAGCCCAACGTCGACGGGCCCACCAAGACCATGCCCCTTAAACGACCTGAACTCGTCGATCACATCTTCCTGTGGTCGGTTCTCTATGCTCATTCCAGAACTCTACTCGACACCGAAAAAAGTCACCCAGATTCGGTCAAAGACGACTCCTGCTCAGATATTTATGTGCCCGACGTACCCCTATCCCAACCAGGGTTGTCCGTCCAACGGTTAGTTTCTGTCAGTTACCTATTTTCAAGGGATCCACGATCCATACCCAAAACAGGAACCATTAGCCACACACTAGGGGCTCTCTATATAAACTATCTCACTTGAGAGGGTCAGATATCAAATATTCACTTCCTAAACACTTTTACTTGTACTTGCACACTCTTCCGCCTGTTCTTACTTTGACATCAGAGTACCTTACAGGTATACCTCCCACTCTCCTCGACGACCGAGCATAGACTTCGAAATCCACGTCAACAACCACAACCGTTGAAGATTCTGATCATAGTTACCATCAATTAGGTTGACTCTTTCTCAATTATGTTTGTATTCTCCTGATTCTGCTTTGAGTGAGGATGGTTACGTAACCCTAAAATGTTCCGTTTGTTTACCTCAATTGATATTTAACTTATTTTTAGGTGTACATAAATCCCCCTGTGTTGTATTGATTATTGTCATTGAGACTAGATACGAAGCGGCTTAATCAATAGTTGTAACCCATGTATTATGAATAATGTCACCAACATACCAATAAAACTAGCCGTTGTAAATAGGAATGGCAATTTGATACATCATCAATGGACATCCATAAAATTATCCATAATAAATAAGGCTATGAGTACTTACATATCCACAAAACAAAGATACATATACTAATTTTTCAGTGGAAATTTGTAAACTCTGCCGACCTACGAAATGCCAACGACTAGCTACACTTGATTTCCCTATCATTCCTTAGTTTATTCAACCGATTAATATTCCCTCCTCTTAGGACCTCCACTATCAAGAGTTCTAATAAATATTTATTCTACGTAATCATTGTCTTGTTGGACCTCATTATGAACTCTTTTGTTTTTTTGGATTTTAATTGATTTTATGCAATTCCATCATATAACAGATCATTCAACTTTGAAAAAATGTCTCTTGAAACCGTTTCATGCCATGTGTGGTCGTAAGTCAAATTCCGATTTGAGCATCTCGAGTCATGGTGCATCTACTGCTACTTCATCTGATTTGATCATCTTGAGTCAGGCTGCATCTGCTTCTAGATCATTAGATTGGAACATCTTGAGTCAGGATGCATTTTCTTCCAGTTCATCTGATTTGAACATCTTGAGCCACGGTGCAACTGCTGATAGCTCGTCTGATTTGAACATCTTGAGTCATGGTGCAACTGCTGCTAGCTCATCTGAGTTGAACATCTTGAGTCATGGTGCAACTGCTGCTAGCTCATCTGAGTTGAACATCTTGAGTCATGGTGCAACTGCTGCTAGCTCATCTGATTTGAACATCTTGAATAAGGGTGAAACCTCTAGTTCATCTTTGGTTTCTGATAATATCCAAAGAAATAGATACGATGTGTTTATCAGTTTTAGAGGTTCTGACACGCGCAACACTTTTGTCGACCATCTCTATGCTCATCTCACTGGAAAAGGTATTTTTACTTTCAAAGATGACACACAGCTTCACAAAGGTGGATCCATTTCAACCCAACTTCGACAAGCAATCAAAAACTCACGTGTTTCTATAGTTGTTTTCTCACAAGATTATCCAACCTCAACCTGGTGTTTGGATGAAATGAGCACTATTGTTAATTGTTGTAGAAAGGCTAAACAAATTGCTTTACCTATTTTCTATGATGTTGATCCATCTCATGTTCGAAAACAAAATGGTGTGTATAAGAATGCCTTTGATTTACACACTATGACATTCGAATATAATCCACACAAGGTTGATGGATGGAAGAGAGACATGACCTATTTGGCTGAAATTGCTGGTTACGATATCAGGAACAAGTAAGTCAAATATATGCTTCATCTTGTATTAACTTAACTTTCTTTGGTGATAGTTTAATGATTTTATTTTTGCGCGTATTTTTCAGGCCAGAAGTTCGAGAGATTAAAAATATTGTTGAGTCAGTATCAAAGAAGTTGGATCATAGATTCTTACAGAGTCTTGATGACCTTATAGGAATACAACCTCATATAGAAGAATTAGAGAGCCTTTTGAAACTAAGGACAGAATCAGATGATGATGATGGCTGTCGAGTTTTAGGAATATGGGGTATGCACGGAATAGGAAAGACAACTCTTGCGAAAGTTTTATATGACAGAATCTCATATCAATTTGATGCTTCTTGCTTCATTGAGAAAGTCAGCAGAGTTTATGAAAATGGTGGTGTTGTGGCTGTAGAGAAACAAATTATCCATCAAACAGTAAAAGATTCATTTTTAGATGAATACAGTCCTTCTCAAATGTCTGGAGTTATAACAAGGCTATACAACATGAAGCTCCTTATAGTTCTTGACGATGTTGATCAACTACTTGAGTTACAGATAAATCTTAAATTGCTTCGTCCAGGAAGTAGAGTAATCATAACCACAAGAGATGTGCATGTTCTTGAATTGTATGAAGCGGATACAATTCACGAGATTGGATTGATGAATGACAATGATGCTCGAGAACTTCTATGTAGAAAAGCCTTTAAAAGTGATCAGTCTAGTAGTACTAGTGGTCATGCAGAGCTTATTCCTATGATACTAAAATATGCTCAAGGTCTTCCATTAGCAATTAGAGTGATGGGTTGTTTCTTGTACAATAGAAATACTATCCAATGGAGTGCTACCTTGGAAGGACTGGAGAAAAATCCAGATAGTGGAATCATGAAAGTGCTTCAGTCGAGTTTTGAGGGACTCGAGCAAAGAGAGAAGGAAATATTCTTGCACATTTCTTGCTTCTTTGATGGGGAGAGGGAGGATTATGTAAAGCGAGTTCTACATGCTTGTGGACTGCAGCCTGATATTGGAATTCCAGTTATAGTTGAAAAATCATTCATAAGCATTAGAAACCAGGAAATTCATATACATAAAATGTTGCAAGTGTTGGGGAAGAAAATTGTTCGGGAACAGCATCCTGAGCCAAGCTTATGGACTAGATTGTGGCTTCATAGTGATTTTTATGATGCAGTGACTACACAACCGGTAAATATCTCTCTCTCTCTCTCTCTCTCTCTCTCTCAAAATCTATACTTTATAATATTATCAGACTTATTCTTTTTTCTTCAGGTAACAATAAAAGCTGAAGCAATAATCATAAATCAAAAGGAGGAGGAGGGGGTCTCCAAATTCAATGAGTTGAGCAGTGCATATTTATCAAGAATGGGAAATTTGAAAGTCCTGATATTATTTCATTCAACTTTCTCAAAAATGCCTTTATCTCTTTCTAATTCCCTACGCTATCTTTTGTGGAATGGTTACCCTTTCAATTCTTTGCCAAATTTTAATCCATATAAGCTTGTAGAATTTAATATGCCTGATAGCAACATTGAACAACTATGGACAAACATTCTGGTATTTCTCTCTTTGCACTTTTGAAGAGAAAAAATCTTCACATATTGGTGATTAATCTTAATTGTTGTTGGCCAGGAACTTCCATATTTGAAAAGAATGGATTTGAGCAAATCCAAAAATCTCATGACAACTCCATGCTTTGAAGGTATGAAAAATCTTGAGCGGCTAGATCTTACCGGATGCATAAAATTATCCACGGTTCATCCGTCCATAGGAGTTCTTACAAAACTTATATTCTTAAGTTTGCAACAATGTATCAATCTAGTAAGTCTTGATTTCGGCAATGCACCAAGGTTAACCTCTCTAAGGGTTCTTCGGCTCTCTGATTGTACAAAACTTAAACACACCCCAGATTTCAGTGAAATGTTTCTCCTTCAGTATCTCGATATGGATCGATGTGCAAGTTTATTCACCATTCATAAATCCATTGGAGCTCTTGAAAATCTTAAATTCTTAAGTCTCAGAGAGTGTGGAAATCTATTTAGATTACCAATCGAGTTTAACATATTGAGATCTCTTACAACCCTAGATCTTTATGGATGTTCTAAATTTACTAGACTTCCCCTAGCACAAATTACTTCTTCTCCTCTCCAATGTTTGGTTTATCTAGACTTAAGTTTTTGCAATATTACTATAATGCCTGATGTTATTGGAGGATTAAGTTGTTTAGAAAGACTAAATCTTCAAGGAAACAAGTTTACTACACTTCATTCCACATTGACTAGTCTTCACAATCTATCATATTTAAACTTGTCTCATTGCCATAGGCTTCAAAGTTTTCCCGAGCTACCGATAGAGAGTGGTCGATCCTATTTAGCGGGAAAATATTTTAAAACAACATCTGAATCTCGTAATCATAGATCAGGATTATATATTTTTGACTCTCCATATTGTTACGCGGGTGAGCCCTTGATCGCAAACAAGCATATATATTGGCTCTTCACTACATGGGTAATAAGACTTGTTAAGGTGCATACTACTCTATCTATCTGATACATGATTGTGATTGGTTGATAATGTAAAATATTTTATAGTGTTACTTTCTCATAAAAGTATATTAGACTAATATGTCTCTTTATTTCATATTCTTGTTATCAGGAACCTCTTCATTATCGATGTGGCTTTGATATTATTTTTCCTTGGCAAGTGGAAACTAATGGTTTGCATAAAGACGGTGTTTTTTCAGAGTTGTTGTTACACTTCCAACACCAGTTTAAAGGGGATTCGATAGTACGAATAAGTAGCTCCGTTATGGATGTTGAATGGGTTGGTTTTCTCTTTTACGTGACATTTGAGTCGAATAATCATAATCATACATTGCCTTCTTCTTCATCATCGCCATTGCCATTTCCATGTCCTTTTTATCTTTCTTTTGAGAGTGAACGCACGGAAGAAAGATTTGATATGCGAATAGATTTGGAACGTAACCAGATTCAAGGAAGAAATTATATTTGGATGATCTTTATCTCTAGAAAACACTGCCATTTTGTAGAAACAGGAGCACAAATCACATTTAAAGCATGCAAAGGTTTGGTTGTTAAGGAATGGGGGATGTGTGTCATAACCAATGAAGACGCAGAAGGCGAAGAATGGAAACCAGGAACTGATCTTGATTTACAGGTTTTGGAAGTAAAAGAAAGTAGTAGTGGCAATGAGTTTGAGCCTAAAATTCAACTTCCTTATAATTGGTTAGTTTCTGATGAAGATGAAGCAGAAACTGTTGAAGCTAATGGGAAAGAAACTGATCTCTTTAATCTTGGCCTTTACCTATAGATTTTCTAGTATATATGCATCTTCTGTGTTTTTACAAGAATCAGCTAATGTTTTTGTTTCTTTCAACAAAATATATAGATCATATGATATTTCTTGTGGTTCTTCATATTTTGCATGGGTAATGATTTGATTATTTTCTTTTTGTTTTTCTTTCAAATCAACTCTTTATAAGTATTTTGTTAAAAAAATAGTAACTATATATTCACAAATCATTAGAGTGGTTTGGAAGAAACCAAACATGGGATGAACAAAAATTAACACAAACATATATTTTCATAACAACGTCACGTGAAAGGGTTGTTGCTAGGGATCAATCTTGTTCCTTCGGTTGGATGACCTTTCCACAAAACATATTTATTGGCGTGTTAGCCAATATAATTTGAGGTTAGCCAATATTATGACGTGTTCTACTACTGGCGAAATATAATGTTCTCTCAATAAATGATCAATGTGAAGATGACTTCGAACGCAATAGTATTTCTAATATTGGCAAAATTTAATGCTCTCTCAATTAAAAATTTGGAGGGCAGGCCCTCGATTCCTCATTTGGTAGTCCAATGAGCCTTAACTTCCGACTCTTCCAAAGCAACATTTCTGACAATTGTTGATTCTCTCGACATTCCTTCCAATCCGGAGAACGATATTTTCTCATTAATAGGGATTCCTATCAACTGAGAATACTCTTTCAATGTTGGGCAGAGTTGAGAATACTCTTTCAATGTTGGGCAGAGTTGATACTCTTTCAACTGAGAACACCTTCTACCATGCTAACCTTCGGTAGGGACAAAAGTTCTCCAAACTTAATGAAATACAGATTTTACAAAATTTATCATATCTCAGTGATTACTTAATGAAATGAAGTGAAATAATCATCAATCTTGCTCGATTTTAAACATCAATCTTGCTTTATTTTAACTCACCGAGTCGTAGAAATGAAGTGAAATAAACATCAATCTTGCTCGATTTTAACTCACGAACAACATAATAACAATTAATTTCATTTATATTTAGTGTAGAGTGAAAAATCAGTGATGAACACCGAAGAACCCTAATTTGGCCTAAGCCTTATGAAATTCTACATGATGATGATTTTGTGAAATTGATTGAGGGGAATTACTTAGAATATGATTACGCACACATGGTTAAAAGATAGTGCGATGAAATATGCATAGATTGAGAGATGACCAAGTTTGAGACTTACCTACCTTGGAGCTTGCACCAACTGAGGTGATTTCGAGTAGGAGGTGTTACAGATGACTGGTGATGATCTGGACAGCTTCCCTACACCATATGGAGTTTGTTTGAACACTTGAACTTGATTGCAAGTGGCTGGATCAAGTTGTGACCTTCAAGTTGCATAAACAAAGTGTTTTTGAGGTTTTGAAGGGTAATTTTGTGTTGGAGATGTTTCAGAGGTGATCTAAGTGTTTGAACACCTCATATACATCATATGTGATATGTTTGAGCAATTGATTTGAGTTGATATTGGCCACAACTCAAAAACCAGTAGTGATTGCTCAAAATATCAAGTTTTGAGTCTTTAGGAGTGAAAGAGAGAAAACTTAGAGATCAGAGGATTTGGTGTAAGTTTTATGATCAAATGAGGTCTCTATTTACTGGCAAAGATGTTGAGATTGCTTAGCCCTTAAGTCTTGAAGAGATAAGATTAGAATTGGTTGTCATCCATTGCCATAAAAGGCCTTAAATGGTGAAATGATGAGATTCTCAATTTGCTCAGCTATGCAGCAAACTAAATCACATTCCTTAGAAGTTTGGAGTTTAGATTGTATACACCTATGTCTTGTTGATCAAGAGATACAAAAATATGCCATTTTGGAGTTTGGTGACCCTTGGATCAAAATGCATAGGTGTTGAAATTCATAAATGTCATTTATGAGAATTCCTTGGAGCAATCATGAATTTGCAGGTTTGATCAATTTTGTAATGATTACTAAGATGATTAAGACCACTTGACATTGTCCTTTGACTCATAAAATCAGATTTCAAAGTTATGGAAAAATCTGTTTTTGGAAAAACAGTTTTGGACGGTCACTTTGATCCATGATTTCTTCATGTACAAGCAAGATATTCTCATGTCAATTGATTTTTTGAATTGTTGGCAACATTTGCAACAACATTGGTGTTTGACAAAGATCTGAATCAACTTAGAACTAGGTGAAAAATCCCTCCAAGTTTTGGTGTTTTGCTGATTTTGTACTTAGACAAATTTTGTCTAAGTGTTGAAATTCAGTATTTTTCTTGATTTTGATTCATCTTCAACTTAAAATCCATAATGAATTATAGTTTTGTGTAGTTGAATTATTTGTAGTTTGTGATGAGATCTTTCATTTGAGTTTTGGTTCACCAAAATCTGATGCTTGGATCACAAGTTATGATGCTTAGAAATAGGTTGAACATTTTTTTCCATTACTTAGAATTTTTCTAAGTTTCAAAGATTGCCCCTTTTACAAGTCATCTCCAAATTTCTGATTTTTTGTGGTCAAATGCATTCATGAACCATATATTCTTGTAACATAGGTCCTGAGGATCATTTTGGGTGAAAAAGTCAAACTTTGACTTTTTGATCTTCATGGAAATTACACTGGATATCCCTGGTTTTCTGATTTTTTACTGGACACCCTCTGATGTATTTTGATCTTATGAATGGACTTTCATGATGCATATGAGCTATTTAAACCATTTCATATGGTATTGGCTCTTGTCCAGATGAAAATCTTGACTTTGGGGTCCTCGATTAGTCAAAAACCCTAATCTGGACACTGTGAAACCCTAATCTTGGAATCTTTGATCTCTGCACCTTTTGTACTTGTAAATGATTTGTCCAAGTCATGTCAACATTTCTTGATGATGTATGGAGACCTTTGCTCCTCTTTTCTATGAAAAGTTTTATCTAGAGGGCATCAGTTGACTGAAACCCTAATTGGTGATTGTGATGGCTCGGGGGCCCAGATCACTGAAATTTTTGTTCAGTCTTTGAATGATTTTTCATCATTTGAGATTCCTTAACCCTTTGATGGTGATTGAAATATTTAAAATCTTGGGTATTAATAATTTGTCTTTTGTCTAAATCCTCTGTGAGACTCAAGAATCATGATCAATTGCGGGAATATTGTTCAAATCAATCTGGCACAATCCTTTAGTTAGTGGATTTTCTCTAATGAGATATACATCTTAGGATTAAAACTTAGGGTATGACACTCCACAAATGTTCCAAAATTAATTCTTCATTCCAAAAGACGCGTACATTAATTTTCCACCAACATCGTTGACTTCAATCTCCGGTCTTCACTCAACAAATGCAATAATTTCATCAATTGATTCATCATCAATCCTATACTCACTACGGTGAGTGAGAAGCCAACCGGAGATTTTAACGAATTCAGACAACAACTTCACAACGAGGTTAGAGTTAACATCCCTTTTTAGTCATAGTAATTCGTTTAATTGATTGGATGCATTTTAATTTTAATATATATTCAAGTTGCAAATGAGTTCATCATTCTGAATTATTCAACTGAATTGATTATAACTAAAAAAAAAAAGTTTGAGGGTCATCTAGTTGATCTTGAGATTTTATATGTATAAACTTGAGAAAACTAGTTTGAACATGCTCGCATATAAAATGACAATCTATGTTAATATACTTTGATGTCACATGATTGGTTGGGTTTGAAGCCATATTAATTGCAGAAACACTATCGCATGAAACCATACAAGTGGCGAGGGATATGTCAAAAGCTCTCTAAAAGTTGTTTGAGCCAAAGAAAATTCAGATGCAACAGGGGCTAGTGCTCTATATTATGCTTTTGCAGAGGATCGAACAACTATGTTATGTTTCTTAGATCTCTATGCAATTAGAGCATTTTCTAAGAAAACAGATTTCAAAATCCTGGTGTGGTTTTTTGAGATATTTGACTTTCATATGTTTATATTCAAGAATCATACCATATAGTAACTGACAGGGTGTGGAATTATCTTGTGATCTTATAGTTTAGAGTTGGATCCCTTTTAATAATACAAATTCAATCATTTATTTATTTAAATTATCTTTATTTAATTCATCAGATGCATTTTAATTTTAATATATCATCTTGTCACAGATATGCCAATCTCTTGGAAATACTTTCGTGGCCTTATACTTTGGCCATTGACTTGTCGTCAACCATATAGATATGAATCACGCCAGAGAGGTACGGGTTCTTGTTCTTCCAAGGATTCTTCTAATAATATCCAAATCTATATATACGATGTGTTCATCAGTTTCAGAGGTTCCGACTCTCGCAACACTTTTGTTGACCATCTCTATGCTAGTCTCATTAGAAAAGGTATTTTCGTCTTCAAGGATGACAAACAACTTCAAAAAGGTGAATCCATTTCGCCTCAACTTCTACATGCAATTCAACATTCACGAATTTCTATTATTGTCTTCTCTAAAGATTATGCTTCTTCAACTTGGTGTTTGGATGAAATGCTTGCTATCGCTGATTCCCATGCTGAAATGAAACAAATTGTTTTTCCTGTTTTCTATGATGTTGATCCATCTCATGTGAGAAAACAGAATGGTGTTTATGAGAGTGCTTTTGTTTTACATTCCAACCAATTCAAACATGTTCCAGACAAGGTTGATGCGTGGAAGAGAGATATGACCTGTTTGGCTTCATTAGCTGGTTGGGATGTCAGAGATAAGTGAGTATACAAAGTTTTTAATATTCAATAAATTTAATGTATGATGTTCAAATTCAAAATTTTACTTATCTTTTCTCTTATGTGTGGATGTAAGTTGCACGTCTTTACCCGACAAGGTTATATGTTATATCCATTTTTTCCCCACTTATTTACTCGGATGATAATTTGATTATTTTGTTGTTTCATGTCTTTTGCAGGCCAGAAGTTGAACAAATTCAAAATATTGTTCAGGCTATAATAGAAAAGTTGGGTCGGAAATTCTCAGGGATTGCTGATGAACTTATTGGAATACAACCTCAAGTAAAAATATTAGAAAATCTTTTGAAACTAAGCTCACACGGTGACAAGTTTCGAGTTTTAGGAATACGGGGGATGGATGGCATAGGAAAGACAACTCTTGCAACCGTCTTGTTTGACACAATCTCACATCACTATCAATTTGGTGCTTGTTGTTTTATCGAGAATGTTAGCAAAGTTTATAGAGATGGCGGTGCTATTGCTGTTCAAAAACAAATTCTTCGTCAAACTCTAAATGAAAAAAATCTGGAAACATACACTTCTTTCGACATATCTGGAATTATACTAAACAGGCTATACAACATGAAGCTCCTTATAGTTCTTGACGATGTTGATCAATTTGAGCAATTGCAAGAATTGCACATAAATCCCAAACTACTTCGTCCAGGAAGTAGAATAATCATAACCACTAGAGATGTGCATATTCTTGAATTGTATGGAGCGGATAGAATTCACGAGGTTGAATTGATGAATGATAATGATGCTCGTGAACTTCTATGTAGAAAAGCCTTTAGAAGTGATAATTCTAGTAGTGATTATGCAGAACTTATTCCTGTGGTACTCAAATACGCTCAAGGTCTTCCATTAGCAATTAGAGTAATGGGTTGTTTCTTGTATAATAGAAATACTTCCCAATGGAGAGCTACCTTGGAAGGATTGGAGAATAATCCAGATAGTGGAATCATGAAAGTGCTTCAGTCAAGTTTTGAGGGACTCGAGCAAAGAGAGAGAGAAATATTTTTGCACGTTGCTTGCTTCTTTGATGGGGAGAGGGAGGATTACGTGAGGAGAATTCTAGATGCTTGTGGATTGCAGCCTGGTATTGGAATTTCAGTTATTGCTGAAAAATCGTTCATAACTATTAGAAATCAAGAAATTCACATGCATAAAATGTTGCAAGAGTTGGGGAAGAAAAGTGTTCGGGAACTGCATCCTGATGAGCCAAGATTATGGAGTAGATTGTGGCTTTACAGTGATTTATATGGTGCGATGATTACAAAACCGGTAATATATCCTCACATGACCATTCTCTTGGGATATGATTCATTTAAATAGTTTATTTTTTAATTCTATTTTATGATACAGTTACTCTTAATTTTTCAGGAACCAATAACAGCTAAAGCCATAATTCTAAATCAAAAGAAGGATGTCTGCGAATTCAATCCATTGAGTGTTGAAGATTTATCAAAATTGAAAAAGTTGAAAGTGCTCATATTATATCATTCAAATTTTTCAGGAAGCCACAAACTTCTTTCTGATTCCTTATGTTATCTTTCTTGGAATGGTTATCCTTCCGCATCTTTGCCATCAAAATTTCAACCATATAATCTTGTAGAATTGAATATGCCTGATAGCAACATTGAACAATTATGGACAGGCATCCAGGTATTTCTTTTATTATATCATTTCTTTAGTGGAATAAAAAATTAATGCAAGTAGGTTTATAAGTGGATTTTAAATTTATTACTGCAATTTTAAAATCATATAGTGGATTGAATTAATGAAATTCAAGTTTTAATTCAACAATACTAACATTTTAGTGTTTGATTCTTGCTTCACAGCGTCTCCCCTATTTAAAAAGGATGGATTTGAGCAACTCTAAAAACCTCAAGGTGACTCCATGCTTTGAAGTGATACCTAATCTTGAGCGACTAGATCTTACAGGTTGCATAAACTTGTTGAATGTGCATCCATCAATTGGACTTCTTACAAAACTTGTATTCTTGAGTTTGCAAAATTGTAGTAGTCTAGTAAGCCTTGATTTTGGGAATGCATCAAGATTAAGGTCTCTAAGAGTTATGCGTCTTTCTGATTGCACCAAACTTGAAAACACTCCGGAGTTCAATGGATTAGTAAGTCTTCAGTATCTTGAAATGGATAGATGTGCAAGTTTGTCCATGTTTCATAAATCAGTTAAGGATCTTGCAAATCTAAAATTCTTAAGTTTGAGAAACTGCACAAATCTTGTTGAAATACCTCACACTTTTTATAACATGACATCTCTTATAACTCTAGATCTTTACGGATGCTCTAAATTTACAAAGTTTCCCTTAAGAGGGATTTACACTTTTACCACACAATCTTTGATTTATATAGACTTAAGCTTTTGTGGTATTACTACAATACCTGATGCTATTGAGGGATTATGGTGTTTGGAAAGACTAAATCTTCAAGGAAATATGTTTACTACACTTCCTCCCTTCAAGTCTCTTGGCAGTCTATCATATTTAAACTTGTCTCATTGCCATGAGCTTCAAAGTTTGCCTGAGCTCCCAATAGAAGGTGGTGAATCAGATTCAATGGGAAGATATTTTCAAACAACATCTGGATCGCGTAACCATCGATCAGGATTATATATTTTTGACTCACCCATTAAAACGACGTCTGAATCCTTGTTCTCCAAGGAAAATATCTTTTGGCTCTTCTCTAGATGGGTACGAAGACTAGTTCGGGTGAGTAATACTCTGCGTATGCATCCCTAACTTTCTTTCCTTATTTATTTGTAGAACATAAAACTCAATTTTAAATAGTTTTTTTTTATATGTTTTGATAATTTGTCAAAATTTATTTTTATCATGTATTACTGTTTGATAGTTTATGATATTGGTAGCAGGAACCTCTTCAATTTCGGTGTGGCTTTGACATTGTTCTTCCTTGGAATGATGGAATCAATGGTTTTCTTGAAAATAGTTCCATTCAAAAGTTTTTTGGTCACAGGTTCCATGGGGGTTCCATAGGAAGGATAAATAACACTGGAATGCACGATGACTGGCTTGGGTTTCTCTTTTATGTAACATTTGAGTTAAACAATGATCATGTATTATCTTATTCCTCACTCTCTTCGCCGCAATTGCCACATCCTCTTTATCTTTCTTTTGAGAACGAACACGCAGAAGAACGATTTGATATGCCACTCAATTTGGATCAGAATGAGATTCATGGCAACCATTATGTTTGGATAATCTATATCTCTCAGGAACACTGCCATTTTGTAAAAACTGGAGCGCATATCAAATTTAAAGCCCGCAGAGGTTTGATTTTGAACGAATGGGGTTTGCGAGTCATAACCAAGGGAGACATAGAGGACTCTAGAATGGTGATGGGAGTACCTCTACCTTTACCAATTGTAAAAGTAAAACAAAGCACAAGTAACAAAAGTAGGCTTGAGTCTAAAATCCAACTTCCTTACAATTGGTTAGTTTCTGACAAAGATGAAGCCGAGAAGAATGCAGCCAAAGGGAAAGAAACTGATCTCTTTAATCTTGGCCTTTTTACCGAAAGATCACACTGATAAAACACTATAGTTTCCTACCAACACAGAGGTAATTATCTTAAACATTAAATGCCGCAATATTATTTGAAACTTGTTTACTAGTATAATTTGTGCAACTTCAGCAAACCATGTTTCTCTTAGAAATTCTCTTCAATCGATGTGTTTGAGAAATGCTTCAGGATTAAATTTTTGTTCAAATTTTCTAGCTTTCATCTTCTGCGTTTTCACAAGGATCTACAATTATTTTATATGCAGGGGATGTATTTCATATGCATGTATGGGTTTTTAGTTTTTTTTTTTTCATTGGAAGCTATATGACCACCACTGGTTTGATCTATAAGGATTGAAGTTTGTGGAGCAATACTTAATAGAAAAAGCAACCGGGGTGCTGTGTGCCAGGAACTTTTTTGATGTAAAAATGAATAGATTTCTGACTGCTTGCTTCTCTTTCTATACTTTATTTTGGTGTGTTTTGGGTACATTTTTTTTCTTCTTCAGTTTTTTGGCGTATCTTTGTGTGTTAATGTTGTGAAAGTGTTTTTAACAGTGATTAGTTTTTTTTATTAAAAAAAACATAATTTATTTATTATTAAATATGTCTTTAATAGGCCAATTTACAATCACAGAGGGAAAGTTAGTCATGCTTCACCACCGGGAAAATTCAAAAATGTTTTTAGAATTTAGAGATGTATCTTCAAACACACTTTTTAAAGTTATTTTTTAGATCACATTGAAAAGGCACCTCTATTATGTAAGACATGTAATTTGTAGATGCATCTTCATATACGTAAAAAATATGTTCGTATATGCATCTATTTAAACACCATTTATTCAAAAATTAATGGTTGGTTCGAAGATGCATCTCCGGACGCCCTTGTTTCATATTCAATGTCATACCTTTCATTTTGCTTCTTTTATCATTATGCAACATTCAAGCTTCTCTTTCATTCATTCAAGCTTCTATCATTGGAGCTATGCAACATTCAAGATTTTCCTCCTTTCCAGCATCTCAAACATTCAAGTTACTTTTTATCATTTTGATTAGGTAAGTATTTCAAAATTTTAGCTCTTTTTATTTTTTGATTTGTAGTTAGTTGTTTAGGCTACATTAGTTGTTTTAGGTAAGGGTGTTCGCAGTTCGGTTTGGATCGGTTTTGAAGCAATATATCACCCGATCCAAAGATAAATTTACTTGCGGTTTGGTTCGGTTTTGGGTGATTGGTTAAAAAAAATCGATCCGATCTGATTCAATTTCACGCGGTTTAATTTGGATCGGTTTTTTTGATATCCAAATTATAAATTATAACTTTTATTAATATTCTAAAAGTACTAATAAATAGTAAGTTTGATATAGTATATAATATACTATATCAAAAGTTAATATTACAAGATGAAAAAAAACTAAATCAAATTAATAAATAGGATCCGATTCTCTTTTGTAACTTTTTTGTTTTTGTAACTTCTTTTCTTACGTGGGTGTATTGGTCGAAAAGAAACGGTTACTTTTTGTTGCATGCATTTGAAAAGTGGGAAAGTAGTCAATACATATCATTATATACCAAGGAGAAGGAATACAAGGAAGATGACGTCTAGCCAAGGAAATCAAGATGATTCAAATCCCAATACAACTGAGATGAATCCCAATTGAGCAATTTAAATGCTCATAGTGTAGATCCACAAGATGTGCCAAGGAGTGAGGTCATTCCAGTCTCCAACCCTTCGACGGGGGATCAACAATTTTGAGTATGGTGTTAGAGCCAATTCCTTAGACGAAGAGACCAGGAGTAACATACACTGGATATTATAACCAACTAGTATTGGAGTATGTTGGCCCAAGCCATTAAACTCCACCACCAAATACATCAGCATTTAGAGCTTTTGTCCCTCTAGGATTTTCTCAGCCTTTGCATAGAAATCCACCTTATGACATGCCAACAACGATGATGGTGGGCCTAAAGAATGCACCTGCAGTTTTTTTAGAGAATGTGGTTCCTTCACCTTTACAAGAATCTAGGTCTGGAGTAAATATAGGGAGGAATAGTCGAATTGTTGGTTTGGGACATTCGACTCAGAGTCACGCTCTAACAAATGAGTCTACAACATATTTAAGACAACAGATGGATGAAAGCAACATGCAAATGGTTCACACTTTATCTCAAACCATGGGAGATATCTTTCAACCTTTGATTCATAATACAACTCAGACGAACCAACAAATGGTATCTCAGATGGCGCGTATAGCCGAATTTATGGGAGTCCCAACACCAGTTCGACGTCAAAATCAAGTGGTGAATGTTGAAGATATTGTGCAGCCAACAAATCAAGGGAATCAGGCAATGGTCGAACCATTAGGAGTCGAACCCATCAGAAATGTAAGACAAATGCCAATAGAGGATGAGCCAAAAGTAATTATGGTAAATAGGTGTAACACGGTGGGAGAACTGACTTTAAGTTATGTTGCGGATAGCAAGAGTCGCCACCGACTTTTATTTTATCCATAAGGAAAGGGTATAAAAGAACAGGAAAGACCTTAAGAGAATAGTTTGGGTCCGGGGGGTAGGTTATGTAAAGGGAAGGTGTTAGCACCCTTTACATCCATGGTTATCCATGGGCTCTTAGTTACTTAGCTCACTTTTGAATTGTTTTTGAAAGTGTAGTGTGTGAATAGAAAAATTTTCAGAATAGTTAATAATAATCCATGTACGGATGTGTAAAAAACTTGTTTGAAAATTTGTTTGAAATTGTGAAGAGTTTGAAAAGTTTTTGAAGTGAGCAAGTACATAAGGGGAACCTACCCTAGAGTTTAAAGTCTTACTTGTTCTTTATCCTTTCCTTGGTAAGACTATCCCTACTATTAAGGAGTAGGTAGTCATTACCTTGGATGTAAGGGACATGAGAGGGACAATCTGGTTATGAAGGCAACTGTGGGGTGTATTAAGCATATATGTGGGACTATCATCATTTATTCGAAGGGACTTGATTCGTAAAGGCAACCACGAGGGACTTGATGATTTTTCTTTTGATGGGACTTGCTTTATACACCCCACTTGACCATTATTCGTAGGCAACTTGAGGGATAACCTTAGAAATGTGAGACGGCGATTAAAAATCGACTTACGTGTGTGTGAGTGTTTAATTTAATTATCTTATGATTAAAGTGGTCTAAATTAATTTTAAATAAAATACATGTTTTTTCACTCCCTAATTACTAACCATAACAATAATAATTAAATAATTACAAAATTACATCCGAGAAACAATTACAAGAAATTATAATAATAAGCAAAATAAAAATAAATAGCAAAAAAGCATAAATATAAATAATAAGTAACAATATAATAGGCAATAAATGAATAATTAAAGGGTTAGCAATAATAAAAATTAAGAAATAGGATTAGTAAAAATGTTAAGAATAAATAAAGTTAGTAATAATAAAATAAAAGAAGTTAGTGAATAATAAAAATTAATGAAATAGTAATAATACAAAATAAATAATATGGTTAGTAGTAATAATAATAAATAAAATTAATCAAAATATTATAAGAATAAGAAATTAACAAATTTTAATATGAACAATTATATTTAGAAACAAATATGAACAAACAATTATTTTAATTTACAAATTATTAAGTTATTTTTAAATATATTATAACTACAAAATTTAATTATTATAAACATATATTAACATCTATTTATTAAACAATATCTACATATTATATAAAGAGAAAAATAAATTATAAGTATATTTACAAGAATCATAATAAATATATATTTACATAATAATTGCATTAAGAATTGAAAAATAAATTTATTTAGAAGAAAATAGAATTAAGCTTTATTTTTGGAAAAAAAGAATTTAGGGTTTGTTTAGAAAAATAATTTTAGGGTTTAAAAAAAAAAAATTAGGGTTTAGTTATATACAAAATTAACTAATATACATATACATATTATAATTATATAATAAAATTTTTTGAATAATAATAAAAAAATAGAAAGTTTAGAAATTTTTAGAGAATATGATGTTTTTTTAAATTTGGAATATATATATGATTTAAATTTTATTAAGAATATAAAACTAATTAATTAAGAAAAATAGAAAAAAATGACAAAAATTGAGAACTTACCTTGGCTGGGTTTGAACCCAGGTCCTCATGCCTGTCAGCATCAAAACTTTCCACTAGACCAACCATGCGTTGGTGATCATAGGAGGCCTTCAATTGTTTTTATGCCATGTCTTGAAAATCCAGAAAAATAATGAAGCAAAAAGGCCTGGGGTGGGATTTGATCCCAGGACCTTTATACATTCACACACGCGCATCACCACCCGGCTGGAAGAGCCAATCTGTTAACATGTTGGCTACAAACAATAATATATTAAACCTGAAAAACCAACGAAATAAATGAACAAAATGTTACCAACGGGGAATCGAACCCCAGACCAAGCCAGCATACACGCCTGCCTCCATCCACTAGGACAACACAATGGTTGTGATGTACAAACAACAAAACAACATAAAATAAGTTAACATTATTTGAATTTCTGGGCGCGCGGGAAGCAGCTTCATCTTCTCCAATTTACCTGCGAAATTACTTTTGAATTTTCCTGCGAATATTGTTGCAAGTTCTTCATGGTTCTTGTCCTGCGAAAATCAAACTCACAGCAAACAGTAATGATTCATCAAATTGATTACAGTTTTATGATCCTTAGGTCTCATAGAACACTCCCATGTTCTTAGAATTTATTTAAACTCATTGAATCACCAAACCCTAATTTCAAGAGCTAAACCCTAACAATGGCCGAATCTGTTCTAGGCAAGGAAAGTCCAATTAATTTGTCCAGAATCGTTCCTTGGATCATCACAAACACAAAAACACAAACAAAATTCATTAGTAATGCACAAATAAGTGGAATCGAAAAATTGAAATTCAAGGTAAAACTCGATTCGGGTTCATCAATATGTGATGCTATGAGGCAATGTGATGATCAGTTTATGTTCTATGATGATCAAGGAAGCCAACCATGTTCTTATTTTACCTTCTAGTGCCTTGGAATAGAGAATCCGAATCTCACTTTTGGAAGGATTTTTTTGAACAATGAACTTACACTATGGCTGCTGGAATTCGTGTTTGATCAATGGCAATGAGTTTAGTATATATAGGAGACTCAATTAGGTCAAAAACTTTGATTGATTATGTGGAAGTTTTGATATTTTAAGATTGAGAAAGATCATGCCATGAAAGTTCAATATTTTTGTACCAATGCTTTCTATTTCAAACCACTCCATATAATTCTTGCATCAATTTGTTCCATATTGATTTTATGACTTTCTAGAATCAATAAATCAATTAAATCTTCACATTTAATATTTTATTTAAATTTAAAATGATTTTAAGAATAAAAAATCATAATAAATTAATTAAATAAAGTAAAAATTATGAAAATATTATGGAAATTTCGTGCAAGATGTTATTGTATGGGTTGGGTCATAATTTGGCCAGCCCATTTGGAGAAAATTGTTTTTAGGCCTCCATTTTCAACATAAACCATCACAAAATTTCCCAACTTTGCAAGAGCATATCTCCCTCAATTTTAAAGGTATGAGGGTGTTCTTGGACTTTTTGGAAAGCTGGAAGAGTCCTCTAAACAACCCCATTGGTTTCAGGTCCATATCATTTACCAATCTCAAGTTATGCCCTTTTGAAGTTGTTGACTTTTTGTTGACTTTTGAAATGACCTATAATGTCTTAGATCATATCTTTCAAATGAAGCATTTTTGGGCTTAACTTTCAACATCAAAGTTGTAGAGAATTCAATTTCCTTCAAAATGAGCTTTGGATGGAGACTTGGTGATGAAGTATGTGAAAGTTATGGCTGGTCAAAGTTCAGTTGACTTTTACTGAGGAAACCCTAATTTAGAAACTCCTGATTATTGATGATCTGGAATCTCCTTGATGAATCATGATCAAACCTTGATCAAATGATGAATTTTACTTCATATACTTGATGTTGGCAAAAAATCATGAAGTTTGACTTTGGTTTGACCACAGTTGACCTCAGTTTGACTTTTTAACTGCATTGACTGATTTTGACTTATCTGATCATCTGACTGAGCAAACTTTTGAGAAAAGTCTTGAGACTTGACATGGGGGTTCTTATACACATATAAGATGTTATGAAGCTCACTTGAGGTATTGGAAGTCCATTTAGCCTGATTAAAGTCAAAACCCTAGTTTTGGATGCACTGCCTAGGAGGTGCCTTGTCTAAGGGAATTATCAATTCTTCTGACCAATTGTGAACCTTGTGAACCTTGTGAACCATCATAACATGTCTTGTGATACTCATGGGAGGTATTGTGAAGCTTTTGAACCTTGTGAACCTCATGAAGTGACTTTGTAGACCTCATGAACCTCAGGAGAGCTTTGTAATCATTGTGAATCTTGTGAACCTTGTGAACCTTCAAGAAGTAACTTGTAGACTTCATGAACCTCATGAAAGGTATTGAAAGCATTATGGAACTTGTGAACCTTGTGAACCTTCAAGAAGTAACTTGTAGACTTCATGAACCTCATGAAAGGTTATGTAAATGTTGAGAAGCTTGTGAACCTTGTGAACCTTCATAAAGTAACTTGTAGACTTCATGAACCTCATGAAAGGTTATATAAGCATTGAGAAACTTGTGAACCTTGTGAACCTTCTTAGCACACAAAGTCTTGTCTTGTGAGGGCAAATTTTGGGGTGCAACAGCTGCCCCTGTTCAATTTTCTGAAACCTGAGGGGTTAGATTGGTACATTTGCCAATCGTGACCTGGAAGGTTGAAGGGGATTGAACACAAAAGCCCAAAAATTTGCACTCACCAGTGCATGGAGTAGTACAGATGACAAGTTGAATTGAGTGGGCTTAAAGATGCCACTAGGGGAAAGTCCTTCAGATATATTTCTTGGAAGATAAAGCAATCCAAAATATGGAGGTATAATGAAAGCTGTCAGGAGTCTGGAACAGTCTTGAGATATTGATGATATGTTTTCAGAATACTGGAGTAATACTGATGTAACAGCATGTCTTCATGAGGATAGAGCAATCAATAATGATAACCCTAAAGCAGTCTTGAAGTAATAATTTCAGGAGGATAGAGCCATCAATAATGATAACTCTAAAGCAGTCTTGAAGTAATAATATGATTTCAGGAGGATAGAGCAATCAATAATGATAACCCTAAAGCAGTCTTGAAGTAATGATTTCAGGAGGATAGAGCCATCAATAATGATAACTCTAAAGCAGTCTTGAAGTAATGATTTCAGGAGGATAGAGCCATCAATAATGATAACTCTAAAGCAGTCTTGAAATAATAATATGGCCTCAAGAGGATAGAGCAATCAATAGCTCTAAAGCAGTCTTGAAATAATAAGATGGCTTCAGGAGGATAGAGCAATCAATAGCTCTAAAGCAGTCTTGAAGTAATGATTTCAGGAGGATAGAGCCATCAATAATGATAACTCTAAAGCAGTCTTGAAATAATAATGATTTCAGGAGGATAGAGCCATCAATAATGATAACTCTAAAGCAGTCTTGAAGTAATGATTTCAGGAGGATAGAGCCATCAATAATGATAACTCTAAAGCAGTCTTGAAATAATAATGATTTCAGGAGGATAGAGCCATCAATAATGATAACTCTAAAGCAGTCTTGAAGTAATGATTTCAGGAGGATAGAGCCATCAATAATGATAACTCTAAAGCAGTCTTGAAATAATAATGATTTCAGGAGGATAGAGCCATCAATAATGATAACTCTAAAGCAGTCTTGAAGTCATGAGAAGTTATCAGGAGGATAAAGTAACCCTGAGGTAACAATAAAGCAGTCCCAAAGTAATAAGGAGCTTATCAGGAGGATAAAGTAACCCTGAGGTTACGATAAAGCAGTCCCAAAGTAATAAGAAGCTTATCAGGAGGATAAAGTAACCCTGAGGTGACGATAAAGCAGTCCTGATGATCATAAATTTGTTTGTTGGGTAATTAACCTGAAAACAAGGTAGCATTATGTACGATAACATTAGTTTATGCCTTATGTATGCATGTATGATATGATGTACTCAAGTAATGTACTATGTCTATGGATATATATATGCTATGGTATGATGTAAATGATGTATGTATGATACTGCCGGAAGAATCTGGATGTCTTTGTATAACAACTGCTGGCCAGGGAAAATAAATCCCAATTCGTTGCTGAAGAATATGAGGAACTCATCCCTGTCTTGTTTGATAATATATTATACATAACCTTCCGTCTGCTGGGGATAGCAAAGTATATATAACCTCCCGTCTGCTGGGGATAGTAAGGTATATATAACCTCCCGTCTGCTGGGGATAGCAAGGTATATATAACCTCCGTCTTCGTTTGATGGTAGGGCAGATATAACTTCCCGTCTTCGTTCGTCGTCCCCTTATTGGAAAGTGAATTCCCGAATATCCGTATGAGGATAAAAGAGATGGATATAAATTCCAGGGGAGATAAGACTTTATGAAGATGGATTTGTCCTACTGAGGGTTTGTAACTGTCTCGTAGAGATGAACCGGCGAAGCTTCGTTGAAATCCTTCCCTCGTTCGTCCTTAGTAAATACTATTACTGCATTTTCATGTATTTCTGGTAAACATTAATCATATTAAGCATACATGCATTTCTGGTAAACATTAATCATATTCAAAAGCATACATACATTCAAACACAACCAATGGACGTTTCGCTTATGTAAATAGGGTAAAAGTAAATCTGAATTCAAAAGATGGAATTTATTTATATCAAAAGTGACCCATACATGGGTAAGTTTGTACAAGGAGACATAAACCCTAGTAAGAGGATTTTGTCATAAAGTTTTACAAAAGAAAATCAGCTATGTGGGAAACAATCCTATTGAGTTTCAATTCTACTATTTCCATTATCTTCAAGTATCTCATCTTCTGTTGTTGAGACGGAAACGATTGGATTGAGCTTTATCTGTTCGAGCTTGAATAAGTAATACAACTGGTTGCAGTTTCATGGGTGATCCAAACGAGACATAGTCATACGCTTTAATCCCTAACTTTTGCCTGGATTGCCCTTTCAGGTTTTCAATCCACCGGGATACCCTTTTTTGCCCAAGCCGCCTTTTCAGGTTTTCGACTTGCCGGGTGTACATCTTTTTATATATATCCCTAATTTTTGCCCAAACCCTTTTGGTTTGCCGGGATGCCCTTATTTTTGCCTAGGCCTGTCAACCTAGCGGGTCTCTTTTTATGCGTAGTATTTTTTAACTATGTCTGCGTTTACAGGCTGTGGAAAGTTTTCACCATCCATTGTAGTCAGTATCATGGCACCTCCTGAAAACACTGTCTTGACTACAAATGGTCCTTCGTATGTTGGAGTCCACTTGCCCCTAGGATCACCCTGTGGTAATATGATACGCTTGAGTACCAAGTCACCAGCCTGATATACCTTTGGCTTAACCTTCTTGTTAAAAGCTTTGATCATTCGTTTTTGGTACATCTGGCCATGACAAACTGCTGCTAACCTCTTCTCATCAATCAAATTTATCTGGTCCAGTCGAGTCTGAATCCACTCATCTTCATCCAAGCCTGCATCCTTCATAATTCTCAAGGAGGGAATCTGAACTTCAATGGGCAGAACTGCTTCCATACCATAGACTAAGGAGAATGGGGTTGCCCTTGTTGAAGTACGTATTGTGGTACGATAACCATGAAGAGCAAATGGTAACATCTCATGCCAATCCTTGTAAGTAACAGTCATCTTTTGTACAATCTTCTTAATGTTCTTATTTGCAGCTTCAACTGCCCCATTCATCTTCGGACGATACGGAGAAGAGTTGTGATGTTTAATCTTGAACTGCGTGCAGAGATCAGTAATCATAGTGTTGTTCAGATTAGAGCCATTGTCAGTGATAATCCTTTCAGGGATGCCATACCTACATATGAGATTATTCTTAATAAATCGAGCCACAACATTCTTGGTAACAGATGCAAATGAAGCTGCCTCTACCCACTTCGTGAAGTAATCAATAGCAACCAGGATGAAACGATGCCCATTAGAAGCAGTAGGCTTGATCTCACCAATCATATCAATGCCCCACATGGCAAAGGGCCAAGGAGCAGTCAACACATTCAAGGGTGATGGAGGTACATGGACTTTATCAGCATAGATTTGACATTTGTGACATGTTCTGGAGTGTTGATAGCAGTCAGCTTCCATGGTAGACCAATAGTAACCTGCTCTCAATATCTTCTTTGCCATAGTATGTCCACTAGAATGAGTGCCAAAAATCCCATCATGCATATCTTCCATAATCTCAATTGCTTCCTTCTTATCCACACAACGAAGCAAAGTTGAATCATGATTGCGCTTGTACAAAATCCCATTACTCAGAAAGAACTTAGCAGAAAACCTTCTCAGAAACTTCCTATCTTTGACAGATGCCCCTTCAGGGAATTCCTGAGCTTCAAGATATCTTTTTACTTCATAGAACCAAGGCTTCTCCTCTGCCCCTTCTGTGTCAATCTCATTGCAGTACGCAGGCTTCTCAAATCTATCAATAGTAATCTTGGGAACTTCATCATCCCAGTTGATCTCAAACATGGATGCCATGGTGGCTAATGCATCCGCCAACTGATTCTCTCTTCGTGGAATATGTCCAAAGGTAATCTCTTTGAAATGTGGGATCAAAGACAACACATGCTCTCTGTAAGGAATGAGGTTATCATGCTTGGTATCCCAATCTCCTTTAATCTGACTTACTACCAGGACTGAATCTCCATACACATCCAGGAACTGAATCTTCATATCAATAGCAGCTTTAATACCCAGGATACATGCCTCATACTCAGCCATGTTATTGGTACAATGGAAACAAAGTCTGGCAGTAATCGGGGTATGACAACCTTCAGGGGAACTAATCACAACACCAACACCGTTACCAAGTGCATTAGAGGCACCATCAAAAACCATAGTCCATCGGGATCCTTGTTCAGGTCCGTCATATTGTCCAGGTTCTTTGGTAATAATCATAATGTCTTCATCAGGGAACTCAAAATTCATTGACTGGTAATCATCCACTGCTTGATGAGCCAAATGATCAGCAACAACACTTCCCTTGATGGCCTTCTGAGTAGTATACTGTATATCATATTCTGTCAAGATCATTTGCCATCTTGCAATTCTTCCGGAGAGAGCAGGTTTCTCAAATATGTACTTGATTGGATCCATCTTCGAAATCAACAAGGTAGTATGGGTCAACATATACTGTCTTAGTCGGCGAGCAGCCCATGCCAAAGCGCAGCAAGTTTTCTCGAGCAGTGAGTATCTTGTTTCACCGTCGGTAAACTTTTTGCTAAGGTAGTATATTGCCTGCTCTTTTCGTCCAGACTCGTCATGTTGCCCCAACACACACCCCATTGAGTTGTCTAGCACTGTTAAGTACATAATCAAGGGTCTTCCATCAACTGGTGGCATCAAAATTGGTGGCTCTAGCAGATATCTCTTGATTTCATCAAAGGCAGTCTGGCACTCATCATTCCATTCCATCACCTAATCTTTCTTCAACAACTTGAAGATTGGCTCACAGATGGTAGTTAACTGGGAAATAAATCTTGCAATGTAATTCAATCGTCCCAAGAAACCTCTAACCTCCTTCTCAGTACGGGGAGCTGGCATCTCTCGTATAGCTTTCACTTTTGCAGGATCTACTTCAATACCTTTTCCACTGACAATGAAACCCAGGAGTTTACCAGATCTAACTCCAAAAGTACACTTGTTTGGATTCAATCTCAACTTGTATTTCTTCAACCTCTCAAACAATTTGTGCAGATGATCAAGATGTTGCTCTTCATTCTGAGACCTGGCTATCATATCATCTACATATACTTCTATCTCATGATGAATCATATCATGAAACAAAGCCACCATAGCACGTTGATATGTTGCCCCTGCATTCTTCAAACCAAATGGCATTACCCTATAGCAAAAGGTCCCCCACTGTGTCACAAATGTTGTCTTCTCCATATCTTCAGGTGCCATCTTGATTTGATTGTAACCAGAGAAACCATCCATAAAAGAGAATACCTTATGCTGAGCAGTGTTGTCTACCAGAATATCAATATGAGGAAGTGGAAAGTCATCTTTAGGGCTAGCCTTGTTCAAATCTCTGTAGTCTACACACATACGTACCTTACCATCTTTCTTAGGAACTGGTACCACATTTGCAACCCACTGAGGATAAGAAGTCACTGCCAAGAACCCTGCATTGAACTGTTTCATTACCTCTGCTTTGATTTTTTCTGACATTTCAGGACGCATACGACGAACCTTCTGCTTCTTTGGACGACAATCTTCTTTCACTGGTAAACGGTGAACCACAATGTCTGTATCCAACCCTGGCATATCTTCATAAGACCAAGCAAAGATCTCCACATAGTCACGTAACATCTGAATCAACCTGCTCTTGACATTGTCCTCTAAATCAGCCCCTATCTTAACCTCTTTTCTGTTTTCTTCAGTTCCCAGATTCACAACTTCGACTGGCTCTTCATGTGGCTGTATAGCTTTCTCTTCTTGTTGTAACAACCTAGCAAGCTCTACAGGTATTTCACAATCATCCTCATTTCCGTCTTCAGTTTGATAGATCGGATTCTCGAAATTATAATTGGCAATAGTAGAACTGTTATCAACATGATCCAGAGTGGATGAGGATCTGCATTTGAGTGATGTGGGTGTGTGTAAGAACACATAGCTGATAAAACAAAAATAAAAGAAAAGAAAGACAAGGAACACAATATTTACGAAAACGAAACGTCCACTGATTTTATTGAATGAAATATGCAAATGAAATGACAACCCGTAACAAGCACACCATTGTGCCCCGGGTACGGCACATGGCTTGAAAGTTCAATTGTTCAGAAATTACAAACTTAAAACATGTCACAGTAATAGTATTTACTCCTGACTATAGGAGATAGGGATAACATCTTCAGCTTTCCAATTATTGAGTCCAGCACCCATAGTAGGAAAAATCCATGCATCCAAGTTGTAGTCTTCATCTTGATCTCCCACAGCGTTAATCTGGTCCTTCACAACCCCTTGATTAGTGACACGGGCAGCACGAGCACGACGAACAGCCTTCTGGGACTCTGCAGTGAAACCCAAACCAAACTTGTCAGACTTGTATGGAATATCAGGGAGCTGACCCCAAATAGTACAACCACCTTCATCCACCACAGCTCTAGCATCATTGAGGGAGGCCATTGCCATTGTTGGAGGTTTTCTGGTGACAACAGGAACTTTCTTCACAGCAGGAGGAGCTACACAATCATTAACAACCCAGGGAACCACTTCAAATGACTGACACGGAGTCTCAATGTATTCACCTTCCATTTCCAGATACTTGAAAGTGTTTACATGGCTGACAAAGTATTCTTCCTCTCCGAAGACAGTAACAACTTTTCCATTCACCGGATATCTCAACTTTTGGTGCAATGTAGAGGTCACAGCACCTGCCCCATGGATCCAGGGACGACCAAGCAGACAAGAGTACGAAGGACGAATATCCATCACATAAAATGTAGCAGTAAACACTTGGGAACCAACTTGGATTGGAAGATCAATTTCCCCATGCACTACTCTTCTAGAACCATCAAAAGCCTTTACCACAATGTTACTGGGCTTCAACACAGCATCTTCAGGACTCAGCTTGTTCAGGACTTCCTTAGGCAACACATTCAAAGAGGAACCATTGTCTATCAGCACATGAGACAGGGTAGTGCCCCTGCATTCAATTGAAATATGCAAGGCCCTGTTATGATCCCTCTTGGCAGGGGTCAAGTCAGCATCAGAAAATCCTAACCCATTATCATAGGTCAGGTGGGCAACACAGTTTTCAAATTGGTCAACAGAAATTGCACTGGGTACATGAGCCATCTTCAGAAACTTGATCAATGACTTGGCATGAGCCTCAGAACATAACAACAAGGACAGCATAGAAATCTTCGAGGGAGTATGCCCCAACTGATCAACAATGTCATAATTACTCTTGCGAATGATTTTCAATACTTCTTCCATCTGCTTAGAGAGATCATCAGCAGCTGGCACATCAGTAGATACAGGCTCAATAACAGGACCCTTGCCCCGAGCATCAGTGGTGGAGGTAGCAGCAGGAGTAACTGCATTCTTGGAAGTATCTAGAGGAGAGAAGACTCTTCCACTACGAGTGATCTTGCTAGATCCAGCAATATTATCAACATCAACAGGCACATCAGCTACAGGCTCTTGCTTAACACCATGGATGTAAACATCAGACCCATAGTGCCAAGGTACAGCTTTGTCAGATGTATAAGGAATAGGACCAGGAGTGGTAATGATCAAAGGAGCCACTCTGGCTTCAGCAACAACTTTCACAGGACCTTCAGCAGTAATCTTGATTGGACCCTGATGAGTGATTTTAATGGGACCCTTTGAAGTGATTCTTAGTGGTACTTTGTCAACCATATCAACCTCTTCAATCTTCTTACTCCGAGTCAGATGATCCACCATACTTTCTACAGAAGATGGCCTCCTTTCAAATACAATGGTGTAATTATCCATGAGACGCTGAATTCCATCCTTCAACCTGAAGCACTTCTCTGGATTATACTCACAATAAACACAATCTTCACGACAACCCGGAAAGAACCCAGCTTGCACTAACTTCTTTCTGATGACAGACAATGGTGTGGTCAACTCCGCAACTGAATAGACATGTAGGTCT
Source organism: Lathyrus aphaca (assembly GCA_963966055.1). Taxonomy (NCBI): domain Eukaryota; kingdom Viridiplantae; phylum Streptophyta; class Magnoliopsida; order Fabales; family Fabaceae; genus Lathyrus; species Lathyrus aphaca. The sequence goes on from OZ014525.1 coordinate 206,674,870, forward strand.
TCATCAATGGCATTGACAGTCTTCTCGTGATTTGGCATTGGAGCTGTAATCACATTTGGAGTACCTGGTGGATCAAACTCAATCTCTCCAGCATCGATCATATCTTGAATTTTGTTCTTCAAGACCCAACAATTATTAGTATCATGTCCTGGACAGTTTGAATGATATGCACATCGTGTATTGGGATTGTACTTGGGAGAGGTAACATTGGGATTCTGAGGAGCCTCCCTCAGGGTAATAAGTTCAGCCTTCAACAAGTGTTGCAATGCCTGAGCCATTGACATGTTGATCTTCGTGAACTGTCTTCTAGCCCTCTGTTGGTTGCCCTGAGGCTGCTCTGTTGTTGCAGGAGTTGGATTTGAAATATGAACTGCACTAACAGACTGATGCCTTCTGTTACGATCAGGTTGACCATAAACAGCATTGGATTCCTTCTTCCCAGTGGGAGGCTTCTTTGCAGTACCTGATGAAGAAGTGCCCACTTGGATCTTTCCATTCTTGATACCATTTTCTACCCGCTCTCCTGTCATGATCAACTCAGTGAAGCCAGATGATGAGCTTCCAATGAGATGACTGTAAAACGGACCATTCAGCGTACACATGAACATATCAACTAATTCCCTGTCAGTTAAAGGGGGTTGAACTCTTCCCGCTAAATCTCTCCACTTCTGAGCATACTCTTTGAAACTTTCTTTGGCACCCATAGACATGCTCTGAAGTTGCATGCGAGTGGGGGCTAAGTCAGCATTGTATTGATACTGCTTATAGAAAGCTTCAGCAAGGTCATTCCAGTCTCTGATGTTGACACTCTCCAACTGATAATACCACTCCAGCTGAGCTCCAGATAAGCTCTCTTGAAAGAAATGGATCCACAACTTCTTATCAGCAGTATGGGGTTGAATCCTTCTGACATATGACCTCAGATGCAGTTTGGGACAAGAGACCCCATCATAGACAACAAAAGTAGGAACCTTGAACCCAATGGGTATGACGACCCCAGATATCAGACTCAAATCCTCAAAATCCAGCCCAGATGACTTCTGCAACTCCATAGCATCCATCCTATCCACCAGCATCTTGAATTTGTCTTCATTAGGCTCATGGTAGTAATTAGCCTCAGAATCAGAGTCCCCCATTGTATGGTGGAGACTGCCTACCTCTTGTTCAGACTCTTCAGATTCATAGTCTTCAGCTGGTTCTTTGGTCTTGGCAAGACCTTTGAACCTTCTTCCCATGTTAATCAACCCAGCAGACCTTCTAGTCTTCTTAGTCTTCTTGGCCAGCAGTGCCTTCAATTCATCCTGCCCCTTGGACAGGTTCAAGATCAGCTCTTGGAACTGTGCATTTTGTGCCTGGAGATCCTTAACTGATTGTTCAAGAGCCATTGCTGAAATAAACAACGAGAAGATGAGAAACCTGTGCACAAGAAACCTGTGATGCAATGATATGATATGGTAATGTATATGCAATGTTTTCAAGGACCGCAAGATTTAAATTTGCTTAGACAAACACGAAAGTAAACTTTTATTAGTAATAAATTGTTTTGCCTTTTAGGCTTACAAAAATGAAAGTGAAATAAGTACAAAAGATGGGGTTTTAAGTCTCCCATGGACGTTTCCTCTTTGTGTTGAGGTAAGAGTTGAGGTTCCGTTCCTCATGAAGTAGCTTTGTTAGTTCCAGAACCTTTTCTTGGCTTGCTTTGTAATGAGCCTCGAAAGTATCCCTTTGCTCCTTCAGTTGGATCCATGATCTCTGCAAGTCTTCCATATCAGTAGGCATGTCTGGGTGAAGGATGGTATAAGCTGTGTCTCCTTCAGCAACAGGTTCCATGGTAACTGGTAGGACGGCAGGATATGGCATCATGAGAGTCTGAGCACGAGATCGTACCCATCTGAGATAAGCCTCCATAGGAATAGTGTACTTAGGCTCTAGTGTCTTACTATCAACCCTGTTTACCTTTCCCCAGGCTCGTATGAATCTCTGACGGTAACCCTGAAGATCGTTGTCGTAATCAAACACAATTCCCTGAATCAACATGTCATGTGGACCATCGCTCCGGGCGTAACCAAACTGTCGTAAAGCTAGAGAGGGGTTGTAGGTGATGCCTCCTCTTATGCCTAGTAGTGGCACATTAGGAAACTCCCCACAACGGTCAATGATGGTGACATTCTCCATAGATCTGGAGCACCAATGGATATCTGAGTGAGAAAGTGACATGATCCTCTTGGACCATCTGAACCCTTGCTCATTCTTCATTACTGAGCGAGGAAGGTGAGAAATAAACCACCTGGATAGTAAAGGTATGCAGCACATCAAAGTTACTCTTGCCCTGGTAGTACGGGTGTGAAGAGAATGCAGGATGTCTCCAAGCAATGTGGGCACTGGATTGTGACTCAGGAAAATGTTGATGGCGTGAACATCTATGAACTGATCTGGATTGGGGAACAATACTAAGCCATATATCAGCAAGGCTAAGATCTCCTCAAAAGCATCATAGCTCATGGCCTTCAAGAACATTTGAGCCTTATCCATTAATACCTTGGCAAGAATACCCTTGACTCCACTTCTCGTCTCTAGAACAATGTCAGACTTCTTCAGATGTAGAGCTGCAGCAACAACCTCTGGTTTAAGCTCCTTCTCCAAACCTGTGAAGGGTCTTTGATCAAGAACAGGTATGCCCAGAAGTTTAGAGAATTCCTCCATGGTTGGTACCAGCTGGTAATCAGGGAATGTAAAGCAATGGTGCTTAGGGTCAAAGAACTGAAACAGTACACTCATCATGTCTTCACTGAACCCTGAAGTAACTAGATCCAATAGGTGACCATGTCTCTTGTTGAACCGGGAATGATCAGACACTTGAGAAACCAACTCTTTAAGCTTGGGAGGTATCCCCACAAAGTTGATCCTGATGGTGTTTCTACAAGCAGAAGCCATGACCTGCAACAAAGAACAAAGATAAATCCCTTGGTCCTTGAAATGGTTAGGGAAAATGATATGCTCATGATGCATGATGATGTCATGATGTTATGCTCAATCACAAACATGTGGCACACACAAGCAAGTCACACAACAACCCTAGGTTTAAAGGCTTGCATGAGGTTTAAAGGTCAGTACCCTCCCCTGAAGTTAGATGGTTCATCCTGTCCTACAAAAGTAACCAGGTTCTAAGGGATCTCAATATCATTGATCCTTCACAAGGGTGGTTGTTCAGAAGGCAACTTACTTGCCAACCAAAACCCTCCAAGTTTAAGATCTCAATGAGTGTAGCATCGAGTGTCAACCAACTTCAGTCTGCACCAAAGCCGGCTACCTCACTACTTTCTAAAGGCCAAGATGAGTTAACTAGGGTTCTAAAAGTTAGTTAGTGCATTGACAACATATGGCAGCCTCATATTATCCTCAACTTGACTTAAGGAACATAAGCACCAACCAAGAAGTCGCACTAACTATGGCCACCAGATCAACCGTATCGATATACGTCGTACAGTTTCCTTGGTCTATTGCCATTTACCTAAGGTACACTAGATCCGGGTTAGGACCTTTCACACATAAGAGCACCCCAACAATATAATAAAGCAAACAAATCAAACAATATTAAAGTGATCTTAATTCCTAAGGGTACCCCTCTTAAATAGATCCCCAGCAGAGTCGCCAGTTCTGTAACACGTTGGGAGAACTGACTTTAAGTTATGTTGCGGATAGCAAGAGTCGCCACCGACTTTTATTTTATCCATAAGGAAAGGGTATAAAAGAACAGGAAAGACCTTAAGAGAATAGTTTGGGTCCGGGGGGTAGGTTATGTAAAGGGAAGGTGTTAGCACCCTTTACATCCATGGTTATCCATGGGCTCTTAGTTACTTAGCTCACTTTTGAATTGTTTTTGAAAGTGTAGTGTGTGAATAGAAAATTTTTCAGAATAGTTAATAATAATCCATGTACGGATGTGTAAAAAACTTGTTTGAAAATTTGTTTGAAATTGTGAAGAGTTTGAAAAGTTTTTGAAGTGAGCAAGTACATAAGGGGAACCTACCCTAGAGTTTAAAGTCTTACTTGTTCTTTATCCTTTCCTTGGTAAGACTATCCCTACTATTAAGGAGTAGGTAGTCATTACCTTGGATGTAAGGGACATGAGAGGGACAATCTGGTTATGAAGGCAACTGTGGGGTGTATTAAGCATATATGTGGGACTATCATCATTTATTCGAAGGGACTTGATTCGTAAAGGCAACCACGAGGGACTTGATGATTTTTCTTTTGATGGGACTTGCTTTATACACCCCACTTGACCATTATTCGTAGGCAACTTGAGGGATAACCTTAGAAATGTGAGACGGCGATTAAAAATCGACTTACGTGTGTGTGAGTGTTTAATTTAATTATCTTATGATTAAAGTGGTCTAAATTAATTTTAAATAAAATACATGTTTTTTCACTCCCTAATTACTAACCATAACAATAATAATTAAATAATTACAAAATTACATCCGGGAAACAATTACAAGAAATTATAATAATAAGCAAAATAAAAATAAATAGCAAAAAAGCATAAATATAAATAATAAGTAACAATATAATAGGCAATAAATGAATAATTAAAGGGTTAGCAATAATAAAAATTAAGAAATAGGATTAGTAAAAATGTTAAGAATAAATAAAGTTAGTAATAATAAAATAAAAGAAGTTAGTGAATAATAAAAATTAATGAAATAGTAATAATACAAAATAAATAATATGGTTAGTAGTAATAATAATAAATAAAATTAATCAAAATATTATAAGAATAAGAAATTAACAAATTTTAATATGAACAATTATATTTAGAAACAAATATGAACAAACAATTATTTTAATTTACAAATTATTAAGTTATTTTTAAATATATTATAACTACAAAATTTAATTATTATAAACATATATTAACATCTATTTATTAAACAATATCTACATATTATATAAAGAGAAAAATAAATTATAAGTATATTTACAAGAATCATAATAAATATATATTTACATAATAATTGCAATAAGAATTGAAAAATAAATTTATTTAGAAGAAAATAGAATTAAGCTTTATTTTTGGAAAAAAAGAATTTAGGGTTTGTTTAGAAAAATAATTTTAGGGTTTTAAAAAAAAAAAAATTAGGGTTTAGTTATATACAAAATTAACTAATATACATATACATATTATAATTATATAATAAATTTTTTTGAATAATAATAAAAAAATAGAAAGTTTAGAAATTTTTAGAGAATATGATGTTTTTTTAAATTTGGAATATATATATGATTTAAATTTTATTAAGAATATAAAACTAATTAATTAAGAAAAATAGAAAAAAATGACAAAAATTGAGAACTTACCTTGGCTGGGTTTGAACCCAGGTCCTCATGCCTGTCAGCATCAAAACTTTCCACTAGACCAACCATGCGTTGGTGATCATAGGAGGCCTTCAATTGTTTTTATGCCATGTCTTGAAAATCCAGAAAAATAATGAAGCAAAAAGGCCTGGGGTGGGATTTGATCCCAGGACCTTTATACATTCACACACGCGCATCACCACCCGGCTGGAAGAGCCAATCTGTTAACATGTTGGCTACAAACAATAATATATTAAACCTGAAAAACCAACGAAATAAATGAACAAAATGTTACCAACGGGGAATCGAACCCCAGACCAAGCCAGCATACACGCCTGCCTCCATCCACTAGGACAACACAATGGTTGTGATGTACAAACAACAAAACAACATAAAATAAGTTAACATTATTTGAATTTCTGGGCGCGCGGGAAGCAGCTTCATCTTCTCCAATTTACCTGCGAAATTACTTTTGAATTTTCCTGCGAATATTGTTGCAAGTTCTTCATGGTTCTTGTCCTGCGAAAATCAAACTCACAGCAAACAGTAATGATTCATCAAATTGATTACAGTTTTATGATCCTTAGGTCTCATAGAACACTCCCATGTTCTTAGAATTTATTTAAACTCATTGAATCACCAAACCCTAATTTCAAGAGCTAAACCCTAACAATGGCCGAATCTGTTCTAGGCAAGGAAAGTCCAATTAATTTGTCCAGAATCGTTCCTTGGATCATCACAAACACAAAAACACAAACAAAATTCATTAGTAATGCACAAATAAGTGGAATCGAAAAATTGAAATTCAAGGTAAAACTCGATTCGGGTTCATCAATATGTGATGCTATGAGGCAATGTGATGATCAGTTTATGTTCTATGATGATCAAGGAAGCCAACCATGTTCTTATTTTACCTTCTAGTGCCTTGGAATAGAGAATCCGAATCTCACTTTTGGAAGGATTTTTTTGAACAATGAACTTACACTATGGCTGCTGGAATTCGTGTTTGATCAATGGCAATGAGTTTAGTATATATAGGAGACTCAATTAGGTCAAAAACTTTGATTGATTATGTGGAAGTTTTGATATTTTAAGATTGAGAAAGATCATGCCATGAAAGTTCAATATTTTTGTACCAATGCTTTCTATTTCAAACCACTCCATATAATTCTTGCATCAATTTGTTCCATATTGATTTTATGACTTTCTAGAATCAATAAATCAATTAAATCTTCACATTTAATATTTTATTTAAATTTAAAATGATTTTAAGAATAAAAAATCATAATAAATTAATTAAATAAAGTAAAAATTATGAAAATATTATGGAAATTTCGTGCAAGATGTTATTGTATGGGTTGGGTCATAATTTGGCCAGCCCATTTGGAGAAAATTGTTTTTAGGCCTCCATTTTCAACATAAACCATCACAAAATTTCCCAACTTTGCAAGAGCATATCTCCCTCAATTTTAAAGGTATGAGGGTGTTCTTGGACTTTTTGGAAAGCTGGAAGAGTCCTCTAAACAACCCCATTGGTTTCAGGTCCATATCATTTACCAATCTCAAGTTATGCCCTTTTGAAGTTGTTGACTTTTTGTTGACTTTTGAAATGACCTATAATGTCTTAGATCATATCTTTCAAATGAAGCATTTTTGGGCTTAACTTTCAACATCAAAGTTGTAGAGAATTCAATTTCCTTCAAAATGAGCTTTGGATGGAGACTTGGTGATGAAGTATGTGAAAGTTATGGCTGGTCAAAGTTCAGTTGACTTTTACTGAGGAAACCCTAATTTAGAAACTCCTGATTATTGATGATCTGGAATCTCCTTGATGAATCATGATCAACCCTTGATCAAATGATGAATTTTACTTCATATACTTGATGTTGGCAAAAAATCATGAAGTTTGACTTTGGTTTGACCACAGTTGACCTCAGTTTGACTTTTTAACTGCATTGACTGATTTTGACTTATCTGATCATCTGACTGAGCAAACTTTTGAGAAAAGTCTTGAGACTTGACATGGGGGTTCTTATACACATATAAGATGTTATGAAGCTCACTTGAGGTATTGGAAGTCCATTTAGCCTGATTAAAGTCAAAACCCTAGTTTTGGATGCACTGCCTAGGAGGTGCCTTGTCTAAGGGAATTATCAATTCTTCTGACCAATTGTGAACCTTGTGAACCTTGTGAACCATCATAAAATGTCTTGTGATACTCATGGGAGGTATTGTGAAGCTTGTGAACCTTGTGAACCTCATGAAGTGACTTTGTAGACCTCATGAACCTCAGGAGAGCTTTGTAATCATTGTGAATCTTGTGAACCTTGTGAACCTTCAAGAAGTAACTTGTAGACTTCATGAACCTCATGAAAGGTATTGAAAGCATTATGGAACTTGTGAACCTTGTGAACCTTCAAGAAGTAACTTGTAGACTTCATGAACCTCATGAAAGGTTATGTAAATGTTGAGAAGCTTGTGAACCTTGTGAACCTTCATAAAGTAACTTGTAGACTTCATGAACCTCATGAAAGGTTATATAAGCATTGAGAAACTTGTGAACCTTGTGAACCTTCTTAGCACACAAAGTCTTGTCTTGTGAGGGCAAATTTTGGGGTGCAACAATAGGCATCAAGATGTTGACCAGGTGGTTCAACAAGTTCGACAAAACAACTTGGCAGCAAAAAACAACTTAGTAGCCATTGTCGAACGAATAATGACCAGAAGTAGGATAAATACAGGTTTTGCTAGGCCAAACTTCACTTCACCAATAGTGAATTACATACTTCAGTCAAAATTACCTCTCAGGACGAAGGTTCCAAAGTTCACCAAGTTCTCAGGAGATACGAATGAATCTACGGTTGAACATGTGGCACGATACTTGATAGAGGCTGGTGAAATTGTCAATGAAGAAAGTTTGAGGATTAAATATTTCCCTAGTTCTCTCACCAAGAATGTGTTTACTTGGTTCACCACGTTACCCTCTGGTTCGATTTGTAATTGGACTCAGTTGGAGCGTTTATTCCATGAACAATTCTATATGGGTCAGACCAAGATTAGTCTGAAAGAATTGGCTAGTGTTAAACGAAATTTTAACGAGTCAATTGATGACTACTTGAACAGATTTCAACTGCTCAAGGCCATGTGTTTTACTCAAGTACCTGAGCGTGAACTAGTCGAAATGGTCGTTGGTGGCCTAAACTATTCTATCGGGAAGAAGCTGGATACCCAGTACTTGAGAGACATGGCCCAATTAGAAGATAGAGTTTGACAGCTTGAATGTCTGAAGGACGAAAAAAGCTAGGGCCAACAAATATAAGAAAATAGCCTACATTGAGTATCATGATGGGGTCGAAAATGTCTATGACGAAACTCTACCCCTTGATGATAATAAGATAGACCTAGCTGAACTCAAGCAGGGTCCTCCTTATTCTTGTAAATTGTTAGTCCCTTCAAATAGAAAGAATCATGTCGAAATTGAAAAGGATGACATATTTCTAAAGAAAACATATACTTTCGACGTCACTAAATGTGATGAAATTTTTTATTTATTAGTTAAGGATGTCAAATACTTGTGCCTCAGGCGCTAAAATACCACCTTTAGACCAAAGAAAGAAAAAACGTTTTTGTAAATACCATAATTTCTTGGGTCATAAGACTTTTCAATGTTTTCTTTTCAGAGATTTGGTGCAAAATGCTATCCAAAAAGGAAGACTCAAGTCTGGGGATAAGCCCAAGGCTCAAATGAAGATTGACACTGATCCTCTTCAGACTGTTGAGGCCAACTATTATGAGCCCTCTAAAGTGAATTGGGTCGAAGTTGCTGAACAAGTTGTTGATGGCTCCAGCAACCTCGATTCAGTTGAAGCCATGAAAAACCCTATGAGGGTTGAAGTCATTGAAGGCTTCACAAATGATGTTGTGATGATCAAAGTTGCTAAGGATTTGAGCAGCGGACAATGGGAACACTAGGTATGCATGGAAACTGAGGGTTTCTTTAAGACATCATCTAATGTCGAAAGATTAAATGTGGGAGTTACCATCGTCCCATATAAGGAGGTCGAAAAGTCGAACCTCCAATTGGTTACTAAAGAAACTACTGGTAGTTTCACCAAGATGGATGAGGCTTGTAATACCCATATACAAAAGACATACATGAAACATATTTTTCATATATAATATTAATAATTTGGTACTGAAATACAAATAAGTTCTTAGCAACACATTGTATAAATATAGCCACTACAACATAAGGTACTAAACAAGGCTATAAAATAGTACAAGATGTTCAACTACTAAAAGATCTAAGAACTAGATCCGAAGATCTCAAAATCCACAGCGGAAGACTAAACCATCAACTAATAAGGATAATCAAGTCGCCTTATCCTTCCTCTTAGTGGAACCTGAAGTACCTGAAATAACAACATCAACATGGGGTGAGATAAAACATCTCAGTGGGTTCCCTATCTTAGAGTTCTCTCGGCTCTAAGGGTCAAGCATAAATATTCTACGAGTGCAAGGTTCCTCTCAAGAATAAACAAGTCGAAACAGAACAACCTAGCAATACATCGTACAAGACTTCCCGTGGGACTCAGTGGAACACCCACCTCAAGTCTGAACCACTAGACTTCTTATGGGACTCAATGAAATATCCATCTCAAGTTAACTCTCGCTTCCCGTGGGACTCAATGTAATACCCACCTCAAGCTAACTCTCGCTTCCCGTGGGACTCAATGTAATACCTACCTCAAGCTAACTCTCGCTTCTCGTGGGACTCAATGTAATACCCACCTCAAGCTAACTCTCGCTTCTCGTGGGACTCCATGTAATACCCACCTCAAGATAACTATCGCTTTTCGTGGGACTCAATGTAATACCCACCTCAAGCTAACAAAGGGGAACACAATCAAGCGCGATCCTCAATTCTTATTAGTCTAAGAACTCCTAGGTGTCTCACAAGTCTCACCAATTCCTTATCTTTAACTCACAATTCCATAATTATGTTTCGTTACCTTTTAATCGAATAGTCGAGTAAAAGTCGGGTGGAACCAATATTTCTTGATCTCAAAATATAGATTTCATCATTAGCTTCGAAACGATATATGGAACGCTAAAAACGGATACCCGGATCATAAGTTACGAATTAAAAGCCAAGGTTGGAACCTACAGGTCTCGCTGAGCGAAAATCGCCCTGGAACTTTCAATGAGCGAGGTATGCTCGCTGAGCGAGCTACACCAGTTCAGGAAGTTCCAGCCTTACGGGAAAACACTCTTTCCACACCCAAATACTCTCAAACATCAACCAATGCAACAAGATATAATCAAACATATCCATTATCATCATATGAGTATTTTAGGTAGGTTTTAATCGAATTTTAACCGTTAAACTTCCGATTTCTCTTAGATTTTCCAATCTAGCCCTAACCACAAAATCTCTAAAACTCAACCAAAATCAAAGATAAAAGTTTCTAACTAAGAACCCACCTCGAGAGATGAAGATTGGCGGAAAGATTGAGTTAATTCGATGGACGGATGATCGGGAATGAGGAATTGGAGCTTTAGGGCTTTTCTCTCTTCTTCTCTTCTCTTCTCCTTTTCCTTCTTTTCTTCTTTCTTACCAACTTTCTCTTCCTCTTATAATCTTTCTATATATATATATATATAAATATAAAAGCTTATCTTTTTACCAATAGGTCAAAATTAGAGAATACCCGAAAATGTCTCTTAATCCGATATTTTATAAAAACCTCTGAGTCAGCTAATATCAATTAATAAAATAATATCCCGCTGATTACTCTATTTGGTTCCATTAAAATTTCTTAGAGTATTCCGGAATAATATTATTACTAATTAATATTGTCCAGAGCTTTAAATAAAATACGGGGTATTACATCCTCCCCCCTTAAATAAAATTCGTCCATGAATTTAAAGGATTACCTGAACAAGTGAGGATATGATTCCCGCGTTTCTGATTCTAACTCTCACGTAGCATCGCCCGGATTCGTCTCATCCCATTGCACCTTAACAAGCGATATCTCTTTATTTCTCAACAATTTGGTTTCTCTTCCAACAATACGGCTCGGTTGGGGCTCGAAGGTCAAATCCGTTTCTATCTCGATAGAATCCGGCAGAATAGGCTGAAGAGGATCAGGAACGAACCTACAAAGTTGAGATACATGAAAAACATCATGCATTTCGGATAGAGATGGCGACAAGGCTAAAAGGTAAGCAACTTCACCAATCTTTTCTAGAATCTGATACAGTCCTACGTATCTCGGGCTTAACTTACGAGAGTGACTTTCAAGTATACATGATCGCCTTCAACAAATTCCAAAGGTCTCCTTCGATTGTCAGCATAGTTCTTCTGACGATCTTGGGCTTGCTTAATCTTTTCTCGGATCATAGGAATCTTTTCCGTAGTCTCTTGAATAATTTCCGGTCCTAAGATCCTATCTTCACCCACTTCCGACCAACACAGCGGTGTTCTACACCTTCTTCCGTACAAAGCCTCATACGGAGCCATACTGATGCTTGCATGGTAACTATTGTTGTACGAAAATTCGATCAACGGCAAAAGTTCTTTCCAATTTCCTCTACTCTCTAAAACACATGCTCTCAACATATCCTCTATCGTTTGAATCGTACGTTCCGTCTGACCATCCGTTTGAGGATGATTAGAAGTGCTCGAACGCATATTCACACCCATGGCTTGTTGGAACACCTTCCAAAATCTCGAAGTGAACTTCGGATCTCTATCCGATACAATACTGGACGGGACACCGTGCAATCTCACAATTTCAACAATAAACAACCTTGCAAGCTGACTTGCCTTATATGTAGTCTTCACGGCTAAGAAATGCGCATATTTCGTTAGTCGGTCCACAATTACCCAAACAGAGTCATAGCCACCCTGAGTACTCGGTAAACCTACTACAAAGTCCATAGAGATACTATCCCATTTCCAAATTGGGATGTCCAAAGGTTGTAACAATCCACCTGGCCTTTGGTGCTCAATCTTCACTTGCTGACACACCGCACATTATGACACAAATACCGCAATGTCCCTTTTCATCCCGGACCACCAATACTCCCTCTTAAAATCTTGATACATCTTCGAAGAACCCGAATGTATCGTAAAGGAACCTTTATGTGCTTCTTCCATAATCCTTCTCTTTAACACATCATCATCCGAAATGCAAATTCTTTGATTAAATAGGATGATGCCATCTAATGCTCTCACGAAACCCGGTTGGAGTAACAGTCCTTGCAACTTCTCATCCAAAACTCCCGCTTGTTGAATATCATTCCTCAAGGTAGAATTAATATTCAAGTTTCCCATGATTACACCACTCGGAGTCCAAACAAACTGAAGATTAAGATCCCGAAACTTTTCTAACAATGCATACTCCAATACCATCAATTCGGCACTATGAATCACTTTTCTACTTAAGGCATCTGCCACTTTGTTCGCTTTTTCGGGGTGATACTTCAACTCAAGATCATAATCCTTCAAATACTCCATCCATCTCCTCTGTCTCATATTCAGTTCCTTTTGATCAAAGAGGTACTTCAAACTCTTATGATCATTAAACATCTCAAAACGCACACCATACAAATAGTGCCGCCACACTTTCAAGGTAAACACTACGGCCGTTAATTCCAAATCATGCGTAGGATAATTCTTCTCATGAACTCTCAACTGCCTGGAAGCATACGCCACCACCTGACCTTCTTGCATGAGAACACCTCCTAAACCCATCTTTGAAGCATCAAGAAACACTTCATAAGATTTGTTAGGATCGAGAATAATCAAGACTGGAGCAGTCGTCAATTTTTCCTTCAACCACACGAAACTTTGCTCACAACTGGAATCCCATTCATAAGTGAAGTCCTTCCTAGTGAGCTTAGTTAACGGTAATGCCATCTGGGAAAAACCTTTAATAAACCTTCTGTAGAAACCTGCCAAACCTAGGAAGCTTCTCACTTCGGTAACATTCTTCGGTCTCTCCCAATTAATTACAGCTTCTATCTTGGACGGGTCTACAGCTACACCTCCCTGGGATATAACATGTCCAAGGAACTTGACTTCTGACATCCAGAACTCACACTTACTAAATTTAGCAAAAAGTTGATTTTCCTGCAGTATCGATAGGACAATCCTTAGATGTTCTTTGTGCTCTTGCGGAGTACGAGAATAGATAAGAATGTCATCGATAAAGATCACCACAAATTTATCCAAATAACTCTGAAATATCTGGTTCATGTAATCCATAAAAACAGCTGGAGCATTCGTCACACCGAAAGGCATCACTAAGAATTCGTAATGACCGTAACGGGTTCTGAACGCAGTCTTCGGAACATCAGAACTCTTCACACGAATCTGGTGATAGCCCGACCTCAGATCAATCTTCGAGAACAGGCAGGCTCCTTTCAATTGATCTAGAAGGTCGTCTATCCTTGGTAAGGGGCATTTATTCTTGATTGTAACCTTGTTCAACTTTCGATAATCGATGCACAACCTCATACCACCATCCTTTTTCATTACCAACAACACCGGAGCTCCCCACGGTGAGACACTAGGTCTTACAAAATGCTTTGCCATCAAATCTTCCAATTGATCCTTCAACTCCTTCAACTCGAGCGGAGCCATCCGATAAGGGGAAACAAATATAGGAGTCGTTCCCGGTATCAGGTCGACTGAGAAATCAACTTCCCTCACCGGAGGTAAGGAAGTGACATCTTCAGGAAAAACAACGGGAAATTCACAAACTATCGGAATGTTCAAAACTTGCTGGTCATTACTCTCCTCATTAGTAAGGACAAGCAAAACGGATTTCTCTTGTTCAAACAGAAAATTTACCATTCTAACCGTACCTTCTAAGATCGTTGACAAAACATCTTTCGGAGGCGCTTCAACGGAGGGAATGAGGATCAACTTTTCTTCACATCCAATAAACACAGAATTAGCAGACAACCAGTTCATTCCCAGGATAACATCAATTTTCTTAAGGGGTAAACAAATGATGTCAATCTGAAAGATTCTACCATCCACAGACAGCGTACAGTCCTCACACTTAAGTGGCGTCTCGACAGTTTCATCCATAGCGGTAGTAACCACCATTGGAGGAGACAAATGAAATAGTCGTAACCCAAGTCGCTTCGCACAACTAGTAGATATAAAAGAATGCGTAGCTCCACAATCAAATAAAACAAGACAAGGATGATTGTTAACAAGATAATTACCCGCAATCAAGGAATTGTCTCCCTTCTCCTTTCTAGCATCCATAGTATAAACTCTTGCTTGCACTTGGTCCTTCTTCTGGGGACAATCTCTAGAAAAATGTCCTTCTCTCTGACAAAGGAAACAAACCACGGCACCCGGATTGCATCTACCAAAATGATTCTTATGGCATCGGGAGAAAGAAGGAGGAGCACTGGATCTAGGACTCGACACCTGTTTCCCCTTGAAGGGTTGAGGCCTCGGCCTAAAAGATTGACTAGCTCTCCCCCTATCTCCTTGAACCGCCCTTCCGACACTTGCTTCTGTCTGCACTTTCATCAAACTATGTTCTGCAACATAGCATTGTCTCAACATCTCAGAGTAGGTAGTGAACTCCCTTTGAGAGACACTATGTGAGAGTTTGGCCCTTAGCCCAAACAAGAACTGGTCAATTTTCCACCTTTCATCAGGAGCATACATAGCCTGCCTAGAGTAGGCCGCCATGTTCTCAAACTTCTCAGCATAACTGGCCACAGTCATGCTCCTTTGCCTCAATTGTTGAAATTCGAACTCCTTTTGTGTCCTCAAGGAACTCGGGAAATACTTATCCATAAAAATTGTCTTAAATTGCTGCCATACCCTCGGAATCCCTTGCAACATCATCAAATTGGAAGCACTCTCCCACCACCTAGCAGCAGGACCCTTTAGTAAATGTGGCGCAAAAGTCACCTTGTCTTCTTCACTACAAATCACAATCTGGAATATCCTCTCTACTCCAGTCACCCATTCGTGAGCCTTAACCGGATCCAATCCGCCATGAAACTCTTGGGGGTTCATGCGGAAGAAGTCTCTAAATGTTCCTCCCACAGCTCCAGGAGCAACCACGTGAGGGTGAAGGCCCCCACTCATCTGATGCATCATTTCTTGCATGAATTGGTGCTGTTGTTGCTGCATCTGCTGCATAAATTGGAACAAAGGAGCATTCCCACCGCTACCGGGAGGAGTGACACTGGGTCGAGCACGAGTTCCACGTCTACCAGCCATAATTCCTAAATGTCATCAAAACAAGATTAAGTTGATCTGGCTCAATACCATAAACATAACATTTTGTCCTATCGCAAGTCAACGTGTATGAACGGAAGGAAACACTTATAATATTTGACGGCTAGGTCGAGGATACGACCTGCTCTGATGCCAACTGTAATACCCATATACAAAAGACATACATGAAGCATATTTTTCATATATAATATTAATAATTTGGTACTGAAATACAAATACGTTCTTAGCAACACATTGTATAAATATAGCCACTACAACATAAGGTACTAAACAAGGCTATAAAATAGTACAAGATGTTCAACTACTAAAAGATCTAAGAACTAGATCCGAAGATCTCAAAATCCACAGCGGAAGACTAAGCCATCAACTAGTAAGGATAATCAAGTCGCCTTATCCTTACTCTTAGCGGAACCTGAAGTACATGAAATAACAACATCAACATGGGGTGAGATAAAAACATCTCAGTGGGTTCCCTATCTTAGAGTTCTCCCGGCTCTAAGGGTCAAGCATAAAAATTCTACGAGTAAAAGGTTCCTCTCAAGAATAAACAAGTCGAAACAGAACAACCTAACAATACATCGTACAAGACTTCCCGTGGGACTCAGTGGAACACCCACCTCAAGTCTGAACCACTAGACTTCTCATGGGACTCAATGAAATACCCATCTCAAGTTAACTCTCGCTTCCCGTGGGACTCAATGTAATACCCACCTCAAGCTAACTCTCGCTTCCCGTGGGACTCAATGTAATACCCACCTCAAGCTAACTCTCGCTTCTCGTGGGACTCAATGTAATACCCACCTCAAGATAACTCTCGCTTCTCGTGGGACTCAATGTAATACCCACCTCAAGCTAACAAAGGGGAACACAATCAAGCGCGATCCTCAATTCTTATTAGTCTACGAACTCCTAGGTGTCTCACAAGTCTCACCAATTCCTTATCTTTAACTCACAATTCCATAATTGTGTTTCGCTACCTTTTAATCGAATAGTCGGGTAAAAGTCGGGTGGAACCAATATTTCTTGATCTCAAAATATAGATTTCATCATTAGCTTCGAAACGATATATGGAACGCTAAAAACGGATACCCGGATCATAAGTTACGAATTAAAAGCCAAGGTTGGAACCTACAGGTCTCGCTGAGCGAAAATCGCCCTGGAACTTTCGCTGAGCAAGGGATGCTCGCTGAGCGAGCTACACCAGTTCAGGAAGTTCCAGCTTTACGGGAAAACACTCTTTCCACACCCAAATACTCCCAAACATCAACCAATGCAACAAGATATAATCAAACATATCCATTATCATCATATGAGTATTTTAGGTAGGTTTTAATCGAGTTTTAACCGTTAAACTTTCGATTTCTCTTAGATTTTCCAATCTAGACCTAACCATAAAATCTCTAAAACTCAACCAAAATCAAAGATAAAAGTTTCTAACTAAAAACCCACCTCGAGAGATGAAGATTGGCGGAAAGATTGAGTTGATTCGACGGACGGATAATCGGGAATGAGGAATTGGAGCTTTAATGCTTTTCTCTCTTCTTCTTCTCTTCTCTTCTCCTTTTCCTTCTTTTCTTCTTTCTTACTAACTTTCTCTTCCTCTCATAATCTTTCTATATATAAAAAAATATAAAAGCTTATATTTTTACCAATAGGTCAAAATTAGAGAATACCCGAAAATGTCTCTTAATCCGATATTTTATAAAACCTCTGAGTCAGCTAATATCAATTAATAAAATAATATCCCGCTGATTACTCTATTTGGTTCCATTAAAATTTCTTAGAGTATTCTGGAATAATATTATTACTAATTAATATTGTCCAGAGCTTTAAATAAAATACGGGGTATTACAAGGCTGCTGAGGCCCTTGTGTCGCTCCCGATAAGTGGTACTGGCCCAGATAAAGGTACAGACGCGAACGGTCGGCGAAAAGAACAATGAGAACACACAGCCGTGAACTCACTGGAGATGAAAAGAGTCGCCAGCTAGGCATTTTTATCCCAGAGGAAAGGTAATGCTGCATAGACCTAGAAAGATATGGATAAGACGGTTTGCGAACCAGAGAGACTGAGAAAGGGGGTTGGTTACAACCTGGGAAGGTATTAGCACCCAGATTGTCCGTCGTACTCGACGGGATCCACGCTTAAAAGATTTGTGTTTTAAAGGGGTAGTGTCAGTGCAATCTGTGTATAAAGAGCTGGAAAAGGATGTACAGGTGTCAGTGTAAGAGAAGTGTGAAGTGTAATATATACAGTGTCAGTGTAAGAACAGGAGTATGCTCATGATCATGAGGCTAAGAGAATGATGCTGGAAGGAGGGGGAATATACAGAGACTTTTGTTCGATAACTGTCAAGTTATGCCTACGTATCCTCTCGTGCAATGAGGAAGTCAGAACACCGTAGTTCGACCCAAAGAGACTGAAAGGTGAATTGACTTGTGAACTGCTTACTTGTCTATGCTCAAGTGTATGACCTGTCTGGCTCAGGTGCTAACTGTCTTGCATTAGACGGAAGAAGCAAGTTCTCGGTTGAGAGTGAAGGTGATGAGAAAAGAATCCCGGAGGAGACGATTATTGTTTGTTTTTGTGTTTTCAGTCTTTTATTGCTTTTTGAAGTTTGCCATAAGTTAATGAGCTTAAGCCTGAACCAAGGGATTTAGTAAACTCATCACATCTTCCCTCTGATTAGGGGTAATGAGAGTACCTTAAGTGTGAAGTCAGCTTCTCACACTTAAACACCTTTGGTGTAGGATTAAGATCATTAACCTACTTGTGATTAATTAGATGTTTTTGTTGTTTTTGTTTAGTGTTAAGTAATGAGGTTAAGCCATAATCAAGGATTAAACAGACTCATTACACCATCCTAATAGAAGGATAATAGATGAGAATGTTTAAGCTGAGGAAAGCTCCTCAACTTAATCCATGATTAGGGATTAAACTCATGACAAAACAAGCCTTTGATTAAGTGGATTTTATTTAGTGATATGATGATGAAGTGATTTTTATGGTTTGTAAGACAACTTGAGGGGGACTTGTCCATTAACACTAGGGTTAGTCCTTCTTAACCAATTAAGGAAGAAATAGAACCCTAATGCAAGGCCCAAGTTACAAGTGTGATGTCTTGATGATTATTGAGTGAATTGATTAAGAGATTTAAACACATTAAGGGTTTAACACTTAGGATTAAAGTTATACACTCCATCCTAAGAGAAGGATGCAGGCATAAGCTTAATCACAAAGCCTTAAAGCCTTTAGGGTTTAGTCCCTGATTATGAGATGAGAAGAGAAGACTCAAAGAGACACAAAGGTAAAAGCTAAGTGGGGAGACTAATCAAAACCCTAATCATTGTCATGCTTGGTTGTTCCTAAGGTTTGTGAGGTTTTCAAGAACAATCTTCAATGGAACCACCAGGAAGCAGATGAAAGGATCAAGAGAAGCAAAGCAACTTGCTTCATTCAAGAAGTCAAGTCACTTGAAGAGAAAGAGGAAGAAGGATGGGCAAGCCCAAACTCAAACACATATAAGAATGCAGCAATGGAGGCAAGAGAGATGAAAAGAAAGGTTATGAGAAGTGAAGGCAAATTCACTTCTCAGAATCACTTACCACCTGAAATGTTAGAAAGAAATGCAATGCAATGCAAAATGAAATGAAATGACATGGTGAGAAACAAAACCAGAAGCATATACATGATGCTAAGGATGCTATGAGATGCTACAAACATGAGGCAGCACATGGGGATGATCATACAAGCTTATGAATGCAAATGAAGCAAGCTAGGAAGCATGAACATACATGAAAAGTTATGGAGTGCACATGACATACAACATGGAAAATACATGGTACAATGATCAAACATGCTTGCAATATGTCTTATGATGTCAAATGAATCAAATGAATGCTTGAAATGTCATGGCAAGTCATGTTATGCAAGAGAATGCAAGATGGATGCATATGGAAGCCCAAATTAGGGTTTATGAACCAAACATCAAACAAAAATCAAAATCAGAAGCAAACCCCAAGATAAAAAATTGAAAATACCACACAAGGGATCCCTAAACCTATACTAAATCAATGCCCAAAGGAGAAGTCTCAACTCTTAACCATCCTCAAGTTATGATTTTTTACAAGATTCTAGGGTTTTTAGGGTTCCTAAACAAAAGAAATGCCAAACAAATTGGAAATGAGGAATCAAATCAAGGCCATTTTACCTCAAAAACTACATGCTAAACACAATGCAATGCAAAAAGAATCAATGTCCAACTCTTCATGGATAGGCAGAAATGATTTTTTTGAACTTTGGATCAAAATAATGCACAAAAATGATTTTAATTCAATGAGAAATTCTTAAAATGCATCAAGATCAAAAAAGAAATTTGGTTTGAAGGTTGGACAATGTTTCTAAATGTCTTAGAACAATTCATGAATTTTTTGGTGATTTTTAAATACCTAAAAGTATTTTTAATAAATTAATTCTCATTAATCAATTAAAAATAATCTTTTAAATATTTAAAAATACTTTCTTTAATGATAAAAATAAAAATAAAAATATTTTTGTGTCATAAAAATTAATAAAACTCTTGAGAAAAAGTTTCATAATTTTTAAGACATTTTTGCTATTTTAAATAAATTATGCAAGTTAAATGAAAAAGAAATGAAAATAAATTAAAATAAATGGAAAGTAAACAGAAGGAATGGCTGAGATTGAGTCTGGATTTGAATGCGTTGACTGGCGCCAGATCTAGTGGCCAGGATTGCATCTGAGTTAATTAACTTAATTATGATTTAATTAAACTAATTAATTGAATTAGGGCTAATCAAAGTGATCTGGGCCCTTCACATGCGCGCGAAGTCAACCGGTCAACCCAATCCTACGCTCCACATTCAAATGGCACTAATGACCTGAGATTAGGGCAAATCACTTTCAGGTGACCGGAGGGGAGCTCCGGTCATCTTCTCCGGTGGTATCCAAACCCTAAAACGTGATTCAAGCATCTATTCCACAAATTAAACACACCTAAGTGATCCTCTAACAACCTAGGTCATGAATCCACCCTCAAACAACATTTAAACATCATGAATCATGCAAATCGAAGAAAACAAAATCCACGGGCAAAATTTAAGAGGGATCATACAAACTCATTTCTCACTTATTTTTTATTCTGAAAGCATCCCCATGACCAGCAAAGCATAAGAAACCAGATTATAACTTAAAATGCAAGCTATGGAAGAAAATGTTCATGTTCATACCTGAGCTGGAAAGCTTCAATACTGAGCTTCCAGTGCTTCCTTTGCGTGCAAATGGACTCCTTTGACTCCCCTGATGCTAATGGGAGGCTTGAAATGAGCTTAGACAAGCTGCCTTGAGCAACCCAGTTCTGGTGTAGCAGGAAATGCAGTTTGTATGTAGGCTGTTTCAGAGCAATGTGAAGGGTGGTTTTGACTCCTTGTGATGTTCTTGACTTGTTGGTGAAGAAAGATGATGTGTTTGATGGCTGGATGAAGGGATTCGAAGAGTTCTGGTTTTGAGGGTGGGAAATGGTGAAGCTTAGTTCATGCTGCTTTCAGGCTTGAATCTTGTTGGTTTCTACTCAATAGAGCATGATGAGATGATTGGTGAAAATGGTTTGGATGTTTGAGGTTTGTGGAGGCAGATTCGAATGGTTTTGCAAAATGGAGTGTTTTTGTGTATATGATGTT
Source organism: Lathyrus aphaca (assembly GCA_963966055.1). Lineage (NCBI taxonomy): Eukaryota > Viridiplantae > Streptophyta > Magnoliopsida > Fabales > Fabaceae > Lathyrus > Lathyrus aphaca. The sequence continues at coordinate 206,696,209 of OZ014525.1, forward strand.
CTTGTGTGTTTCAGCCTTGCTTGGTGTTATGTTTGGCTAGCAAATGGAAAGTATAAACAATTGCAAGTGGCCAGAGGATGTGACATGGCCTGTGGTGATTGGGATGTTTGCTTTTGCCAAAAGTCCACTTTTTGTGTAAGAGAGGTATGGCTTGGTTCTAGCTTGGTACAAGGGCTAGGGCTGGCGCAGCATGGTGTGGTGAGAGGCTAGCATGGTTCAGCATCCAATGTTGCAAGTGGGGGAAAGAGTGATCATGAGTTTTGCAACTTGTTCCAACTTTGGTTCACATGTGATATCCTTGTCCAACAAGCCATAAACCATGAGAAACTTGGTTCAAATCTGATTTTTAGAGCTCATGTGATGTTTGTACATTGGTTTGAAGTGAACTAGAAGTTACAAATGGCCTTGGTTCATGATTTTGCAAACTTCACATTTGGTGCACATCTTGAAAATCAATGATTTTAACCAACTTTGTCACACCATAACTTTTGATCCAAGAAGAATTTGATCATGTTCTTGTACTTTTTGAAAAGGGAAAAATGTATTCTACAACTTTCATGACCAAAGTTTTTCCATTTGAAGCATTTTTGGATCAAGAATCAAGGCTTGAAAAATGACCTAAAATGAAGCATTCTTGAAAAGTCAACTATGCCCAAAAAGTCAACATTTGCAAAAACTCCAAATTCTTGATTTTTGTGAGCTTCAACCTTCTTCCATGATCAAATAAAGATCATATACACTCAAGATGATGAAGATCACCCATTGGTTGGGTCATTGGGGGCCTCAGATGCCCTGATTTTGCACTGACTTGTCCAGAAAGTCAACCCTTGATCAGATGACTTCCCCATGGAATTTCTTCATGAAAATTGATATGCATACTCCCTATACCATATAGAGACCAATGGAAACAAGAATGACCAAAAAATTTGGAGTTATGGCCTCTGAAACCAAAACCCTAATTTCAGGTCAACTGTGCAGTCAAACTTGGCTCTGCTTCCATACCAATCCCAGTTCTTGTGATTCTTTTGCATTTTTGACTTGGAGAGGATGTAATATGATATATGAACACACATGGACCCCTTTGAAATGATTGGTGGCCTTTGGAGTGGCTCAAAAGGTTCTTGGATTGCTCAGATCACAAACCCTAGGTGCAGATGACTTAGAAACTATGCAGTGAAACAAAAATGGGATGTGAGATCTTATGATTGTGCTTATGCATATGAGAATGATCACAAGCCATGGTGTGAATGGGTGAGGGCAAATTTGGGGTGTTTACAGCTGCCCCTATTCAAACATGAGTTAGCTGTGCAGGATGTAAGCAACGGCTTAACAGGCGAACAAGATAACTTGTGGTTGAATACCAAAGACAGTCCAAAATTTGCACTCACAGAACGAAGAAGAAAAGGGATATAGATTGTAAAAAGGGAATAAAGTATATTGTAAAGTGTGGGCGACGGAGGACGACCGTCGAGCAGAGGACGACTGCTGGGTAAAGAGCACTGACGGGGACGGCCGACATGCTGGGGAAAGTGCTGAAAATACAGCAATGACGGGGACGGCCGACATGCTGGGGATAAAAGGTAAAGCCAAGACGGGGACGGCCAACTAGCTGGGAAGAATAAAAGATTAAGATGGGGACGGCCATCAAGGTAAAGCTGTAAAATTTTATGGGGATTAATGAAACATGACGGGGACGACCATCAAGTTCATAAAGCAAAGTAACCAACGATGGGGACGGCCATCGGGCTAAAAGAAAAGGAAAAGGGACCACGACGGGGACGGCCATCGGGCTAATGAATAAATGGAATAAACAGATGATGGGGTACGACCATCAAAGGTGAAGGACGATCACCTAGCAGGGGACGGCTGCTCTGTTGGGAACAAAGGAATTATGATGGGGACGGCCATCAAAGGTGGAGGACGACCACCTGGCAGGGTACGGCTGCCGAAAAAAGAAAAAAAAAAATCAACGATGGGGACGGCCATCGGATGAGCAAGATGGAGGACGACCATCAAGAGGTGGAGGACGACCACCTAGCAGGGGACGGCTGCTCTCAGGGTTTATCATGACATAGGACGAATGCCAGATAACCAAAAAATCAACAATGGGGACGGCCATTGGATAAAATTGATGAAGGACGATCATCAAGGGTGGAGGACGACCACCTAGCAGGGGACGGCTGCTAAAATCAACGATGGGGACGGCCATCGGATGAGCATGATGGAGGACGACCATCAAGAGGTGGAGGACGACCACCTAGCAGGGTACGGCTGCTCTCAGGTTTTATCATAACACAGGACGAGTGTTAGATAAAAAGAAAATTTGCTTTGTTGGCGATCTAATGGGGAGTAGTAAACACGGACGAGTGTTTATATCCAAGAAACAAGAGGTATAAGTGTTTGGTATTGTGTATAGATTAAAGATGCGAACGAGCATCCTTAAGACTATGATACGGACGAGTATCGGGTAGAAACAAATACTGGCGCGTGTTCAAAGATGATGATACGGACGAGTATCAACTGGTTAACAAGGAACACGGACGAGTGTTGAATCTGAAAGGACTCTTCTGGGGAATAGTAGACATAGGCGAGTATCTATATTCAAGAAGACAAAAGTGTTTGACACAGTGTATGGATTAAAGATGCGGACGAGCATCCTTAAGACTATGATACAGACGGGTATCATGTAGAAACAAACTCTTGACGCATGTTCTGAGATGATGATACGGACGAGTACCATCTGGTTAACAGAGAACATGGACCAATGTCGAATCTGTGGGGATGTAACTGGTATAAGATACGGACGAGTATCTGTATAAGTGTAACATGAGTAGTGAGTATGAGTTTTGTATGGATGAGTGTTTATCTGCTGGGGAGAGTGACACGGACGAGTGTCGAGAAAGAAAAGTATAATATGAACAAGTATCTGATATACAAAGTGTAGGAGACTGTGCTGGGGATATGACACGGACGGGTGCCAAGAAGGTGTATATAAGTATATGCGAGTGCAAAGAGGATGTCTTTGGCTTTCTGCTGAGGATATGACACGGGCGGGTGCCAGGAAGTATCTGTAATACAGGTGGTGTTGTTTGCAAGGAGTGTTCAGGCGACTTACTGGGGAAAGGTGGCACGGGCGGGTGTCACAATGAGTATGTACTGGTGTTTGCGATTTGTGAGGCAGCTGCTTTTGCTGGGACTCTGGTGGGGACTCTGGGGGAAAGTATTCTGCATTCTGATGAATGGTTATTGGTCACAAGTGCTGATTCAAAACATGGCTTATGATTATGCTATGTGTTGGATTTTTGCCGTAATGCTCCGTGTTAAAACGGAATGCTACGCTTTGTGGGTGAATATGATGCAAATGCTATGATTGTGCAAAGATACCAAACCGGGATCCGGGTCCCGTTGCTGCGAAGATCTTCGATCGATCTGTTTGAAATAGACGTCCCAGCTGGGAATGAGATCATTGGCAGATCTGAGGAGATGTATCTGCTTGGGGATTCGGGTCACTGAGAGACCTATCCTTATGAATGAGAGACCCAGCTGGGGCTGGTAGAAGCTTTCTTCACTCTGTTGTGATCTTCATGCGCTGCTCTTCTGGATAGAGGCTGGAACTCTGTGGGGAGATGGTTCCCTGACTTTTGTGCTCGGCCGAGGGCGAGATGGCAACTCGGCTGGGGAGAAAGAGAGGAATCACTGAAAGACCTCCCTAGGGATTCTGCTGAAGTGAATTCTTGACTCCGCCGGGGATATGGGCATCTCCTGTGATACCTGCCCATTCTGATGGGGATAAGTAATGAGTGGCCAACTCAGCTGGGAGAAGTCATGGGAGGCAACTCAGCTGGGGAGAGAGCACTTCGGGTGCTAAAATTGAGTGTTGATTTGCCAGCTTGTTGGGATAAAGCTTACATGCCCCAAGTTGCGCTCTGGATACCTGCAAATCCTGAAAAAGGTAGGGAAACGCACAAGGTAATCCCGAGGTATCCCTTACTGGATTTCGTCATAGGAGTTTAGAATACTTCTGAGAGTAAACATATTTCCTGCAAGCATGTTTTTATTTGAAGATAAGCATCTGTATTCTTATGCAATCAGTTTTTTTCTTTTAAGACATCAGACATCTTTTGCAAATAAAATGTACAAAACGAGACATGACTGAGAATCTGATTTTATTAATTCAAATGCCCTGAATTGGCGGGATACAGCGAAAGGAACATATCCCCTGAAATGAGGAGATTAGTTACAAATTGAGAAACAAAATGTTGGCAGTGTTGATGACGCTTTGCGGAGCTTCCTCTTTACTATGACCCGTATGACTTTTGACGTTCTTCTCATCTTGCTTTTTGAAGAATGTTGATTCTGATTGAAGTTTGATCCTTTCGAAGCTTACCAAGTTGTAAATGATACAGACGAATTCAGAATGCAGTTGTTCGCTTGTTCCCTTATTTTGCATGGATCGCCCTTTCGGGTTTTCAATCCATCGGGATACCCATTTTTGCCTGAGTTGTCCAATGCGGCTTTTCAACTCAGCGGGTGTACATTTTTTCATTTATTTTCCCTTACTTTTGCCCGAGTCCTTTATTCTGTTTTTGACTCGCCGGGATGCCCTATTTTTGCCTGGACTTACATTCTGTTTTCATGTCCAGCGGATCGTTTTACGCGAAGTATTTTTTAACTGCATCTGAATTCACAGGGGATGGGAAATCCTCGCCATCCATGGTGCTGAGCATCAGCGCTCCACCAGAGAAGACTTTCTTTACCACAAATGGTCCTTCATAATTCGGAGTCCACTTGCCCCTGTGGTCTGTATGAGGAGGGAGGATTCTTTTCAGCACAAGATCTCCTACTTGGTACTCTCGGTGCCTGACTTTCTGATCGAAGGCTTTCTTCATCCTTTTCTGATATAACTGCCCATGACAGATTGCAACCAATCTTTTCTCTTCGATCAGACTCAGTTGTTCGTATCGGGCCCTGACCCATTTTGCTTCGTTCAGCTTAACATCCATCAATACCCTTAGGGAGGGTAATTCAACTTCAACAGGTAGGACTGCTTCCATACCATACACAAGCAGATACGGTGTTGCCCCAGTGGATGTCCTGATTGACGTGCGGTACCCATGCAAGGCAAACGGTAGCATTTCATGCCAGTCTTTGTAAGTGACTACCATCTTCTGCACAATCTTCTTGATATTCTTGTTTGCTGCCTCGACAGCGCCGTTCATCTTTGGCCTGTAAGGAGAAGAATTGTGATGTTGGATCTTGAAGTCCCGGCACAGCTCTGCCATCATTTTGTTGTTCAAGTTGGAACCATTATCAGTAATGATTCGCTCGGGCATCCCATACCGACAGATGATATCTCTTTTCAGAAATCTGGCTACCACTTGCCTGGTGACGTTTGCATATGAGGCTGCTTCAACCCACTTGGTGAAATAATCAATGGCAACCAGGATGAATCTGTGGCCATTCGAAGCAGTCGGCTCAATCTTACCAATCATGTCGATGCCCCACATGGAAAAGGGCCAGGGTGAAGACATTATGTTCAAAGGATTGGGAGGCACATGCACCTTATCTGCGTAAATCTGGCATTTGTGGCATTTTCTGGCATAGGCACAACAGTCAGCATCCATCGTGATCCAGTAATAGCCTGATCTTAGCAACTTTTTAGCCATGGCATGCCCTCCTGCATGGGTACCAAAGGATCCTTCGTGTACTTCATGCATCAACAAGTCTGCTTCTGTCTTATCAACGCATCTGAGGAGTACCATATCAAAGTTCCTTTTATAGAGGGAACCATCGGTGTTCAAGAAGAAACTACCAGCAAGCCTTCTCAAAGTATTCTTATCATTGGAAGATGCCCCAGATGGGTATGTTTGATCCTCCAAGAAGCATTTAATGTCATGGAACCAAGGCTTATCATTTTTGACAATGTCTGCGGCAAATACATATGCTGGTCTGTCAAGTCTGGACACTGAGATTTGAGGTACAAAGTTGGCAGCTTGAACTTTGATCATGGACGAAATGGTAGCCAGAGCATCTGCAAACTGATTCTCGTCCCGAGGGATATACTCAAGCTTGACTGTTGTAAAGAAAGTCAATAACCTCCTTGTATAATCCCTGTAAGGTATCAGATGATCCTGGTGGGTGTACCATTTTCCGTTGGTTTGATTAACTACCAGAGCTGAATCTCCGAATACGGTCAATGTCTTGATCCTGAGGTCAATGGCTTCCTCAAGACCCATAATGCAAGCTTCGTATTCAGCTTCGTTGTTAGTGCAGTTGAAAGTGAGTTTTGCCGAGAAAGGCATGTGAACTCCTTTAGGTGTAATGAGTACTGCACCAACACCACGACCGTTCATGTTAACAGCCCCATCAAACATCATAGTCCACTCTTCTTCCAGGTCAGGCCCTTCAGTGTGAATAGGCTCTTCATGATCTTTTGCTTTAATGAACATGATGTCTTCATCAGGGAAGTCAAATCTCATAGGCTGGTAATCATCAATGGGTTGCTCAGCAAGATATTCAGACAATACACTGCCCTTGATGGCTTTTTGAGATGTGTATTGGATGTCATATTCTGTGAGAATCATTTGCCATCTTGCAACCCGTCCGGTAAGAGCTGGCTTCTCGAAAATGTACTTGACTGGGTCCATTTTTGAGATCAACAAAGTAGTGTGGGTCAACATATACTGCCTCAGTCGGCGAGCAGCCCACGCTAAAGCACAGCAAGTTTTCTCGAGCAGTGAATAACGTTGTTCACAGTCGGTAAACTTTTTGCTTAGGTAGTATATTGCATACTCTTTTCGACCAGACTCGTCATGCTGGCCTAGCACACACCCCATTGACTCTTCTAATACTGTCAAGTACATTATCAGAGGTCTTCCTTCAACTGGAGGCATAAGGATTGGAGGTTCTTGCAGATACTCTTTGATCTTGTCAAAAGCCTTCTGGCAGTCTTCGCTCCACCTGACCGTCTGTTCTTTCCTTAAAAATTTGAACAAAGGTTCACAGGTTGCTGTAAGGTGAGATATGAACCTTGAGATGTAGTTCAATCTTCCTAGAAACCCTCGAACTTCTTTTTCTGACTTCGGTGCAGGCATCTCTTGGATGGCTTTGACTTTATCAGGGTCAACTTCAATCCCTTTCTCGCTTACAATAAATCCCAGCAGCTTACCGGACCGCACCCCGAATGTGCATTTGTTGGGGTTCAACTTCAGTTGGTACTTCCTCAGACGCTTGAACAATTTTAGCAGATTTACCAGGTGATCTTCTTCAGTGAGGGATTTGGCAATCATGTCATCCACATAACACTCTATCTCTTTATGAATCATATCATGGAATAATGTTACCATAGCCCGTTGATACGTGGCACCAGCATTCTTCAGTCCGAATGGCATCACTTTGTAACAGAACGTGCCCCAGGGTGTGATGAAGGTTGTCTTCTCCATGTCTTCAGGTGACATTTTGATCTGGTTGTATCCTGAGAATCCTTCCATGAAGGAGAACACCGAGAACTGAGCCGTGTTATCCACCAATACATCAATGTGAGGTAATGGGAAGTCATCTTTCGGGCTGGCTCTGTTCAGGTCCCGGTAATCAACACACATCCTCACTTTGCCGTCTTTCTTAGGCACAGGCACAATATTAGCAACCCACGGCGGATAGCTAGTTACGGCAAGGAACCCGGCGTCCCATTGCTTTTGTACCTCTTCCTTGATTTTCATAGCCATGTCTGGGCGAGTACGGCGCAGCTTCTGTTTGACCGGTGGGCACTCTTCTCTCAAAGGCAGCTTGTGCACAACTATATCGGTGTCCAACCCTGGCATATCTTGATACGACCAAGCAAACACATCCACATATTCTTGAAGCAGATCAATCAGTTGTCTCTTCACTGAGTCTTGCAGGCAGGCCCCGATTTTAACCTCTTTCACGTCTTCATCTGTACCAAGATTGATCACTTCAACCTCCTCCTGGTGAGGAGTAATAACCTTTTCCTCTTGTCTTAACAACCTGGCTAGCTCTTCAGGAAGCTCATACTCTTCTTCAACCCCTTCATCAGCTTGATTGATTGGATTGTCAAAGTCATACGAAGTCATAGCCGTGCTGTTGTCGGTGCTGTCTGGAGGGCACTCTCTGCAAGGGTTTAGTTTGTTCATTTTAGTGATTTGATTTTAATCTTGTTTTAGAAAAGTGAAATAAAGTTGTCATTTTGAAAACACTGCCATTTATTTTTTGTACAAAAAGAAAAATGGAAAAACAGTGAACGAAAAGAAAAAAGACCCATTTGCAAAAAGATGTCTGATATTTCATTGATTAATCTTGTTTGCACAAAAAGGTACAGATGGCCCGGTTACAAAATGAGTCTTGTTATCTTGGGCAAGATGCAAGACTTTGATGCATGCTATAAAAATACAGGAAATAATAATTACTCTGCATGAGTAACTCTTATAATTTCCTGGGAAGACCAGTTTGAGATACTGCTCCCCGGGATCTTTGGACGAATCCAGCTTTCCAGGTTGCGTTCTTCTTCCAGCTCGTCTTCCAGACAGTTGATAGCATCAGGGGTAAGCATCCCCCCACTCACAAAATTGGGCTCTTTCGCAGCCGCTGCTTGACCTTGTTGAGTTGGTTTGTAACCCAACCCAAATCTGTCTTCTTTCTTTTCCACCGATAACAGTTTGCCCCAGCCTTGGGCGTTTCCTCCCTCAACAACCTTCCGGGCTTGTTGGTATGATGATATTGAAGTACCAGGTATAGCAGATGTTTCATTCACATTCAAAGCTTCGAACCCCTGGCTCATTGTTTCGTGGATCTCCCCATCCATCTCAATGTACTTATAGGTAGCCAGGTGGCTGACGAAAATATCCTCCTCTCCACAGATTGTAACGATTTGACCCTCCCACTCATATTTTAATTTCTGGTGAAGGGTAGAGGTCACGGCGCCAGCGGCGTGAATCCATGGCCTACCCAATAAACAGCTGTAGGCGGGCTGTATATCCATCACGTAGAAGGTCGTTTTAAAGGTCTGCGGGCCAATCGTTATGGGCAACTCAATCTCTCCCAGAACCGATCTCTTTGAACCATCAAAGGCTCTCACCACCAGGTTGCTGGGTCTCAACGCCAATCCGTCATATTCTAGCTTCACCAAGGCCTTTTTAGGTAAGACATTAAGGGATGACCCCGTGTCCACCAGCACATGGGAAAGGACAGCACCTTTGCATTCCATGGTTATGTGCAAGGCTTTGTTATGGTTGCGGCCCTCCGTTGTCAAATCAGTATTGGTGAACCCTAGTCCGTGACTAGCATTAACATTTCCAACTACAGCTTCTAGCTGATTGACAGTGATCTCTTCAGGCACGTAAGCTGCGTGCAGGACCTTGAGTAGTGCATTCCGATGGGCTTCGGAGCACATAAGCAATGATAGGATTGAGATCTTGGAAGGCGTCTGATGAAGATGATCCACTATTTTATAATCACTCTTTTTGATGATTCGCATGAACTCATCAACCTCTTGATCGAAGGGTGTTTTCAAGGCTTCTTTAACAGTCTGCTCTTCCTGCACCAAGCTTTTTCCTTTTGCTTTAGCAGCAGCTTCTGCTTCGGCAGTGGGTCTCTGAATTTGTGGAGCGAAAAGACGTCCGCTTCGAGTGAAGCCTCCTCCTCCTCCCACATTGTCAATTTGTGGTGCAGGGGTTGATGATTCAAAAGTGATTCTTTGTCCTTCACAGTACAGGTCAGAGCCGTAATGCCAGGGGATGGCATTGCTGCTTTCATAAGGTACTGGTCCAGGCACCGTGATAGTGACTGGACTGACTGCAGCTGCTGAAGGAACCGTGATAGTTTGCGGATCATAATAAATTGTGACCGGTGCTCCGATGGGAGCGGCACCTTCTGAGTTGTAGACAGAGTTGTTTTCAGGATCATAAAATATTGTGACAGTTGAGACATCTTCATGATTTGTTGCTGGTGTTGTAGGAGACATTGGTGGAAGGATGGATGTTGTTGTTGTAGGAGATTCAAATTGGAATGGTGCTGGAGTTGTAGAAGGAACATTCATTGATATCTGATCAGTTGAAATGACAGATGAAGTACTTGTTGATGAAGCCGAAGAATTGTCAGGAACAATGGTTGCTGCAGTTGTAGGAGGTTCTGAAACCGTTGCTGATGAGATTGTTGGATTTGTTGGAAATGATGTGGTGATCTGAAGCTGGCCACTCTGAATAAGGCCATCTATGCCATTCCTCAAATTATCGCACCCATTTACCGAGATATTGCAGTAAGCACAACCCAACTCACACCCCGGGAACATTTGACATTCGAGGAGTTGAGCCTTGATTTCTACCAACGGTGTCCGGATCTGACCCACACTGGTTATTAAATAAGACGGCTTGTCTTCTTCAATAGCGTTAATTCTAGGACCACCGTGGTTTGGCATCGGGTTCTTATTGACATTGGGTGGTGGTGCGAAATTCAGAGCTTTTGAATCTACCAGGTCTTGTACCTTCATGTGCAAAGCTCTGCACTTTTCTGTACTGTGGCCAGGTGCATTTGAATGGAAGGCACATCTGGCGTTGGAGTCATAATTCCTGGGTAGACTGTTGGGATCTGGAGGTGCCAACGTCCTTAGCTCAACTAGGTTGAGTTTCAGGAGTTGTGGCAGCAATGTAGCATATGGCATAGGGATCGGATCGATCACCCTATTAGCTTGAGATGGCCTCTGCTGGAATGGCCTTTGCTGGTTATTGTTGTTGGTGTTGCTGTTGTTGTAATTTCTTAGAGGATACTGATTCTGTTGATGGTACTGAGGTTGTTGCTGATAGTTTTGCTGCGGAGGTTGATAAACTGGTTGAGGATGAGCTGGAGCAGGAATGGTGACTGCTGCTACAGACCTGTGGACATATTGGGGCCTACCCCTGTTGGTGTGAATGGCATTGGTCTCGCCAGTTCTTCTTGGGCCTGCAAAAGGCTTTCTTGCATTACTGGATGAGCTTGCACCGTTGTCTGAGATCTTGCCCATTTTTAACAGGCTCTCAATTCTCTCCCCAGCTATGACAACATCTGCAAAGCTAGTGGAAGAGAAAGCAGCCAGCCTATCAATATATGTCCCTTGAAGGGTGTTCATAAACATGTCTGCCATTTCCCTTTCAGACATAGGTGGCTGAACAGCAGCAGCCAATTGCCTCCATCTCTGGGCATATTCTCGGAAACTTTCCCTTGACGACTGTGACATTCCCATTAGGAGGGTCCTGTTGGGTGCCATGTCTAAGTTGTACTGATACTGTCTGATGAAGGCCTCTGCCAGGTCCTTCCAGCATCTAATGGTTGCCCTTGTCAAGTGAGAGTACCATTCTCTTGACGCTCCAGTCAAGCTATCCTCGAAATAGAACATCCAGAGCTTCTCATCCATAGTATAGGCCTTCAGCCTTCCCAGAAATGATTGCAAATGAGTCCGGGGGCATGAAGTCCCGTTGTATTTTTCAAAACAGGGAGGCTTGAACTTATGGGGGATCCTGACCCCGTCTACCAAGCCCATGTCCCTGACGTCGAAGCCCAAAGAGTTTTGAGACTCTAAGGATCTCAGCTTCTCAGCTATCTCATCCAACCTTCTATCATAAGCTTCCTCCCCAGCACCCATTACTGTAAACTGGTCCGCTTGGGGGTCTTCTTGAAGTACCCTGGCTGCAGTGGCAGCCCCTTGAACATTTGCAGGGATATTGATCTCAGGATGGAGGTGGGGGCCAAAGACAGGGGGGTTAACATGAGGTTGGACCCTTTCATTGTTGCTGGTCCCGGCAGTCCCTATATGTGGATCTTCTTGGTTTTGCCTTTCCACCATGGCCCTCAATCTTTCCTGGCTCTGAGCCATGTTGTTCATCACTTCCATGAACTGAGTCATCTGCGTTCTCATTTCCAATCTTTCGTTTGCCATTTGATTTCTGACCTCTGCAAGGTCCTGCTGTACCTGATCCATTTGGATGCCCGGAAGATTGTTACGGGTTGGATAACGGTGCGGACGGTTGAGGGGAAATACTCGGCGCCGAGCAATAGTTCCTGAACATCACAACAGAGTTAGTGGCAATAAAACAAAAACCTACAAAACAAACAAAAGTGTTAGCATGCAATGCAGTTATGCTTATTTGTTCTCAAGGTATCCGGCTTGGCATTCAGTTTTGACCCTTCCAGACCCTTGAAGATGCTGTTGATGTTGCTTTCGAAGTGAAACCCGGATGGAACAAACTAACACATATATTACAAAAGACAAAATGGTACATAGTTTGTTTTACAAATACAAGCCCTCGGAGGGGTCAAAATACATTACAGGAAAATGAAAGTACATGGAATGAAAGCAACAACAAACAAATGGTCAAACACCAAGACCAAACTCATCCTCACGAACTTCCTGGAGAAGTGCTTCGGTCACAGGATCAGCCGGACGCTCCGTGAGATTCCTGATGAGGAGATTCCGGGTCGTAACAGCTGCTGTTAGCTTCTTGTGCTGACCTTGGTCCTTTGACCTCTTCACTCCTGCTTTGATCTTTAGCTCTGATATCTCCCTCTGGGCTGCTGCCAGGGCTTCTTGTTGTTCTTTAGCACTAGCTTCCAGTTGCTCCATCTTGTCTTGAACTCTCTTGTCCTCCAAAGTACGGGCCTCGGTGATCCTGACCCACCGGGCTTGGCTCTCCTTCAGATACAAGTCTGTCCTTGCTCTCTGGAACTGGGCTTCTTTGCAAGCATTCTTCAGAATTTGTTCTCCAGCTTTAGACTTTTTGATATAATCCCCAGACTTCTCAATCTTAACCAGATGCTCCACTCTCAACTTCTCCAACCTCTCAATCTCCCTCATGCCCTCACTCCTCTCTCGGAGGGTCTTCTGCAAAGCCTGGGTTAACTTCTCATTTCTTTCCTTCAAGCTCTCAAACTCTTCCAAACTGATAGTGGCAGGGGGTGCTGAAGATGATTCAGGCATATCTTCTATGGTAAAGGGCATCCCAGAGAATTGAGCCCTGGCATGGGACCACTCATAATATTGTGCTGATGCCACATTGTTGCACTTCCCTAGGATGGTCACTCCCTTGGTTTGAACATTATCCCAGGCCCAGGCAGCCTGCCTAACAGTAGTCAAATTAAGCTTGTTCTCACAATAGAGAGTCTCCACCGAGTCCTGTGCCTTAGGAGTGTGGACCAGTGCATAGCCCAGTTGCCTTCTGAACAGCAGAGGGTTGTAATTAATGCTACCCTTAACTCCTATTAGGGGCACATTGGGAAAATGCCCACAGCTGGTGATGATATCTTTGCCCTTGGTGCTTTGAGTACACCATCTGATATCTGCTGAAGTTAGAGCAGTGAGTCTCTTAGCCCAGTTACTCTGCTGATGAGGGTTCAAAAATGCATATGTCCTGGGTAAATGCCTGAGAAGCCAAGTGTGGAACAATGGAGCACAACACCTCACTAATCTCCCCCTCTGCTTTTCATTCCTCTGATGCACTGAATAATAGAGATCCCCCAATAAAGTGGGCACCGGGTTCTGCAAGATGAAAAGATGGATTGCATTCTTGCTGATGAATCGAGGCTCATCTGCAAACAATACAACTCCATATATACTCAAAGCCAAAAGAGCACAGACAGCTTTCCACTCTCCTAGAGAAGCTTTCAAGGTAGCTTGAGAGATCAAGAAGTCCAGATGGAAACCAGGGATTCCAGCTTTAGAAGTCATATGCTGCTCAATCAGAACAGGTTCCAGATGCAAAGCCTTTGCTACTTCTCCATTACTAGGAAAGACCATCTCAGGGTTGAAAGGGATTCCAGCCCTGATAGGCATACCAACTAATGAGGAGTACTCTTCCAATAAAGGGCCCAACTGAAAGTCTTGAAAAGTGAAACATCTCAGTGGGGGATCATAAAACTGAATGCAGGTGTGGATCAGGCTTCTTTGTGAAGGGTCCAGATCCATAACCATATCAAGTATATCTCCGTAGTGTTCCCTGAACAATGGTATGTGATCTGGAGTGATCAGGGTCTGAATCCTCCTGATATCAGATAGCTCTGGCTGGAAGAAGTGGTAGGTGATGTTGCTCTTTTTAGGAGCCATGATGCTGACAGGTGCTGATGATAACACTGAAGAAAGGGCCACTGATTGGCTGGTGCAGATAACTGAAGCAGATGCTGATGAAGATGGGTCAATACTGAAGATGGGGTCAAAACCAGAACCAAATGAAGATGGATACCCTGAAACACAAATAAGCAAATGTCAATATGATGCAATGAGTATGTATGCAAATGATATGCAAGGGTCTGTGACTGAGCTGGATCTGATCAAATGCTCTGATATAGGTCCAAGTATGTTCAAGAATTCCAGATGGAGGTCTATAAATCCAGTAACCAAGGTGGGGGACTCAAATAAAGAGCCACATGTCCAGGGTTTTAGAATCACAAGAACTGTCCCAAAATGGAGTATTCTTAATTAAATCAAAGTAACAGGGTATTCTGAGGTCAAGGTACCTGCAAACCTGTAAACAGCCCAACCCCCTCACAGGTGGTGTTCTAGAACAAGGATCCTCAGACTTGGATCAGTTATGAGAAGTGTAAACACTTCTAACCCGGAGGCACAGTGTTTACAATAACCATAAAAGTTCCTCCTCTAATTCACCTCAGTTTCTGAAGGTCAATACTAAAAGGTCATCCAGACTTAGCAGGCTTCCCAGATAGCCCTAGCATTGCAGGAAATCTGCAACACAGAGTTCTCAAGAAGAAACCCATATCTGAACCGTGTTTCACATTCCCGCACCAGACCGAGATGGAATGGGAAAGAATATGAACCACTCTAGCCTAGGTGTCACTCAGGTCCCAGGTATAGGACCTTAACTCTCAATGGAACACCCACCCACCAAAGCAAACAACAGATCCAGCCAGCAGCATGACAGTATGATATATACAAAAGCTATAAAGAAAGCAATAAAGCAACTATACATAAAGCAGTAAATAAAACAAAACACACAAGCACAGATAACACCCCAGTAAACACAAATCAAACAAGCGCTAGGAGGAACCCACAAAAAGAACCAGAAGCCCTGGTTACAGAATAAGTCACCTCCCCAGCAGAGTCGCCAAGCTGTCGCTCCCGATAAGTGGTACTGGCCCAGATAAAGGTACAGACGCGAACGGTCGGCGAAAAGAACAATGAGAACACACAGCCGTGAACTCACTGGAGATGAAAAGAGTCGCCAGCTAGGCATTTTTATCCCAGAGGAAAGGTAATGCTGCATAGACCTAGAAAGATATGGATAAGACGGTTTGCGAACCAGAGAGACTGAGAAAGGGGGTTGGTTACAACCTGGGAAGGTATTAGCACCCAGATTGTCCGTCGTACTCGACGGGATCCACGCTTAAAAGATTTGTGTTTTAAAGGGGTAGTGTCAGTGCAATCTGTGTATAAAGAGCTGGAAAAGGATGTACAGGTGTCAGTGTAAGAGAAGTGTGAAGTGTAATATATACAGTGTCAGTGTAAGAACAGGAGTATGCTCATGATCATGAGGCTAAGAGAATGATGCTGGAAGGAGGGGGAATATACAGAGACTTTTGTTCGATAACTGTCAAGTTATGCCTACGTATCCTCTCGTGCAATGAGGAAGTCAGAACACCGTAGTTCGACCCAAAGAGACTGAAAGGTGAATTGACTTGTGAACTGCTTACTTGTCTATGCTCAAGTGTATGACCTGTCTGGCTCAGGTGCTAACTGTGTTGCATTAGACGGAAGAAGCAAGTTCTCGGTTGAGAGTGAAGGTGATGAGAAAAGAATCCCGGAGGAGACGATTATTGTTTGTTTTTGTGTTTTCAGTCTTTTATTGCTTTTTGAAGTTTGCCATAAGTTAATGAGCTTAAGCCTGAACCAAGGGATTTAGTAAACTCATCACATCTTCCCTCTGATTAGGGGTAATGAGAGTACCTTAAGTGTGAAGTCAGCTTCTCACACTTAAACACCTTTGGTGTAGGATTAAGATCATTAACCTACTTGTGATTAATTAGATGTTTTTGTTGTTTTTGTTTAGTGTTAAGTAATGAGGTTAAGCCATAATCAAGGATTAAACAGACTCATTACACCATCCTAATAGAAGGATAATAGATGAGAATGTTTAAGCTGAGGAAAGCTCCTCAACTTAATCCATGATTAGGGATTAAACTCATGACAAAACAAGCCTTTGATTAAGTGGATTTTATTTAGTGATATGATGATGAAGTGATTTTTATGGTTTGTAAGACAACTTGAGGGGGACTTGTCCATTAACACTAGGGTTAGTCCTTCTTAACCAATTAAGGAAGAAATAGAACCCTAATGCAAGGCCCAAGTTACAAGTGTGATGTCTTGATGATTATTGAGTGAATTGATTAAGAGATTTAAACACATTAAGGGTTTAACACTTAGGATTAAAGTTATACACTCCATCCTAAGAGAAGGATGCAGGCATAAGCTTAATCACAAAGCCTTAAAGCCTTTAGGGTTTAGTCCCTGATTATGAGATGAGAAGAGAAGACTCAAAGAGACACAAAGGTAAAAGCTAAGTGGGGAGACTAATCAAAACCCTAATCATTGTCATGCTTGGTTGTTCCTAAGGTTTGTGAGGTTTTCAAGAACAATCTTCAATGGAACCACCAGGAAGCAGATGAAAGGATCAAGAGAAGCAAAGCAACTTGCTTCATTCAAGAAGTCAAGTCACTTGAAGAGAAAGAGGAAGAAGGATGGGCAAGCCCAAACTCAAACACATATAAGAATGCAGCAATGGAGGCAAGAGAGATGAAAAGAAAGGTTATGAGAAGTGAAGGCAAATTCACTTCTCAGAATCACTTACCACCTGAAATGTTAGAAAGAAATGCAATGCAATGCAAAATGAAATGAAATGACATGGTGAGAAACAAAACCAGAAGCATATACATGATGCTAAGGATGCTATGAGATGCTACAAACATGAGGCAGCACATGGGGATGATCATACAAGCTTATGAATGCAAATGAAGCAAGCTAGGAAGCATGAACATACATGAAAAGTTATGGAGTGCACATGACATACAACATGGCAAATACATGGTACAATGATCAAACATGCTTGCAATATGTCTTATGATGTCAAATGAATCAAATGAATGCTTGAAATGTCATGGCAAGTCATGTTATGCAAGAGAATGCAAGATGGATGCATATGGAAGCCCAAATTAGGGTTTATGAACCAAACATCAAACAAAAATCAAAATCAGAAGCAAACCCCAAGATAAAAAATTGAAAATACCACACAAGGGATCCCTAAACCTATACTAAATCAATGCCCAAAGGAGAAGTCTCAACTCTTAACCATCCTCAAGTTATGATTTTTTACAAGATTCTAGGGTTTTTAGGGTTCCTAAACAAAAGAAATGCCAAACAAATTGGAAATGAGGAATCAAATCAAGACCATTTTACCTCAAAAACTACATGCTAAACACAATGCAATGCAAAAAGAATCAATGTCCAACTCTTCATGGATAGGCAGAAATGATTTTTTTGAACTTTGGATCAAAATAATGCACAAAAATGATTTTAATTCAATGAGAAATTCTTAAAATGCATCAAGATCAAAAAAGAAATTTGGTTTGAAGGTTGGACAATGTTTCTAAATGTCTTAGAACAATTCATGAATTTTTTGGTGATTTTTAAATACCTAAAAGTATTTTTAATAAATTAATTCTCATTAATCAATTAAAAATAATCTTTTAAATATTTAAAAATACTTTCTTTAATGATAAAAATAAAAATAAAAATATTTTTGTGTCATAAAAATTAATAAAACTCTTGAGAAAAAGTTTCATAATTTTTAAGACATTTTTGCTATTTTAAATAAATTATGCAAGTTAAATGAAAAAGAAATGAAAATAAATTAAAATAAATGGAAAGTAAACAGAAGGAATGGCTGAGATTGAGTCTGGATTTGAATGCGTTGACTGGCGCCAGATCTAGTGGCCAGGATTGCATCTGAGTTAATTAACTTAATTATGATTTAATTAAACTAATTAATTGAATTAGGGCTAATCAAAGTGATCTGGGCCCTTCACATGCGCGCGAAGTCAACCGGTCAACCCAATCCTACGCTCCACATTCAAATGGCACTAATGACCTGAGATTAGGGCAAATCACTTTCAGGTGACCGGAGGGGAGCTCCGGTCATCTTCTCCGGTGGTATCCAAACCCTAAAACGTGATTCAAGCATCTATTCCACAAATTAAACACACCTAAGTGATCCTCTAACAACCTAGGTCATGAATCCACCCTCAAACAACATTTAAACATCATGAATCATGCAAATCGAAGAAAACAAAATCCACGGGCAAAATTTAAGAGGGATCATACAAACTCATTTCTCACTTATTTTTTATTCTGAAAGCATCCCCATGACCAGCAAAGCATAAGAAACCAGATTATAACTTAAAATGCAAGCTATGGAAGAAAATGTTCATGTTCATACCTGAGCTGGAAAGCTTCAATACTGAGCTTCCAGTGCTTCCTTTGCGTGCAAATGGACTCCTTTGACTCCCCTGATGCTAATGGGAGGCTTGAAATGAGCTTAGACAAGCTGCCTTGAGCAACCCAGTTCTGGTCTAGCAGGAAATGCAGTTTGTATGTAGGCTGTTTCAGAGCAATGTGAAGGGTGGTTTTGACTCCTTGTGATGTTCTTGACTTGTTGGTGAAGAAAGATGATGTGTTTGATGGCTGGATGAAGGGATTCGAAGAGTTCTGGTTTTGAGGGTGGGAAATGGTGAAGCTTAGTTCATGCTGCTTTCAGGCTTGAATCTTGTTGGTTTCTACTCAATAGAGCATGATGAGATGATTGGTGAAAATGGTTTGGATGTTTGAGGTTTGTGGAGGCAGATTCGAATGGTTTTGCAAAATGGAGTGTTTTTGTGTATATGATGTTCTTGTGTGTTTCAGCCTTGCTTGGTGTTATGTTTGGCTAGCAAATGGAAAGTATAAACAATTGCAAGTGGCCAGAGGATGTGACATGGCCTGTGGTGATTGGGATGTTTGCTTTTGCCAAAAGTCCACTTTTTGTGTAAGAGAGGTATGGCTTGGTTCTAGCTTGGTACAAGGGCTAGGGCTGGCGCAAAATGGTGTGGTGAGAGGCTAGCATGGTTCAGCATCCAATGTTGCAAGTGGGGGAAAGAGTGATCATGAGTTTTGCAACTTGTTCCAACTTTGGTTCACATGTGATATCCTTGTCCAACAAGCCATAAACCATGAGAAACTTGGTTCAAATCTGATTTTTAGAGCTCATGTGATGTTTGTACATTGGTTTGAAGTGAACTAGAAGTTACAAATGGCCTTGGTTCATGATTTTGCAAACTTCACATTTGGTGCACATCTTGAAAATCAATGATTTTAACCAACTTTGTCACACCATAACTTTTGATCCAAGAAGAATTTGATCATGTTCTTGTACTTTTTGAAAAGGGAAAAATGTATTCTACAACTTTCATGACCAAAGTTTTTCCATTTGAAGCATTTTTGGATCAAGAATCAAGGCTTGAAAAATGACCTAAAATGAAGCATTCTTGAAAAGTCAACTATGCCCAAAAAGTCAACATTTGCAAAAACTCCAAATTCTTGATTTTTGTGAGCTTCAACCTTCTTCCATGATCAAATAAAGATCATATACACTCAAGATGATGAAGATCACCCATTGGTTGGGTCATTGGGGGCCTCAGATGCCCTGATTTTGCACTGACTTGTCCAGAAAGTCAACCCTTGATCAGATGACTTCCCCATGGAATTTCTTCATGAAAATTGATATGCATACTCCCTATACCATATAGAGACCAATGGAAACAAGAATGACCAAAAAATTTGGAGTTATGGCCTCTGAAACCAAAACCCTAATTTCAGGTCAACTGTGCAGTCAAACTTGGCTCTGCTTCCATACCAATCCCAGTTCTTGTGATTCTTTTGCATTTTTGACTTGGAGAGGATGTAATATGATATATGAACACACATGGACCCCTTTGAAATTATTGGTGGCCTTTGGAGTGGCTCAAAAGGTTCTTGGATTGCTCAGATCACAAACCCTAGGTGCAGATGACTTAGAAACTATGCAGTGAAACAAAAATGGGATGTGAGATCTTATGATTGTGCTTATGCATATGAGAATGATCACAAGCCATGGTGTGAATGGGTGAGGGAAAATTTGGGGTGTTTACACCTTGGTTTTAACTTCTCCAAAATGAAACTGAGGGATTACGTTAATATCAACATGGTCGAAGTAAGGGATGACCAGGTGATGGAGGTGGATGACTCCACATCCCAGAAAGACCAATACAAGAAGGATTTTCCTAAAGAGGATGAGACAATTATGGACTTCTTACATAGATGCCAAAGTAAGAAGTCAGAAGTAATGATTTGTCCAAGATGTAGTTCGATCTTCGACAAAGAAGCAGCTGGAAGCCTTCAACAAGTAAGGAAGGTCAATGAAGGGAAGAAGCTAAAGGCTGCTCAAAAGCCAAACCGTTTCGACCCCAGGCGTGCTAATCCCTACCAAAATGATGGCAAGCCCCAACACCTCAAGTCAAGACAATCCACTTTCAAACCAAGTGGTGAAGTCCCCAATGACAAGTGAGTCAAGCATGATGAGTCAGGGAAAAGGGGAAGCCAGAAGTGGAGAAAGTTTGATGTCGAAAGGGGCCCTTCAATGGGATATAGGAAGGAGCTTAGGATATCAAACAAGGTTGTGTATGTGTCTGAAAAACTATAAGGGGGAGAACCATATGTCTAGGTTACAGTGGCACAGAGAGTAATGCAAAAGGAAGGCTTAGAGAGAAGCCTCCAATGATGATTATGTTGAATCAAGCACAAATGTGTTTGGTGAAAGTGGAAACAACCACAAGACAAAAATAACAAATAAAGTGCCTATGGGGCACAAGTCATTTCATCCAGAAACAAATGGGTTGAGATTAAAGCTGAGATAAAAGCTGAGCTGAAAGCTGTTAAAGATGAAGACATGACAAACAACTTCGACTGCGAATCTGAAGCCTCTCTGGATATTATTGTGAATGTGGTTTCAGTAATGCCCAGAGAATATGATAGAATTACTAAATTCGAAAATATGGATGTCAATACTGAGGCAGAAATGGCAGCACATCAACCAGTTTGCTACTATGTGATGAATAATGGGTGTGTCGAAGTACAAAATATTTTCTTTGAGAGACCCACTGAGGCGATGAGGGGGCATCTGAAGCCCCCTATATATCACTAGGAAAGCGGAGAATGTGGCCATCAACAAAATTCTGGTTGATTGTGGCGCAATAGTAAACATAATGCCACACTTTTTGCTACCCAAAATTGGGAGGTTCGACACAGACCTCAAGCCTCATAACATGGTCTTGTTGAATTATGAGGGAAAGAATGGACCAACACTTGGGGTCCTACAAGTTTATTTGACTGTTGGAACGGTCATAAAACCCACTCTTTTTATGGTGGTCAAAAGTGAGGCCAACTATAACCTTCTGCTAGGAAGGGAGTGGATACATGGCATAGGTGCAGTGCCATCATCACTACAAGAAAATTGGCAAATTGCGACGGTTCATTTTGGCAGATTACGACCGTTAGAACATGCACAATTTCTAAGTTACGACGGTTTCTGAACTGTCGCGGAATCGTGCGTCGCGGGGCCATATAGCAACAGTTGTGAAAACCGTCATGCAAACCGCCGTTATATCCACGACATATATTTAACTGATGTAAACTCTATTTTGTGACGGTTTCCAACCGTCTTAAATTGTTTATTGATTTTTGTTTTAATTGTTGATTACGACGGTTAAAACTGTCGTAATTATCCATTTGACACATGATTATATGGCTTTTTGCGACGTTTATAACTATCGTAATTAACATAATTTTTTTTGATTACGATGGGTATAAATGTCGTAACTTTTGTTTGATTCATGTTTATAACATTGATTGATACGGTTATAACTGTCGTAACTTTCTTAATGATTTTATTTTTATTATTGATTACAACGGTTACCAACAGTCGTAATTTTGTTTATAATATTTTTTATTTTAATTATTATCTATTAAAATGTTTTTAAATATAATATTATTTTTTCAAAACTATTTATTTTCTGTAAATTATTTTTATTTATGGTATTTTTTTTAATACTCTTATATTTTTTATATGATTTTCTATATTACTTTTTAACGTAGTAAAATTAAATCCAATCATAGAAATGAAATATCTATAATCACTTTTTAACGTAGTAAAATTAAATCCAATCATAGAAATGAAATATCTATAATCATAATCTGTAATATCCATAAAACATGTAATATCCATAATCATAATATCCTAATCTTATAATAATAAGCATCATAATACCAAAAATACATTAAAAAAATTCATAAGAACCATCAACAGGTAGCTAAAAAAGTATATAGAAAAACATCAAAGTCTAATTTATCCTTCTTAATGATCCATTTTCTGCAATTCGGTAGCTAGACTCAGAAGAACGTCTACCATCAACAGGTGACTCCAATCCCTGAAAATAAAGTATTAAACTTAGAAGAATGTCTTCCACTAAAATGAACTATCAATCTTAAACTTATATATTTTAAAGATAATAATAGATTTCATGAAAATCTTACCTGTGTTCCACTAGAATTTTGCATTTGCATTAAGAATTCAATTTCTTTTGTCCTAGCAATATCCTTTTCCTTTTAAGAATGTGATTGCCTCAAACAATTCATCAATTTTTGAATTTGTTTCTTTAAGCACATTAATTTCTTTTTTCATTTCCTTTATTTTTTCATTTTCTTCAAAAGAAGAAGACGATCTCGTAGATCCATTAATCTAAGATGGTGTAACTCCAAGTCCCATACTACAAACATATCCAGGATGTTCTTTTCCAAATACTTTCTGAAATGCCTCATTTTCAGACATGGAATCCTTAATTGCAGCTTGTAATTTTTCCTGCATATGCAAAAGAGCAAATTAAGATGTTGTTTATATAACAATAATCATGATGTAATAAACTTAATATCTTAACAACATTATTAGAAAAATATTATTACCCAAATAGCAAGACACATAGTATATAATACCCATAGTAAAAATTAATAAATAACAAATTGGTTATTATAATAAATAGTAAAAGCAGTATGTAATCAACATTAATTTAGGAAGTAGCTACTTGATCAGACAATGATATAAACCTGCAATCAACATTATGCCATAGATATTTCGTAAGTGAATATAACTCTCATGTTTAATTTGTTGCATGGGGACACCTATATTATGGATGAAACTCTTACATGGAGAATCTATGTTATGCACCATCAATAGTGACACACATTTATTCCTCGAATTTTTAATATAAATATTTGATTTGATTCAACAGTAATAAAACAATTAACATAACATTTATTCCTCAATTTTTTATACATTTCAAACACATCTTAATTAACCAGTTTTCAGACAGGTTCTCCCCATCTCTAAGAGATGCCAAAATGTTTGATTCTTTCTCAAACATTAAGGAGACTAACAAATATTTTAAAATAATTAAATTGTACTTACATTATTGTTGTATGCATGTTCATTGACAAAAGAACCGTCTGATTTTTTATGAGAAATTGCATACATTTCACTTCTATTGTATGATCGTCCATCTCTCGATTCCTAATACTAAGAACAATAAAAAATATATAGATTTATACATACCAACTCTTGTTGCTTCCTTGCAAGCGACTTAGATCCAAGTGTATGCAGAATCTTCAATTTTCTCTATTTTGGGCATTTTGTTTTGCTATTTTCTACATTGGTAACAAAAACAAAACATGTGTTATAGATAGGGATAAGATACAATTCATTACTTATTGTAACACCCCAAATTTTCCCTCTCCTTTTTTATCATCTGCATATCATAAGCATAACATAAGCATACCATATTCTAGCATTTGGCATAGAAAAATGAAGCATAACACTCACATGTTCTAGCATAAGGCATATGATCGATCATCTGGAGATTTGAGGTTCTACAAGTCAAGCCAAAATCCAAGTGACATTGTAATAGGCTCATAAGGTTTCCTCATGTCTTATACAAGCTCAAAGTCATCTACAAAAGTCAAGAAGGAGAGGGATCATCAGAAGATCAAAGAAGCAACATTTTCCTACACATTTAAACCCTAATTAGGGTTTTGCATCTGAGCAAGTAATTCTCATAGATTTGACCAATTCTTGTGGTCAAAGGCTTTTATATGATATTTGAGGCCTATGTATGAAATTTGGTGAGAAAATTCATTGAGGAAGTCAGCTAATTCTTCAGTTACTTGTAGATGAAGAAACTGGTCAACTGTGCATCTGAAAAGTCAACTGTGGGATTTCAAGGTCTCTAATCATGTTTATCAAGTCAAGGGAACTTCTTAAGGTCAAAGAAGAGATTTGGTGGTCTCAAAGATCAAGAATCCATAGGTTATGATGAAGTTTCCATTTTTGGCAAGTGACTTGTAATGAAAGTTACTATTTTTGGCAAGTTTTGCCCTAATCTTCAAAGGATTCTTTCATGATAAAGATGGCTCCAAATGATTTTTTTCCAAACATGAAAGTTGTAGGGTATGTTCTCCCATTTTCAAAAAGTACAAGATCATCTCCATAGCATGTGTAGAACTCAAGATATGATTATTTGAAGTTGGACATTTTTTAGGGTTTACCTTATTATTAAGCTTCCACCAATTTGCAATTACTTCATAACTTGTTTTCCATCCATTCCATGTGCCAATCCTGATCATAAATATCAAGTACAAGGCATGAGGAGCATTTTGCTCAAGAAATCCCAAGAACACGTGCATGGGAGGTATGATATTCTTCAAAATGCAAAAAGGCAAAATCACAAGGAATGCATGAGTTGCTTAGATCCAAGGGTCAAGATCAAGCCAAAGTTGGAGAGTGGATAAAGTGTGATCAACACATGTACAAGAGAGAGGGGATGCATGTGAGAATCATCCATTCACAATTCTCATGCAAATTTACATTTCACATGCCATCACACTTCCCATGTTTCCTTTGCCTCTAAAATCCTAATCAGCATAATGTGCACATCATATATAAGCTAAACATGTCTTGAATGTAACAGAATTACCTCTGATTCATTCACTCTCAACTTTCTTGCACCATTTCCTTTTTATTCGAATCTCTCTCATCTTTCACTCATTGCCTACACTAGATACATATTCTTCACCCTTGAGCTCTAAAGATCATAGATCAACCCTTGATTCAAGCAGAAGGTGAAGATTTCACAAGGTTCCATTCAAGTGCAGTTGCTTTCGAATTCCAAGATCCATAGGTTCTCAAGCTCCTTCTTGCATTTATTTTGCAAGAGGATATCAAAGTGTGTGGATCTGCAACATTTGAAGCTATATTCTGGTGATTTTGAAGTGGTTCAACCTCAAGTATGTCATGGAATCCTTGGATCTACAACTTGTTTTTGTTGTGTGCATTATGATCTGTGAACTTTGTTGATTACACTGCACTAATTAGATTTGAAAATGGTGGATTATTGAGTGAGAAATCTGGATTTGAAAGTTTGATGCCAAACTTTTTTTGTTTCGATTTGCTTGATTCATGATGTGTTTGTGTATTTAAAGGCTTGATTCATGTTCAGCTTGATTAGATGCTTTGATCTGGAGTTTTTCAAGATTTGAACTATTGTATTTTGTGAGTTTAGTGTTTTCCGGTGACGGAGCTAGGGCTCCGCTGGCCGGAAACCTCATAAGCTTGAACCAAGGAGGAAGACAATTTTGTGACCGTGAGATGAAGAGTGATCCAACGCATCCTGAGGTGCCAACACATTAATGAGACATGTGCTGATCACATGCGCTTGAGTCAACAAAACTTTATAACGTGACCATTGATTGCTTGGAGGGAGATCTCAGTTTGAATTTCATGCGTTGATCTGGCTTACTTTGACCATTGACTTCTTTAACACGCGCGTGACCTTCAGATCTACATAATTTTCCTTAACTTTCAATCTGCGCCTTTGGATTTGCATACTGTGTTGACTTGTTTACTTTTATTTACTTTTATTTTATTTTATTTTGTTTGTTCATTCTTAATTCATTAAAAATATCAAAAATCATGCAAAAATTACAAAAAAAAATCATGAAGGTTTCTTTTAGTTTTCTTTATTTTTCTATGAATTTTAATTTCATTTTTGATTAATATTCATGTCTGAATTAATTTTTGATTTAATTTCTTTTGTTTTAATTCTTTTAATGCATGATCTGGTTTGTTGAATTTTTTATCTTGAACATGAAAATAGATATGATGTTGATTCTTTTTGCTATGCTTCTCTAACATGCTGAAGTACCTTGTGGATTTTTATCAATTTGTTTAGGCTTTATTTGGATGCCTTTTAGCTTATTTCTTCTTGTGTAAGATAATGAAACCCTAGTTCCACTTTGACCATTTATTTGTTTGACATTGCTTCTGGATCTGGTCATGTAACTTTGATATGATGTTTGTACATGTTTGAAGTGCCTTGTTGCTTAAGGGTTTAATTTTTAAGACATGTTCACTAATTCTTTGAGATTTGATCTTAACTTGCTTATTTTAAAGATGTTCTTGAACTATGCTTTCTTGCTTTATTAGGAAGGCACTTGTGCCATCAATTTTGGTTTGTTTGATGCTTGATAACATGTTGTATGATCTCTAGTTGTGGTATATGATCTTCATCTTGGATTGGCTTTGTGTTTACCTTGTGCATCAAGTCACT
This sequence comes from Lathyrus aphaca, assembly GCA_963966055.1. Lineage (NCBI taxonomy): Eukaryota > Viridiplantae > Streptophyta > Magnoliopsida > Fabales > Fabaceae > Lathyrus > Lathyrus aphaca. Next base: position 206,722,978 of record OZ014525.1, read on the forward strand.
TATTTCACAAGCATTAAAATGTTTCACTTCACCTCACATTTTTTTTTCATTTTCTTCTATGATTGATGATGGTGTTTATATGCTTTGAGTGATGATATAATCCATGTTTAGGCACATGTTTAGGGTTTGTTTCACTTCTAACTTTGGTTTGTTTGGTGGAATTTTGACTTGTTTACTTCATATGTTCATTTCTTTCCATCTTGTTGCTTCTTTAGTGTTTTGCTTAGTACCTTTGGGGCTTATCCTATTGCCTTTTGATTGAATTTGTATTAGAGGTATTTGGTGACCACTAGGTTCTGAATTTGTTGATCCTTGATGTTTAAATCTTAATTCTTCGATGCTTGAACTTCTCTTATGATTATGTGAATTCTTCGAACCATTTCAGGGGCTTTGGTAAGTGAGAGGTGTGGGTGAGATTTCCACATCTCTAATCCTTTTCTCTTCTTCTTTAATGCTTTCTTAACTGGTAATTGAGATGTTCCTTATGCCATCCCTTGTCTAACTTATTTCCACCCCCCTTAGAGGACAACTTAGCTTCTTTAGAGAAGTAAGTTGCCTTCTAACTTCTTCTTCTCCTCTGCTTCTTTTTCTTTCTTTTCTTTCCTTCTTCTTCATTAGGATGGAATTCAAACCTCATTAACCTAGGACCATCTATTAATGATAACATTAGGATTAGTCTTTCCCCTTAGTCTTTTTACCTTTAAGATCCTTTGTGGTTCTCTCTCTTCTCATCTTCACACAAAAACATAAAAAACACTTTAATAAAGGTTGAAGTAGTCTTTGATACATGGCCTTATTCCATGGGGCACTTGTATTCACCCCATCTTGGTGGTGGTACAAGCTTGTCTAGCACGATTCACAAGTTCAATCATAAGACTATTTTCACAAAGAAAAGCCTAAAAAACATTTCTTCACTTTAACTTACAAAAACACTTAATAATTCCAAAACAAGTTTGTGAATTCAAACCCTATTCTTGGGAAACAAGTTTGAGGATCTTCTTCATTCTTGGTGGACTTATTACTCTTCCTATCTAGGGGTGTGGTAATGGGAATACATCCTTAGGAAAGGATTTGCTTTCACTTCCTTGTGCCACACTCCTAAAAGACTCATAAAAAACATTGGAGAAAGAATAAACGTCTCTCCTTCGGGACTTCTTTTCTCATCTCATTCACTCCTTACGTATGAACTTGCTACTACTTGTCACTTTGCAAGACGGTTACGCACTCGTCGTCCGAGCCTGCAACACCATAACTACGGCAACTCTGATTCTCATGTCCAGATGAGGTACGTAGGCAGCGGGGTAGGGCCCGTTCGAGCACTCTTTTATTTTCCCTACATTTCCCCCCTTGTTTTCTTTTCTTATCCAGTTTCAGTCTTTCTTTTTGCAGTAGCTTTCATGTCTTCACCCTTTGAAACAGTTTCTTTGCAAGCATGGACCCCGTTGGGTACGACGGACGATCTGGGGTGCTAATACCTTCCAAGGTCGTAACCGACTCCCGAACCCAGTTTCTTTGGTTTGCAGGACCTTTGTCCTTCCTTTCTTTTCTTCGGTTTGTGCAACATTACCATTCTCGTTCCTTCGGGATAAAAATGTCTGGCTGGCGCCTCTACCCTTTTCCGCGCCACTTTCGCGTTGTACCAGGATGGAAATCCAGGGAGCGACACTTATGTATTAAAAATAAAATTATACTGGTAAAACACTAATATTACTTGTGTCTTTTCTTTCCGCCTATATTGAACAAAAACAACCCAATCTTTTTCATCAATGCCTTTGAATTTTGGATAATTTTTAAGATTTTCCTCCAAAGTGAGATCCCATCTATAAAATCTTTGAAACAATTGACAACGACCTTCCTTCCATTTCTTTGCAGTAGAAGCAAGTATGTAAGTTTTGTCACGCCCATAATCAACATTAAAATGGAGCTAACCATAAGAATAAAAATAGGTTAATAAAGCAAATGATAATCACCATAAAATTTATTTACAAAATATGTATTTGTTTATTAATGATACCTTTATCTTTGAATCATAAAACGATTCTTTTCTATCCATTGGAATATCCCTCCAACAATCAAACATTATGGGAAAGTCTTTAAACATTCTAACAAGTGTACCCAAATACCCGACTAACAAACTAGCAGCCGACCCTACTGCACGATGAGCCTTATCCCAATCAAGTATTATCCATGTTCCATCAGACTCTAATTTCGCAACCAAATCTTTGACACATAAACGTGTGTTTGAAATATAACCCTCTTCATCTATCACATAAAAAAGTAAACATATTTAGATTCAAATGTCTACCTATTGTTGTTTGGTATATAACAAACATGGACTTTCAAGCTGCAATACTATTTCGAGATGTTCAACTTACAACATCTAAAATAACAAATTTAGTCACAAAATAATGAATGAAATAAGTTACACAGAAGATGGAAAATAAATCCACTAAAATAAAAGAACACTAAATAGCCATGATAATTGTTAGTTTCATAATTTATGTAAAACATTTATATGTGGAAACTAAACATAAAGTATTTATATAGTTCTACCTCTACGAGTCCAACATGTTGATAATCACCTACAACAAAAATAATATTATGCATTTCAAGTAATCATGTTATGAATGTCTTACAAAGATGTTAGAAACTAAACATAAAATAATATTATGCATTTCAAGTAACCTTGTTTGTTATATACCAAGCAACAATAAATATTTGATTTGAATAATAATTAACCTTAATTTACTTACTAATAATATTTACATCCCAATACTCAGAACTAGCCACTCAAACAACATCTTTAGTCCCTTATTTGACCACAACACCTTCAACCTCGTCTTCTACAACAACATTTTCAGTCTCATCTCCATCCATAACATTTTCGGTCTCATCTTCTACCACAACATCTTCATCCTCATCTTATAACACAACATCTTCGATTGTAGTTTGGATTGACGGGGGGGGGGGGGGGGAGGGGTTATTGTAGTTTAGATTGGTGGTGGGGTTGTTTTAGTTTGGATTGGTGGTGGGTTTGTTGTAGTTTGGATTGGAAGAGAGGTTATTGATGATTTTTGAGTTATCATTGAACGTAGGCGCTTCTTGTTTACTTCAAGCTCTCCGGGTTGTACAAACCTTGGACGACCCTTCACAGACTAATTAAAATGCATCAATGAAACATGATTATAGCACATATATAATTAAAATGCATCAACGTTCTAGATTTATTCAATGTATCAGAATAAACAAATCTCAAAGCTAAGGATTTCATTTAGACACGTATCAAAAACCATATCCATCTGCCAATTTTCAAAACCATATCCATCTGCCAATTAATTAATATTATAATGAATGATTACATTTCACTTTAGTCACACCACAGAATTACATTTACCTTGTGAACAGTGACATTTCATCTTATCATGTTCACCCTTGTTTCTTAACATTTTCACTTTTTTTATTTTATTTTTCATCTTATCCCTGTCTTGGTCTAAATTGGCGTAACTCATTTTCTCTATCAATACTACATGCCATCTTTTTGTCCTCCAAAATGTTACTTTCCACCAATACATTTCTTTATTTTCAAAAGATAAAGTAAGTTGGATTCTCAACTATTGAGATTATTTAAGTATAATGATAAGAGCAATTATACTTAAACTCTTAAGTTGACAATGTGTAAAGAAATATTCCATTTCAATATTAATTTTTTTATCTAGCTTTAAAATAACTAATTTGTTTAAAGATATGGACAAATTTGTTTAAAGAACAAATAACCAACCAGTTTAAAGAACAAATTTGTTTAAGATGGGGACCAATTTTCAAATACATTCAAATATGGGGACCAATACTTTCAAATATGAGAATTTATTACTAACCGGTGATGGTTTTGAAGAAGACGAAGATGATTTGTAAAAGGATTGAGAGAGTTTACTAAGATTGAGAGCCCGCATCTTTTTCTGATTCTCTTCAATTGTTTTGCGGCGAATATCCTCATATGATGAATTCATGATTTCACAACACACTTCAACTACATGTATAGGTGATAAACAAGTCAGTACACGAAAATATAAATTATGACTACAACTTTCATATATATATATATATATATATATATATATATATATATATATATATATATATATATATATATATATATATATATATAGCATAAACAGAAATAGTAACATAAATTATGAATACAAATTTAGAGTAATAATGTCATATGTTGGTACTTCATTTATAATGATGAATCAAAATAAAAAGTAAGAATCTAATACATTAATTAGGGATAAGAGAAAAAAACATAAGTCTCACACGAGTTACAAACAAGCTAGACTTCTTATAAATAAAAAACTATATCTTAATTATTGTCATCATTTTTCGCTGAAGTTCCTGGATCATCATTAGAAAAAATAAGTTCCAAATTTTGTGTTGGATATGGCTCAATGGGTGTCATAATTTCATCATTTCCACCCATCTCATACAATTCTCTTGGCTTCAAATGAACAGGTATGCTCCATCCCTGTTCGCTCTCATCATCCACATAAAAAACCATCTGAGCTTCGGACGCTTGAATGTATGGTTCATTTTCTTCATGTTCCCGAGTATGTAGCAGTCTTGAAAAGTTTATAGAGGTAAAACCCAACTTATCTTTCTTAATGCCTCTTGGATTTGTGGTATTAGCCCATTCACATTTAAACATGGGTATTGTGAAGCCATCATAGGAAATCACATTAATATCTGTCAATCTTCCATAGTAAGGGACCCCTCCAAATCTTATTTGGGTATCACTATTGCTTGAATAACTCTGTGTCCCAAACATGCCAAAAACTCCATTATTTTGAGTTTTTAAATGATTTTCTCGTTCCAACGTTCGAAACTTGAACCCATTGACATTGAACGCGGTAAACCTTTTAATTATATTATAAGGGCCATGAGCAAGACTAATCATAACATCTTTATCTGGTCCATTAATGTTGTCAAGATTGTTGCAAATCTATACACGATACAACATTCAATTAGTCTTTTTATTATTAAAAAACAATTCAATACAAACATCTATCATTGTACGAAAACTCACACAATTGCGGAATCAATGAGCAAACTCTCTATGAACCTTCTTGTCTATCTCAGCAACACTTGTTTGACCGCGCCTCATTTGTTTCTGAGTAATACTTCGGAACTGCCTATTTGGTTATTCGATATTAGTTGTAAAAAAAATCCTAATACTGAAGATGAAACTACTTAAATGGAATAAAACTACTTACTTCAGATAGTCTTCAACTATTGGACAATTTGTTAAAACGTGTCTATGAGCCTGCGACTTTTCAATTGATGTTAAGGTGTAATAGGAAGATCCACCCACGGGTTTTCCAACTATACGAAATAATTTTGTTACGCATGAACCTGTTTGCATATCACCAATAAGGTCATCATCTACACGTCCAGGTTGATTCCATCTAGTCTCAATGTTGTCTAGATATCTTAAACAAAATGTAAGAATCTCTTCGAAACGGTATCCTTCTGCAATAGACTCTTCTGGTTTTGCCTTATTACATACATGCGATTTAAGTTTTCCCAAGTACCTATTATTGAACCACAATAGTATCGGTTATAAAAATCTACTTTCTAAGTTAATATAATTACAACAAAATCACATAGTTTACCTTTCAATTGGATACATCCACCGATAATGAACAGGACCTCCAACTTTAACTTCTTCGACAAGGTGAACAACCAAGTGAACCATAATAGTGAAGAATGAGGGAGTAAATAACATTTCCATGTGGCATAAAATGAGGACAATTTGGTTTTGCAATTTTTCCAAGTCTTCAATTTTCAATACCTTACTACATATTTGTCTAAAAAATGAGCATAACTCAATCAATATTGTTGAAATCTCATGAGGTAATGTTGGCATCATATAATCTTCTTGGCCAATCTCTAAATTTGATGCATTTGATATTTCATTAGCATGATTCCTATCAACTCCAAATGCATCGTTTATCATGTTCTGAATAGGATCTTCGACAATGATAGTATCTTCAACCATATTTAGAGTTGTATTAGGGGAGATAGTACTAAGTAGGTGTTGTACCCCAAAATTTTCCCTCCCACATTAAAGACCATGTGTCTCAAGAGGTTTCTTAATAATTTCAAGATTCTCAATTGGTCAAAAGGATTGAAGGTTTCACCAGACAAAGCCTCCTCTTGAACAATGGATCCTAGAACTAGGGTTTTGAGTTTCCCCAAGAAAAGTGGACTTCCAAGGCCTCAAGTGGACTTCATAGAGTCCTATATACCTTAAAGAATCCTCATGTCAAGTTTCAAATCTTTCCCAACAAGTTTGGTCAGTCAGATGCTCAGATACCTAAAAATCAGTTAACTTGGTCAAAAAGTCAACTGAGGTCAACTTTGGTCAACTCAGAGTCAAACTTCAAGATTTTTGGTCAACATCAATATTATGAGGTGAAATTCATCATTTGATCAAGATTTGATCATGATTCATCAAGGAAACCTCAGATCATCAAGAATCAGAAGTTGCTAAATTAGGGTTTTGTACAGGAAAAGTCAATTGAACGTTGACCAATCATAATTTTCACATACTTCATCAAAAATTTCCCATCCAAAAAGCTCATTTTAAAGGAAAATCAATTCTCTACAACTTTGTGTCTCACAGGCCAAGCCTAAAAATGCTTCATTTGGAAGGTATGAGCTAAAACATTATATGGCCTTTTGAAAGTCAACTTTTTCCAAAGCTCGTAATTTGAAAATGGTAAATGATATGGACATGGGACCAAAAGGGTTGATTATAGGACACTCTAAGCTTTCTAAAAAGTCCTCTAACACCTCCATGGCATTAAAATTGAGGAAGTTATGCATTTCCAAAGTTGGGAAATTTTCAAGGGGTATATGAAGCAAAAAGGGTCTAAAATCAAGATTTTGTCAAATGGGCCCATAATATTGCAACCCAAACTTGAAGATGAAGTCATGCACGACCTAATGATCAATTATTCTGATTTTTATCATTTATTTTATATTATTTTGGATTTTAATTATTAAAATTCAATTTTAATAGAAATAAAATATGAAAATCAAATATTTGATCTCATAACTTATTTTGGGATCAAATATATGGTATTCAAAGTGATTGCAATCATCCAAATTCGTGAAAAATCATTATGGTATGAGAATATTTGATTTTTTTGACAAAAATAGTAAGGATGTTTCTTCATGATCAAGTAACACCAAAATGCACCCAAGGCCCAACTTTTTCTTGACCTAATTCATTACTATATGTACACAACAACAAAACAAGGCTAGGATACGATTTTTAGAGGCAAGAGTTCATCTTCAAGGTTTCAAAAATTCTTCAAAAAATTCAAATTTGGATTCCAAGCTTTGGGCTTCTTTCAAGCAATTTAAAGGTTGCAAATGAATCTTTGAGGCTTCCATGACGTATCCAATCATCAATAGCATCAAAATCATTCAAGAATGCATAAACTGATTCAATATTTTTTGTTTTTTTTGTGAATTTTGATTTCTTACATAAACATGATATAAATTGTATTTGACCTTGGATTCTTGTTTGTTTTGAAGTGTAGATTCTTTTTGGTTTGTTTGTTTGAAGTTTCATTGCAGGGATCGATTTATGCCATTGTTAGGGTTTTGGAAGTTCAAATTTGGGGGTCTTAGCTCAAGGCGATTTCACACGAAATTAATACTATATTTGGACTTAAGAGACTTATTTTAGTTGATTATGGTGTTTGGAATAAATTTATATTGCGTAATATGATAATTTGTGTATGCATGACATGTAGTGACGAACAAAATTTGTCACTACAAGCTTTAGCGACAGACGACTGTAGTTAGAAGCTAACTGGACAGTTCTGTGAAGAAAATGAAGCCAGCGCGCGTTTTCCAGAAATTTGAATCTTCTTTTATTTTATAATCAATTTGTTTGTATTATATGTCATAGGTGCGCTGGTGGCCCAATGGTTTTGGTGCGCACGTATGACCCTTGGGGCCTGGGTTCGATCCCAGGTTCCCTTTTTTTTTATATTTCGTTTCTTTTTTTCAGGTTTAAAATATAATACATTTTGCCCAGTAGATTCACCAAAGGCGCATGCAGCCTGGTGATAAAGTGTTTGTGCTTTGAGGTAAGGGTGGTGGGTTCGATCCCAGCCACCACCATTATTTTAAAGTTATTTCTTTGTTTATTATATTTTATTAACTAATTAAACAAACAATTAACTCTTAATTATAATTAATTTAAAATAACTAACCTCCATTAACTTTTTAAAAAAAAAAACAATTCCATAAATAATTTTTAATTACTTTTTAATAATATTTATTTTCTTAAAATTTTAATTTTAGTTTTTTTCTTAATTCATGATTAATTTAGTAATTATGTTTAAATTAATTCTAATAAACCCTAAAAAAATTTAAAAACCTAATTTTTGTTCATGCTAACCCTAATTTTCAAACTTGATTTTTTTAAACCTAATTTTCTAAAATATTTAAACCCTAATTTCTTTTTCAATTACTTTATTTATTTTTATTTAGAAAATTGTATAGATTTATTCTTATATAATTTATTTTTTTCGTTCGATCATGTAATTGTTTCCCTTATGTAATAGCTTAGGTTTAAATTTCCGCATTTTATTTTTTGTAATCCCTCCAAAAACTGTATCCCTCTCCCCTGATGTAATAGCGTAGGATCTTTAATTTCCGTTTTTAATTTTTGCAAATATAACTGCGTGGTTAGTAACTAGGGTGTGAAAAGAAATAATTGAATAAAAGGGCTTAGAAAATTAAATTCAAGATATATATCTGAAAACAATCACTCGCACACGTAAGTCGATCGTTCTACGATCGCCATCTGCACCTCCTAGGGTTTCCCCTCTTGGTTGCCTTCTTTAATATGGTCAAGTCCCTCGAACGTAGGGGTGTCTTAAGCAAATGTCCCTACAAAATAAATCATCAAGTCCCTTCAAAGTTCATAAGATCATAGTCCCTTCGAAGTTGCCTACGAAATAAATGATCTTGTCCCTCGATGACCCTATGAAAAAGATGATGATAGTCTCTACGAATTTCTAAAGATACCACTACAAGTTGCCTTCATTGACCATACGATGACCCTACGTCTGTCCCTTAATACATCTAAGGTAATGACTACCTGTCACACCCCAAATTTTCCCTCTTCCTTTTAAGCATCATATCATAGCATATTCATCATACTCATATCATTTCCTCAGCATCCTAGCATGGAAAGATGAAGCATAACATACCTCATGTCCTAGCATCAGCATATGGTCATCTGTGGAGTTCCCAGAAGCATTTCAAGCCATGACAAGGGTCCCAATGAGTTTGTACAAGTTCTATGGTGATTCTACACTCCATTTGCAAGAGCAAGTCCATTGGCAAAAGCTTAGAAGATTGCATGATCATCAGGGATCTCAGGACAAGGCAAAGCTCCTATGCAGTGCACCCAAATTAGGGTTTGGGATTCAAGTACCATAGTCTCACAACTTTGGCCATTTCTTGTGGGCCAAGTCTTCTACATGTTAATAGGATCCTATGTGTCAAATTTCATGAGAAAATTCCATGTGGAAGTCAGTCAAGGCCTCAGTTGCTTGCAGATGAAGGAAAAAGTCAACAGAGCCCATAAAAAGTCAATTGTGCAATTTCAAGGGGTCCAACCCAAATATTTTGGCCAAGAGGGGTCCTTACAATGTTATAAGAGGTTTGGAATGCCTAAAGTTCAAGAATCATGGAGATTTGAGGGGTTTTGCAAAAATGGTACAAAGTTGGTTTTTGAAATTTTGCAAATTTGGCAACTTTGGCCCTAATCTTCAAATGGCCTTAATATGATAAAAAATTCTCCGAATGGACCAAAGTCAAACATGAAAGTTGGAGAGTAAGGGCTTCTATTTTTAAAAAGTACAAGTGCGTTTTCACCGGATTTACCAATCTCCCTCTAGCTAATTCGAAAATTCCTCTCATCTAGGCCAAAAATCACTTTTCCAAAAGTGCATCATGTGCAAGAAGGCTCCAATCTTGATTTTTGTGAATTGGTTCAGGCCCAAACTTGTTTCTAACTTGAAATACATTGCCTTAAGACCAATTTTATCCAAAAAAATAGTCATTTTCATACACTTTTGAAAACTCCCTCCAAAACACTCCAATTTGCAAAATTCATGAATTAAGTGTGAGGGGTTGATCTAAGGGCCAGGAGTGAATGGATTTGGATCAAGGGTGGAGAATAGAACTTACACTTTCTGAAAGGCCCAAGGAAGCATGAGGGAAGCATGCATATCTCACTAAGTGCATAATTTGCATATTCACACTTTTCTCATTCAATTTTCGTGCACTTTTGATCACACTTTCAGCACTCACTCTAAACATCATTCCAAGGGGAATAAAGCAAAAAACCAGATCTGAATCTCTCTCATTCTCTCATTCTCAACCTTCTTGCATTTTTGCATTTTGCTTCATATCTCTCCATTCCCTTACATTCTCCACAAATCTCTTCCATATTCTTGATCAGTGAATCATCTGGATCAAGAATCATCCACTCATTCAAGCTTAGAACACAGAATTGGAGGTTCACCATTTCAAAGCCTCTTGTGTTGAGATCTCAGATCCAAGCTATTTCAAGACCTTAGATGCATTTTTTTGCATCTAAGAAGTAAGAGGAGTGATTTGCACGGGTTATCTGGTTTTCTATTTCAACATTTCGAGATCTCCATCTCAGGTATGGCTTGAAACTTTTTGTTCTGGAAATGGAATTTAATTGTTGCTTTGCGTTCCTTGTTCTTCCCTGATCATGCTGCACTTCGTAGATTTGATTTTAGTGCATTGTATTGAAAGTTATGTGCATTTAAAGTTTAATGATCAATGTTGTTTTGCTTCGATCCGGCCGATCCTTTGAGTTTTAGCCATTTTTGATGTCATATTTGGATTCAGTGATGTCGAGTTAGTCAATTTGGACTATTGGTTCGCATTATTTGATGAATTTTTGCCTCTGGTTTGGTCTCCAGTGCCGGAGTTCTAACTCCGGTCACCGGAATTTGTCTTGTAAATTCCATTGGAGAAGATGAACCACAACCCTTGGATCTGCAATCCAGCGCCTCCTATGCTGCCACGTGTCCATTTATTTGCTCCATTTCTATTATAAAATTTATGTTTTAATTTAATGCAGCGTGTGTGTGTGTGCATTGTAAGTTTCGTGAGCTTTCCCAAGGACAGCCAATCCCAGCGTGTTATAATGCCACCTCAATTAATGAGGTGGTCATTCACGGCCATCCGATCCATCGTGCGCACCAGCCTTTTTCTAACTTTATTCAATTTAATTCAGTAAATACCACCTTAAGACTCACGCACCATCAGCGCCAGCTTGGGCCCTTCAACGCGCTATCCACACCCCATCCATCCAGCCCATTCCAGTTTCACACGCGTCCAGCATTACTTCATACACCCTTCCTTCTATTCATTTTATTTCTTTTTTTCCTTTTATTTTCATTTAATCCAGTTAGCTTTTAATTCATTAAAAATAGTTTTATTCATCCAAAAATTCCCAAAAAATCCTGAATGTTCTTTTGAGTCTCTAGTTTTTTATCATATTTTTATTTTATTTTTTTTCATTGATCCACGTGTCAGAATTAATTCTCCATTGCACCTAGCTTCTTTTACTTCATTTCTTGACCAGTCTGCCTTGTCCAATTTCCATAGTCTTCAATATTTGGAGTTTTGATCCCATTCTTTTTGCTTTGTGTTCCTAAGATCTTGTACTTTTCATGTGATTTTTCTCTGAATATTTAGAAATTTATTTCCTGAGTTTTGGTCTGGTAACTTGTGATGTAAGTTTTCTGTCCTAACTTGTGTTCTTGCCTCCATTTGACTTAGTTCCTTTCTGAATCTTTGCAAATACTTTTGGCTGGTTGATATAACATGGTTGAGAATCATTTGGTTTCAATTGTGGAATTTTTAGATGGCTGGTTGATTTATTGTGGATTTTATCTTGAACCTTGTCCCGTTTTGCTTCCTTTGAACCTTTAAGTCTCTCATAAGCCTAAAAAACCACTTGTGCCCATTTCTTCTTCTCATTTGGGGTTCCTTTGGGGTGTGGGTACCTTCCTGGTCCTAGGATAGGTCTTGTGTCTTCTGAATTTTTGAGTTTTCTTCTTCTTTAGGTCATTTGATTCTTTAAGTGTTTTAACTCCATCTTTTGGTTTCTCTTGCTCCCATTTGGCATTGTTTGGTCTTGTATCTTGTTTCTCTTCATCTTGCTGGCTTCCTAAGCCATTTTTAATCTCATTTTGGTTCTGGTCTTGAGCTTTGTGTTTTTATTTTGGGCATTTTGTTTTGCATATCTCATAAGTGTGCATTTGTTTTCATATGTATTCATGTTGCACCTCTTGTCTCATAAGTCTCTTCTCCTCATTTCTTTGAGTTGCATTTGCATTGTGCATTTGTTCATATCATGCCACTTCTGATTGTGTGATGTTAGCATGTTATCTTGCTCATTTTGTTCATTTATGTGCATACTAACCTTGCAGGGGCTATGGTAAGTGTGAGATGTGGGAACTAAGTTCCACATCTCCGATTCTCATCTCTTCCTCTTATGTTTATGTGAACTAACCATTTTTTGTTGGGCTTAGGCCTTTCTCATCCCTTCTTCTATCTTCTTCTCTTCTTCTTTCCTTCTTCATTAGGATAGAAACCTCACTAACCCTTAGGACATCCATGCATGTTAACACTTAGGACTATTTTAGTTCCCCTTTAGAATTTTTCCTTTGAGATCCTTTGGTGCTCTCTCTTCTCATCTTCAAACTCATTTCTAATTCACTTAATAAAGGTTGAGTACTTTCATGTGACATGAGACTTTGCTATGAGATGCTTGCACGCGTTCCGTTTCGGGGCGAGGTGTGAGTTATCACTCGTGGTGGATAGGTCTTAGCATGAGTACCTCATAAAGAAAAAGCTAAAAAACACTTCTTAACCAAAAAACCACAAAAATACTTAATAATGGTAATAGGCCAGTGTGCTTAAGCCTTCACTTGTGGGACTAGCTTTGGGGATTTCCTCCATAGATAGGTGTGCCTCTTGCGCATTCCATTTCGGGATGATGTGAGACGTACACATCCCATTGAGTAAGACTTAGGTACACTTACCTATGCAAACTTTCACTCATAAAAGCTTCTAAAAAACACCAAACAAACAATAAGCGTCTTGCCTTCGGGAATTCTTTTCTCATCTCCCTCGCTCCGTACGCGAACTTGCTCCTACTTGTCACTTTGCAAGACGGTTACGCACTCGTCGTCCGAGTCTGCAACACCTGAGCAATGGAATAGGCAGTTCAAGCCTTTAATTCACAAGCAATTTTCCTTTGTTACCCCTAGTTAGGGGAACTACGGCGTCTCTGATCCTCATTATCTTGATGAGGTACGTAGGCAGCGGGGTAGGGCCCGTTCGAGCACAATCTTTATTTTCCCTACATTTTTTCTCTTTGTTCTCTTATTCAATTCTTTTCCCAGTTCCAGTTTCTTTTCATTTTCTTTTGTTGCTGCAGTTTTCATACCCTCACCCTTTGAAATAGTTCTTTGCAAGCATGGATCCCGTCGGGTACGGCGGACGATATGGGTGCTAATACCTTACCAGGTCGTAACCGACTCCCGAACTCAGTCTCTTTGGTTCGTAGGACCTGTGTCCTTCCTCTTTCTTTCTTCTGGTTTGTGCAACATTACCATTCCCTTTCTTCGGGATAAAAATGCCTGGATGGCGACTCTATTCTTTTTTCCGCGCCACTTTCGCGTTTGTACCAGGATGGAAATCCGGGGAGCGACAGCTGGCGACTCTGCTGGGGACCGAACCCAGAGTCTCTAGTTCCCCTGTGAGTCTCTCCTAGCGCTTGTGTGTTGCTGTTTCATTGGGTGATGTTTGTTTGCTGTGGCTTGTTATATTTTATTGTTGTTGTTTACAGCTTTATTTACAGCTTTATTTATAGTTTTCGGTATTTATTTTCCGCATCATGTATATCATACTGGACTGTCTGGACTGGTTTTCTGTTTGGTGGGCTTGGGGGATATTGTATCTGAGAGATAAGCCAAGTACCCGGCTTGAATACACCCTAGGATTAGAGTGGATATATTGTACTCGCATGTGACATGATGAGTGGCAGTGTGTTTCACGCCCAGATTGCGACCGTCTTGGAAATATCTTGTGTGGGGATTTCCTCCACTTCGGGATAGGACCTTGATAGTTATGTGCATCTGGGGACCGATCATTGAGAACTTTTGTGTAAACAACCCTCTCCAGTGGTGGCAGTGGCAGACCACATTTTGTGGCAAACCCATTCGCACCCGAGGGTCCACTGGGGACTCGCATAGGATGGCCTGGTTCTCTTATAAGAACTCAGTCAAAGCATCTGGTCGTATGACACTAGTATTGTATCCTACGGGCTGAATGTACTACTGTTTCTCGATTTCAGCGCTTGAATCTGGGGACTTATAAGGGATGCTTGTTTTTCCCGGACTCAGCTGAGGCCTCCCTGCGTAGTACATAATGCCTAACCGATTCCCTGATTTGGTCATGAACCATTTCTCGGAAATGGTGAAAGTATTATTGTTATTCGGCTTTGAGAGTCTGTGATGTTTGACCCGGAGCACACCTGTGAGATTGGGAATGGGTTTACAGGTTTGCAGGAACCCTTGACCTCATCATACCCTTGTTACCAGTACAGTTCCACGTTCTGATTCAGTTACTTTGGTTCCGGAGTTCTGGTTTTCTTGTTCTGGTATTCTTGATACTGTGGTCCTGAGATCTTCAGAGAGTTGTAATTATCAGAGAGTATGACTCAGTGTACTTTTGGTTTGCCAGTTATTCAGAGGGGCCCTTGTCAGTGTCCAGATTCCAGACAGTCCCAGATGACCATATGTCTTTGCATTTGCATATGCATTGCATCATTAATCATTTTTTTGTTTTCATTCACATGTTCATATCTCTGCTTCCAATTCCGGTATCCTCTTCAACGATGGAAGATCCTCGCAAGCAGAATATTCACTTTAAGTTCTTTGACACCAAGGTTGGCTTGCTGAAGAAGATGGTAAAGCTGATTACACCCAACCAGGTGGAGAGATTCAGGAAAGCTTACGGTAGTATTCTTGATGTGGTGGTAGAGCTAGATCCTTCTGAGAGGAGTGCCATTCATACCTTGCTTCAGTATTACGATCCTCAGCTCCGGTGCTTCACGTTTCCTGATTTTCTGCTAGGTCCTTTGCTGGAGGAGTATGCTCTGATCCTGGGTGTGCCGGTTCGAGACTAGGTTCCTTTCAATTCTGAGATGAGTAGACCTGCACCTGAGGCTATTGATAAGGCTCTTTATTTGAGCCCTTCTGCTGTGAAGTCTTTGACCATCATTAAAGGAGGTGTGCCTGGGTTTTCTTTGGAGGCTCTGGTAAAGAAGGCGGAAGAATTGGCTGTTGAAGAAGAATGGGATGATGTCTGTGCTATCTTGGCTCTTTCTATCTATGGAATTATCTTGTTTGCTGATATGGAGAAGTTCATAGATATGAATGCCATACATCTCTTTTTGCTGAAGAATCCTGTGCCTACCCTGCTCAGAGATTTGTATTACTCAGTGCATTACAAGACTGAGAAGAAGAGGGGAGGTTTGGTTCGTTGTTGCGCTCCTTTATTTCACATGTGGTTCATGAGGCATCTGCCTAGTACTGGAGTGTTTAGTGATCACACCTTGGTATGGGCTCAGAAGTTGGAAAAGTTGCTTGCCAAGGATGTCAGGTGGATTACTCAAAGGCTGCAAGGTGCACGATTCATTACTAGCTGTGGGAGTTATCTTAGTGTACCTTTGTTGGGAGTAACTGGAGGGATCAATTACAATCCAATCTTGTTAAGAAGACAATTGGGATATGCCTTGAGAGAGGTTCCAGAAGAATTGAAGTTGACCCCTATTTTCTACTTCCCAGTGAAAGACAATATGCCCTTGGTGAGGAAGGTTGCTGGAGCATGGAAGTGCATTAAGGGAGAAGGGATAGCTAGTTTCGGAAAGTGCAACAATCAGACATTCCCAGAGTATGAAGCTTGGTTGAAAGACAGAGCCAAAAGAGTTTTGTTGCCATTCTCATCACCAGTTCCTCCAGTTGCTGAGTCCATTGACACCGTGTCTTTGGAGGAGTTCAAGAAGTTGGAAGCCCAGTTGCATGCAGTTAGAGTTGAAAATACTGAGATGGTAAGCCTGTACCATCATGCCAACAGGGCCAAGATTGAAGCTGAAGAGAAGTTGCTGAAGATACAGACTACCTTGGAGGCCAAGGAGAAGGACTTTGCTGGTAGAGAAGCACATTTCCACAGGTTAGGGATGATGGAAGCCCAAAGAGAAGCTGAGCGCAAGAAGAATTCCAAGACCCTCAAAGATGCTCGTCAGTCTATTGTCTGGTTGCAGGGATAGAGAGAGCAAGAGATGAAACAATATAAGGAAAAAGAAGAGTTCTTTGAAGTGTAGATGGCCTACAAAAAAGAAGAGGTGGAGCAAGTCCACAAGATTCGCAGAGAGAAGACTCAGCAGCTAGCAGATAGTCAGCAAGCCCTCGAAGCAGCCCTTGAAGACCTTAGGTTGATGGCTGGAGTCAAGAGGGTCAGGTCTGATAGGGGGTTTAGTGATGGAGCTTCAGGGTCCTCAGGCGGTGGTTTTGCTTCTTAGTTTGCTTTTCTTGTATCTGGATTACCTACAGGCATGTTGTAGGAGTCCTAGCTGTTTGTTTTTCCTTTGTAAGAACTTGTACCCTACGGGGAATTCTGTTTTATGTGCCTAATAGGCTGATTTATGTTATGGCTTTTTCCATTATTTCTTGGTTTGCTTGCTGTTATGGTTTGAATGTGGTTCTTCGCGAAGGTTTCTGAAAGTCGAGGATCAGTTCCCATCTGGTTTTCTTTGCTAAATACCGGAACCGGGGCATGAGTGACCTGGGATTGGAAACATAAACAACTGAATTGCATACATATAACCTGTTTGTTGTTTTGCAGGGAGTGTCTCAATTACTAACGTGTTTTGTGTTTCAGGCACTATAGCTCCCCGGAAAGTTCGGGAACAACCAGCAGTGCATAGATATCCAACCAAGATTAACAGAGAACAAGCCATGGACCAGATGCAAGCGGACTTGGCAGATTTGAGATTGAGAATGGATAACTTTATGACAGACATGGCCAGCATGGGGCAAAACCAAGAGCGTCTGCGGGAGATGATTGAGAACAGTCAACCCAGGAACACTGCTGCTGCTGCTACTGCTGATAATCGTACCGGTGCGGGCGCACGTCAGGTTAAAATCCCCATTGCTCAGCCAGGAGTGACGATAATCAATGATGGGTTGAATAACATTCAGATGGATAATCATGATGACCAGTTCACTCTACTTGATGAAGCTGAAGGTCAAGGTGTTGAGATGAACAAGAGGTTCGAAGAGATGGCTGAGAAAATCAGAGTTATTCAGTCCCAGAGTTCTTTGGGATTTGATATAACAGATTTGGGCTTGGTTCCTGGGGTCAGGATCCCATACAAGTTCAAAGTTCCAACCTTTGAGAAGTATAATGGCACGGCATGCCCGAAGACCCATCTGCAATCATTTGTTGGGAGAATTATTGCTCACACGGATGATGAGAAACTCTGGATGTATTATTTTCAAGACAGCTTGGTTGGAGCTTCGCTGGAATGGTACATGAAGCTCAGTAGAGTTAATATCAAGAGTTGGAAGGATCTAGCTGAAGCCTTTGTGAGGCAGTATCAATATAACATGGACATGGCTCCGAACCGCACGCAGTTGCAGCACATGGCTCAGACAGCTAAAGAAGGCTTCAAAGAGTATGCACAGAGGTGGCGCCAGCTCGCTGCCCGAGTTCAACCACTTCTATTAGAGAACGAAATGGCCGACATGTTTATGGGTACTCTGCAGGGTGTTTTTCTTGAAAGACTGGCGTCTAGTTCTGCTACTAAGTTCAACGATATTGTCATTGCTGGAGAAAGAGTTGAAACATTGCTGAAGATGGGGAAGATACAAGATCCTAGTGCTAGCAGTTCAAACGGAGCGAGGAAAGCTTTCAGTGGACCTCCTAGAAGGCGAGAGGGCGAGACAAACGCTGTATTTGGCCGAGGTCGGGGCCGTGGTTATAGAAGACCCTACGAACATGTGGCAGCAGTCACAATTCCTTCAGCTCCAGTACAACAGATGTTACCTCTTCCACCTCAACAACATCAACAACAACAACCTCGTACCAACTATCAGCAGAGACCGTATCAGCTGAGGCAAACTCGCCCGGCTAATAGGGTGATTGAGGCTATCCCGATTATGCTGCCTTACTTCCAATACTGCTAGATTTGAACCTGATTCAGCTGAGAACTTTGGCACCACCACCTCCTGGAGAGCTTCCAATGGGTTATGATGTCAACGCGCGATGCGCTTTCCACTCTGGAGCACCCGGGCACTCGACTGAGAAGTGCAGGGCTTTGCATCACAAGGTTCAGGATCTTGTAGACTCTAAAGCAATCAACTTTGCGCCACCGCCGAATGTTAACTCGAACCCTATGCCTAATCATGGAGGGGCAAGAGTCAATGTTGTTGAGGGTGGTGATAAGTTGAGCCTTGTGCTGAGTATTGATGAAGTAAAGACTCCTTTGAAGGTAGTAAAGAGAGACTGCTGGATGGTCAAGTGTTTCCTGGTTGTTGTCTTGGTTGTGAAGACTGTATGAATGCTGAGAATGGCTGTGAAAAATTGAAGATGGGTTTGCAGGGTTTGATTGATGATGGATCCTTGCAGTTCAGTAAAGTTGGTAATGATAAGGCTGATGATGTGTCAACAATTACTATTTTCTATGATGAAGCTGACATGCCTGTCAGAAGAGAGCCGGTTACAATCTATACTCCTCAGATTAGTCCCGTGACTATCACCGTACCTGGGCCTGTTCCGTACATAGACGATAAAGCCATTCCTTGGCATTATGGCTCAGATGTACATGTAGCTGGACAGAAGATTGAGAGCAAAGTTGTTGCTGAAGACCCGACTGTAGAGAATGTCGGAGGAGTTGGGGGTTTCACCAGAAGTGGTCGTTTGTTCGCTCCCCCTGTGCTGAGAGGGGATCCTGAGGCCGAGGCTTCGTCCAGAGCCAAAGGAAAGCATGTTGTGAATGATGAACCAACTACTCCTGTTGCTGGGCAGGGTACGTTTGAAAAAGAGGTCAAGGAATTCATGAGAATTATAAAGAAGAATGACTACAAGGTGGTTGATCAACTGAACCAGACGCCTTCAAAGATATCCATCTTGTCACTGCTGATGTGCTCTCCCGCACACCGAGAGGCCTTACTGAAAGTCCTGCAAATGGCTTACGTTCCTCAGGAGATCACTGTCAACCAACTTGAGGCTGTTGTTGGAAGTGTCAATGCAAGCCATGGTCTAGGCTTCACTGACAGAGACCTCACTTCGGAGGGCAGAAACCACAACAAAGCACTACACATCACGATGGAGTGCAAGGACGCTGTGCTATCTCATGTACTTGTAGACACAGGCTCTTCCTTGAATGTGCTTCCGAAGAAGGCACTGATGAAGCTAAATGTTGATGGGATAATCCTGAGGCCAAGCGATCTGATTGTCAAGGCGTTTGATGGCTCAAGAAGATCAGTTTTCGGAGAGGTTGAGCTGCCCGTCAAGATAGGCTCTCAGGTCTTCAAAAGTGTTTTCTATGTCATGGATATCCAGCCGGCATATAGTTGTTTGTTGGGAAGGCCGTGGATACATGATGCTGGGGCTGTTACTTCAACCCTACATCAGAAGCTTAAATATGTGGTGGACGGCCAAGTCATCACAGTCTGTGGAGAGGAGGACATATTCATCAGTCATTTGTCGATGTTCAAGTACGTAGAGATGGATGGGGAAATCCATGAAACTTTATGCCAAGCTTTCGAAGCAGTCAACGCCAGCATATTGACTCCTGTAGAGAAGAACATTGAGAAGGAGGGTACATCCATCCATTCCTACAGAGAAGCAAAAGAGGTTGTTCAATCAGGCAGTGCCCAAGGCTGGGGCAAGCTGTTGGAGCTGGAAAAGAAAGATGATAAGTTTGGCTTAGGGTATCAGCCTGGTGGATCAGCTTCAAGTGGTAAGGCTATCACGTTTACAAGCGCTGGATTGCTCGACCGCAATCAGATCTGTACAGCAAGCCAAGATGGGGATGATGACGGCGACTGGGATAATTGGATCCACCCGTGTGCGCCCGGCGAGGAGTTAGGAAATTAGTCTGCAGAAGACATTGTTCAAGTCACCTGGCTTTTAGAGTAATTATTTTGTTTCCTTTTATTAGCATACTGCATTGTCAAATCCAGCATTCTGCCCAAGATGCTTGGATCCATTGTATTGGTCCCCCATGTTTTGTATTGCATCGTTATTTTGCTATGAAATAAAAGGACATTTTCAGACAAACTGTGTTCCCTGTCTTTGTTTTTAAACTTTTTCACAAAAATATAAAAATGGCAATGTGATTTCCTTTTTGTTTTGTGTTAGCGTCTCTTTTTCAAAATAAGCAGATTCTGAATAAGCACATCATCTGTGCAGTGTTGATCATTCGGATTCCACGGATAACGTTCCTGCTATGACTATGCATGACTTTGATAATCCAGTCTACCAAGCTGATGAAGGGGTTGAGGAAGACTGCGACCTCCCTAAAGAATTGGCCAGATTGTTGAAACAAGAGGAACGGGTTATTCAGCCTCATCAAGAGGAGATTGAGATCATCAACATTGGCAGTGAAGATGCAAAGAAGGAAATCAAGATTGGGGTCAGTCTGCAGGCCCACGTCAAGAAAGAGCTAATCAGTATGCTGAAGGAGTATGTAGATATCTTTGCTTGGTCATATCAAGATATGCCAGGTTTAGATACCGACATCGTGATGCATAAGCTATCCCTGAGAGAGGATTGTCCCCCTGTGAAACAAAAATTGAGAAGAACTCGTCCTGACATGGCGATGAAGATCAAAGATGAGGTTCAGAAGCAATGGGATGCCGGTTTCCTTGCTGTGACTAGTTACCCACCTTGGGTAGCTAACATTGTACCTGTACCTAAGAAGGACGGCAAGGTCCGGATGTGCGTTGACTACCGGGATTTGAATAGAGCAAGCCCAAAAGATGACTTTTCGTTGCCACACATTGACGTGTTGGTAGACAATACTGCTCAATTCTCGGTGTTTTCCTTCATGGATGGCTTCTCCGGATATAATCAGATTAAGATGGCGCCGGAAGACATGGAGAAGACAACGTTCATTACCCCGTGGGGTACATTCTGCTATAAGGTCATGCCCTTTGGTTTGAAGAATGTCGGGGCAACTTATCAACGGGCGATGGTCACATTGTTCCATGACATGATCCACAAGGAGATTGAATGTTATGTGGACGATATGATTGCTAAGTCCCGCGACAAAGAGGAACATCTGGTCAACCTGAAGAAGCTTTTTGATAGACTGATCAAGTACAAGCTGAGGTTGAACCCGAACAAGTGCACTTTCGGAGTGCATTCCGGGAAACTGCTGGGTTTCATTGTTAGTCAAAGAGGAATTGAGGTAGATCCTGCTAAAGTAAAAGCTATCCAAGATATGCCTGCACCGAAGACAGAAAAATAAGTGCGCGGGTTTTTAGGGAGGTTGAACTACATTTCTCGGTTCATATCTCATCTAACTGCCACGTGCGAACCAATATTCAAATTGCTAAGAAAAGAGCAAACGGTCAGGTGGAACGATGACTGCCAAAGAGCTTTCGACAAAATAAAAGAATATTTGCAGGAGCCTCCAATTCTTATGCCTCTAGTGGAAGGAAGACCATTAATCATGTACTTGACCGTGCTAGAAGGGTCAATGGGGTGTGTGCTAGGCCAGCATGACGAGTCTGGTCGAAAAGAGTACACCATTTATTACCTTAGCAAAAAGTTTACCGACTATGAATCCCGATATTCACTGCTCGAGAAAACTTTTTGCGCTTTGGTATGGGTTGCTCGCCGACTGAGACAGTACATGTTGACTCATACCACATTGCTCATTTCCAAGATGGATCCTGTCAAGTACATCTTTGAGAAACCAGCGTTGACCGGAAGGGTTGCTAGGTGGCAGATGATTTTAACTGAATACGACATCCAGTATACTTCTCAGAAAACCATCAAGGGAAGTGTATTGTCGGATTACCTTGCACAGCAACCTCTTGAAGATGATTATCAACCAATGAAGTTTGATTTCCCTGATGAGGACATCATGTACCTCAAAGCGAACGATTATGAGGAACCACTTCCGGAGGAGGGGCCAGACCCTGAATCCAAATGGAAGTTGATGTTTGATGGGGCAGTCAATATCAATGGTCGTGGAGTTGGTGTCGTACTTATTACTCCTGAAGGTGCTCACTTACCCTTCGCTGCCAGAATTACTTTTGGCTGCACCAAAATGAAGCGGAGTACGAGGCGTGTATAATGGGAATAGAGGAGGCAATTAATCTTCGGATTAAGAACCTCGATATATTCGGAGATTCAGCCCTCGTAATTAACCAAGTTACCGGCAAGTGGTATACGCATCAAGAGAATCTAATTCCATACAGGGATTATGCTAGAAAACTGTTGACGTTCTTCACAACAGTTAAACTTCAATACATACCACGTGATGAAAATCAGGTTGCCGACGCATTGGCCACTCTCTCTTCGTCAATCAAAGTCTTGTGTTGGAATTATGTGCCCAGAATTGATATATCCAGGCTTGACGCTCCAGCTCATGCTTTCTCTGTAGACGCCGTGTCTGACGAGAAACCTTGGTATTTTGATATCAAGTTATTCCTGGAAAAGCAAGAATACCCAACTGGGGCATCTTCCAATGACAAGAAGACCTTGAGGCGACTTGCTGCTAGATTCCTCTTAAACACAGACGGGGTTTTGTACAAGAGAAACTTCGACATGGTCTTGCTCAGATGCGTGGATAGACACGAAGCAAGCCTGTTGATGCAGGAAGTCCACGAAGGATCTTTCGGTACCCATGCAGGAGGGCATGCTATGGCGAAGAAATTGTTGAGATCAGGGTATTACTGGATGACAATGGATGCAGACTGTTGTTCATTCGCTCGTAAATGCCACAAGTGCCAAATATATGCAGACAAAGTACATGTTCCTCCTAGCCCACTCAACGTCATGTCATCTCCTTGGCCCTTTTCTATGTGGGGCATTGACATGATCGGGAAGATCGAGCCAACTGCTTCAAATGGTCATCGCTTCATCCTGGTCGCGATTGATTACTTTACCAAATGGGTAGAAGCAGCGTCTTATGCCAACGTCACTCGTCAAGTGGTGGCAAGATTTCTGAAAAGGGATATCATATGCAGATACGGAGTGCCCAAAAGGATCATTACTGATAATGGTTCTAATCTCAACAACAAGATGATGGCAGACTTGTGTCGGGACTTCAAAATTCAGCATCACAATTCTTCTCCTTAGCGACCAAAGATGAATGGTGTGGTAGAGGCAGCAAACAAGAATATCAAGAAGATTGTGCAGAAAATGGTTGTCACCTACAAAGATTGGCATGAGATGTTACCGTTTTCTTTACATGGGTACCGAACGTCAGTCAGGACGTCAACAGGGGCAACTCCCTTCTCTCTGGTGTATGGCATGGAAGCAGTCCTGCCTGTTGAAGTAGAGATTCCTTCACGGCGCGTGATGATGGATGTCAAGCTCGATGAGGCTGAATGGGTGTGTGCTCGTTACAATCAGCTATGTCTAATTGAGGAAAAGAGATTAGCGGCTATTTGTCATGGTCAGCTTTATCAGAGGAGAATGAAGCGTGCATTCGACCAACGAGTATGTACTCGAGAATATCAAGTGGGAGAGCTTGTATTGAAGAGGATCGTTCCTCCAGGTTCAGATCACAAGGGCAAGTGGACCCCAAACTACGAAGGACCATTCATAGTGAAGAAAGTTTTCTCAGGAGGAGCACTGATGCTCACCACTATGGATGGAGATGACTTCCAGTCCCCTGTTAACTCGGACACAGTTAAAAAATACTTCGCATAAAGAGACCCGCTGGACACAAAAACAGAATTATAGTCCAAGCAAAAAAGGGTATCCCGTGGATTGAAAACCCGAAAGGGCGATCCACGCAAAACAAGGGAATAAGCGAACAACTGCGATCCGAGTTATCTGAACCACATCATCGTTTCGTATAACTTGACAATATCAGAAGGATAGGAAACAGTCCCCTCATCTTCTCAGAAAGCCAAAGCAGAATGGAGAGTCTCGAAGACATGCAGGTCATAGCAGAAATGGAACTCCTCGGAATGTCGTGTACATTGCCATTAGGATAGTTTCTTTTCTCAATTTTATGGTAGCTACCTCTTTCCAGGTGGTTGCTTCATGATGTAAATCTTTGCCTATTCAGAGGCCATTCAATAAAAAGAATATTCAGTCAAAAAGCTGTGTGTGTTTATTTTTGTTTGCAAAATGTCCTGAATTTTCAGCAAAAATAGCATTGCATCTAAACATGGTGATAATTTTGAAAAGAAAATTGACATGCAGGGAAACTGTAACCCTCTTTTAGCGTCGGGTGACGATGGATGAACAGATCATTCCATGCAAATCCCCGGGGCACACTTGTGTTTTCTTTTGTTGCAGGTTACAGGATGGCGTCACGTTCTCCCCCAGCAATTTACTCTTACCCAGTATAGGATCTCCCCAAGCAGAGATTTCTTCTCCCAGCAGGTATCTGAAAGCCTGTTATCTCCAGCAGAGATTTTATCCAGCTAAGTCTTGGCAGCAACCCAAGTAGTTTCTTCTTCCCCAGTGAAGTAGCAGTCAATTCTCCCCCAGTGGAGTATGCCCAGCAGGTATCTGAAAGCCTGACATCACCAGAGTTGGAATTATCAGAAATTTATCCTCAGCAAGAGTCCTTCCCAGCAGGTGAGACTGAAAGCCTGATGTCCCCTCAGAGTCTTGAATCAGCAGATGCTCTTCCCCAGCCAGAGTATTATTCAAGAGGCTTCCCCAGCCAAGTCTAAAGATGATCCTGTCCCCACAGAGTTCATACTTAATTTTCACCTCCGTCAGTGAAATATTCCCAGCGAAGTGGCCATACTTGTGGGTATTTGATGATACAGCCAAGTATTCATCACCTCAGTCAGAGCGGGTATCCAGACCTCTCGACTTGTCTCCCCTGCAGAGTTGTAACTCTTGCTGCCAATCAGACATTGATTTATCGCTCGTCTACAATCTTCAACACTCGTCTGTGCTATCCCTAAGCAAAGTTCTCCCCAGCATTGGTATTACTGCTTTATTGATGTTTGTCCGCATCTTTCAACATTCGTCTGTGTTGACCCTTTGGTATTGCTCGTTTGCTTTCCCCAGCAGTGGTTTATGATCACCTTGATATCGCTCGTCTGCAATTTTCCAACACTCGTCTGTGTTTGGTGTATAATCTTTGTGATTGCCCGTCTGCAAGTTCCAACACTCGTCTGTGTTCTGATATGATATTTGATGTTGCTCGTCTGCAACTTCCTAACACTCGTTTGTGTTCTGATATGATATTTGCTGTCGCTCGTCTGCAACTTCCCAACGCTCGTCTGTGTTTGGTATTGGATCCTTTGCTGCACTCGTCTGTGCCTTGATATGTTCTTTCTGCTATTGCTCATCTGCAACTGTCTGACACTCGTCTGTGGTCGTTTGAAGCTCGTCTGCTTTTATTCCCCAGAAGTCGTCTGTGTTCTGAAGCTCATCTGCTTTGCTTGGATACTCGTCTGTATCGTCCCCAGCACTCGTTTGTGCTAGCTTGCATCTATATGTGAGGATTTGATGTTTATCCTGGTATTCTTTTGTGACTACTTCAAATGCTCGTCTTTGTTTGAATTTCTAGTATTCGTCTATACCAGTGGCTGATACTCGTCTGTATCATTGCCTGAAGCACTCGTCTGTGTTTCTCAAATCATCGTCTGGTACTCGTCTGTATCATGGACTTATGGCACTCGTCTGTGTTATCTTGATGATCATCCAATACTCGTCTGTATTGAAGAGGTTTCGAATCCTGACAGATGGAATTAATGTCAAAATGGTTACCGGTCCTGGCGTAACAGGTAAATCTGAAGGAGGCTCGTCTGTCTCAGGCACCAATTATTGTTGCTGCACCTGGCGTAACAGGTTTGCTAAGAAGACTCGTCTGTCTTATACCATATATCCGCGGATAATATATGAAGAAGGTTCGTTTACCTTGATTTCATGTCTATCCCACAGATTTAAGTGCATTACCGGTCCTGACGTAACAGGTAAATCCGAAGGAGACTCGTCTGTCTCATGCTATATGCAGTTTTGAGGACTCGTATGTCCAGTTCTTGACGTCACAGGATTGTTTGAAGACTCGTCTGTCTTAGATTGTTGTATTGCAGTGTTTGAGGACTCGTATGTCCAAATCCCGGCGTCACATGATCGTTTGAAGACTCGTCTGTCAACATGTTCTTATTCCAGATAGCAGTTCAACTTGGAAGAAGCTCGTCTACTTCTTTCTCCCCTGCAGTCCCCAGAGCGTCATTTGGTTGGTTTTATTTCCCAGCGTTGCATTCTTCGTCAGAGTGCAAATTTCTGGTCTTTTTGGTATTCAACCACAGTTTATCTTGAATGGTCGATAACCCGTACTATCGTCCTTTTCAGATTAACTGATGATTGAATAGGGGCAGCTGTCACACCCCAAATTTGCCCTCTTCCTTTTAAGCATCATATCATAGCATATTCATCATACTCATATCATTTCCTCAGCATCCTAACATGGAAAGATGAAGCATAACATACCTCATGTCCTAGCATCAACATATGGTCATCTATGGAGTTCCCAGAAGCATTTCAAGCCATTACAAGGGTCCCAATGAGTTTGTACAAGTTCTATGGTGAGTCTACACTCCATTTGCAAGATCAAGTCCATTGGCAAAAGCTTAGAAGATTGCATGATCATCAGAGATCTCAGGACAAGGCAAAGCTCCTATGCAGTGCACCCAAATTAAGGTTTGGGATTCAAGTACCATAGTCTCACAACTTTGGCCATTTCTTGTGGGCCAAGTCTTCTACATGTTAAGAGGATCCTATGTGTCAAATTTCATGATAAAATTCCATGTGGAAGTCAGTCAAGGCCTCAGTTGCTTGCAGATGAAGGAAAAAGTCAACAGAGCCCATAAAAAGTCAACTATGCAATTTCAAGGGGTCCAACCCATATTTTTTGGCCAAGAGGGGTCCTTATAATGTTATAAGAGGTTTGGAATGCCTAAAGTTCAAGAATCATGGAGATTTGAGGGGTTTTGCAAAAATGGTACAAAGTTGGTTTTTGAAATTTTGCAAATTTGGCAACTTTGGCCCTAATCTTCAAGTGGCCTTAACATGATCAAAAATTCTCCGAATGGACCAAAGTCAAACATGAAAGTTGGAGAGTAAGGGCTTCCATTTTTAAAAAGTACAAGTGCGTTTTTACCGGATTTACCAATCTCCCTCTAGCTAATTCGAAAATTCCTCTCATCTAGGCCAAAAATCACTTTTCCAAAAGTGCATCATGTGCAAGAAGGCTCCAATCTTGATTTTTGTGAATTGGTTCTGGCCCAAACTTGTTTATAACTTGAAATACATTTCCTTAAGACCAATTTGCTCCAAAAAAATAGTCATTTTCATACACTTTTGAAAACTCCCTCCAAAACACTCCAATTTGCAAAATTCATGAATTAAGTGTGAGGGGTTGATCTAAGGGCCAGGAGTGAATTGATTTGGATCAAGGGTGGAGAATAGAACTTACACTTGCTGAAAGGCCCAAGTAAGCATGATGGAAGCATGCATATCTCACTAAGTGCATAATTTGCATATTCACACTTTTCTCATTCAATTTTCGTGCACTTTTGATCACACTTTCAGCACTCACTCTAAACATCATTCCAAGGGGAATAAAGCAAAAAACCAGATCTGAATCTCTCTCATTCTCTCATTCTCAACCTTCTTTCATTTTTGCATTTTGCTTCATATCTCTCCATTCCCTTACATTCTCCACAAATCTCTTCCATATTCTTGATCAGTGAATCATCTGGATCAAGAATCATCCACTCATTCAAGCTTAGAACACAGAATTGGAGGTTCACCATTTCAAAGCCTCTTGTGTTGAGATCTCAGATCCAAGCTATTTCAAGACCTTAGATGCATTTATTTTGCATCTAAGGAGTAAGAGGAGTGATTTGCACGGGTTATCTGGTTTTCTATTTCAACATTTCGAGATCTCCATCTCAGGTATGGCTTGAAACTTTTTGTTCTGGAAATGGAATTTAATTGTTGCTTTGCGTTCCTTGTTCTACCCTGATCATGCTGCACTTCGTAGATTTGATTTTAGTGCATTGTAGTGAAAGTTATGTGCATTTAAAGTTTGATGATCAATGTTGTTTTGCTTCGATCCGGCCGATCCTTTGAGTTTTAGCCTTTTTTGATGTCATATTTGGATTCAGTGATGTCGAGTTAGTCAATTTGGACTATTGGTTCGCATTATTTGATGAATTTTTGCCTCTGGTTTGGTCTCCGGTGCCGGAGTTCTAACTCCGGTCACCGGAATTTGTCTTGTAAATTCCATTGGAGAAGATGAACCACAACCCTTGGATCAGCAATCCAGCGCCTCCTATGCTGCCACGTGTCCATTTATTTGCTCCATTTCTATTATAAAATTTCTGTTTTAATTTAATGCAGCGTGTGTGTGTATGCATTGTAAGTTTCGTGAGCCTTCCCAAGGACAGCCAATCCCAGCGTGTTATAATGCCACCTCAATTAATGAGGTGGTCATTCACGGCCATCCGATCCATCGTGCGCACCAGCCTTTTTCTAACTTTATTCAATTTAATTCAGTAAATACCACCTTAAGACTCACGCACCATCAGCGCCAGCTTGGCCCCTTCAACGCGCTATCCACACCCCATCCATCCAGTCCATTCCAGTTTCACACGCGTCCAGCATTACTTCATACACCCTTCCTTCTATTCATTTTATTTCTTTTTTTCCTTTTATTTTCATTTAATCCAGTTAGCTTTTAATTCATTAAATATAGTTTTATTCATCCAAAAATTCCCAAAAAAATCCTGAATGTTCTTTTGAGTCTCTAGTTTTTTATCATATTTTTATTTTATTTTTTTCATTGATCCACGTGTCAGAATTTATACTCCATTGCACCTAGCTTCTTTTACTTCATTTCTTGACCAGTCTGCCTTGTCCAATTTCCATAGTCTTCAATATTTGGAGTTTTGATCCCATTCTTTTTGCTTTGTGTTCCTAAGATCTTGTAATTTTCATGTGATGTTTCTCTGAATTTTTAGAAATTTATTTCCTGAGTTTTGGTCTGGTAACTTGTGATGTAAGTTTTCTGTCCTAACTTGTGTTCTTGCCTCCATTTGACTTAGTTCCTTTCTGAATATTTGCAAATCCTTTTGGCTGGTTGATATAACATGGTTGAGAATCATTTGGTTTCAATTGTGGAATTTTTATATGGCTGGTTGATTTATTGTGGATTTTATCTTGAACCTTGTCCCGTTTTGCTTCCTTTGAACCTTTAAGTCTCTCATAAGCCTAAAAAACCACGTGTGCCTATTTCTTCTTCTCATTTGGGGTTCCTTTGGGGTGTGGGTACCTTCCTGGTCCTAGGATAGGTCTTGTGTCTTCTGAATTTTTGAGTTTGCTTCTTCTTTAGGTCATTTGATTCTTTAAGTGTTTTAACTCCATCTTTTGGTTTCTCTTGCTCCCATTTGGCATTGTTTGGTCTTGTATCTTGTTTCTCTTCATCCTGCTGGCTTCCTAAGCCATTTTTAATCTCATTTTGGTTCTGGTCTTGAGCTTTGTGTTTTTAATTTGTGCATTTTGTTTTGCATATCTCATAAGTGTGCATTTGTTTTCATATGTATTCATGTTGCACCTCTTGACTCATAAGTCTATTCTCCTCATTTCTTTGAGTTGCATTTGCATTGTGCATTTGTTCATATCATGCCACTTCTGATTGTGTGATGTTAGCATGTTATCTTGCTCATTTTGTTCATTTATGTGCATACTAACCTTGCAGGGGCTATGGTAAGTGTGAGATGTGGGAACTAAGTTCCACATCTCCGATTCTTATCTCTTCCTCTTATGTTTATGTGAACTAACCATTTTTTGTTGGGCTTAGGCCTTTCTCATCCCTTCTTCTATCTTCTTCTCTTCTTCTTTCCTTCTTCATTAGGATAGAAACCTCACTAACCCTTAGGACATCCATGCATGTTAACACTTAGGACTATTTTAGTTCCCCTTTAGAATTTTTCCTTTGAGATCCTTTGGTGCTCTCTCTTCTCATCTTCAAACTCATTTCTAATTCACTTAATAAGGTTGAGTACTTTCATGTGACATGAGACTTTGCTATGAGATGCTTGCACGCGTTCCGTTTCGGGGCGAGGTGTGAGTTATCACTCGTGGTGGATAGGTCTTAGCATGAGTACCTCACAAAGAAAAAGCTAAAAAACACTTCTTAACCAAAAAACCACAAAAATACTTAATAATGGTAATAGGCCAGTGTGCTTAAGCCTTCACTTGTGGGACTAGCTTTGGGGATTTCCTCCATAGATAGGTGTGCCTCTTGCGCATTCCATTTCGGGATGATGTGAGACGTACACATCCCATTGAGTAAGACTTAGGTACACTTACCTATGCAAACTTTCACTCATAAAAGCTTCTAAAAAACACCAAACAAACAATAAGCGTCTTGCCTTCGGGAATTCTTTTCTCATCTCCTTCGCTCCGTACGCGAACTTGCTCCTACTTGTCACTTTGCAAGACGGTTACGCACTCGTCGTCCGAGTCTGCAACACCTGAGCAATGGCATAGGCAGTTCAAGCCTTTAATTCACAAGCAATTTTCCTTTGTTACCCCTAGTTAGGGGAACTACGGCGTCTCTGATCCTCATTATCCTGATGAGGTACGTAGGCAGCGGGGTAGGGCCCGTTCGAGCACAATCTTTATTTTCCCTACATTTTTTCTCTTTGTTCTCTTATTCAATTCTTTTCCTAGTTCCAGTTTCTTTTCATTTTCTTTTGTTGCTGCAGTTTTCATACCCTCACCCTTTGAAATAGTTCTTTGCAAGCGTGGATCCCGTCGGGTACGGCGGACGATCTGGGTGCTAATACCTTACCAGGTCGTAACCGACTCCCGAACTCAGTCTCTTTGGTTCGTAGGACCTGTGTCCTTCCTCTTTCTTTCTTCTGGTTTGTGCAGCATTACCATTCCCTTTCTTCGGGATAAAAATGCCTGGCTGGCGACTCTATTCTTTTTTCCGCGCCACTTTCGCGTTTGTACCAGGATGGAAATCCGGGGAGCGACACTACCTACTCCTTAATAGTAAGGACAGTCTTACCCTCGAAAGGAAATAAAAGAATATGAAAGACCAACTTAGGGTAGTTAGCACTAAATTATTTGCTCACTCTTTCAAAACTCTTATTCACACCCCACTTTCAAAATATTTTCAAACTTAAGACTTTGTATACATCCATACGAGGATCATTACAAAGAACTTTTGAAAATCTTTTCTAAACACACACTACACTTTCTATTTCAAACAAATAAGTGAGCTAAGTAACTAAGAGTCCATGGATAACCATGGATATAAAGGATGCTAATACCTTCCATTTATATAACCTACCCCCCGAACTTAGAATTTTTAAAAGGTCTCCTGTTCTTTTATACCCTTTCCTATTGGATAAAATAAAAGTCGGTGCCGACTCTTGCTATCCGCAACATAAATAAAAAGTCAGTTCTCCCACCGTGTTACAGAACTGGCGACTCTATTGGGGAGTACTTAGTAAAAGACGGGTTACCTTAGGAATTAAGATCACTTACTTGTTTGCTTTGTTTGCTTTATCTTTAAGGGATTGTCATGGGGTTATTGTGTGAAAGATCCAAACTCGGATCTAGTGTACCTTAGGTAAATGACAATAGACCAAGGAAATTGTACGGCGTATACCGATATGGTTGATCTGGTGGCCATAGTTAGTGTGACTTCTTCGTTGGTGCTTATGTTCCTTAAGTAAGTTGAGGATAATATGGGGATGTCGTACGTTGTCATTAACACTAACTACCCTTTAGAACCTTAATTGACCCATCTTGGCCTTTAGAAAGTAGTGAGATAGTCGGGTTTGGAGAAGTCTAAAGTTGGTTGATACTCGATGCTACGCTCATTGAGATTCTAATCTTGGGGGGTTTTGGTTGGTAAGTCAGTTTCCTACTGAACAACAACCCTTGAGAATGATCAGTGATATTGAGATCTGTAACACGGTGGGAGAACTGACTTTCTATAAATGTTGTGGATAGCAAGAGTCGCCACCGACTTTTATTTTATCCATAAGAAAAGGACATAAAAGAACAGGAAAGACCGATTTTAAAAGACTTGAGTTCGGGGGGTAGGTTATATAAAGGGAAGGTGTTAGCACCTTTTATATCCATGGTTATCCATGGGCTCTTAGTTACTTAGCTCACTTAATTGTTTTGAAAAAAAGAAAGTGTAGTGTGTGTTTAGAAAATTTTCTAAGTACTTTGTAATGATCCTCGTATGGATGTATACAAAGCCTTTGTTTTGAAAATAGTGAGGTGTGAAAAGTATTTTTAAAGTGTGAGCAAGTAACTATGAGGTACCTACCTTAGACTAAGTCATTCATGTTCTTTTATATTCTTTCAAGGATAAGACTATCCCTATTATTAAGGAATAGATAGTCATTACCTTGGATTTGTTTAAGGGACGGACGCAGGGTCATCGTACGGTCAACGAAGGCAACTGAAGGGTGTCTTTAGCAATTGGGAGGGACTATCATCTTTTAAATCGAAGGGACAAGATCATTCTAGGCAACACCTTAGAAAACATCGTAGTGACTTGATCTTTTAACCGGGGGGAGGGACAAGATGATTTCATTTATAGGGTTTTCCTAGGAAGTGCAGACGGCGATCGTAGAACAATCGACTTACGTGTGTGAGTGTTATTTTCAAATATTTATCTTATTATTTTTTATTTTCTAAAATTTTTTTTATTTCATTAAATTTGCCACACCCTAGATTTACTAACCACGCAATAGGATCAATGGCAGGAATTTAAATGGCAGAAAATAAAATCCTAACTATTACAATGCTTTGGGGCAGTTACATAATAATTAGGCAGAAAATAAAACTAAAATATTACAATTATGAAGCAATTACATAATAATGAAAGAGGAATAACATAAAAATTAGTGAAAATGTTTAGGTTTAGGGTCTTAAAAAATAAGGTTGAGATTTTTTTTAAGGAAAAGGAAAAAATTTAGGGTTAACAAAATATATTAGGGTTTATGACATTTTAAGGTTTAAAAGAAAAAAAATTAGAGTTTTTTTAGGAAAATAATTAGGGTTTATATAAAAAGATTAAAGAAAAATGTTTAAGGTTTAATTATTAACCTAAATATAAAATAATAACACAAATATTTTTTTTAAAATGTTAACCTAAAAATGATATTTATTAAGAAAATAATGAAATGTTTAAAAGAAAATTAACTAGGTTAATCATGCTTAAAGGAATAACTAATAAACCAAAGAAATTGAATAAAAAAACAAAAATATTGGTCAAAATACCTGGGGTGGGAATCGAACCCACACCCTTGCCTCTCCTCCCCAGCCTCAGGTCCTTACCACTGGGCCATTGCGTGCCTGGGTATTGAAATTGGAAACAAAACATAATATATTAAAATTCAAGAAAATCCTGTATTTAAAAACAAAAAATTTGCCACATGCTGGGTTTGAATCCACGCCCTATAGATTGCATAAGGATCTCTTCACCACTGGGACAAGCGTGCGCTTGTATAATAAACCTGAGATATATAAATTATAAAATAAAGCAATTATTCAAAATACTGATTCGCACCATCACCATCTTCAACCTCCAGCCGTTGACTTAGGCTTTAGTGACACTTTTCCGTCACTAAAGTTTATAGTGACAGATTCCCTTCGTAGCTATAGGTCCTGTAAATTCAAACACGTAAAATACGCAATATAAATTCATTCCAGTCATGCAACTCATTCAAATACAGTCCCCTAAGTTCATTTAAACGATCAGTTCCATGAGAAATCGTCTCTATGTCAAATTCCCAATTTTGATATCAAGAACCCTAACTATGGCGTTTTGGTCTCCTTGCATCAAACCTTTAATTGATTGGCCCAGAATCCACCTATACACTATCATAAACACATTTAAACAAACCAAATTAATTTATAATGCATCAAATGTTTAAATCGGAAAAAATTAAAAAAAAGAGCATAAACAAATTCAGAATAGGTGTTTCGTGGAATTATGAATAATGGTGATGATTGAATCATGATCAGGGCATCTCAAGGAAGCTATTGCAACTCTTAAAAACCTTTGAATGTAGCTGGAATTGCAAAACCGAAAATTGGGTTTTCTTTGAAAAGTGAGTTTTGAAAAATGCCTCCAATGTCTGAAAAAATCCCCCTCTTGTTGTTGTTTATGTTTGTATATATGTGGTGAACAGAATTAGGTCAAAACTTGGGCCTTGTATGTGTGGATTTTAGTTGCTTGAGTGTGAAGAAACAATCAACCATAAATGCTTCAAAAATCCCATAAATCCTTACTATTTTGGTTGTGCACGAGTTTGGAGAGTATCAAATTATTTTAAATGTTGTTTATGAGCTTCTAGAACAAATATTTCATTCAAATATTGACTTTTTATATTTTATTTTTATTTAAATTGAATTTTAACAAATAAAATCCAAAATAATAAAAAATAAATTATAAAAATCAGAATAATTGGTTATTGGGTCGTGCATGATCTTAACTTTGAGATTGGGTTGCAATTTGATGGGCCCATTTGGAAAATTTTGAAGTTTAGGCCTTATTTGCTTCATACACCCCTTGAAAATTTCCCAACTTTGACAAGGCACAAATCCCTAAATTTTAAGGATATGAAGGTGTTCTTGGACTTTTTAGAAATCTTAGAGAGTCCTCTAACCAACCTTTTTGGTCCCATGTCCATATCATTTACCATTTTCAAATTATTAGCTTTGGAAAAACTTGACTTTTGTTGACTTTCAAAAGGACCTATAATGTTTTAGCTCATACCTTCCAAATGAAGCATTTTTAGGCTTGGCTTGTGAGACACAAAGTTGTAGAGAATTCAATTTCCATAAAAATGAGCTTTGGATGGGAAATGTTTGATGAAGCATGTGAAAGTTATGATTGGTCAAAGTTCAGTTGACTTTTCCTATAAAAACCCTAATTTAGAAACTCCTAATTCTTGATGATCTGAAATTTCCTTGATGAATCATGATCAAAACTTGATCAAATGATGAATTTTACCTCATAATATTGATGTTAGAAAAAAATCTTGAAGTTTGACTTTAATTTGATCACAGTTGACCTCAGTTTGACTTTTTAACCAACTTGACTGGTTTTTGAATATCTGATCATCTGACTTGTCAAACTTATTGGGAAAGCTCTGAAACTTGACATGGAGATTCTTGAAGGCATGTGGGATATTATGAAGCTTACTTGAACTCTTGGAAGTCCATTTATCTTGGAGAAACTCAAAACCCTAGTTTTGGATCCATTGTTCAGAAGGAGATTTTGTTTGATGAAACCCTCAAACTCTTTGACCAACTGGGGACCTTGTGAACCTTGAGAGAAATCTTGGGACACATTGCTTTGATTGTTGGAGGGAAAAATTTTGGGTACAACAAGATCCCTTAGAACCTGGTTACTTTTGTAGGACAGGATGAACCAACTAAACTTCAGGGGGGTACTTTCCTTTAAACCTCATGCAAGCCTCTAAACCTAGGGCTATTGTGTGACTTGCTTATATGTGCCACATGTTTGTGATTGAACATAACATCATAACATTATGACATCATAAGCATAGTATTCTCACTAACCATTTCAAGTACCAAAGGATTTATCTTTTTTCTTTGTTGCAGGTTATGGCTTCCACTCGTAGGAACACTATTCGGATCAACTTTGTAGGGATACCTTCCAAGCTTAAGGATTTGGTCTCAAAACTTCCTGAAAGCTCTCAGTTCATCAAGAAGCATGGTCATCTACTTGACTTTGTTACCTAAGGGTTTGATGAAGATATGATGAGTGTCCTATTCCAGTTCTTTGATCCTAAACATCATTGCTTTACATTTCCCGATTATCAGATGGTTCCCACAATGGAAGAATTCTCCAAGTTACTTGGGGTACCTATCCTTGATTAGAAACCTTTCACAAGCTTAGAAAATGAGCCTAAACCTGAAGTCATTGTTGCAGCCCTACATTTGAAGAAATCAGACATTGTCCTAGAAACAAGAAATGGAGTTAAGGGTATTCTTGCTAAGGTATTGATAGAGAAAGCTCGGGTGTTCTTGGATGCTATGAGTTACAATTCTTTTGAGGAGATACTAGCCTTGCTGATTTATGGTTTGGTATTATTCCCTAATCCAGACCAGTTCATAGATGTACACACCATCAACATATTTCTGACTCACAATCCAGTGCCTACATTACTTGGAGATATCTTACACTATCTTCATACTTGTACTACGAAAGCGAGAGGAACTTTGATGTGTTGTATACCTCTACTATCTAGGTGGTTTATTTCTCACCTTCCTCGATCTGTGATGAAGAATGAACAAGGTTTGAGGTGGTCTAAAAGGATAATGTCACTCTCTCATTCAGATATTCATCGGTGTTCCCGATCTATGGAAAATATCACTACCATTGACCGTTGTGGGGAGTTCCCTAATGTGACACTCCTTGGCATAAGAGGGGAATTACTTACAACCCTTCTTTAGCACTACATTAGTTTGGTAATGCTCGGAGTAATGGTCATCATGACATGCTTATTCAAGGTATTGTGTTTGATTATGACAACGATCTTCAAGGTTACCGTCAAAGGTTTATACCAGCTTGGGGTAAAGTGAACAAGGTTGATAATAAGACTCTGGAACCAAAGTATTCCATTCCTATGGAAACTTACCTCAGATGGGTGCGGTCTCGTGCTCAGACTCTTATGATGCCATATCTTGTTGTTCTACCAGTTACTATGGAGCCTATTTCTGAAGGAGGTGTTCCTTATATCATCCTTCATCCAGATATGCCTATTGATCTGGAAGAACTGCAGAAGTCCTGGATCCAACTGAAGGAGCAAAGAGATATCTTTGAAGCTCAATTCAGGGTTAGCCAAGGAAGAGTGTTAGAGCTGACAAAGCAACTTCACGAGGAGCGTAATCTCAACACATATCTCAACACCAAGAGGAAGTGTGCATGAGAGACTTAATTCTCAGATGTTTTATTTTCTTTATAAACTTTGTTCATTTTAATTTGTAAGCCCAATGGGCAATATTATTTCAAACCTACTAATAAGAGTTTTTGTTTTTTTGTTTTAACAAATTTAAATCCTACGGTCCTTGAAAACATTGCATATGCATCTACATACCATATCATTTCATAACAGGTTTTCACAACTAGTTTCTCATCTTCTTGCTGTTTATTTCAGCAGAAATGGATCTCGAATAATTTGTCAAAGATCTTCAAGCTCAGAATGCCCAATTCCAAAAGATGATTATGAACTTGTCCAAGGGACAAGAATAGCTGAAAGCGCTCCTGACCAAGAAGAATAATAAGAAGAAGAAGACCAAAAAACCAGTTGGCTTCATCAATTTGGGAAGAAGATTCAGAGCTCCAATCAAGACAGATGATGAGGTTGAAAACCCTGGAGATAAAGATTCAACAAAAGAAGAATGAAGTCCACATGGTACTGTTGTAAATTCTGATTATGAGGAGAATTATTATCATGATTCAACTAGTGATGAGAAATATAAGTTGCTAGAGGATCGTGTGAATGCTATGGAATTACAGAAGACTCATGGTTTGGATTTTGAAGATCTGAGTTTGATTTCTGGAGTTGTCATCCCTATTTGTTTCAAGGTTCCTACATTTGTGGTGTATGATGGTGTGTCATGTCCTAAGTTGCATCTGAGGTCTTATGTCCGAAGGATCTAGCCACATACTGCTGACAGGAAGTTGTGGATTCATTTCTTTCAAGAGAGTTTATCTAGAGCTCAACTGGAATGGTATTATCAACTAGAGAGTATCAATATTCGTACTTGGAATGATCTTGCTGAGGCCTTCTATAGGCAATATCAATATAACTCTGATTTAGCACCAACTCGCATGCAACTCCAAAGCATGTCTATGGGTTCTAAAGAAAGTTTCAAGGAGTATGCCCAGAAGTGGAGAGATCTTGCAAGCAGAGTTCAACCTCCTTTGACTGATAGTGAATTGGTTGATATGTTCATGAGTACGTTAACTGGTCCTTTTCTACAATCATCTCATTGGATGTTCATCATATGGTTTCACTGAGCTGATAATGATTGGAGAACGTGTGGAGACTGGAATACGAAGTGGAAAGATACAAGTGGTTGCCTCTTCTAGTACTACCAAGAATCCCTCTAATGGGAAGAAAGAATCTAATGTTGTGTATGACCAACAGGGTCGTAACAGGAATAATCAATCTGTGGGAGTAGTCTTAATCTCTAATCCAGCACCTACACCACAAGTTCAGCAACAAAATAGTCAACCTAAGCCTAGGAGGAAATTTATAAAGATCAATATATCGTTGGCTCAGGCTCTATAGCACATGTTGAAAGGAGAATTGATTACTTTGAGGGATCCTCCTCAGAACCTCAATACTACCTCTCCTCGTTTCAATCCCAATGCAAGATGTGAATATCACTCCAATTGCCCAGGCCATGATACTAATAATTGTTGGGCGCTGAAGGATAAGATCCAGGATATGATTGATGCTGGAGACATTGAGTTTGATCCTCCTGAGACTCCTAATGTGATTACTGCTCCTATGCCCAAGTGTCGCTCCCGAATATTTGCATCCCGGTACAAGCGCGAACGGTCGGCGAAAGGAGAAATGAAATGAACTGAATAGAGTCGCCAGCTACGTATTTTTATCCCGAAGGAAAGGTAATGCTGCATAAACCTGGAAGGGTATGGATAAGACGGTCGCGAACCAGAGAAACTGAGAAAGGGGGTTGGTTACAACCTGGGAAGGTATTAGCACCCAAATTGTCCATCGTACTTGACGGGATCCACGCTTAAAAGATTGTGCTTAAAGGGGTAGTGTCTATGCTATCTGTGTGCAAGAGCTGGAAAAGAATGTACAAGTGTCAGTGCAAAAGGGTGAGTGCTCAGGAACTGAGGCTTAAAAGAGAATGATGAAAGAGGGGGAAGACACAGAGACTTTTGTTCGATAACAGTTAAGTTATGCCTACGTATCCTCTCGTGCAATGAGGAAGTCAGAACACCGTAGTTTGACTGAAAGAGACTGAAAGATAAATTGACTGATGAACTGCTTGCTTGTCTATGCTCAAGTGTATGACTCGTCTGGCTCGAGTGCTAACTGTCTTGCATTAGACGGAAGAAGCCAATTCTCGTTTATGAGTGAGTGTGATGAGAAAAGAATCCCGAAGGAGACGATTATTGTTTGTTTTTGTGTTTTCAGTCTTTTATTGCTTTTTGTGTTTGTCATAAGTTAATGAGCTTAAGCCTAAACCAAGGGTTAGTAAACTCATCATATCCTCCCTCTGATTAGGGATAATGAGAATACCTTAAGTATGAGATAAACATCTCAACTTAATTACCTTAATGATGTAGGATTAAGATCATTAACCTACTTGTGATTATTTAGATGTTTTTGCGTTTTGTTTAGTGTTAAGTAATGAGTTTAAGCCATA
This sequence comes from Lathyrus aphaca, assembly GCA_963966055.1. Lineage (NCBI taxonomy): Eukaryota > Viridiplantae > Streptophyta > Magnoliopsida > Fabales > Fabaceae > Lathyrus > Lathyrus aphaca. The sequence continues at coordinate 206,762,818 of OZ014525.1, forward strand.
ATCAAGGATTAGTGAACCCATTACACCATCCTAATAGAAGGATAATAGATGAGCACACTTAAGCTGAGAAAGATACCTTAACTTAATCCATGATTAGGGATTAACCTCATGACAAAACAAACCTTTATTAAAATGGATTTTAATTAAGGGTGAGATTAAGAAGTGAGTTTTATGATTTGTAAGACAGCTTGAGGGGGACTTGTCCATTAACACTAGGGTTAGTCCTTCTTAACCAATAAAGGAAGAATTAGAACCCTAATGCAAGGCCCAAGTTACAAGCTATTGTCTTAATGATTATTAAGATGGATTGATTAAGAGGTTTAAACAAATTAAGGGTTTAACACTTAGGATTAAAAGTTATACACTCCATCCTAAGAGAAGGATGCAGGCATAACCCTAATCACAAAGTCTTAAAGCCTTGAAGGTTTAGTCTCTAATGATGAGGTGAGAAGAGAGACACAAAGAAGACACAAAGGTAAAAGCTAAAAGGGGAACTAATCACAACCCTAATTATTGTCATGCTTGGATGTTCCTATGGTTTGTAAGGCTTGGAAGAGATCTTCAAAGAAGCCACCAATGGAATAAGCAGATGAAAGGAGGAGAAGTAGAAGAAACAAGTTACTTACTTCACTGAAGAAGATAAGTAACTTGGAGAAAGAAAATTAATGATGAACATGAATGAGCAAGCTCACTCTAAGGCAAAGAAAAATGCAGCAATGATGCATATGAAGAAGATGAAGAGAAATGAGAAGTGAAGGCAAATTCACTTCTCAAAGATAACTTACCACCTGAAAATGTTAGCACAAGGAAAGAAATGAAATGAAAATGAAACATATGAATGGGCCAATGCCAAAACCAGAAGCAATCACATGATGCAAATGATGCTATGAGATGATGCAAAGGCATGCCAAGTGTTATGAATGTTCACACAAAGAGAAGGAATGCAAATGAAGCATGTAAGAAGTATGAGAACACATGGATGTTTATGAAATGAAATGGATGAAAGGCATAGCAAATATATGAATAAATGACCAAGCAATGTTCAAGCAATGTCTTAAGATGTCTAAGATGGCATACAAATGCTTAGAATGTCATGGCAAGTTCACATGTTCATGCAATGCAGTGTAAGATGCAAGTATGGATGCAATATTAGGGTTACATGAAAGGATGAGATGAAAATGTCAAAATCGAAAGCAAATCACATGATAAAAAATTGCAAATGAACTCAAAGGAACCCTAACCCCATATGGGCTTTGACTGCGCGCGAAGATGGAAGGCCTGGATTGAATCTGGCTTAATTATATAATTAACCTAATTAATTAATATTTAAACTTAAGTGAAATGATCTGGACCGTATACGCGCGCGCGAAACTAAATCCTAGGGCTGACATTCAAACTGAGCCACTAAACCCTAATTAGGGTTCTAATCACTCTCAGGTGACCGGAGCTAAGCTCCGGTCATCTTCTCCAGCTAGCCAAACATGCTATCTCACTTAAAACGTAAAATAAACGCACCAAACTCTCCAGAAATGATCCTCACCTCACTCTAAACAAGAATCAACCAACAAATTTCATTTATTTCACATGAACAACATGATTCGAAGCAAAACGGAATCAAACAGAAATTTCAGAAGCTTGTGAAATGCTCAATACGCAACCATTTTCAATTTTAAACACATCAGCATGATCAGTGAATCATAAGGAATCATTCAAGAACTTAAAATTTCATTTCTGGAAAAAAAGGTTCTTGAGGTTACCTAAGCTTGAGCTTTCTCAGTTTGGAGCTTTTGGACCTCCTCTCTTGTGCAAACCCACTCCTCTTGACCTCCTGATGAAGTTGCAATGATTGGAAAGAGCTTAGAGTGGCTGGAATGAATGCTTGCAACTCAACTGGCCAGAAATCATGTTTTTGTTTGGCTGGCTTTGAGGCTTGTCTGGTGGTTGGTTTATGTTCTAATGATGATGGTGAGTTGAATGGTGAAGTTTGCTTGTGATTTTAGTGGTTGAGCAGAGTGTTTCAAAAGCTTTTGCTTTTGGGGTGATTTTGAGGAACTTGGTGAATCTGAGGTTTCAGGCTTGTGTGATGTGTGTTATGAGTTGCTTTTGATCCACATAACAATGTTTGATATGTCAGAAAATGGGTGGTGGCCTGTGGTGATTGGTATGGGCAAGTTGCCAAAATGTCAACATAACTTGTACTTGAGGTATGGGCTATGGCAGAGGTTGTACAAGGGCATGTCTGGCCTCAGCATTGATCAAGGAGAGCCATGGAAGTCATATTTTGCAGCTGGCACAAGTGGAAGCATGGTTGTATGAGTTTTTGCAAGTTTTGTACATTTTGGCCCCTTTATGATTTCTTGATGTGCAAGGCATAGAAACTTGAGATTCTTGGGCCAATTCTGATTCTTAGGCAATACACTATGTCTGTATGATGCCTAGAAGTGTATTAGAGGTCACAAAATGGCTTGGTTTGTGAAATTGCAAAAAACCCTCTTTGGCATGAAACCTAAAATTATGTGATTTTTGCCAACTTTGCCAAGTCATAACTTGAGTTCCATAATGAATTAGGACTTGTTCTTATACTTTTTGAAAAGGGAATGATCCAATCTACAACTTTCATGACCAACAATTTTTCATTTGAAGCATTTTTGGTTGAGAAAGAGGAGGTTGAAATACTTTCCCAAAATGGAAAGTTTCCATTACAAGTCATTTCCATTTTTGGCAACTTTTGGTTTAGCTCAATTTTCTTCAATTTTGTGAACTTACAAGCACTTCAATGATCAAATAAAGATCATATAACTTCAATTTGATGAAAAATCCACTTTGGTTCCATGGTTGGGGGCCTCAGATGCCCTGATTTTACACTGACTTACTCAAGAAGTTACCCAATGAACAAATGACTTCCACAATGAATTTCTTCATCAAACTTGGTACACTTGATTCTTATAACATATTGAGACTATTAGAAACAAGAATGACCAAAAAATTTGAAGTTATGGCCTCTGAAACCAAAACCCTAATTTCAGGTCATCTGTGTAGTGAAACCCTAACTCTGCTTCCATGCTTTCCAAGTTCCTGTGATTTCTTGACTTCCTTGATCTTTGAGGGATATAGAATGATGATAGAACATACATGGACCCTCTTGGAATGATTGGAAGCCTTTGGGGTGACTCAGATGGATCCTTGGATTGCTCAGATCACAAACCCTAGATGCAGATGAATTTGAACTATGCAGATGAAACAAAGATGTAATATGAGATGATATGATTAAACTTATGCAACGATGAAAGATCACAGGCCATGGGGTGAATTTAGTGAGGGCAAATTTGGGGTGTTTACAGCTGCCCCTATTCAAACATGAGTTAGCTGTGCAGGATGTAAGCGCCTGGCTTAACAGACAAACAAGATAACTTGTGGTTGAATACCAAAGACAATCCAAAATTTGCACTCGCTGGGGAGAAGAAGAAAGGGGATATAAATTGTAAAAGAAAGTATAGTATGATTGTTAAAATGCGGGCGATGGAGGACGACCATCGAGCAGAGGACGACTGTTGGGGATAAAGCAATGACGGGAACGACCGACATGCTGGGGAAATAAAGATACCATGATGGGGACGGCCATCAGGTAAGGAAATAAGACTCTCTGGGGATTTTAAAGGTAAAAGCAATGATGGGGACGAACATCGGGTTCATAAAGTAATGTAAACAACGACGGGGACGACCATCGGTTTGAAGAATAAATGAAATAATGACGAGGGACAGTCATAAAAGGTGAAGGACGATCACCTAGCAGGGGACGGCTGCTCTTTATCACGACATAGGACGAATGCCGGATAGAAAAGGTCGACGATGGGGACGGCCATCGGATAAGCATGATGAAGGACGATCATCGAGAGGTGAAGGATGGTCACCTAGCAGGGTACGGCTGCTCTCGAGGTTTATCGTAACATAGGACGAATGTCAGATAACAAAATCAACGATGGGGACGGCCATCGGATAAAATGATGAAGGACGATCATCAAAAGGTGAAGGACGATCACCTAGCAGGGGATAGCTGCTAAATATCATGACATAGGACGAATGCCGGATAGAAAAGGGTTCCAATAATAGAGACTTCGCTGGGGAAAGGATGAGGGACGGTCATCCGGAGGTGAAGGAAGATCACCTGGCAGGGTACGGCTGCTGAAAGTACCACGACATAGGACGAATGTCGGATAGAAGAAAGTTGTTCAGTTGGGGATGGTTAAACACGGACGAGTGCTTAGGCTTAATAAATAAAGGTATAGGTGTTTAGACGATGTGTATAGATTAAAGATGCGGACGAGCATCCTTATGACCATGATACGGACGAGTATCGATAGAAACAAACGCTGACGCATGTTCAGAGATGATGATACGGACGAGTACCAACTGGTTAACCAAGAACACGGACGAGTGTCGAATCTGTGGGGGGAATGAATATATATACAAGATACGGACGAGTATATGTATAAGTATGAATAATTATTGTGAAGTATGAGAAAGACACGGATGAGTGTTCAACTTGCTGGGGAGAGGTGAGACGGATGGGTGTCAAAAGAGTATATAGGTATCTGTAAACACAGAGGATGTTTGTGGCTTATATCTACAGGGAATAAAATGACCCAGACGAGCGTCAGAAGGGTATATATGAGCATGTATTTGTGTTGGAGAGTGCAAAGGGGACGCTTTGGCTTCTATTTTCTTGCGAATATTTATATACATTACTGATGGTATTTGCAGGTGACCGGATCGAACCTGACTTGTGATCATGCAAAATGTTTGATTTTTGCCGTAATGCTCCGTATTAAACGGAATGCTACGCTTATTTGGTGGATATGATGCAATTGCTATGATTATGCAAAAGAGAAACCGATCCGGGATTCGGATCCTGTTGCTGTGAATATCTCTGGCTGATCTGCTTGGAATGGTATCCCAGCTGGGGATGAGATCATTGGTAGATCTGATAAAATATATGGCTCTGCTTGGGGGAAATAGATCACTGATAGATCTATCTGGTAAGGATATAATCCAGCTGGGGATGAGGAAGCTTCTGTCACTTTGTTGTGTGAGAGTTTCAGGCATTGCTCTTCTGGGGAGAGGCTGGAACTCTGCAGGGATATGATTCGTTTGTCTTTGAGAGACCTAGCACTCTGTTTGGGGGAGGAAAGATCACTGAACGATCTTCTTAAAGGACTCTGTGGGGATCCTGGATGGGGATACTTTTGCTGAATAAACTCATACTGGGGACGAGGAGGCCTTGACAACTCTGTTGGGGAAAAAGCAATTGCAGATGCTGCTTGGAGAAGATATGTTGGGGAAGTGATGCTTGGCATGCCCCATGCTGCGTGTCAAATACCTGCATCTTGTTAAGACAAAAGAGACGCACGAGTATCCCGAGGTATCCCTTACCGGATTCCGTCATAGGAGTTAGATATTCCTGAGAGTAAATACATTCCTTGCAAGCATTTATTAAGAATGGCTCATTTGTTTTATGAAAATATTATATCATGGATATTGGACAGTTTGCAAACGAAACAAAAATATACGAAACGAGGTATGACTGAAAATCTGATCTTATTAATCTGGGTGCCCTGAATTGGCAAATACAGTCAAAGGAACAAATCCCCTGTGTAGCGGTAAAATCATGAGTGTAAGCTATTAGCTAACTTAACTCAAGGTAAACAGAGTCGCCACCGCGCTTTTATTTTATTCCACATGGAAAAGGGAAAAAGAGCGAATAAACCCTAATGAATCTAAAAACAACAAGCTAAAAGAATCAAACAGAGAACGGGTAAGGGGATAGGTTACACAATGGGAAGGTTTTACGCACCCAAAATGTCTGTGGTACTCCATGGGAGCCCTTTGAAATATTTATTGCTTTTTTTGGTTTGAAAATGGTTTGTTTGAAAAAGATTGAAGAGATGAGAAGAGAAATGGTTTTTAATATTTTTGTGTTTGAAGAGACGGACATCTCATGCCTACATACCCACAAAGTGCAATGCAAGATCAAAACCTCGTAGTTCGTGGTACAAAATGTGAAAAGAAACAATGAGTTGAATTGATTTTAAAATGTAAAGATAAGTCGTCATTCTTTAGCGAATAATTCCGCTAGAAAGAATGAATCATATCTAAACATGAAAAATGGTTAAAAAGAAACGTGCACGAGGGCACAAAAACAACTGAATGGGTTTTGAATGTTTTTTAAAGTTTTTGAGAAGAAAGTTTCGATATGCTTATGTGGTTTAGCATTTATTAAGAAATGAAATGAAAAGGTAAAACCGCTTGACCTAAGTCAAGGTTTGATTGTGAAAACGTTTGAATTTTGAAAACAAAGAAGGTTTTGAAAATAGGAAGGAGATTTGAAAATTTAAGAAGTGGGAGGAGATGAAGTGACTATCCTAAGACTTGAATGTAAAAGTTAAGAGAAGAGCGATCAAACCGTATGGTGAACATTCTTCGAAACAAACGGACTTCCATCTTCATCAACCAATGAACTCAATCGGGGCCAAGGTCTTAAATCCATAATAGCTCAAGCAAGGGAATGATCCTAGAATCTAAGTCCAAACTCCAAGTCCAATGCTAAGGATAGTGGCCATAGTCCAAAGTTAGAGTCACCAATCTTTTAGGTGTTTAATCCTTTATTAATGTTTTTGTGTCCAAATGGACAAAAGAAAAATCACAAGCATAACAATATAAACATAAACAATATGATGAATGATATAGTCTAATAAAGCATAATAAAAGAGATAAGGAGTGAGAGATTGAAATAATGAGGATAAGGTGAGAGAGATTGAATTAAAATGTTAGTATATTAATAGTATAATAATATTTACATAGAAATGGTATAATGAACTTAATCAAACACAACCACAAAAAGATAACCAAAATCGAGAGGCAACCGGATCCAAATGGATCTTATTCCGAATTCGGGACAAGTTTAGGTCTATGTTAAGCAATCGCCGAGTAATTTACGAAGTAATTACCCTACAAATGAGGCCGGCCACCACCAATTAAGGTGGAAAATATTTGTGCTAATACATGTTAGAGAAATGATATAATGGATCATTCTCCGAAAACATGTCGCACGAAAAGAAAAAAAAGTGGTAACGGTCTAATCTTAATTGAGATTTCACATTGGATTATCGAATGCAACCTATCACGATCCCAAAGTATGGAGAATGATCCAAATGATCATTCATCCATAGATTTGAAATAATGAAGATTAAACATCTTCGAAAACCAATAATCGCGAATCGGAGATTTCATCGACCAAAATAAAAAGGATAAGGAAAAAAATATGGATCTAAAATATAATCCATAAAAAAACAATTAAAATATCTTCAAATTCTCTTCACAAGATCTTTTTTAAAATGATAATAAAAGGATATGAATATGAATAAATTCTATAAAAAAAAATTTTAAGAAAAAAGAAAAGAAACTAAACCATTATAAAAAAAAATTAAAAGAAAATAAAAAGAAAGAACATATGGAGGGAGGGTATGTTGCGCATGTGATGGTGGAGGATAGAAAATGAAGATCCAATGGCCTTAAGGCCCAAAACTAAACAATCAATTTAAAAAAATATAAAGAAAACCTAAAAATATAAAGAAACAAAAGAAAAAGAAAACAGAAAAGCTATCTTCTTCTCTCCCAACGTGAGGTCCATATACCTCTTCTTTGCCGCCAATGTTCACTCTTCTTCCTCAAACAAAAAAACGACGACAATTCTTCTTTCTTCACAAAACGAGAACGGCGTCGGAGAAATGAACAACATCAATCGCTCTTCTTCTTCTCTTGATCTATGTTCGGATTCACGCTCACCTTTGGGTTCGGTCTATGTTGAGTTATGGTGATTTGTTCTGCGAATTTGTGTAATGGAGGAATTTGATGAGGGTATGTTGAAGCCTTGAAGAAAACAGGAGTATAGAAATTGAAAATAATCTAAGAATTTGAGAAGTTATGAATTGGATTTTGATGAAATTTGGAATGAATTTATTGAAGCTTTGATTTTTATTTGTGCAGTGATTTATGGGGCTGTCCAAGCTTAAAATTAAAGGTGGTGAGGGCTATTATTTATATAAGGAGTGGTGAGGATTCAGATGCCGTTTTGTGAAGTTTTGTTCTGCGTTTCAGGTTCGTCACGGAGAAGTCGTGTTTGCTGCGTTTTATGTTTGGATGTTGGCATTTCGCTTGCGTTTCGGTGTGATGCTTCTCGCGTGCGTGTGAGCTGCATTTGGCTTGCATTTGGGATGTCGTTTTTTGCTCATGCTGGCTGCGTTTTGACGCTGAGTTTTTCCTGCGTTTTGTTCGTGTGTATAATGTGCGAGACGTTTTGAGTTGTGGGCCTGCGGGTGCGTTTTGCTGGTGTGTGTTTCGTGCAGCCTTGCTGCGTTTTGCTTCACTTGGCTTGCGGCGTGGTGTGCGTGTGAGGGCTGGTAGATGTGTTGTCGTTGGCTTACGCGGCTGGAGCATGTAATAGCTGACTTCAAATTGACTTGCTAAATTTTGGAAAGTCTTGAGATAATGTATCACATATGGGTCAGCTGGAAAAGGCTTGCGGCTGGAAAAAATAAATAAAAGGTGATTATTGTGGGCCTTGAATAGACTGGCTTCATGATTGTTTTTGTATTGTATTTTATAATCAAAAAAAACTTTTTTCCTTTAAGAATGTCTCAATGGGCTTTTTTTTTTTGGAAAATAGACTCTAGAATAAAAACAAAGGGTCCATGAAATGGAAGAAATGGATATTGATTAGGAAAATATTATATTTGGAATAAAAAAAGGGAATGAAAATGAAATTGGATATAGCAAATTAAAAAAATCGGTTAAAAAATGGTAACTTGGATAATCGAACCAAAAGAAGGGTATGAATTGGGTAATCGAAAAAAATGGAAAAGATATGATTTTTGAATAATAATGGATAATAGAAATTGACAAATAAAATGTTTTAATAAAAAAAAGGTGATGGATATATTTTGTAAAGGGATGAGAATGGATATGAAGCGAAAGTTTGAAAAATCAAGCGGATTGAATATAGAATAATGGAAATGATTATTGAAAAGAGAATGATTTAATAAAAAAAAGATGAAGTGATGATTTTAAGCCCACAACCAACTCCTGATTTTTTTCACAAGCCACTGATTAAAATGAAAATAGTCAATCCTGAACCACTGAATATTTGCAAATCAAGCCACAACCAACATCTGAAAATTTTCCTTGATTATTCGAATCCACGCTGAGGAAAATACATCCACAGATGAACTGCTAATGAACTGATGAACACTTAGCACACAACAACCTGGCCTGATACTCCTTAAGACCCATAACTTGAGAATCCAAGAAATTTCACACGCAACACAATTTGAACTTTTGAATACACACTGAGTGAGGAATGAACCACTGGCACACACAACTTGCAGTCGAAACAATCATTTGATAGTTTGACCAAGATTAGGTCAAACATCCATCTGAATCGAATCATAATTGAACAACCGCCTCTGAATTTGAAATCGTTGCCCTGTCTTTGAAATCCTGCAACACAAAGAAGAAGAAGCAAACTGCGACATATTTTTGGTATTTTGGTTAGAGGTTAGTAAATATAAACAAATACAAGTAAGTAAAAGAATGATGATCCCCTGTGAGACATAGACCTGCAACTGAAAAGAATAAATGACTAGTGCGTGATCTTGTTTGTATGCGAAATGCAAATGAGATGCGAAAAATCTTAGGGTCAAAAATTAGGGTATGACAGATGCCCCTATTTAAGTTTTTCAATCCAGAGATAATGAAGATTGAAATCTTCGTTTCGACAAGATGGAAGATAACTTAAATATATAAAAAAAACCAATTTTTGATCCTAAGATGCCAAAAAAAGGAATGAAATGAAACAAACGATATGAAATGATATGAAGATGATATGGAAATGATATGAAGCATATGAAAATGTTATGAAGGCATATGAGATGTATATGAAATGCAGAGAAAATACGTGAAATGCAGAGAAATACGTGAGGGATAAGACGACACATGAAAAAGAATAAACGCTAGGGATAAGGAGCATAAGACTCCGACGGGAAAAACAGCATGCTAGAGACCAACTCATGGCTCAGCTGAGACGAAAATGTCCAAGAATGGCAATTGGACAGAAAGGATCACAACATCCAGGAATGGCACTGAATGAAGTGAGAAAAGTCCCGAAAAAGTACATCAGAAACATCCAGGGATGACATTACTGACTTTACTAGGGATATCCGAGAATGGCAATCGGAAAAAGGTAATCACAATATCTGAGAACAACAATCAGATAAAAATGTGAATCACAACATCCAGGAACAAAACTGAATGAAATGGGAAAACTTCCGGGAGAGTACATCAAATCAATGATGACTTCACTATGGACATCCGAGAATGGCAACCGGAAGGGAAGTGATCACAACATCCAAGAATAGCAATAGGATAAAATGTGAATCACAACATTCAGGAACAGAATTGAAAGAGATGGGAAAAAGTCTGGGACAGTACATCAAATCAATGATGACTTCACTATGGACATCCGAGAATGGCAATCGGATAAAAGAAGTGCAAAAATCTGAGAAGAACAACAAGCAGGTGAAGAAAATGCTATGGAGAGACAAAGATAAATGCCAAGTAAGTTGAAATTTGATCACAAGGTGAGAAGTTGAAAACAACAAGACCTCGAGAAATGCATATGAGGACTAAAACACTCAGTATGCAGACATTTACGAAAATGGGGACTAAACCACGCATAATGAGGACTAATACACTCAAATATGCAAACGTAAACAAAACTGGGGAATAAAACACCCAAGGAGATAATATAAGAGAAAAAGATGACAACCAGTTTAGACTCTTAGAGGAGTGGAAAAGAAAGGAAGATTGATTCCTCAACACGAAGATCACTGCCATTCTGCTCGAATTTTAGAGATGTTACTGCTGAACAAATCTCTGTCACACCAGTAAACTGTACCAAGTGGAAAAATCTTTTGAGAGAAGTCATGAAAAGCTGCTTGGAGATTCTTGAAGAAAAATTACCCCAAGTTCAATGACTGGTGAAGGTAAACTGATAATGGATTCAGTTCCTGATTATTGTCGGAGAAAATAATCACATCTTTGAAATGACTGTTGAGAAGAATAAACTGATCATGGCTTCAGTTCTTGAAATGAATCTGAGAAAATAACCCAGTATGAATCTTGCAGAGAATCTTCTGACTAACCACATATGAGAATAACTTGCATTGATCAATAACTCTTGAACCATAGGACCTGGGAAAAACTTGCCCCTGATAAGATCACTGACCAAATTTCTTAACTGTTTGAAAATTCCTCGATGAGGAAAGTATATTTGCAAATAAAAAGTGTTTGTACAAACCTGGTAATTTTAATGCAAAATTCAATGCAAAGTTTGAAATCATTTTTTGATGTATAGTGAATGAAAACATTGTCAAAACATGGAGGTTGAGACAAAATAAAAGATAAAGAAAAGTAAGAAACAAATGATTGGTAACAAACATGGGAGTCAGTTTACGCAACCTTGTTGTAGTATGCTTTTCAAAAGAAACCTGGATTCAATTAGGACTTTTGAAGGTTGTAACGTGGTTTGGTTCACGGTTTATGAAACAACGGATATAGGCTCAAAGTTATTTGTACCCAACCTAATCTTCGTGATGAACTCCAGTCCCACATTCAATTAATTCACCATATGCATTCAAGTTCCAAGACCTTTGGGATTGCACAGATGAAGATGGTTCATAAGCCGAAGGATTTTGAGATAGCAGTCACATCCTTCCTTTTGTTATTTCTAGTGAGGACTGTGGTCAACTCAACTTATTTTTGCTGAGGATTTTGATAACCTCTTGATAAATCTTTCTTTTATTATCCCTAATTCTTGCCTGAACTGTGTCATTTGAACTTACAGTCAGCGGGATGCCCCAGTTTTTGCCTAAGTCTCCTTCATAGGTTTTGACTTAGCGGGCTTTGATTTTTGTTATCTTTTTTTTTATATCATTTTTTTGGAAGATAATAACTGCATGGCTTAATGATTACGACGAATCATTAATGGCTTTTGAATTGAGAAACATCTTCAACACTTCTTTGATGTGTGTGAAGGAAAGCTTGAGATTGCAACCTTTATTGAAAGGTGTCTTGAATGATTCTCTTGTACTTGAATGCACATTCGAATTAATTGAGAACTACCCATTCTCGGGTTAAAATTGAGGGTTTTTTCGAATAGAAAGAAACTCCAACTTCAAGGCTCAAAGGGGTTGACAAGGGATTAACTTCCTTATTTCTCCAGTGTTTCAGGTTTGAAACAATGCATGTATATCATCAGCCAAGTCTCAATTGAAAGCATAGCAACAACAATTATGAGTTTCTCGTTTTCATCATCCTCCTTCGAATCATTGAAAAAAGCTTGAGAAAAGATAAATGAACTTGAAATATAAAGCATAAAGATGCAAATAGTAAATGAAGTTGAATCAAAACAAAGTAATGCTCATTTCATTAAAATCAACATGAAAGTACAAACAAAATTTAGAAGCAAACAAGTCAACACAATTGAAGAAAATTGCAAACATAAAGAAATAATGGCCTAGTGATCCATCAACAACAAGGATGAGCTATCTCGTCTGAGATTCTGGCCTTGAAGAAAATTTGACTGTTGAATTCTTCTAGAAGAGTCACTTCTCACGCTTCGGCAAAGGATTGTTAACAACATTAGGATTTGTGTCATTAAAGGAAAGGATGTTGTTCCTGATAAGTTCTTGCACTTTAGCCTTCAGTGCAAAGCAATGTTCCAAGTCATGACCAATTCCACCTTGATGAAACTCGTAGCAAAGATCCGATCTATAACCAACCGGAAGAGGATTTGGAACAGAAGGCGGAGGTCTAGTAGTAATTAAACCACTCTTAATAAAGGAAGAAAACAAATCAGTGTAAGGCATCGGGATAAGATCAGAGTTTGGCCTATTGCGATACTGATTTTGTCCAGCAGCTGGATGAGGAGCCTGAGCTTGAGCTTGAACTTGAACTTGAACTGGTTGAGCTCTAACTTGAACTTGAGCTTGAGTTTGAGCAGGTTGAGTTTTAACAACAGGAGCAATTGCAGCTACATATGGTTGAACATATCGTTGTTGCGGGCGATAAGGCCTCCTCTCAGTCGAAACATCATAAGCATCACCATCTCTTCTCTTTTGAAAGTTCCCAAAAGTCTTTCTTGCAGCATTAGAAGATTCAGAATTGGTAATCTTACCCTTCTTGATACCTTCCTCTAGTATTTCTCCAATAGTGACTAGATCAGAAAAACCAGATGAAACACTTCCTACCATTTTCTCCCAAAAGAATGGTTGAAGAGTGTCCATGAACAAACCCGTTAATTCTTTTTTGGCCAAAGGTGGCTCCACTTGAGCAGCTAGCTCTCTCCAACACTGAGCGTACTCTTTGAACGATTCTTTCTCTTTCTGTGACATGTTTTGAAGTTGACGAAGGTCAGGCGCCATGTCCAGATTGTACTTATACTGCCTTACAAAAGCATCAGACAAATCCTTCCAGCTTCGAATGTGACTCTTCTCAAGTCCCACATACCACTTCATAGAAGCACCACTCAGACTATCTTGAAAACAATGAATAAGAAGTTTGTCGTCCTTGGCATGTGCAACCATTTTGCGACAATACATCAGCAGATGAATCTTTGGACAAGTATGACCATTGTATTTCTCGAATACAAGAACCTTGAACTTATCATGAAAAACTAGGTCAGAGACTAAACACATGTCTATTGCAGCAGAACCAAAGACATCCTTTCCTTCTAGACCTCTTACCCTCTTCTCAAGAGTCAAACATTGCTCTCTAACTTCATCCATATATCCGGGTTCACCCTGACTTTCAGCTTGTGGACCAGCAGCTTGATACAAAAAATGAGAATTCTGATAAGTAGTGTGCATAACAGGTTGAGGTTCGACAAAAGTCGGAGCTGAAAAGACTGGCACAACAGATGGGCCACCCATTTGAGCAGTAGAAGAAACTGGCACATAATCCAGAGGTAACCCAAATTCTGGCCAAGTAGAAGCCGATTGCTGAATAACAGGAGGATCAACAACAGCAGTAAAAACTTCAGAGATAACAGTCCTTTGAGGTGGTTCACCTCTAGCAATCAGAACTTGCATCATTTCAGTGAGCCTGGTCATACCGGCCTTCAACTCATCAATCTCCATCCGGACCTCCATGTTATGTTGTTCTTGGTTTTCCATTCTTAATCTGATAGCTCTCAATCTGTTAGCAGCTCTAGTACCGTATCTGTGTTGAGGAAACAGCTTGACGGATCAACAGACAACTGAAGAAAGAAACAACTGGGATGAGTTCCCACACAACTCGGATAAACGCAAGAATATGCGAAGATGCAATGATATGCAATGTTCACTTCCATTTTCAGAAAAACAAATCGATTATTGCAAACATGGTCAACATCGAGAATACGGTCATGAAAAATCTTGACAAAAAGGAATATTTATTTTTTCTAACATTTACAATAATCGGAATTATTTTCCTTGAAAAATGGTTGTGATAATGATCATGATGAATATGTAGATGCAACAACCACAAACAAGATCACGCAAATCACACAGGTTCAAAGGTTCGAATCACGAGCATGGAGTCAAGGGATAAGAACCAACAACCCACAAAGGCATGTACTAAGGTTTGTCTTCATTGTACCTGCAAAAAACCAAAAGGGTGCTAACAGAGGTTCCCGGAGTTAACAGTCATCTTTAGAATTTTATCGGTACGTTGGATTACTCCCCAACCGATATAATTCTTAAAATAGACCTCGTCCGAGTGTAGTATCGCGTGACAACCACCTTAAGTTTACACTCAGATAATTTCCACACTACGTTCCTAAATTGGCTTGGATTAGTTAAGGGTTCTACGGTCCTCAGTATGATCAGCTCAAGGTCGGAAAAAATGCCACGTACGATTACTCGTCATGACATTGATAATCCAAGAGAGCCTAACCGAGTGGAGATTATCAAATTGATATAGCTTTGGACTACTCCATCGCTTATCGCTTCGAATATCGTCGTCCTATCATAATTTCAACTTAGATCTGGGTTAGAATCTATCTCACTCACAGAGAATCACCAAAACCGAAACGGAACAACCAGGTAACAAACAAATCAAACTAAAGCAGTAAATAAATCAAAGTAGGCCGAATCCACTTAGAGATTGACTCCCCAGCAGAGTCGCCACTTTTCTGTAGCAGTAAAATCATGAGTGTAAGCTATTAGCTAACTTAACTCAAGGTAAACAGAGTCGCCACCGCGCTTTTATTTTATTCCACATGGAAAAGGGAAAAAGAGCGAATAAACCCTAATGAATCTAAAAGCAACAAGCTAAAATAATCAAACAGAGAACGGGTAAGGGGATAGGTTACACAATGGGAAGGTTTTACGCACCCAAAATGTCCGTGGTACTCCATGGGAGCCCTTTGAAATATTTATTGCTTTTTTTGGTTTGAAAATGGTTTGCTTGAAAAAGATTGAAGAGATGAGAAGAGAAATGGTTATTAATATTTTTGTGTTTGAAGAGACGGACGTCTCATGCCTACGTACCCACAAAGTGCAATGCGAGATCAAAACCTCGTAGTTCGTGGTACAAAATGTGAAAAGAAACAATGAGTTGAATTGATTTTAAAATGTAAAGATAAGTCGTCATTCCTTAGCGAATAATTCCGCTAGAAAGAATGAATCATATCTAAACATGAAAAATGGTTAAAAAGAAACGTGCACGAGGGCAAAAAAACAACTGAATGGGTTTTGAATGTTTTTTAAAGTTTTTGAGAAGAAAGTTTCGATATGCTTATGTGGTTTAGCATTTATTAAGAAATGAAATGAAAAGGTAAAACCGCTTGACCTAAGTCAAGGTTTGATTGTGAAAACGTTTGAAGTTTGAAAACAAAGAAGGTTTTGAAAATAGGAAGGAGATTTGAAAATTTAAGAAGTGGGAGGAGATGAAGTGACTATCCTAAGACTTGAATGTAAAAGTTAAGAGAAGAGCGATCAAACCGTATGGTGAACATTCTTCGAAACAAACGGACTTCCATCTTCATCAACCAGTGAACTCAATCGGGGCCAAGGTCTTAAATCCATAATAGCTCAAGCAAGGGAATGATCCTAGAATCTAAGTCCAAACTCCAAGTCCAATGCTAAGGATAGTGGCCATAGTCCAAAGTTAGAGTCACCAATCTTTAAGGTGTTTAATCCTTTATTAATGTTTTTGTGTCCAAATGGACAAAAGAAAAATCACAAGCATAACAATATAAACATAAACAATATGATGAATGATATAGTCTAATAAAGCATAATAAAAGAGATAAGGAGTGAGAGATTGAAATAAAGAGGATAAGGTGCGAGAGATTGAATTAAAATGTTAGTATATTAATAGTATAATAATATTTACATAGAAATGGTATGATGAACTTAATCAAACACAACAACAAAAAGATAACCAAAATTGAGAGGCAACCGGATCTAAATGGATCTTATTCCGAATTCGGGACAAGTTTAGGTCTATGTTAAGCAATCGCCGAGTAATTTACGAAGTAATTACCCTACAAATGAGGCCGGCCACCACCAATTAAGGTGGAAAATATTTGTGCTAATACATGTTAAAGAAATGATATAATGGATCATTCTCCGAAAACATGTCGCACGAAAAGAAAAAAAAGTGGTAACGGTCTAATCTTAATCGAGATTTCACATTGGATTATCGAATGCAACCTATCACGATCCCAAAGTATGGAGAATGATCCAAATGATCATTCATCCATAGATTTGAAATAATGAAGATTAAACATCTTCGAAAACCAATAATCGTGAATCGGAGATTTCATCGACCAAAATAAAAAGGATAAGGAAAAAAATATGGATCTAAAATAGAATCCATAAAAAAACAATTAAAATATCTTCAAATTCTCTTCACAAGATCTTTTTTAAAATGATAATAAAAGGATATGAATATGAATAAATTCTATAAAAAAAATTTTAAGAAAAAAGAAAAGAAACTAAACCATTATTAAAAAAAATTAAAAGAAAATAAAAAGAAAGAACATATGGAGGGAGGGTATGCTGCGCATGTGATGGTGGAGGATAGAAAATGAAGATCCAATGGCCTTAAGGCCCAAAACTAAACAATCAATTTAAAAAAATATAAAGAAAACCTAAAAATATAAAGAAACAAAAGAAAAAGAAAACAGAAAAGCTATCTTCTTCTCTTCCAACGTGAGGTCCATATACCTCTTCTTTGCCGCCACTGTTCACTCTTCTTCCTCAAACAAAAAAACGACGACAATTATTCTTTCTTCACAAAACGAGATTGGCGTCGGAGAAACGAACAACACCAATCGCTCTTATTCTTCTCTTGATCTATGTTCGGATTCACGCTCACCTTTGGGTTCGGTCTACGTTGAGTTATGGTGATTTGTTCTGCGAATTTATGTAATGGAGGAATTTGATGAGGGTATGTTGAAGCCTTGAAGAAAACAGGAGTATAGAAATTGAAAATAATCTGAGAATTTGAGAAGTTGTGAATTGGATTTTGATGAAATTTGGAATGAATTTATTGAAGCTTTCATTTTTAATTGTGCAGTGATTTATGGGGTTGTCCAGGCTTAAAATTGAAGGTGATGAGGGCTATTATTTATAGAAGGAGTGGTGAGGATTCGGATGTCGTTTTGTGCGTTTCAGGTTCGTCACGGAGAAGTCGTGTTTGTTGCGTTTTATGTTTGGATGTTGGCATTTCGCTTGCGTTTCGGTGCGATGCTTCTCGCGT
Organism: Lathyrus aphaca; assembly: GCA_963966055.1. Classification (NCBI taxonomy): domain Eukaryota; kingdom Viridiplantae; phylum Streptophyta; class Magnoliopsida; order Fabales; family Fabaceae; genus Lathyrus; species Lathyrus aphaca. The sequence continues at coordinate 206,780,677 of OZ014525.1, forward strand.
GCGTGTGAGCTGCATTTGGCTTGCATTTGGGATGTCGTTTTTTGCTCATGTTGGCTGCGTTTTGACGCTGAGTTTTTCCTGTGTTTTGTTCGTGTGTATAATGTGCGTGACGTTTTGAGTTGTGGGCCTGCGGGTGCGTTTTGCTGGTGTGCGTTTCGTGCAGCCTTGTTGTGTTTTGCTTCACTTGGCTTGCGGCGTGGTGTGCGTGTGAGGGCTGGTAGACGTGTTATCGTTGGCTTACGCGGCTGGAGCTTGTAATAGCTGACTTCAAATTGACTTGCTAAATTTTGGAAAGTCTTGAGATAATGTATCACATATGGGTCAGCTGGAAAAGGCTTGCGGCTGGAAAAAAATAAATAAAAGTTGATTACTGTGGGCCTTGAATAGACTAGCTTCATGATTTTTTTTGTATTGTATTTTATAATCAAAAAAAAACTTTTTTCCTTTAAGAATGTCTCAATGGGCTTTTTTTTTTTGGAAAATAGACTCTAGAATAAAAACAAAGGGTCCATGAAATGGAAGAAATGGATATTGATTAGGAAAATATTATATTTGGAATAAAAAAAAGGGAATGAAAATGAAATTGGATATAGCAAATTAAAAAAAATCGGTTAAAAAAATGGTAACTTGGATAATCGAACCAAAAGAAGGGTATGAATTGGGTAATCGAAAAAAAATGGAAAAGATATGATTTTTGAATAATAATGGATAATAGAAATTGGCAAATAAAATGTTTTAATAAAAAAAAAGGTGATGGATATATTTTGTAAAGGGATGAGAATGGATATGAAGCGAAAGTTTGAAAAATCAAGCGGATTGAATATAGAATAATGGAAATGATTATTGAAAAGAGAATGATTTAATAAAAAAAGATGAAGTGATGATTTTAAGCCCACAACCAACTCCTGATTTTTTTTCACAAGCCACTGATTAAAATGAAAACTGTCAATCCTGAACCACTGAATATTTGCAAATCAAGCCACAACCAACATCTGAAAATTTTCCTTGATTATTCGAATCCACGCTGAGGAAAATACATCCACAGATGAACTGATGAACACTTAGCACACAACAACCTGGCATGATACTCCTTAAGACCCATAACTTGAGAATCCAAGAAATTTCACACGCAACACAGTTTGAACTTTTGAATACGCACTGAGTGAGGAATGAACCACTGGCATACACAACTTGCAGTCGAAACAATCATTTGATAGTTTGACCAAGATTAGGTCAAACTTCCATCTGAATCGAATCATAATTGAACAACCGCCTCTGAATTTGAAATTGTTGCCCTGTCTTTGAAATCCTGCAACACAGAGAAGAAGAAGCAAACTGCGACATATTTTTGGTATTTTGGTTAGAGGTTAGTAAATATAAACAAATACAAGTAAGTAAAAGAATGATGATCCCCTGTGAGACATAGACCTGCAACTGAAAAGAATAAATGACCAGTGCGTGATCTTGTTTGTATGTGAAATGCAAATGAGATGCGAAAAATCTTAGGGTCAAAAATTAGGGTATGACACCCTGGAATGAGGAGATTGTTACAAATTGAGAAAAGTAAAAGTGCTGGCAATGTTGACGACGCTCCGGCGAGCTTCCTTTGCTATGACCTGTATGACCTCGACGTTATTCTTATCTTGCTTTTTGAAGAAGGTTGATTATGATTGATGCTTTATCCCTTCGAAGCTTGTTGTGTTGTGAGGGATACAGACGAATTCAGAATGCAGTTGTTCGCTTATTCCCTGATTTTGCGTGGATCGCCCTTTCGGGTTTTCAATCCACCGGGATACCCATTTTTTCCTGATATGTCCAATGCGGCTTTTCAACTCAGCGGGTGTACATATTTTCCTTATTTTCCCTTATTTTTGCCCGAGTCTTTTATTCTGTTTTTGACTCGCCGGGATGCCCTATTTTTGCCTGGACTTACATTCTGTTTTTATGTCTAGCGGGTCATTTTATGCAAAGTATTTTTTAACTGCATCTGAATTCACAGGGGACAAGAAATCTTCACCGTCCATGGTAGTAAGCATCAGTGCTCCACCAGAGAAAACCTTCTTTACTATGAACGGGCCATCGTAATTTGGAGTCCATTTTCCCCTGTGGTCTGTATGAGGAGGAAGGAGTCTTTTCAGCACATGATCTCCCACTTGGTATTCCCGAAGCCTGACTTTCTGATCGAAGGGTTTCTTCATTCTTTTCTGATACAGCTTCCCATGACAGATTGCAGCTAACCTCTTTTCTTCGATCAGATTCAGTTGATTATACCGAGAACGGACCCATTCTGCTTCATTCAACTTGACATCCATCAGTACCCGTAAGGAGGGTAATTCAACTTCAACAGGCAGGACTGCCTCCATACCATACACAAGTTGATACGGTGTTGCCCCAGTGGACGTTTTGATTGAGGTTTGATACCCATGTAAGGCAAATGGTAGCATCTCATGCTAGTCTTTGTATGTAACCACCATCTTTTGCACAATCTTCTTGATGTTCTTATTAGCTGCCTCAACAACGCCATTCATCTTTGGCCTGTAAGGAGAAGAGGTGTGATGTTGGATTTTGAAGTCCCGGCACAGTTCTGTCATCATTTTGTTATTCAAATTGGAACCATTATCAGTAATGATTCGCTCAGGTACTCCATATCGACAGATGATGTCTCTCTTCAGAACCACTTGTCTAGTGACGTTTGCATACGAAGCTGCTTCAACCCATTTGGTGAAATAATCAATGGCTACCAGGATGAATCTGTGGCCATTTGAAGTAGTCGGTTCGATCTTTCCAATCATGTCAATGCCCCACATGGCAAAGGGCCAAGGTGAAGACATTACGTTCAAAGTATTCGGAGGCTCATGCACTTTATCTGCGTAGATCTGGCACTTGTGGCATTTTCTGGCATAGGCACAACAGTTTGCATCCATTGTGATCCAGTAGTAACGTGGCCTCAACAACTTCTTTGCCATTGCATGTCCTCCAGCATGGGTACCGAAAGATCATTCATGCACCTCATGCATCATCAAGTCTGCTTCCCTCTTATCAACACATCGGAGCAGAATCATGTCAAAGTTTCGCTTGTATAATGAACCATCAGCATTAAGGAAGAAACTACCGGCCAGTCTTCTTAATGTCTTCTTATCATTGGATGATGCCCCAGGTGGGTATGTTTGATCCTCTAAGAAGCTTTTGATATCATGGAACCAAGTCTTGTCATCTTTAGCAATGTCCACGGAGAATACGTATGCTGGTCGGTCTAGTCTGGATACCGAAATCCGAGGCACATAATTGGCAGTCTGAACCTTGATCATGGAAGAAATGGTAGCTAAAGCATCTGCGAACTGATTTTCGTCTCGAGGGACATACTCAAGTTTGACTGTTGTGAAGAAAGTCAATAATTTCCTCGTATAGTCTCGGTATGGAATCAAATGCTCCTGGTGAGTGTATCATTTTCCGTTGGTCTGATTGATTACCAAAGCTGAATCCCCGAATACAGTTAAAGTCTTGATCCTAAGGTCAATGGCTTCCTTAAGACCCATGATACAGGCTTCATATTCAGCTTCGTTGTTAGTGCATGCAAAGGTGAGTTTTTCCGAGAAAGGCATATGAACTCCTTTTGGGGTAATGAGCACTGCACCAACTCCACGACCATTCATATTGACAGCCCCATCAAATATCATTGTCCACTCTTCTTATGGGTCTGGCTCTTCAGTGTGAACGGGCTCTTCATGATATTTTGCTTTCAGGTATATGATGTCTTCATCAGGGAAGTCAAATCTCATTGGTTGGTAATCATCAATGGGTTGCTCAGCTAGATAGTCAGACAGCACACTGCCTTTGATGGACTTTTGATATGTGTACTAAATGTCATATTCTGTCAGAATCATTTACCATCTTGCAACCCTTCCGGTAAGTGCTGGCTTCTCAAATATGTACTTGACTGGATCCATCTTTGAGATCAACAAGGTAGTATGAGTCAACATATATTGTCTTATTCGGCGAGCAGCCCACGCTAAAGCACTACAAGTTTTCTCGAGCAGTAAATAACGTTGCTCACAGTCGGTAAACTTTTTGCTTAGGTAGTATATTGCATACTCTTTTCGACCAGACTCGTCATGCTGGCCCAACACACACCCCATTGATCCTTCTAATACTGTTAGGTACATTATTAGAGGTCTTCCTTCAACTGGAGGCATAAGAATTGGAGGTTCTTGTAAGTACTCCTTGATCTTGTCAAAATCCTTCTGACAATCTTCATTCCACTTGACCGTTTGTTCCTTTCTTAACAGTTTAAAGAAGGGCTCACAGGTTGCAGTAAGATGATATATGAACCTTGATATGTAGTTCAATCTACCTAAGAACCCTCAAACTTCCTTTTAGGTCCTAGGTGCAGGCATCTCCTGAATGGCTTTGACTTTTTCAGGATCAACTTCAATCCCCTTTTCACTTACAATAAATCCCAGCAACTTACCGGAACGTACCCCGAATGTGCATTTGTTGGGGTTTAACTTCAGCTGATATTTTCTCAGACGCTCGAACAACTTCAATAGATTTACCAGATGGTTTTCTTCTGTGAGGGACTTGGCAATCATATCATCCACGTAACATTCAATTTCTTTGTTGATCATATCGTGGAATAATGTTACCATAGACCGTTGATAAGTAGCACCGGCATTCTTCAGTCCAAAAGGCATTACCTTGTAACAGAAAGTGCCCCAAGGTGTGATGAAGGTAGTCTTTTCCATGTCTTCGGGTGACATCCTGATCTGATTATACTCGGAAAAACTATCCATGAAAGAGAATACCGAGAACTGAGTTGTGTTGTCGACCAATACATCAATGTGAGGTAATGGGAAATCATCCTTTGGGCTAACTCTATTCAGATCCCGATAATCCACACACATCCGTACTTTGCCATCTTTCTTAGGAACTGACACAATATTAGCAACCCACGGTGGGTAACTAGTTACAGCAAGGAAATCGGCGTCCCACTATTTTGTACTTCTTCTTTAATCTTCATGGCCATATCCGGACGAGTACGACGTAGCTTCTGCTTCACTGGAGGACATTCTTCTTTCAATGGCAGCTTGTGCATAACAATATCAGTATCCAGACCTGGCATGTCTTGATAGGACCAAGCAAACACGTCGACGTATTCACGAAGCATGTCAATAAGCTTCTCCTTCACTAAATCTTGCAGGCTGGCCCCAATCTTCACTTCTTTCAAATTTTCTTCGGTACCAAGATTAACTGTTTCAACCTCCTCCTGATGAGGGGTGATCACTTTCTCTTCTTGCCTCAACAACCTGGCTAACTCTTCAGGTAACTCATAGTCTTCTTCAACCTCTTCATCAGCTTGATTAATTGGATTTTCGAAGTCATACAAGGTCATAGCAGTGCTGTTGTCGGTGCAATCTGGAGGATAATCTATGCAAGGGTTTAAATTGGTTTGTTTTAGTGATCAGTTTTAATCTTGTTTAGAAAAAGTGAACATGAAGTTATTTATTTTGAAAACATTGCCATTTTATCGTTTTGTACAAAAGTGAAAAAAATGAAAAGACAGTGAGCAAAAAAGAGACTCGTTGCAAAAGATGTCCGATATTCATTGATTAATCCATTTGCACAAAATTACAATATGGCCCAATTACAAAATGAGTCCTAACACCTTGGGCAAGATGCAGGACTTGATGCATGCTAAAAAAGACAGGATAAAATAATTACTCTGCAGGAGTAACCCTTATAATTTCCTGGGAAGACCAGTTGAGGACTTGGCTCCCCGGGATCCTTGGACGTATCCAGCTCTCCAGGTTGCGGTCGCTTTCCGCCTCGTCTTCCAGGTTGTTAACAGCATCTGGGGTGAGCATCCCCCCACTGATGAACTTGGGCTCTTTTGCAGCCTCTGATTGATCTTGTCAGAATGGTCTGTAACCCAAACCGAATTTATCTTCCTTTTTCTCCACCGGTAGCAGCTTGCCCCAGCCTTGGGCATTACCGTCTTCAACAACCTTCTGGGCTTGCTGATAAGAGATGATTGAAGTATCCATCATGTTCTCCTGGGATGCAGCAAATACTTCAGTCGCTTCATTGACATTCAGGGCCTCGAACCCTTGGCTCATTGTCTCATGGATTTCACCATCCATCTCAATATACTTGTACGTAGCCATATGGCTAACAAATATGTCCTCCTCACCACAGATGGTGATAATCTGTCCTTCCCATTCATACTTCAGCTTCTGGTGAAGGGTCAATGTTACTGCGCCTGCGGCGTGAATCCAGGGTCGACCTAGCAAATAGTTATATGCCGGCTGTATGTCCATCACATAGAAAGTGGTTTTAAAGACCTGTGGACCGATTATCACTGGCAAATCCACCTTTCCAAGAACTGATCTTTTAAAGCCATCAAAAGCCCTGACTACAAGGTTACTTGGCCGGAGAGCTATCCCATCATACTCGATCTTGACAAGGGCTTTCTTGAGCAAGACATTGAGTGAGGACTCAGTGTCTACAAGATCATGAGATAGTACAGCTCCTTTGCACTCCAGGGTAATGTGCAAGGCTTTGTTGTGGAGACGTCCTTCTGTTGTCAAATCAACATCAGTGAACCCTAGCCCATGGCTGGTGTTGATATTTGACACTACTGTTTCCAGTTGATTCATAGTGATCTCTTCTGGCACGTAGGCAGCGTGCAGAACTTTGAGTAGTGCATCCCGATGGGCTTCGGAACACAACAACATAGATAGTATTGAGATCTTTGAAGAGGTCTGGTGGAGCTGGTCCACAACTTTATAGTCACTTCTTTTAATAATTCTCATAAACTCATCCATATCTTGATCGAAGGATGATTTATGAGTTTCCTTTGGTGCAGATTCTTCCGGTATCACACTCTTCCCCTTGGCTCTGGTAGCAGTCTCTGCCTCAGTGTTGGTTCTAGGGACTTGTGATGCGAAGAGACGTCCGCTTCGGGTGAAGCCTCCGCCTCCCCCAACATTATCCACTTGGGGAGTGAGAACTGGAGAATCAAGAAGGACTTTCTCTCCGTTGCAATATAGATCAACACCATAATGCCATGGTATAGCACTGTCTTTATCATATGGTATCGGCCCGGGCATTGTGATAGTGACTGGGCTTACTGCAGCAGAAGTTGGAACCGTAATTGTCTGTGGATCATAGAAAATAGTAACAGGACCCCTGGTGGGTGTTGGTGGTGATGAATTGAAGCTTTGTTGAGACTGTTGTTGAGATTGTTGAAAGTTGTTGGAATTCGGGACCGTTGTTGGGTCATAATAAATTGTGACAGTGGAAACATCATTATTGGTTGTTGAAGTTGTAGTAGCTGGTGCAAATGAATTGTTGTATGTTGAAATGACATATGGAATGATTGCTGAAGTTGTAGCCGAATTAGTTGGAACAATGGTTGTTGCAGTTGTAGAAGAACTAGTGGGAAAGATAGTTGTTGTTTTTGTAGAAGATTCACTTGTTGTTGATAAAAAAGCTGTTGGTGTTGTAGAAGCTGTGGTTGTAATTTGCAGGATGCCTTCTTTGATCAAACTATTAATTCCACTCCTCAAGCTAGCACACCCATTCTCAGAAAGTTCGCATGATTCACAACAGTCCTCACAACCTGGGAACACTTGGCACTTTAAAAGTTGGGCTTTAACCTCTGCCAGAGGTGTCTGAATACCTGCAATGTCTTCTATTAAACTCATGGGTGAGCCATCCTCTACAGCATTAATCCTTTGCCCATTGTGGCTTGGCATAGGATTCTTCATTACATTGGGAGGAGGTGCGAAGTTCAGGTGCGTTAGAATGAAAAGCACACCTAGCGTTGACATCGTAGTTTCTTGGAAGGTTTTGAGGATCAGGTGGAGCCAATGTCCTCAACTCAACAAGATTGAGCTTTAGGAGTGTAGATGTTTAGAATTGGCAGAATTTTTGACCAACAAGAAATGTTGAATTCAGTTCAGGATGTCCTATCAGATGTTGGGACATTATCAAACAGAGTATAAGAACTTAATTTAGGATGTCACACCAGATGTTGGGACATTGTGTTAATGATTTAAGTTCAGTTTTTCAGGATGTCCCAACAGATGTTGTGACATCTCAAACCTGCTACCAGAATTAATTAATGATTAACTGATCTGAGTAATTTAAGGAAAGTTATCTGGAATTAATTATGGATGGACAAAAACAGAATAAGGCGCATCTGTAAGGAGTGTTGTTATGAGACTTCAGCTTAATCAGAAGAACTAAATCACCTAGAATCTAGGAAGTAACAAACCCTAATTCAAGGTGGAAGCTGCATGCGTTTTAGGACTGGATTAACCTACAGAAAGCCCAAAATACAAACACATATTTAAGCAACAGAAACTCTTAGAATAGAGCACGAATTTCAGAAGATAAAATAGGTGTTTTGTGGTTTAATAGCAGGTTGTTTTATTGTACCACTTTATGAGCTTTTAAGCAAAAGTGTATTTGTGTCTTGATTGAAACTGTGAAGTAAGATCAAGCTGTTTTGTTTGAAGTATGACTTCAATTTTATTAAACTTGTAAACAAGATCATTGTGTGATTGAGGGGGAGTGAGTTGGTACTCATATCTAAGTTGTGTCTTAGGTAGAAATTGCATTGGGTAGATATTAAGTGAAAGATTAAACTGGGTGGTTTAAGTCTAGAATTAATATTACTTATAGTGGATTTCCTCCTGGCTTGGTAGCCTCCAGATGTAAGTGTGGTTATACATTGAACTGGGTTAACAAATTACTGTGTTGTTTAATTTTCCTGCACTTTAAGTTTTGGTTAAATTTTTCAAGTGTTGGAACATCTCATTCGACATCTCATACCTGATCACAGAATTTCAATTGGCATCAGAGCAGGCACCCTGCCTGTTTATACTGGGTGAGATCTAGGGAATACAAATTCTGGAAACATGGACAGAGATATAAGATCAGTAAATAGACCACCTATACTGGATGGATCTAATTATGACTACTAGAAGCCAAGAATGATTGCATTCTTAAGATCACTTGACAACAGGGCCTGGAGAGCAGTCAACATTGGATGGGAACATCCTGTCCAAGACACCAAAGATGGAGCAAAAGTGTTGAAACCTGAAGAAGAATGGAGTAAGGAGGAAGAAGATTCAGCACTAGGCAACTCCAAGGCCTTAAATGCTTTATTCAATGGCATTGATAGGAACATCTTTAGACTTGTGCATCACTGTGAGTTGGCCAAAGATGTTTGGGACACTCTCAAACCAACTCATGAAGGAACATCAAAGGTAAAGATGTCAAGACTTCAACTTCTCACCACCAAGTTTGAAAACTTGAGAATGAAGGAAGATGAGACAATTCATGAATTCTACATGAACATCTTAGAAATAGCCAATACTTCTGGAGCCTTGGGAGAAAAGATGACTGATGAAAAGCTTGTAAGAAAGATTCTCAGATCTTTGCCAAAAAGATTTGACATGAAAGTCACAGCAATAGAAGAAGCTCAAGACATATGCACAATGAAAGTTGAAGAGCTCATTGGTTCCCTTCGAACATTTGAGATGGGAATGAATGACACAAATGTAAAGAAGAACAAAAGCATAGCCTTGGTGACAAATACTGATGAAGAAGAAGATGATGAATCAGAAACTGGTGAAAGCTTATCAGACAACATTGCTATGCTTGGAAGACAATTCAAAAAGATTCTCAGAAGGATGGAAGACAAATCCAAACCCAGTGGAAGATACACAAACTCTTCTGAGAACAAAAGACCTTATGATGCTAATAGAAGGTCAAATCATGATGAAAAGACTAGTCAAGAAAAAGGAATTAAATGCCATGGATGTGAAGGATATGGACACATCAGGAATGAATGTCCTACCTACTTAAAAAGGCAAAAGAAAGGACTCTCTGTAACCTGGTCTGATGAAGACTCAGGAGGAGATTCAGAAGAAGAATCAGCTAAGCATATCACTGCTCTAGCTGGATTATGTGAATCTGAAAGTGAATCCAGTGATGGGGAGCTTACTTTTGAAGAACTTGAGCAATCATACAGAGAACTATTCAAAAGAAGCACTGAAATATGCAGTGAGAGTATAAAGCTAAAGAAGCAGATTGAGGCACTAAAGGATGAAAAAGCGAGTGATCTAGAGATCATTGACACCTTGAAAAGTGAAGTAAGTCTTCTCAACTCCAAGTTGGAACATATGTCCAAATCTGTTAGAATGATGAACAGTAGCTCAAGCACAATGGATGTTATTCTCAACAATAATAAGCATTCAGGGGATAAAAGTGGACTGGGATTTAACAAAGTTCATAAGATTGAAGCTAGCTCTAGGAAAACTACTTCAAAGTCCATACAGTCAAACAAGATGTCCCAACAGATGCTTCAACATCATGAAAAGAACACAAAGCCAAACATAATGTTCAAACAGATGTCTCAACATCCTGAAAAGAACATAATGAAGAAGAAGTATCAAAGATGGAGATGTCATCATTGTGGAAGATTTGGACATATCAAACCTCATTGTTATAAGTTGCATGGATATCCAAATCAGATGTATCAGCAACCTCCTAAGCAGAAGATAGAAGTCACCAAGAAAGTGCTGCATAGACATCAAAGAAATCAGCAACCCCCTAAGCAGAAGACAGAGGTCATCAAGAAGGTATGGAGACCAAAAGCTAGTCTTCATGCTGATCAAAGCTACATGCCCAAGAACAAGATCAACAAACAACCTTGGAGCTCTACTGATGAACAATAAACAGGGCAGAGGTATCAAAAGAAATCTCAACTCAAATGGTCAAAGAAAGGTGTTGCATATATAGCTCATACATCACTAAGAGTATCAGCTAAAGAAGACTGGTACTTTGACAGTGGATGTTCAAGATACATGACTGGATTGAAGAATCTGCTAGTAGACTTAAAGTCATATTCATCCAGATATGTAACCTTTGGAGATGGAGCTAAAGGAGAAATCAAGGGAGTTGGGACCTTGGACTGTCCAGATGTACCAAGACTAGATGATGTGCTGCTGGTTAAAGGTTTAACTGCTAACCTGATCAGCATAAGTCAATTATGTGATCAAGGGTACAGTGTAAACTTTACCAAAACTGAATGCATAGTGTCTAACAAAGAACAAAAGGTTGTCATGAAAGGAGCCAGATCTAAAGACAACTGTTACATGTGGGAACCTCAAGACTTCAGTCTCACTTCAACTTGCTCTTTAGATAAAGAAGAAGAAGTGAAACTATGGCACCAAAGACTAGGTCATCTTCATTTCAGAGGCATAAAGAAAATCATATCTATGGATGATGTGAGAGGTATTCCTAAACTGAAGTTTGATGATGGCAAAATATGTGGTGAATGTCAAATAGGCAAGCAAACCAAGATGTCCCATCCAAAGCTCCAACATCTGACAACTTCCAAAGTTTTGGAACTATTGCATATGGATCTTATGGGACCTATGCAGGTTGAGAGCCTTGGTGGTAAGAGGTATGCCTATGTAGTGGTTGATGACTTTTCAAGATATACATGGATAAATTTCATCAAAGAAAAGTCTGATGTATTTGATGTATTCAAAGACTTATGCCAAAGAATACAAAGGGAAAAAGCCAGCTGTGTGATCAGAATAAGAAGTGATCATGGAAAAGAATTTGAGAACCAAAAATTCTTAGATTTCTGTTCTTCAGAAGGAATCAATCATGAATACTCTTCACCAATCACTCCTCAACAGAATGGGATTGTTGAGAGGAAGAATAGAACTATTCAAGAATCAGCAAGAGCTATGATCCATGCCAAAAAGTTACCTTTGTACTTCTGGGCTGAAGCTATGAACACAGCTTGTTACATCCATAACAGAGTTACTCTAAGGAAAGGAACTTTGTCCACAATCTATGAAGTCTGGAAAGGCAGAAAACCCACAGTTAAGTACTTCCATGTGTTTGGAAGTAACTGTTATATTCTGGCAGATAGGGAGCAAAGAAGAAAAATGGATCCTAAAAGTGATGAAGGGATTTTTCTTGGATACTCTATAAACAGCAGAGCATATAGAGTATTTAATTCTAGAACCAAGGTTATCATGGAGTCCATTAATGTGATAATTGATGATGCTCCTACAGATGTTCTAGAAGATGTTGGAACATCTGCTGATATCAAATCTGAAACTGAAGAAAAGAGTGATCTTTCTGAATTCACTCAAACTGATGCAAGGACAAAACAATCCAGCAAACCTCCCTCCATCAGAATCCAGAAGGATCATCCCAAAGATTTGATAATTGGTGATCCCAACAGAGGTGTAAGCACTAGATCAAGAGAAGTGATTTCAGGTTCCTGTTTTGTTTCTAAAATAGAACCTAAAAACATCAAGGAAGCTCTTACTGATGAATACTGGATTTGTGCTATGCAAGAAGAATTAGGTAAATTCACAAGGAATGAAGTGTGGAACCTTGTTCCTAGACCTGATGACATAAATGTGATTGGAACTAAAGGGGTATATAAGAATAAGTCAAATGAGCAAGGAGTTGTTACAAAGAACAAAGCTAGACTTGTAGCTCAAGGATACACACAAATTGAAGGAGTAGACTTTGATGAAACCTTTGCACCAGTAGCAAGGCTTGAATCAATCAGACTACTTTTAGGAATTGCTTGTATCTTGAAGTTCAAGCTATTTCAAATGGATGTGAAAAGTGCCTTTCTAAATGGATATCTTAATGAAGAGGTATATGTAGAACAACCTAAAGGATTTGTTGATCCAAGCTGTCCAAATCATGTATACAAACTAAAGAAGGATCTTTATGGTTTGAAGCAAGCTCCAAGAGCATGGTATGAAAGGCTAACTACTTTTCTTATCAAGCAATGGTACAGGAAAGGTGGAATTGACAAAACCCTATTTGTTAAAGATGAAGAAGGAAATGTCATGATTGCTCAAATATATGTAGATGACATTGTTTTTGGTGGGATGTCAGAAAGGATGGTGAAACATTTTGTCAATTAGATGGAATCTGAATTTGAAATGAGCCTAGTAGGAGAATTAACCTACTTTCTTGGACTGCAAATAAAGCAAATGGAGGACTCCATGTTCATTTCCCAAAGCAAGTATGCTAAGAACATAGTCAAGAAATTTGGGATGGACAGTGCTACTCATAAGAGAACTCCTGCCCCCACACATTTAAAGCTGACTAAAGATGACAAGGGTGAGAATGTAGATCAAAGCCTATACAGAAGCATGATTGGAAGCCTGTTATATCTGACTGCTAGCAGACCAGACATAGTATTTGCAGTAGGTGTATGTGCAAGATATCAAGCTGATCCAAAAGTTAGTCATCTTAACCAAGTCAAGAGAATTTTGAAATATGTTAATGGTACTTGTGACTATGGCATAATGTACTTTCATGGATGCAAACCAATTCTCACTGGCTTCTGTGATGCTGATTGGGCTGGAAGTGCTGATGACAGAAAAAGCACTTCAGGAGGATGCTTCTTCCTAGGAAACAATTTGATTTCTTGGTTCAGTAAGAAACAAAATTGTGTATCCTTATCTACTGCTGAAGCTGAGTATATAGCAGCTGGAAGCAGTTGCTCACAGTTGGTTTGGATGAAGCAAATGCTCACTGAGTACAATGTCCCACAAGATGTCATGACATTGTACTGTGACAACTTAAGTGCAATTAACATATCAAAGAATCCTATCCAACATAGCAGGACCAAGCATATTGATATCAGACATCATTTCATCAGAGATCTTGTAGAAGAGAAAGTGATTTCATTGGAACATGTAGCTACAAATCTGCAGTTGGCTGATTTATTTACCAAAGCATTGGATGCTACTCAATTTGAAAACTTAAGGGGCAAATTGGGAATCTGCTTATGTGAGATTTAGCAGTTATGGAGATGTGCCAACATGTCATATGACATTGTGTGGCATAAGCACCAGATGGCAACACCAGTCTGGTCAAGCACCTTGGGTATTCCATTCCTAAAAATTCTCCAAGTAACGGCTACTTATATAATATCAGCTTGCTTTCAGCTATCCATATTCTCATCATACTCTCAAAAACGAATTGCATTCTCTAGCTGTTTTTCAGAAATCATCAAACCTAAAACTCTTCATCAACCTCTTTCGAAAATGTCTCAAAACCCTAACATTTCTGAAGAAATCCTCAACAAGGAAGATGTGGTGCATGCAACCCCCATTTCTGTGGTACCCATGGATTCAACTCCAATGGACGAAATCAGAGGAAGTGTTCCTCTTTCTCAAAAGCCAAGAACTCCAAAAGGAACAAAAGATCAAGTTTTCAGCAAGACCAAAGGCATACCTTCACCATTATATAACACTCCAAAAGCTTCTGAATACGTGGATGATTCCATAAAGGAGTTGGTAACCAAGATCCTATCTGAGAAAAGAGTGGTAAGTGGCATATCTATCCCTCTGAACACCATGCCAGCTCCACAAGAAGATCAACAAACTCAGGCTGAAAAGGACACTCCTGCTCAACAGGATGTCCCAATAGATGTTGAAACATCTGAGGACCAGCAAAAGGCCTCATCTGATGCTGCTGTTGAATCATCTGAGGACCAGAAAAAGGCCTCCACTGATAGTGATGAAGAAATATCTGAGGACCAGCACAAGGCCTCCAATGAAGATCAAATCTCTGTTGAACCATCAGCTGAAGAGGAGACTGCTCAACCTCCTCCTGTTGTGAACCTAGAGCATGATTCTGATACAGAAATCATTGCTTCTGTAAACCCTAGCATAGCCAAAAGGCTTAGGACTAGGAAAGAAAAGATGCATGCAGGACCTGCAATTCCTGAGAAGAAGCAAGCTACACCAAAGAAGGACAAAGCTAAAGTTGTCTTTGGTCCTACAAAACAATGGAGCAAAGTCCAAACACAAAAGAGGAAAGTTGTCACTCCTCCAGATTCAGATGTTGAAGAAGATGTCCCAACATCTCCTCCAAAGAAGAAACCAGCACCCTCAAAATCATCAATTGTTATTCCAGAAGCTCCTTTGGACAACATCTCCTTTCATCATGTTTCAAGTGTGAATAGATGGAAGTTTGTCTATCAAAGAAGGGTAGCACTTGAAAGAGAACTGAGCAGTAATGCACTTGAGTGCACAGAGCTAATTGATCTCATTTCTTCTGCTGGCCTTTTCAAAACAGTCTCCAACTTCTCTCCTTGCTATGAGCTGCTTGTCAAGGAATTCATAGTCAATCTCCAAGAAGATTGTGCTAATGGTAAGTCTGCTGACTTTAGAAAAGTATATGTAAGAGGAAGGTGTGTAGAATTCTCTCCTAGGGTTATTAATCACTACCTTGGAAGAGAATATGATGGCCCAAATGAGTTAGGGAAGACTGATAACCAGGTTTGCAAGGTTATTACTGCTAACCAGGTCAAGGCTTGGCCAGTTAAAGGGAAGCTCTCAGTTAGCATGCTGACAAGGAAATATGCCATGCTGAATAGGATTGGTACAGCAAACTGGGTACCTACTAACCATACATCCTCAATATCAACTGGATTGGGGAGGTTCATTTATGCTGTGGGCACTCAAACAAAGCTGGACTATGGAGCCTATATCTTTGATCAGACTTTGAAGCATGCTGGATCATCTGCAACAAAGCTGCCAATTGCTTTCCCTTCCTTGTTGTGTGGAATAGTGCTAAGTCAGTATCCTGGTATCCTCACTAAGAAGGACACAATTTGCAAAAGAGAAAGCCCTCTGGCCTTCCACTACAAGATGTTCCTGAGTCATCATGCAGCTGATGTTGAAGCACCCTCTGGGACATCTGCTGGTCCTTCAAAGGCAAAGTCTCCAATCTCCAAAGCTGCATTGATTGCTGAATTGAAGAGCACTTGCAAAGAACTGGATGCAAGGAAGCAGAAGCTTGAGGAGATTATCCAAAGGCTGGAGACTGAAGAAAGTGCTCAGAAAGCTGCTACTTCTGATGAGGAGACTGAGGAAGAGGAAGAAACTGACTGTGAGGAGTCTGAGTGAAAAACTGTATGTGAGGAAAAATGTAATGACTGCTGCATTGTAATTTTGACTAAGTAAATTTGGCCCCAAATTTATGTCTAACAAGGGGGAGAACAACAACAACAATGTATGATGCTGTTTAGTTATTAATGAAAAACTTCTGTTTGCTTCTGAACTGAATCAGTTTTGTTAATGAAAATTTCTGATGCAACAAGTCTGAATATATGTATGTTTGAGGGGGAGTAAACTCACACATGATTCTACAGAAAAGAACTGCTATACTCTGATAAAAGAACTTCTGCTGCACTCTGAAAATCAGAAAAGAATGTTAGCCAAAAATTAGCCAAAGGGGGAATTTGTAGATGTTTAGAATTGGCAGAATTTTTGACCAACAAGAAATGTTGAATTCAGTTCAGGATGTCCTATCAGATGTTGGGACATTATCAAACAGAGTATAAGAACTTAATTTAGGATGTCACACCAGATGTTGGGACATTGTGTTAATGATTTAAGTTCAGTTTTTCAGGATGTCCCAATAGATGTTGTGACATCTCAAACCTGCTACCAGAATTAATTAATGATTAACTGATCTGAGTAATTTAAGGAAAGTTATCTGGAATTAATTATGGATGGACAAAAACAGAATAAGGCGCATCTGTAGGGAGTGTTGTTATGAGACTTCAGCTTAATCAGAAGAACTAAATCACCTAGAATCTAGGAAGTAACAAACCCTAATTCAAGGTGGAAGCTGCATGCGTTTTAGGACTGGATTAACCTACAGAAAGCCCAAAATACAAACACCTATTTAAGCAACAGAAACTCTCAGAATAAAGCACGAATTTCAGAAGATAAAATAGGGTGTTTTGTGGTTTAATAGCAGGTTGTTTTATTGTACCACTTTATGAGCTTTTAAGCAAAAGTGTATTTGTGTCTTGATTGAAACTGTGAAGTAAGATCAAGTTGTTTTGTTTGAAGTATGACTTCAATTTTATTAAACTTGTAAACAAGATCACTGTGTGATTGAGGGGGAGTGAGTTGGTACTCATATCTAAGTTGTGTCTTAGGTAGAAATTGCATTGGGTAGATATTAAGTGAAAGATTAAACTGGGTGGTTTAAGTCTAGAATTAATATTACTTATAGTGGATTTCCTCCTGGCTTGGTAGCCTCCAGATGTAAGTGTGGTTATACACTGAACTGGGTTAACAAATTACCGTGTTGTTTAATTTTCCTGCACTTTAAGTTTTGGTTAAATTTGTCAAGTGTTGGAACATCTCATTCGACATCTCATACCTGATCACAGAATTTCAAGGAGTTGTGGCAGTAATGTAGCATATGGCATTGGAATGGGGTCAATCACCCGGTTGACCTGAGATGGTCGCTGTTGAAATGGGCGTTGTTGTTGATTGTTGTTGTAAGATCTCTGTTGAGGGAACTGTGGTTGTTGTGGAAGTGTTGTGGTTGTTGAGTGTACTAAGGAGGTGGAGCGGGGATAGTAATAGCAGTAACTGATCTAGGCAGATATTGAGGTCTCCCTCTTCCCATGTGTACAGAGTTTGTTTCACCAGATCTACGGGGCCCAGCAAACCGCTTTCTTGTACTGCTTGAACTGGCACCGTTATCGGAGATCTTTCCCATCTTCAATAGGCTCTTTATTCTTTCCCCAACTATCACCACATCTGCAAAGCTGGTAGAAGAAAATGCAGCCAGTCTGTCAATGTAGGTCCCTTGGAGAGTATTCATAAACATGTCTGCCATTTCCCTTTCAGACATGGGGGGTTGAACTGCAGCAACAAGTTGCCTCCACCTTTGGGCATATTCCCTGAAGCTTTCACGGGAAGATTGAGACATTCCCATTAGGAGAGTCTTGTTTGGGGCCATGTCCAAGTTATACTGATACCGACGGATAAAAGCTTCAGCCAAGTCTTTCTAGTTTCTTATTGTGGCTCTAGTCAAATGGGAGTACCATTCTCGGGATGCCCCGGTTAGACTATCCTCGAAATAAAACATCCACAGCTTTTCGTCCATGGTGTATGCTTTTAACCTTCCCAAGAATGATTGAAGGTGGGTGCGTAGGCAGGATGTGCCATTATACCTTTCAAAGCATGGTGGTTTGAACTTGTGAGGAATTCTCACCCCTTCCACCAGTCCCATGTCCATTACATCAAACCCTAGGGAATTCTGGGATTCAAGGGATCTCAGCTTCTCTGCAATCTCGTCCAGTCTACGGTTGTAAACTTCGTCTCCAGCCCCAACCACAGTAAACTGCTCTTCCTGAGGATCCTCTTGCAAGACCCTTCCTCCAGCAGTGTTACCCTGAGTATTCCTTATGGCATTGATTTCTGGGTTCAAATGAGGTCCAAACTCTGGTGGATCAGTGCGAGGCTGCACGTGATCGTTGTTACTGGTACCTCCTGTACCTGGATGGTGTTCTTTAGGAGTCTGCCTTTCAACTAGTTCCCTTAGTCTTTCCTGGCTTTAAGCTAAATCAGTCATTACAGTCATGAATTGGGTCATCTGATTCCTCATCTCAACCCTCTCATTAGCCATTTGGGTCCTCACTTCATTCAAGTCTTGCTGAACTTGATCCATCTGGATTCCCGGAAGGTTGTTTCTCGTCGGGTACCGGTGTATTCTGTTGATAGGGAACACTCTTCTGCGAGCAATGTTTCCTGAAACCACAACAAAGTGAGAAACAATAACAAACAAAAACCTACAAAACAAAGAGAAATGTTAGTATGCAATGCAGTATGCCTATTTGTCTTCCAAGGGTATCCGGTTTGGTTATTTGGTTTTGACCTTCCCAGACCTCGAGGAAATGTTGATGATGTTGTAGAGATAGTTAAAGCCCACCAAAAAATAAATAATACAAACCAAATATATTACAAAGAGTGAAAATACATAGTTTGATTACAATACACCCCCATGGTGGGTCAAAATACAACAACAAAAGAAAAGTACAACAAAAGAAAAGTACAAGCAAAAGAGTCAAACATCTAAACCAAAGTCATCCTCTCTGACTTCCTTCAGGAGGGCCTCAGTCACTAGACCTACTGGGTGCTCTGTAATAGTCCTGATGAGGAGGTTCCTAGTAGCAATGGCATTAGTTAACTTCTTATGCTTGTCCTGATCCTTTGACCTCTTCAACCCCGCCCGGAGTTTCAATTCAGATATCTCTCTCTGAGCTGCCAACAAAGCCTCTTGATGCTTCTTTTCACTAGCCTCCAACTTCTCTATCTTAGCCTGAGTCCTTTGGTCTTCCTGTGCACAGGCTTCAGTGATCCTGATCCACCTAGCCTGGCTCTCCTTCAGATAGTGCTCTGCCCTAGCCTTCTGAGTCTTTGCTTCTTTGTAAGCATTCTTCAGTACTAATTCTCTTGCCCTTGCCTTCCTGATGTAGTCATCCGTCTTCTCAATCTTGGTCAAATGCTCAATCCTGAGCCTTTCCAATCTCTCATTATCTAGACGGCTGTCATTTCTCTCCCAGAGAGTCTTCTTCAAGGCTTCAGATAGCTGAGTATTCCTCTCTTTCAGCTTTTTAAACTCTTCCATACTGACAGTAGCTGCAGGTTGTACTGTAGAAGGTCCAGGTGTATCTTCTAAAGTGAAGGGCATTCGGGTGATCTGAGCTCTGGTACGAGACCAATCAGAATACTGTGCTGAAGCAATATTGTTGCACTTGCCAAGGATGGTTGTTCCCTTGGTCTGAATGTTATCCCAAGCCCAGGCAGCTTGTCTGACAACAGTAGAGTTGGGTTGGATTTAACAATAGAGGGTCTCAGTCAAGTCTTGCCCTCTTGGAGGATGAACCAAACATATCCTAATTGTCTCTTAAACAGTAAAGGTTTGTAGTTGATGCAACCTTTCACTCCTATCAAAGGCACATTAGGATATTGCCCACAGCTAGTAATGATGTCTTTGCCCTTGGTGCTCTGAGTGCACCACCTGATGTCTTCTGATGTCAAGGCAATAAATCTCTTAGCCCAGTTCTTTTGCTGATGGGGGTTCAGGAAAGTGTCTGACTTTGGCAAGTGTCTTAGAATCCAAAAGTAATAGAGAGGAGCACATCATCTGACTAGTCTTCCTCTTTGCTTCTCATTCCTCTGATGTACTGAGTAGTAGAAGTCTCCCAGCAAGGTAGGAACTGGGTTCCTCAACAAGAACAGGTGAATGGCATTCTTGCTCACAAACTTTGGCTCATCTGCAAACAAGTTAACCCCATATATACTGAGGGCTAGAAGTGCACAGACAGCCTTCCATTCCCCTATTGCAGCATGCAAGGTAGCCTGGGAGATCAAGAAGTCTAGGTGGAGGCCTGGAACCCCAGCCTTGGTTGTCATGTTCTGATCAATGAGGGCAGGCTCCAAATGCAATGCCCTGGATATGTCTTCATTTCTAGGAGCAACCATCTCAGGGTTGAAAGGAATCCCTCTCTTGACAGGAACTCCTAACAGCATGGAAAATTCTTCTAACAGAGGTCCCAACTGGAAATCAGGAAATGTGAAACATCTGAGTGGAGGATCATAAAACTGCAAGCAAGTATGGATCATGCTCCTCTGAGATGCATCTAGATCCATGACCATGTCCAATATGCCTCCATAATGCTCTCTGAATAGTGGGACATGATCAGGAGTAATGAGAGACTGGATCTTCCTGATGTCAGTCAGGGTGGGCTCAAATAAGTGTAAGTGATGTTGCTCTTTCTTGAAGTGTCCATGGATGTTGGTGAAGAAGCTGAGAGCAACTGCTGATAAAGGTCACTGTATGAGATGTTGGAGATGGGTCTCTGATGAAGATAGCTGAAGGAGAATCACTGACACACTGATGAAGGTGCTGGAGAAGATAACTGAAGCAGTCTGAGCAGCAGAAGGGGTCAAAACCAAACCAAAGATAATAGGATGGATACCCTTAAGAAAAATAAGCAAATGTTAAATGATGCAGAAATGATGTATGCAAAATGATATGCAAAAGGGTTTGTGACCAAGTGCTGGATCTGTTTATCTGTCTTGGTAAAAGTCCATGTATGTTCATAAGTCCGGATGGAGGCTTAGAAATCCAGTAACCAGGTGGGGGACTCAAATAAAGAGTCACAAATCCAGGGTAATCACAAGAACTGTCCAAATAATACAACCTTAACAAATCTAGTAACAAAAGGTATGATGAGGCCAAGGGTTCCTGCAAACCTGTAAACACCCCAACCCCCTCACATGTAATATTCTAGAACAAGGATCCTCAGACTTAGATCAGTTATGAGAAGTGTAAACACTTCTAACCCGGAGGTACAGTGTTTACGATAACCATAAAAGATCCACCTCTAATTCACCTCAGATGCTGAAGGTCATAAAAAGGTCATTCAGACTTAGCAGGCTTCCTAGATAGCCCTAGTGCTACAGGAAATCTGTAGCACAGAGTTCTCAAGAAGAAACCCATGTTTGAACCGTGTTTCATATTCCCGCACCAGACCGAAATGGAATGGGAAAGAATATGAAGCCATTCTAGCCTATGTGTCACTCAGGTCCCTGGTATAGGACCTTAATCACTCAATGAACCCCACCCACCAAAACAGACAAGAGATCCAGCACATGATAATGATAGTATGAAATGCATAAAAAACTGTATATGAAAGCAGTAAATAAAGCTGTACAGAAAGTAATAAATAAAGCAAATAAATAAGCACAAGTAGCACAAGTAGCACATAACACCCCCGTAAACATAAATCAAACAAGCTCTAGGAGGAACCCACAAAAAGAACCAGAAGCCCTGGTTGCAATATAAGCTCTCCCCAGCAGAGTCGCCAAGCTGTCGCTCCCAAAGATTTGCATCTTGGTACAAGCGCGAACGGTCGACGAAAGGAGAAATGAAATGAACTGAATAGAGTCGCCAGCTAGGCATTTTTATCCCGAAGGAAAGGTAATGCTGCATAAACCTGGAAGGGTATGGATAAGACGACCGCGGACCAGAGAAACTGAGAAAGGGGGTTGGTTACAACCTGGGAAGGTATTAGCACCCAGATTGTCTGTCGTACTCGACGGGATCCACGCTTAAAAGATTGTGCTTAAATGGGTAGTGTTTGTGCTATCTGTGTGCAAGAGCTGGAAAAGAATGTACAAGTGTTAGTGCAAAAGGGTGAGTGCTCAGGAACTGAGGCTTAAAAGAGAATGCTGAAAGAGGGGGAAGACACAAAGACTTTTGTTCGATAACAGTTAAGTTATGCCTACGTATCCTCTCGTGCAATGAGGAAGTCAGAACACCGTAGTTCGACTGAAAGAGACTAAAAGATAAATTGACTGATGAACTGCTTGTTTGTCTATGCTCAAGTGTATGACTCGTCTGGCTCGAGTGCTAACTGTCTTGCATTAGACGGAAGAAGCCAATTCTCGTTTATGAGTGAGTGTGATGAGAAAAGAATCCCGAAGGAGACGATTATTGTTTGTTTTTGTGTTTTCAGTCTTTTATTTCTTTTTGTGTTTGTCATAAGTTAATGAGCTTAAGCCTAAACCAAGGGTTAGTAAACTCATCATATCATCCCTCTGATTAGGGATAATGAGAATACCTTATGTATGAGATAAACATCTCAACTTAATTACCTTAATGATGTAGGATTAAGATCATTAACCTACTTGTGATTATTTAGATGTTTTTGCGTTTTGTTTAGTGTTAAGTAATGAGTTTAATCCATAATCAAGGATTAGTGAACGCATTACACCATCCTAATAGAAGGATAATAGATGAGCACACTTAAGTTGAGAAAGATACCTCAACTTAATCCATGATTAGGGATTAACCTCATGACAAAACAAACCTTTATTAAAATGGATTTTAATTAAGGGTGAGATTAAGAAGTGAGTTTTATGATTTGTAAGACAACTTGAGGGGGACTTGTCCATTAACACTAGGGTTAGTCCTTCTTAACCAATAAAGGAAGAATTAGAACCCTAATGCAAGGCCTAAGTTACAAGCTATTGTCTTAGTGATTATTAAGATGGATTGATTAAGAGGTTTAAACAAATTAAGGGTTTAACACTTAGTATTAAAAGTTATACACTCCATCCTAAGAGAAGGATGCATGCATAACCCTAATCACAAAGTCTTAAAGCCTTAAAGGTTTAGTCTCTAATGATGAGGTGAGAAGAGAGACACAAAGAAGACACAAAGGTAAAATCTAAAGGGGGACTAATCACAACCCTAATTATTATCATGCTTGGATGTTCCTATGGTTTGTAAGGCTTGGAAGAGATCTTCAAAGAAGCCACCAATGGAATAAGCAGATGAAAGGAGGAGAAGCAGAAGAAACAAGTTACTTACTTCACTGAAGAAGATAAGTAACTTGGAGAAAGAAAGTGAATGATGAACATGAATGAGCAAGCTCACTCTAAGGCAAAGAAAAATGCAGCAATGATGCATATGAAGAAGATGAAGAGAAATGAGAAGTGAAGGAAAATTCACTTCTCAAGTTAACTTACCACCTGAAAATGTTAGCACAAGGAAAGAAATGAAATGAAAATGAAACATATGAATGGGCCAATGCCAAAACCAGAAACAATCACATGATGCAAATAATGCTATGAGATGATGCAAAGGAATGCCAAGTGTTATGAATGTTCACATAAAGAGAAATAATGCAAATGAAGCATGTAAGAAGTATGAGAACACATGGATGTTTATGAAATGAAATGGATGCAAGGCATAGCAAAAATATGAAGAAATGACCAAGCAATGTTCAATCAATGTCTTAAGATGTCTAAGATGGCATACAAATGCTTAGAATGTCATGGAAAGTTCACATGTTCATGCAATGCAATGTAAGATGCAAGTATGGATGCAATATTAGCGTTACATGAAAGGATGAGATGCAAATGTCAAAAACAGAAGCAAATCACATGATAAAAAATTGCAAATTAACTCAAAGGAACCCTAACCCCATATGATATCACACCCCAAAGAAGAAGGTCTAACTCTTAACCTAAAGAAAGTTGTGATTTTTCTAAGTTAACTAGGGTTTTAAGGTACCTCAAAAGGGAAAATGCAAATCAAATTGAAAATGAAAGATAAATTCTTGGCAAAAATATGTTAAATACTACATGCTATATGAAGAACAATGCAAAAAGAACCAATGTCAAACCACTCATAGTTAGGCAGAAAAGAATTTTTAAAGTTAGGGTTTCAAAAAGGAAATTTTTGAACCCTAAATTCAAAGAAAAATGTCAAAGTTGGAACAAAACCAAAACAAAATTTGTATGAATGGTTTGACAATGTTTCTAAATGTCCTAAGATGCAATGTGAATTTTTTTTGGGAATTTTTAGAAACCTAAATGGTATTTTAATTAATTAATTTCCATTAATTAATTAAAATAAACATTTAAATATTTTTAAAATGATTTTTATATGCAAAAAATAAAAATAAAAATTTTTTTGGGTGAAGAAAAATATTTGAAGTCAAAATGCAGAAGAGAATATTTTTAGGGATTTTCTAAGTATTTTAAATAAATTCGCAAAGAAAAATGCAATTAAATGAAATAAAAAATGAAATAAGGGGAAGTCAACTGATCCAATGGACTAGGTTTGAATGGGCTTTGACTGCACGCGCAGATGGAAGGCCTGGATTGAATCTGGCTTAATTATATAATTAACCTAATTAATTAATATTTAAACTTAAGTGAAATGATCTGGACCGTATACGCGCGCGCGAAACTAAATCCTAGGGCTGGCATTCAAACTGAGCCACTAAACCCTATCTCACTCAAAACGTAAAATAAACGCATCAAACTCTCCAGAAATGATCCTCACCTCACTCTAAACAAGAACCAACCAACAAATTTCATTTATTTCACATGAACAACATGATTCGAAGCAAAACGGAAAATCAAACAGAATTTTCAGAAGCTTGTGAAATGCTCAATACGCAACCATTCAAGAACTTAAAATTTCATTTCTGAAAAAAAAGTTCTTGAGGTTACCTGAGCTTGAGCTTTCTCAGTTTGGAGCTTTTGGACCTCCTCTCTTGTGCAAACCCACTCCTCTTGACCTCCTGATGAAGTTGCAATGCTTGGAAAGAGCTTAGAATGGCTGGAATGAAGGCTTGCAACTCAACTGGCCAGAAATCGTGTTTTTGTTTGGCTGGCTTTGAGGCTTGTCTGATGGTTGGTTTATGTTCTAATGATGATGGTGAGTTGAATGGTAAAGTTTGCTTGTGATTTTAGTGGCTGAGCAGAGTGTTTCGAAAGCTTTTGTTTTTGGGGTGATTTTGAGGAACTTGGTGAATCTGAGGTTTTAGGCTTGTGTGATGTGTGTTATGAGTTGCTTTTGATCCACATAACAATGTTTGATAGGTCAGAAAGTGGGTGGTGGCATGTGGTGATTGGTATGGGCAAGTTGCCAAAATGTCAACATAACTTGTACTTGAGGTATGGGCTATGGCAGAGGTTGTACAAGGGCATGTCTAGCCTCAACATTGATCAAGGAGAGCCATGGAAGTCATATTTTGCAGCTGGCACAAGTGGAAGCATGGTTGTATGAGTTTTTGCAAGTTTTGTACATTTTGGCCCCTTTGTGATTTCTTGATGTGCAAGGCATAGAAACTTTAGATTCTTGGGCCAATTCTGATTCTTAGGCAATACACTATGTTTGTATGATGCCTAGAAGTGTATTAGAGGTCACAAAATGGCTTGGTTTGTGAAATTGCAAAAAATCCTCTTTGGCATGAAACCTAAAATTATGTGATTTTTGCCAACTTTTCCAAGCCATAACTTGAGTTCCATAATGAATTAGGACTTGTTCTTGTACTTTTTGAAAAGGGAATGATCCAATCTACAACTTTCATGACCAATAATTTTTCATTTGAAGCATTTTTGGTTGAGAAAGAGGAGGTTGAAATACTTTCCCAAAATGGAAAGTTTCCATTACAAGTCATTTCCATTTTTGGCAACTTTTGGTTTAGCTCAATTTTCTTCAATTTTGTGAACTTCCAAGCACTTCAATGATCAAATAAAGATCATATAACTTCAATTTGATGAAAAATCCACTTTGGTTCCATGGTTGGGGGCCTCAGATGCCCTGATTTTACACTGACTTACTCAAGAAGTTACCCAATGAACAGATGACTTCACAATGAATTTCTTCATCAAACTTGGTACACATGATCCTTATAACATATTGAGACTATTAGAAACAAGAATTACCAAAAAATTTGAAGTTATGGCCTCTGAAACCAAAACCCTAATTTCAGGTCATTTGTGCAGTGAAACCCTAGCTCTGCTTCCATGCTTTCCAAGTTCCTGTGATTTCTTGACTTCCTTGATCTTTGAGGGATATAGAATGATGATATAACATACATGGGCCCTCTTGGAATGATTGGAAGCCTTTGGGGTGGCTCAGATGGATCCTTGGATTGCTCAGATCACAAACCCTAGATGCAGATGAATTTGAACTATGCAGATGAAACAAAGATGCAATATGAGATGATATGCTTAAACTTATGAAAATATGAAAGATCACAAGCCATTGGATGAATTTAGTGAGGGAAAATTTGGGGTGTTTACACCAAGCATGAAAAGACTGTTAATACTGTAGATGATGTTTCTTATGTTTCTACGGTGACTGATTTGACTACTCCTCTATCCATTATTAAGAAGAAGCTGCAGCAAGCCGGTTTATTTCCGGGTTGCAATAAAGACTGTTTTTATTGTGCCTCTCAACCTAATGATTGTTGGAAGGTGAAAGAAGGTATTTAGCATCTAATGGACAACCGTACTATACTATTTGAGAAGACCCCTTCTGTAGAGAACTTATTTGAAGGCCGGTCCCAAGATTTGAAGCTTGAAGATGTGTCTGTGGTTACTAGTACTCCTGTGAAGATCACTTCTAAGGGTCCTATAAGGATTACATCTAAAGGTCCTATGAAGATTACTGCTGAGCCAAAGGTGGCTCCCCTGATTATTACTACTCCTAGTCCAATTCCATATTCTTCTGACAAGGCTATCCCTTAGAATTATGGGTCTGATGTTTATATCCATGGTATCTAGCAAGAGCCTCTAACTGATATACCTGCTGCAGATATTAATCCTGATGTTGACAATATTGTTAGGACTAGTAAGGTTACTAGAAGTGGAAGAATTTTCTCTCTAGAAGACACTTCAAAGACTACTGCTGCTCCAGTTCATATCTCCAACCCTGGGCCAAGTACTGAAGCTCAGGGCAAAGGACCATTGATTGAGCCTGTTCAGGTTGAAACTCCAATTACTGAAGACCTCTCTAAGCAGATGGATGAAGTATTGAAGATCATCCGCAAGAGTGATTATAATATTGTTGAACAATTGGGGCATACTCCCTCTAAGATCTCTATGTTGTCTTTGTTGCTATGTTCGGAAGCCCATCCCAAGGCTTTAGTGAAGTTCCTGAAGGCTGCTCATGTACCACATGAAATCTCTGTGGACCAGTTTGAAAATTATGTTTCCAGCCTAACTACTGATAATAGCTTGGGCTTTTCTGATGTTGATCTAACTCTAGCCAAAAGAAACCACAATAGAGCTCTACATATCTCCATTGAGTCTAGGGGCACTAATCTGTGTCATGTTTTGGTGGATAATGTTTCCTCTTTGAATGTGTTACCGAAGGATGTTTTGGATAAACTCAACTTTGAAGATATTGTGCAAATTCCCAATCACGTGGTGGTGAAAGCCTTTGATGGATCAAGAAGAATGGTGCATGGAGAAGTTGATCTCCCAATCAAAGTGGGTTCTCAGGTCTTTGATTCTACATTCTATGTGATGCATATTCGTCCTTCCTATTCTTGTCTGCTTTGGCGTCCCTGGATACATGGGGCAGGTGTTGTGACTTCCACTTTACACCAAACGCTGAAATATCTAGTGAAAAATAAGATATCATTGTTGTCGTACCTCGAAAAATATGATCCTAAAAACAAAACAACAGAGCCGCCACCTAATTCTATTTATTCTACGAGAGAAAAGAGAGATATAGATACAACCTAAAGGAAGGATAAGAAATGGTCAACGAAACCAAATTCTAAGTTCGGGAGTCGGTTACGCAAGGGGAAGGTATTAGCACCCCTCACGTCCGTTGTACTCAACGGGAACCTCTTAGCTATCTATGCGATTAAATGTTTGATCTTAAGTTTTTGTCTTCTTAATGCTATTAATACGTTTGTTTAAAGTTTTAGATTATTGTTATTACGACGGAGAAAGGATTAAATTTTTAAACAGAGAAATAGTTAAATTTTTTATTAGGGTGCTCGCGAAGGATTAAAATCCCCGTGCCTACGTATTCCCTTGTGCAATGGGAAAGTCAGAGCTCCGTAGTTCGTGCTACTACGGTTTGTGGTTTTTATTGAACAATTGTTTAAAACGCATTCTACTGTTAAGCGTTGGCTTATACTCGCGGTGGAGGCTGAAGCACTAGCTTGTTCGAGAGATAGAATGATTTAAACAATGTTCGTTTTAGAAGAAAGTGTTTGACTTTGTTAAGATGTTTTAAACGAAAGGGCGATTGAACACATCGCGTGGGGCTAGCCCATGTTGCGGTCCAATCCAGAACGTGCGGAATGCTAGACTCCGGAATTCTGTCTTTCGATAATTAATTATAAAAACGATTTAAATTTGTTGGTATACGAATGACGATTGAACCATCGCGTGAGGCTAGCCCATTTGCGGTTCAATCCAGAACGTGCGGAATGCTAGACTCCGGAGCTCTGTTTTCGTACGATTAAATTAATTTAAGGTTTGAATACTTTGATATACGAATGGTGATTGAACCATCGCGTGAGGCTGGCCCATTTGCGGTTCAATCCAGAACGTGCGGAATGCTAGACTCCGGAGTTCCTTTTTCGTAAATTTTTTTAATTAATTTAAGATTTTCTATTTGATATACGAATGGTGATTAAACCATCGCGTGAGGCTAGCCCATTTGCGGTTCAATCCAGAACGTGCGGAATGCTAGACTCCGGAGTTCCTTTTTTCGTAAATTAATTTAAATGAATTGAATTATTTTTTATACGAATGGTGATTGAACCATCGCGTGAGGCTAGCCCATTTGCGGTTCAATCCAGAACGTGTGGAATGCTAGACTCCGGAATTCCTTTTTCGTAGTTTTTAATGAGGCACGCGATAAGTCGTGCAGACGGCGATCACTTGGTAACCGACTTACGTGTGTGCAAAGTGTAGACGAAAATATTTTGCTTGGCGTTGGACCAAGATATTAATTAGTTTTGAAATGATTTGTTTTAACGTAATCATTCATTGTTTTTGTTTTGGACAACTTATAGTCACAATGCAAGAATAACATTTGAGTCCGTACAATACGTATATCAACATCTTATGATGAAACATTCATACAAGGACAACAATTATCGCGCATAATACCAATATCATCACATAAGGAAACCGAACCAAAGGGTGCATAATTAATTAACTAATTAAAAGAATGATATTTAATAGAATTAATTAATTAGTTGATTAATAAAAGAATTATTTCAAATAATTAACACATTGTTACTTATTAAAATGTTTAACAAAACAAAATAAAAAATGCATCAATAAAATGATATTAATAAAAAAAATAAGATAAATAAAAACTAACATAATTAGGAGACAGCAATATGAACAAGTTGGAACAAAAAAAAAGTATGGAGGCCCCAACAGGGGGAGGCCCGTGGACTGGATGGGCGGGTCGGAAGACCCGGTTTGGGTAAAGCAAAAAATGGGCAGGAAACCCTAGGTCACAAATCGGTACTCACTCTTATGATTCCAGAAACAAACGATTTCCTAGCAAACGATCAGCTCTCTCCTGCTCATTCTCTCGCTCAACTCTGTAACTCCCCTCACTCGCAATCGTTTTTTCTCCGTTAAACAACAACAACAACGACAAAACTCATGTTGATCGCCACTCAAAACTCGCCATTTTCGTTCTAAAAATTCAACCAAAGCTCTTATCAAATCAAACCTCAACACAGATTACCGAAAGCAGATACTTAAACCAAAATTCGTGAACAAAAAAGCAACATACAGATTCAACACATATTCAAAGAAGAAAACAAACAGTCAACAAGGATTTTTTAGAAAATGGACCTATGACGGCAACTCCTTCAAGCTTCCGTAATCGACTTTGAGGTAAAATTTCTGGTTTCTTCTTCAATGGACTTTTCCCCCTTTCTTCGACTTGCTTCTCCTTGCTCTCGTTTTTTTTTCGACTCCTAATTGTCTGTACTTTGTTCTTCTTCGAAATTAATGGCAACGTGATTAAGCTCTGTTATGATTTAGCGCCCTTTCAGTTGGTACTCATATTGACGGTTTTTGGGATGTGGTGGCGGTGACTCGGAAGTGGTTCGAAGTTTTGCGGTTATTGTTGGTGAAACGGTCGGGGTTTCGGAGGTGTTTGAAAGTCGTAAAGAGGGGTGTTGGAGTGGATAAGATGGTGGTATGAGTTGCTCTTGTGCGTCGAAAATGGTGGCTCAGTCGTGGAGTGTTTTTTATGCTCCCTGTTCAAACGCGCCCCCCCCCCCCCTGTGTTGTGAATTTCGTCTCTTCTTATAGAGGTGAGATTAGGTTTTTCGAATCCTTTGATCACTTGTCCTCCAGAAATGCTGACCTGAGTTTTTGTTTGATAATGATGAAGGGTCCCTTTCTGTTTTGCAGGGCCTTCTTATGGAACAGAGGAACTTTCACATTTTGGTGAAAGCAAACAAAGCTGACTTCGGCTGACTTTGCTGTCATTGCACTGCAACAGGTCCTCTTTGTCTCGTTGTGAGCAGGTTTTGCTTATGGAATAGAGTGTCGTCTATTTTGGTATAAGGAGAGGCCAGTGCTTTTTGGGTTGTTGACCTGCAGAGTCAATGAATCCATGTTTCTGTAAAGTGATAGAGATAGGATTGACATTCCTGCACTTGCAGCAGTTCTGAGTTTAGTCACAGCAGGTCTGTTACTTCCCTTTTCCATACTTCAATTTTAAAATGCCTCATATTATTTTTGCTGCACTTGTACTTCTCTTATTTTTCTATGCTATTTGTGATTTGGGAAAGGTGTGCTTGCTGATTTCAACGTCTGCACCTATGTAGTTTGATTTGAACTTAGTCCATGCTAAATACTTGTTACTGATGCGAAATTTGTTTTGTTGTCCTACTTGAAACTTCATGTAACCTGCTGCTGACATCTGAACCAATCTTGGTTTGAAATGAAACTAAACAAACTGCGTTTGAATTGATACTTAGCTTTGGACTAAGTTTAGCTAACTACCCATCTACTAGTAACATATGTGATTCCTTCTGTTTTTGTGTTGCTGCTATAAAACTTATCTCTCTTCTGAATTTTGTGACAAAACATGCTAATGTACTGCTTTTATTGAGTGATGAATTTAGGTTGATTATGTCATGAAATGTTATGTGATAATGTTATGAATAAGTTGGGACGTTTTTGAATGGATGAATACGAATATGAACTGATGAATTGAATCTTGGAGTGATTTGAACTTGTTATGGATAGATGTATGTATGAACAAAATTTCATTTGGATATTGGACTCTAATTTGACTTCTATTTTCTTTTGTAGGAGAGAAATTAACATTGGAGTATGGAGTTTGGCATGGAATGACAAGGGAGTTAGGGATGATGGTGGTGTTTGCATTAGGAATTGGTTCATGGATAAATTTGGTCTCTCTTAGGCTTAGACTCAATGTAAAATATATGAATTAGGACCTTTGGAACTTGTATTTTATTTTGAAATTAATTTGAATTTTGCAATCCACTTATTCATTAGTAAACTTGAATTTGTCATCAAATATTGCATTTGGAATGGTCTTGGAATGAGTTTTGACGTGGAATATGTACTTGAGATGTAAGGTTGTTGTGAACTTAGGATGAGTTTGAAATTTGAATTGGAATGGAAATAAATAACCTTGAATTGAAACTTGGAATCATGATATGAAATTCGAATTTGGGATTTAGGATTTGGAGTTGAAATTATGACTTAAAATGGATTGAAATTAGATTGAAATTAGAGAAATTGAGTTTGGAATTATAACTTGAAATAGAAGTTGAAATGAAAATAGAATACATGAAGTTGTAACTTTAAAAAAAATCTAGAAAGTTTGGATTAAAAAAAACTTGGAAATTAGATTAAGAAAAAAACTTGGAATGGAAACTTGAATAAAATTTGGAAACTAAACTCTTGGAAGTTGAAAATGAACTTGGAATAAATGAACGTTCAAAATCTCACGCTTTGGTTTTAGTTTCACACAAATAATATCCCAACCATATGAATGATAAAACATATAACAATAACATAATAATAATATCCAATAAAATGTAAAAATAAATAATAATAATAATATCCCATAAAATGTAAAAAATAATATAAACAAAATAATAAATAAATAAAGATAAACAAAGAAAATAAATTTCCCCACAAACAAAAACCCTAAAAATTCTAAATTTAGGATTGACTTTCAAAAATCCCCAGCAGAGTCGCCAGCTGTCGCGGCCGGCTTAAAAATTAAGAGTCGCCATCCTATTTTTTAAGGGAAATAAGGATAAACCTAAATCCTAAGGTCCGGGAGTCAGTTAAGTGAGAGGAAGGTGTTAGGCACCTCTCACTTCTATTGTATCCAATAGGATCCTTTCTAGGTTCTAGGGTATATTTGTTTGTTTTTTTTATAAATTCCATGGTTATAAATTCCAATTTAATAAATAAAAAATCCTAATTTTATCCCTTATTGTACTCGCTAGGGTCTTTGTTCAAAAACCCTATGCCTACGTACCCTCAAAAGAGGGATCAGAGCGTCGTAGTTCAATTCCCCTACCCCTAAACCCTATTCCTAATTTTTCTAACTATCCCTTATCTAAGTTCATTAAACCCCTATTTTAAACCCTTTTAATTATTATTATTTTAAAATAGTAATTACTTTTATAAAATTCCAATATAATTATCCCTTAAATAAAACCCCCAAAAATATTTTTATAAAACCCCATAAACTTTGTAAAACCCCAAGGTAAGACCTAATATTTAAAAATCAATCCCAAACATAAATAGACATTTTTAAATCCCAAAATGTATTTTATCATAATAATTTAAATCCCCACATACAAAAATGAAATCCCCCAATATTTAATATTTCCAATCCCCAAAATAAATTCTAATTAAAAAATAGAATTCTTTAAATCCCAAGTTCAATCCCCAAGATTATAAAATTTAATAAATCCCAAACAGAAATATATTAAAATCTCTTTTTTTTTAAAATTAAAATAGATGTAATTCTCATCTAAAAAATCCTAAAATAATTTAATAAAATAATCCACATTTGTTTTAAATTCCAATCATATAAAAAAACCAAGATTAAAAATTAAAACCCCGAATCAAAATTACAGACTATTATTTCCAATATTATGAAATATAATAAACTCCATATTTTTAAATCCCAAAAATTATACATATATTATAAAACCATATATTTAAATCCCCAAAATTTAGAGAATAACACCATTAAACAATTTTAACAAGTTATATGATGACAACTCATTTTAAAATGTTAAATATTAATTCCTAAAATAATCACAATATTTTATTCCCTATTTCTTAATAATAATTATAACAAAAGTCACTCCCGATTTATTATAGTCAACCCAAATTAAAAACAACCAAGTCCATATCAAAATTGTTTATCAATAAAAATAATTAAATCCCCAATATTTGTGAATAACCGATTTCACTAAAAGAATCCCAAACATATACTTAAAAGAGTAGATAAAAACCCAAAATTATTTAATAACATTCCTAACCCAAATAATCTAAATAGAATAGTAAAATTTTAATCTCAAAACTATATTTAAATTCAATGTAAACTTTTAATCTCAAAATTATATTCCATTTAAAAATTTAATCCCGAAATTATATTTATTCCATTTAAACTTTTAATCCCAAAATTATATTCCATTTAAAAAATTAATCCCGAAATTATATTTATTCCATTTAAAATTTTAATCCTAAAATTATATTTAAATTTCATTTGATAACCATATATAAATCCCTTTAATAATAAACCATAAATCCAAATGATTAAAAAAAAAACAAGCATCTCCATAAAAATCCAGATTTTACAATCTCAATATTGAAAAGTAATTTTTCCATTTTTTTATAAAATAAACACATTATTTAATTTTAAAATTTAAATCAATATTTAACCCAAAACCCAAAATAAATTCCTAGAAATAAAAAAACATAAAATCCCAAGTTTATAAATCTAATCCTAATTTTTAATTTTCCTAATGACCTTTAAACCCTAATTATTAATTAAATTAAGGAATTAATTTAATTAATTACTAAACCCAGTGGTGCATTTTAATTCGTAGAGACCTTAACTAAGTGGATTTTTTTTTATATATTAAAACCTATGATAATTTAAACTGTTGTTAAAACATAATATAATACTAAAAAAATCAACACATAATCAAGAATGAATGAAGCGACATTATAATAAACAAAATTCATACCAACAAACCAAGAGATCATGCATTATATAACAAAAAGATAAGACCAACCTACGAGATCGAGGTTTATCCCGGTGTACAAATTAATTTCTTTGAACCTTTTGCTTTCTTCACGCCACCGTTGTCAATCCTTCCCCTTTTGTCTTTCTTTGCTCTTTTGATCCAATCCCCAAGACACCAATTCCGATTTTCAGTTGTTGTTCTTCGATACGAAAGAGATAAGTTTTTTTAGATTTTTTTTATTCCCTCTGTTTCATCGTATTTTAGTGAGGGTTTGGATGATGTTCCCAGGATTTTTTTTATAAATAATTTAAAATGGAAAGGAATTGAATTGTGAAATTAAAGCCGAATCATTTGTTTTGTTTTGGAATTCCATTCTTATACTTCACGTGTTCCTATTTTTTTATATGTAAATTCATGATTATAAATTAATTTTGATTGCGTTATTTTGAGAAAGATTGTGACATTGATTATTGATAATGATTTTTGATTTTGATGGAAATTAGAAATTAATTTGGGATGATTTTGGTGCAAATTTGGGTCTGGTTTGATTTTGGCCATCATGGAATTGATATTGATTTTCTCGGATGTCTTCTACGTATTTTGTAGCAGTTTTTTTATCCCTTAATAATGACTAATAACATACATAATAATACTAGTAAGCAATAATAAGTGTACAAATATAAATATGAGCATATTATCTCACAAGATATGTATCACATTAAATATAATTAATTACTATTTACAAGTGACAAAATAGTCTAAATATTATGAGAATCACATGAGGTACAAGTGTATTTTTTTTCTTTTTCTAATTACTATGTTTAATTCTAAACACTATTTACAATTAATTAATAATAATAATAATAATAATGATATTAATATAAATATATATTTTATTTAATTTTTCTTTATCTAATTACTCATATTGATTCTTTAAAAAAAATTGAAAATATTATCCTGCTAAGAATATTCAATGACATTGAATAAAATGTGAACAAATTATTTTCAAATCCTCTTATGATTTCTTTAAAATTTCCTGCATAAAAAGTAAAAAAGATCTGAAAATTAAATAAATATATAAAAGTATATTTAATCAATTCGAAATGGAAAAAAAACAATTTTTATGATTTGACTATTTTGTGGTTTATTTTTTAGTTAAAAAGTGCATAAAAAATAAGAATAATAATAATAATAATAATAATGAATCAATTTTTAAAAATCTAACTTAACAAATGCGAAAATAATAATTAAATATAAAAAAATGGCCATTTTGAATTATTTTTAAAAAGCTATTTAAAAATATAATGCACCTCTTTTTTATCTACCTCTTTTTTATCTTTGTCTAATAAGATTAATATTGGTAGCCTAAGGAGATAACAACAATAGGAAAATGATCATCTTAAAAAATAAAGCAATACACCAAAAATGAGAAAAATGAGATTTGAACCCGGGATTGGAACCTTAAACTTTACTTATATTACCCAACCAGCTAGACCTTTCTATTTATTCAAAATAGAATAACATTAGTATATAATAAATTAAATGAGAATATCATGATAATACTAATCATAATATTAATATGTTCTAATAACCCCACTATGACCTTAATATAATTTGATTAAAAATTAATCTAATCCTAATTAATCATTATATTATAATAATATAACTTAATATTAAAATAATAGTAATTTAACCCCATTTATAAGAAGATAGAAAAATAGAAGAAAATGAATAAATAAAATGAAGAGTGTGGTCAAAATTTGGGGTACGACAGCTGCCCCTATTTCATCGACTTCGAATCGGATGGATGATGTCGACAAGCCTTCCTCCTTCCGAGGAGGGGACGATTAAATATAATAGGACCCCAAATTTTGATAAAAACAAACCAAGTCTTTAGAGCATATCGAATATTGATACTCTGATTACCCCAATATCCTTGTAGAATTCTTGTAAATCCATATTTAATTAGATAACAAATCCCGATAGAACCCCATATAGCCATTCCAATTTGAATTATTTTGATAAATCCTAATAAACCTCGTTATGACCAATATTTACTGAATTGTTTGATAAAACCCAAATTGAACCCCCTATAACAATTCCTAACTAAATTGTTTGATAAAACCTCAATGGAACCCCCTTGATGTTAATTTTTGACTGAATATAACCCTGATGGAACCCCTTATCAGTCCCTGGTAGATCCCCTTATCAATCCCCTTTAACCCTTTTGGGTGAACATTGCTTATGATTCCTATGATCCTTCAATCGTGCTGCTGGAATAGGATAAGACTTTTAGTGATACCTTAATCACTTTGGACATGCACCCCTAAATAGAACCCCTTCAATCCCGATTAGAACCATATGTATAACCCCTTTAACAAATATTAGATAGAACCCCTTCTTGTATAACCCTATAAATCCCTTTCATATAACCCTTTTGGATGAACATCCGGTAGAACCCCATATTACCCATCAGATAATAAGTCTGATAAAAATCTTCTTGAACTCTTTATACAACCCCTGATATAAACCCTTTTGAGTAATATTATAGTAGAACTCTTTTTGATAAAAATAATCCTTTAGTAAAAACCCCTTATTAAAATCCTTTTGGTATATCCCTTTGATAAATTCCGTTGATGGAATACAATGCAATCCATTGAGAAAATTACAATAGAACCCTTGTTGATGAAGATCCCTTAAAATTCTTTGACAAAACTTTACAAACTCTTGATAAACCTTTGATAAAACCCCTAGATAAAGAACCTTTAGGTAATTCCCTTGTTGTATACCTTATAGAATCCTTTTGACATATTTCGTTAGTGGAATCTGGTGTAACCCCTAAATAAACATCCTTAGATGATAATCCTTTGATATAATTCTAGTAAAAGCTCCCTAATAAAATCTAATAGCACTCATTTTGGATAAAAATCCTCTAATATAACCCCCTTGACAAAATTTCTATAGAATCCCTTTTGGATAAACATCCCTTGGTAAAATCTCTTTGAAACAAATCTGGTAGAACCCCCTTTGAGAAAATTTCTAATAGACTCCATTAGATGAAAAATCATTTTTATAAGATCCCTTAAAATTATTTGAGAACCTGTGATGGACATTTGATAAAACCCCTAATGAAACCCCTTTCGGTAAATCCCTTGGTAAAACCCCTTTGGTAAATCCCTAATGAAATCATGTTTTAATAAGTTCCGAATCAAACCCTTAAAAAAATCTTGATGCAATCCTTTAGATAAATCCTGAAATCCTTTTTTATTAAAACCCATTAATGAACTTCCCTTGATAAAACTCCTTTATAAAATTCCTTGATGGACATTCCGATGAAAATCCCTTAATAAAATTTTGGTAGAACCCTTTGATGGAACCCCTTGGATGAGACTTCAGATAAAAACCCTTTTGACGAAATGCCTTGATAGAAAACCTATTGATACGACCCTGATGAAACCTTTTAATAACATTCTGGTAGGAACCCTGAAGGAAATAATCGGGTAAATCCCCTTAACAAAAATCCTGATTAACCTCTTGAAAAATCCCTTGGATAAGAATCCGGTAGAACCCCTTAATATCACTTTAATAAAATCCTATTGGTGAAAATCTCTAAATAGAACCCCTTATTTGGATAAACATCTGGTACAACTCCAAGATAATAACTTCTGTAGGATCACTTAACAAATCCCTTGATGAGACTCATGATAAAATCCCTTTGATTAAAGCCCTTGATGATAAAACCTTGGTGAAACCCTTAATAACATTCTTTGATGAAACCCCCTTGATACGACCTTCTTTGGTTGAGTTCCTTGACAAAACCTTTGACAAACCCTTAATAAACCCCCTAATGAAACCATATTTGACAAACCCCATTGATAAACTCCCTTGGGTAAAATTCCTCGATAATATCCCTTTTGATAAAATCCCTGTGGAACCCTTTGATAGGAAGTTCCAGTGAAACCCTTTGATAAATCCCTGATGAAATCCCTTTGATAATATCGTTTTGTTAAAACTGCTTGTAAAACTCTAACGAATCCATGGTTGGACCCTGTAGATGATATTCCAATAAAAACTCAGTGATAGAACCCCCTTGGTAAAATGCCCTTGATAAAATTCCTTAGTTAAACCCCATTGATAATATTCTCGTGATAAAATTCCTTGATTGAGTTCCTTGATAAAACCTCTAATGAAACCCCTGTTTGACAAATCCCAATGATAAAATCCTTTTGAAAAATCCCTTGGTATAACCCCTAACTAAATCCATTTCGGTGAATCCCTTAGAAAAAATCTTGATGAAATCCCTTTTGAGAAAAAAGTCCTAATGAAATCCTTTTGATGATTGATGAAACCCCTTTTGATAAAACTTAAGTATGAAACCCTTTTTGATAAAACCCATTAATGACAATCCCTTGGTATAATCCTTTGATGACATTCCCGATAAGCCATTTTGATAAAATTCCTTGAAGAAAAAAAAATCCAGTGGAAACCTTGATAAAAAAACCCTTAGATACTTGATGGAAACTATCCTTTGTGTTGGGTAGATTCATAAGTTGGGGATTTGTCTTCTATGCGCAGTCACAAATCCTATGTTATGTATGAATGTTCATGTATGCATGTGATGTTATGTCATTATGCATGCTTAGGTATTATAGTGTAGCGACATGATTAATGCATGCTAATGATTTAAATGTCTCAACATTATTCATTTAATGAGCAATATATGGTTATTTGTAAAACAATGATAATAGATATTAAGCTATCATGATCTCCCGATACTCATTTTAAACTTGACGATTGTTGATGACAGATAGAGCTTGCATGTGCATCTCGAAAATGATGAGAGATCTTGCCCCAGTAGTATCCTATGGTTTCCCCAGTCCATTGGGTATTCTAAGTAATCCACCTCAATATGCACTTTGAAACATCTTGAATATACCATGCCCTTAAGGCGTCTTGCCACTGTATTAGTCTTGGAGAGATTCGTCCTCAACTAATTAACCTTTAGAATGATATGCCCCAGATGAAACCTCATTTTGAAGCGGTTTCCTTTGATTAATCCTTGCAGCATTTTGTCCCATATTAATTGTGATTTAGTGAGTATTTCCCTTGCTTGATTGAGGTTTGAAAGGTATGCCTGGAAAGGAACTTGGATCCCATCATGCCCTGATACAACCTTGAGATGAATTTCCCCAGTATTTGAGTCTTGAAAAGTATGCCCCTGATTATTAGGATCTGGAGGAGTATCTTGTGAAAGAACTTGGATCTCACGATGTTATGACCTTTACAAGGACTGCCCCCAATATTTGGATCTTGAAAAGTGTGCCCTGATGTTTGAAGCCTTTGAAAGGTATGCCCCTGATCCTTGAGGTCTAAAGGAATTGCATGAAAAGGACTTGGATCCCACAATGTTGCAATATAACCTTTATATGACTTGCCCCAGTATTTGAATATTGAATAATATGTCCCTGATTATATGACATTTGGAGTGATTGGCCTCACTACACCCTTGAGTTGGTATGCCCCAGTATGAGCCTCTTGAAAATATTTAACCCTTATCATTAGAGTCATGGAATCGTTTCTTGACATAGGTGTGTAAAATCTTGTAATGTTTTTCCCCTAGTGAGTTGGATCTTCATATGAAATGCCCCTAAGATCATAAGGATTTGCCTTTCAATTAGAATGATTCATTGATAATTTTCCCTTTGTTAGAAGAGTCTTGAATCGACGTGCCCTTAATTAAACCCTTGTTGATATTCCTTCAATGCTAAGTATTAATTTGCATGTAAAATTATTCCCTTTGAAAAGTAATTAAAACGCCATGTTCATGCAAGTTTTTGAAATTGAAAGTAGGTGTGGAAACAAATATGATGATACATGGCCATGAGGTTGGCACACATCAAGATGAGAAAATAATGATTTAACAAACCTTTGAATTTTGAGTCAGTTTAACAACGACTTTGCCGAATATGCTTTTATAGTGCCCCTAGCTTCAATTAGGACTTTTGTATGTTATAATGTGGCCTGGTTCACGGTTTATGAAACAAAAGATATAAGGCTCAAAATTTAAAATTTAACCCTCCCCATTCTCCTTGATGTTCTCCATTCCTAAATCCAATTAACCCAACAAATGCGTTCATCTTGCAAGAGAATTTCTTTAGTCATGGTGACAATGGTTTAAACCCTTGATGAGATCTTTGAGATGGCAATCCCTCACTTCCGTTTATAAGATTGTTCAATCTTTTTTTTTTAATTTGCTTTTAATCCTTTTTTTGCATGGACCGATTCTTTTGAAATTATGGTCCATCAATATACCCTAATTTTTGCCTAAGTCAAGAGTTACTTTTTTTAAGCGTTTTTACTCTTTGACTTAGCGGGCTTTTCCCTTTTTTTGAACAATTCCTGATTGACTTTGTCTTTGATTCCGAAAGGGTGTGACTCCCCTGTTTGATACTATGATTTTTTCCTCATTTGCTTCCTCAATGTTGAATGGTGTGAGGAAGAAAATTTGTGAGCTTTATTTCTTCATTGCTTCACCGACCTTTGATGATGTACATGAGGAAGAAGATGAGCTTAAACTATTATCGGTGTGATTGGTATTGACTCCCTTGCATTAAGACGCACTGTTGAATTAATTGAAATCTACCCTGCCCCTGGTTAAGATTAAGGTTTTTTTTAGAAAGAACACCGACTTCTGGCTCGAGGGGTTGACTACGGATTATCTCCTTATTTCTCCAGTGTTTAGGAAGTGAAACAATGCCTTACATCGTCAGCCAGGTCTTACTATTAAAGCATACATCAACAAAATTCGTTTGTTTATTTACATTATTCTCCTCCTAAGTTTGTTAATAGGTGAGAAGTGAAAAGCGAATGTATTTTTATATATATATTTTTTATTTCCTTGATGGCATAAAAATGAGTGAAAACGAATGGATTGATTCCAAAAATATGCATACTCATTTTATTAAAATTATTTTCCAAAAAGTACAATCTTTAATACAACCAATACTTAGCATAAAAGAAAATAAAACCGGGAATGATAAAGGCCTAAAGATCCTAGAAGTGAGCTTCCTTGTTAATCCATTGTCTTTAAGGGATATTCCTTAATATTCTTCCACCTTAAGGGATGTTCCTTAATGTTCTTCCACTTATGAAGGTAAGGGGTGATTGTTCACCACTTAGACTCCTCCTTTGAAAGTCAATTTCTTGTTGTCGATCGGGTATTGGAATTTGTATTCATCACTTGTAGGACCTGAATAGGATCATGTGATTTTTTTCTTCAATAAGGAACCTCCGAATAAGTCATGACACATTGGTGTAGGATCAAGTTCCCTTCCAAACTCCCTTGTGAATGATGAAGAGCATGAAGTTGTTGTATCTGAGTAAACCTGTGACTGGCATGGTAAAAGGCTACCCTATATTTTTAATGGTACTTGCCCCTCTTGAGTCCTTTTATGTCTTTTTGAGATATCCTTTGAGTCCACTTATGAGTATCGGGAAATCTCTTAGCCCTTGGCAATCGGATAAGAGCAAAATCGAAAAGGATATGCAAGTATATGAGTATGTATGTAAATGCATGAAAATACATGGATATGCAAAAATATATATTCCTTTATTTTTAAGGCATGCTAAAAAATTTCTTGGGATGCAATGCAAGTGTCATATTAGGATAATGACAAATAGGACACCCCTATATATTTATGATAGTTATGAATATAAAACCTATATATTGGTTAAGGATAATACCGAATATAAGGACACCTTGTTCAAGAGGTCTCCTTATATATATGGATAATGACCGGCATGGGAAACCCAAACGAGTTTATGATATATGCAAGCATGACCTAGCTTGGGTGGATCCTTATATTAGGATAGTTCTAGAGTTTCACTACCCAATCCCCTCACATGTAGGATATAATGGTATTGATAGCCATTTAAGTTTAGGACTATACCCTTGTATTACCATGAGAAGGATCATGCCTTCCTATGGTAATATTTCGGGATAAGTCCGACTTAGGCTAGAACCTGGTAACGATCCCTTTGGGAGTGATACACAAGGTTTGTTTTAGGGTAGGGTCTCTAGGGTCCCGAAGTCATGGATCAACTACTATGTTATCATCCTCCTTCAAGGGCTAGCCTTGACGGGGAGATAGCCATTAGTAGGATCTACTCCGAGTGTGGCCTCCATGCATTAATGAGATGTTCACCTCATTAAAGACACTTCCGTTCCACAAAGTCCTAATAAACTAGGGTTGTTCTCACGCTTTGGTTTTAGTTTCACACAAATAATATCCCAACCATATGAATGATAAAACATATAACAATAACATAATAATAATATCCAATAAAATGTAAAAATAAATAATAATAATAATATCCCATAAAATGTAAAAAATAATATAAACAAAATAATAAATAAATAAAGATAAACAAAGAAAATAAATTTCCCCACAAACAAAAACCCTAAAAATTCTAAATTTAGGATTGACTTTCAAAAATCCCCAGCAGAGTCGCCAGCTGTCGCGGCCGGCTTAAAAATTAAGAGTCGCCATCCTATTTTTTAAGGGAAATAAGGATAAACCTAAATCCTAAGGTCCGGGAGTCAGTTAAGTGAGAGGAAGGTGTTAGGCACCTCTCACTTCTATTGTATCCAATAGGATCCTTTCTAGGTTCTAGGGTATATTTGTTTGTTTTTTTTATAAATTCCATGGTTATAAATTCCAATTTAATAAATAAAAAAACCTAATTTTATCCCTTATTGTACTCGCTAGGGTCTTTGTTCAAAAACCCTATGCCTACGTACCCTCAAAAGAGGGATCAGAGCGTCGTAGTTCAATTCCCCTACCCCTAAACCCTATTCCTAATTTTTCTAACTATCCCTTATCTAAGTTCATTAAACCCCTATTTTAAACCCTTTTAATTATTATTATTTTAAAATAGTAATTACTTTTATAAAATTCCAATATAATTATCCCTTAAATAAAACCCCCAAAAATATTTTTATAAAACCCCATAAACTTTGTAAAACCCCAAGGTAAGACCTAATATTTAAAAATCAATCCCAAACATAAATAGACATTTTTAAATCCCAAAATGTATTTTATCATAATAATTTAAATCCCCACATACAAAAATGAAATCCCCCAATATTTAATATTTCCAATCCCCAAAATAAATTCTAATTAAAAAATAGAATTCTTTAAATCCCAAGTTCAATCCCCAAGATTATAAAATTTAATAAATCCCAAACAGAAATATATTAAAATCTCTTTTTTTTAAAATTAAAATAGATGTAATTCTCATCTAAAAAATCCTAAAATAATTTAATAAAATAATCCACATTTGTTTTAAATTCCAATCATATAAAAAAACCAAGATTAAAAATTAAAACCCCGAATCAAAATTACAGACTATTATTTCCAATATTATGAAATATAATAAACTCCATATTTTTAAATCCCAAAAATTATACATATATTATAAAACCATATATTTAAATCCCCAAAATTTAGAGAATAACACCATTAAACAATTTTAACAAGTTATATGATGACAACTCATTTTAAAATGTTAAATATTAATTCCTAAAATAATCACAATATTTTATTCCCTATTTCTTAATAATAATTATAACAAAAGTCACTCCCGATTTATTATAGTCAACCCAAATTAAAAACAACCAAGTCCATATCAAAATTGTTTATCAATAAAAATAATTAAATCCCCAATATTTGTGAATAACCGATTTCACTAAAAGAATCCCAAACATATACTTAAAAGAGTAGATAAAAACCCAAAATTATTTAATAACATTCCTAACCCAAATAATCTAAATAGAATAGTAAAATTTTAATCTCAAAACTATATTTAAATTCAATGTAAACTTTTAATCTCAAAATTATATTCCATTTAAAAATTTAATCCCGAAATTATATTTATTCCATTTAAACTTTTAATCCCAAAATTATATTCCATTTAAAAAATTAATCCCGAAATTATATTTATTCCATTTAAAATTTTAATCCTAAAATTATATTTAAATTTCATTTGATAACCATATATAAATCCCTTTAATAATAAACCATAAATCCAAATGATTAAAAAAAAAACAAGCATCTCCATAAAAATCCAGATTTTACAATCTCAATATTGAAAAGTAATT
Organism: Lathyrus aphaca; assembly: GCA_963966055.1. Classification (NCBI taxonomy): domain Eukaryota; kingdom Viridiplantae; phylum Streptophyta; class Magnoliopsida; order Fabales; family Fabaceae; genus Lathyrus; species Lathyrus aphaca. Next base: position 206,825,280 of record OZ014525.1, read on the forward strand.
TTTCCATTTTTTTATAAAATAAACACATTATTTAATTTTAAAATTTAAATCAATATTTAACCCAAAACCCAAAATAAATTCCTAGAAATAAAAAAACATAAAATCCCAAGTTTATAAATCTAATCCTAATTTTTAATTTTCCTAATGACCTTTAAACCCTAATTATTAATTAAATTAAGGAATTAATTTAATTAATTACTAAACCCAGGGGTGCATTTTAATTCGTAGAGACCTTAACTAAGTGGATTTTTTTTTATATATTAAAACCTATGATAATTTAAACTGTTGTTAAAACATAATATAATACTAAAAAAATCAACACATAATCAAGAATGAATGAAGCGACATTATAATAAACAAAATTCATACCAACAAACCAAGAGATCATGCATTATATAACAAAAAGATAAGACCAACCTACGAGATCGAGGTTTATCCCGGTGTACAAATTAATTTCTTTGAACCTTTTGCTTTCTTCACGCCACCGTTGTCAATCCTTCCCCTTTTGTCTTTCTTTGCTCTTTTGATCCAATCCCCAAGACACCAATTCCGATTTTCAGTTGTTGTTCTTCGATACGAAAGAGATAAGTTTTTTTAGATTTTTTTTATTCCCTCTGTTTCATCGTATTTTAGTGAGGGTTTGGATGATGTTCCCAGGATTTTTTTTATAAATAATTTAAAATGGAAAGGAATTGAATTGTGAAATTAAAGCCGAATCATTTGTTTTGTTTTGGAATTCCATTCTTATACTTCACGTGTTCCTATTTTTTTATATGTAAATTCATGATTATAAATTAATTTTGATTGCGTTATTTTGAGAAAGATTGTGACATTGATTATTGATAATGATTTTTGATTTTGATGGAAATTAGAAATTAATTTGGGATGATTTTGGTGCAAATTTGGGTCTGGTTTGATTTTGGCCATCATGGAATTGATATTGATTTTCTCGGATGTCTTCTACGTATTTTGTAGCAGTTTTTTTATCCCTTAATAATGACTAATAACATACATAATAATACTAGTAAGCAATAATAAGTGTACAAATATAAATATGAGCATATTATCTCACAAGATATGTATCACATTAAATATAATTAATTACTATTTACAAGTGACAAAATAGTCTAAATATTATGAGAATCACATGAGGTACAAGTGTATTTTTTTTCTTTTTCTAATTACTATGTTTAATTCTAAACACTATTTACAATTAATTAATAATAATAATAATAATAATGATATTAATATAAATATATATTTTATTTAATTTTTCTTTATCTAATTACTCATATTGATTCTTTAAAAAAAATTGAAAATATTATCCTGCTAAGAATATTCAATGACATTGAATAAAATGTGAACAAATTATTTTCAAATCCTCTTATGATTTCTTTAAAATTTCCTGCATAAAAAGTAAAAAAGATCTGAAAATTAAATAAATATATAAAAGTATATTTAATCAATTCGAAATGGAAAAAAAACAATTTTTATGATTTGACTATTTTGTGGTTTATTTTTTAGTTAAAAAGTGCATAAAAAATAAGAATAATAATAATAATAATAATAATGAATCAATTTTTAAAAATCTAACTTAACAAATGCGAAAATAATAATTAAATATAAAAAAATGGCCATTTTGAATTATTTTTAAAAAGCTATTTAAAAATATAATGCACCTCTTTTTTATCTACCTCTTTTTTATCTTTGTCTAATAAGATTAATATTGGTAGCCTAAGGAGATAACAACAATAGGAAAATGATCATCTTAAAAAATAAAGCAATACACCAAAAATGAGAAAAATGAGATTTGAACCCGGGATTGGAACCTTAAACTTTACTTATATTACCCAACCAGCTAGACCTTTCTATTTATTCAAAATAGAATAACATTAGTATATAATAAATTAAATGAGAATATCATGATAATACTAATCATAATATTAATATGTTCTAATAACCCCACTATGACCTTAATATAATTTGATTAAAAATTAATCTAATCCTAATTAATCATTATATTATAATAATATAACTTAATATTAAAATAATAGTAATTTAACCCCATTTATAAGAAGATAGAAAAATAGAAGAAAATGAATAAATAAAATGAAGAGTGTGGTCAAAATCTGGGGTACGACAGCTGCCCCTATTTCATCGACTTCGAATCGGATGGATGATGTCGACAAGCCTTCCTCCTTCCGAGGAGGGGACGATTAAATATAATAGGACCCCAAATTTTGATAAAAACAAACCAAGTCTTTAGAGCATATCGAATATTGATACTCTGATTACCCCAATATCCTTGTAGAATTCTTGTAAATCCATATTTAATTAGATAACAAATCCCGATAGAACCCCATATAGCCATTCCAATTTGAATTATTTTGATAAATCCTAATAAACCTCGTTATGACCAATATTTACTGAATTGTTTGATAAAACCCAAATTGAACCCCCTATAACAATTCCTAACTAAATTGTTTGATAAAACCTCAATGGAACCCCCTTGATGTTAATTTTTGACTGAATATAACCCTGATGGAACCCCTTATCAGTCCCTGGTAGATCCCCTTATCAATCCCCTTTAACCCTTTTGGGTGAACATTGCTTATGATTCCTATGATCCTTCAATCGTGCTGCTGGAATAGGATAAGACTTTTAGTGATACCTTAATCACTTTGGACATGCACCCCTAAATAGAACCCCTTCAATCCCGATTAGAACCATATGTATAACCCCTTTAACAAATATTAGATAGAACCCCTTCTTGTATAACCCTATAAATCCCTTTCATATAACCCTTTTGGATGAACATCCGGTAGAACCCCATATTACCCATCAGATAATAAGTCTGATAAAAATCTTCTTGAACTCTTTATACAACCCCTGATATAAACCCTTTTGAGTAATATTATAGTAGAACTCTTTTTGATAAAAATAATCCTTTAGTAAAAACCCCTTATTAAAATCCTTTTGGTATATCCCTTTGATAAATTCCGTTGATGGAATACAATGCAATCCATTGAGAAAATTACAATAGAACCCTTGTTGATGAAGATCCCTTAAAATTCTTTGACAAAACTTTACAAACTCTTGATAAACCTTTGATAAAACCCCTAGATAAAGAACCTTTAGGTAATTCCCTTGTTGTATACCTTATAGAATCCTTTTGACATATTTCGTTAGTGGAATCTGGTGTAACCCCTAAATAAACATCCTTAGATGATAATCCTTTGATATAATTCTGGTAAAAACTCCCTAATAAAATCTAATAGCACTCATTTTGGATAAAAATCCTCTAATATAACCCCCTTGACAAAATTTCTATAGAATCCCTTTTGGATAAACATCCCTTGGTAAAATCTCTTTGAAACAAATCTGGTAGAACCCCCTTTGAGAAAATTTCTAATAGACTCCATTAGATGAAAAATCATTTTTATAAGATCCCTTAAAATTATTTGAGAACCTGTGATGGACATTTGATAAAACCCCTAATGAAACCCCTTTCGGTAAATCCCTTGGTAAAACCCCTTTGGTAAATCCCTAATGAAATCATGTTTTAATAAGTTCCGAATCAAACCCTTAAAAAAATCTTGATGCAATCCTTTAGATAAATCCTGAAATCCTTTTTTATTAAAACCCATTAATGAACTTCCCTTGATAAAACTCCTTTATAAAATTCCTTGATGGACATTCCGATGAAAATCCCTTAATAAAATTTTGGTAGAACCCTTTGATGGAACCCCTTGGATGAGACTTCAGATAAAAACCCTTTTGACGAAATGCCTTGATAGAAAACCTCTTGATACGACCCTGATGAAACCTTTTAATAACATTCTGGTAGGAACCCTGAAGGAAATAATCGGGTAAATCCCCTTAACAAAAATCCTGATTAACCTCTTGAAAAATCCCTTGGATAAGAATCCGGTAGAACCCCTTAATATCACTTTAATAAAATCCTATTGGTGAAAATCTCTAAATAGAACCCCTTATTTGGATAAACATCTGGTACAACTCCAAGATAATAACTTCTGTAGGATCACTTAACAAATCCCTTGATGAGACTCATGATAAAATCCCTTTGATTAAAGCCCTTGATGATAAAACCTTGGTGAAACCCTTAATAACATTCTTTGATGAAACCCCCTTGATACGACCTTCTTTGGTTGAGTTCCTTGACAAAACCTTTGACAAACCCTTAATAAACCCCCTAATGAAACCATATTTGACAAACCCCATTGATAAACTCCCTTGGGTAAAATTCCTCGATAATATCCCTTTTGATAAAATCCCTGTGGAACCCTTTGATAGGAAGTTCCAGTGAAACCCTTTGATAAATCCCTGATGAAATCCCTTTGATAATATCGTTTTGTTAAAACTGCTTGTAAAACTCTAACGAATCCATGGTTGGACCCTGTAGATGATATTCCAATAAAAACTCAGTGATAGAACCCCCTTGGTAAAATGCCCTTGATAAAATTCCTTAGTTAAACCCCATTGATAATATTCTCGTGATAAAATTCCTTGATTGAGTTCCTTGATAAAACCTCTAATGAAACCCCTGTTTGACAAATCCCAATGATAAAATCCTTTTGAAAAATCCCTTGGTATAACCCCTAACTAAATCCATTTCGGTGAATCCCTTAGAAAAAATCTTGATGAAATCCCTTTTGAGAAAAAAGTCCTAATGAAATCCTTTTGATGATTGATGAAACCCCTTTTGATAAAACTTAAGTATGAAACCCTTTTTGATAAAACCCATTAATGACAATCCCTTGGTATAATCCTTTGATGACATTCCCGATAAGCCATTTTGATAAAATTCCTTGAAGAAAAAAAAATCCAGTGGAAACCTTGATAAAAAAACCCTTAGATACTTGATGGAAACTATCCTTTGTGTTGGGTAGATTCATAAGTTGGGGATTTGTCTTCTATGCGCAGTCACAAATCCTATGTTATGTATGAATGTTCATGTATGCATGTGATGTTATGTCATTATGCATGCTTAGGTATTATAGTGTAGCGACATGATTAATGCATGCTAATGATTTAAATGTCTCAACATTATTCATTTAATGAGCAATATATGGTTATTTGTCAAACAATGATAATAGATATTAAGCTATCATGATCTCCCGATACTCATTTTAAACTTGACGATTGTTGATGACAGATAGAGCTTGCATGTGCATCTCGAAAATGATGAGAGATCTTGCCCCAGTAGTATCCTATGGTTTCCCCAGTCCATTGGGTATTCTAAGTAATCCACCTCAATATGCACTTTGAAACATCTTGAATATACCATGCCCTTAAGGCGTCTTGCCACTGTATTAGTCTTGGAGAGATTCGTCCTCAACTAATTAACCTTTAGAATGATATGCCCCAGATGAAACCTCATTTTGAAGCGGTTTCCTTTGATTAATCCTTGCAGCATTTTGTCCCATATTAATTGTGATTTAGTGAGTATTTCCCTTGCTTGATTGAGGTTTGAAAGGTATGCCTGGAAAGGAACTTGGATCCCATCATGCCCTGATACAACCTTGAGATGAATTTCCCCAGTATTTGAGTCTTGAAAAGTATGCCCCTGATTATTAGGATCTGGAGGAGTATCTTGTGAAAGAACTTGGATCTCACGATGTTATGACCTTTACAAGGACTGCCCCCAATATTTGGATCTTGAAAAGTGTGCCCTGATGTTTGAAGCCTTTGAAAGGTATGCCCCTGATCCTTGAGGTCTAAAGGAATTGCATGAAAAGGACTTGGATCCCACAATGTTGCAATATAACCTTTATATGACTTGCCCCAGTATTTGAATATTGAATAATATGTCCCTGATTATATGACATTTGGAGTGATTGGCCTCACTACACCCTTGAGTTGGTATGCCCCAGTATGAGCCTCTTGAAAATATTTAACCCTTATCATTAGAGTCATGGAATCGTTTCTTGACATAGGTGTGTAAAATCTTGTAATGTTTTTCCCCTAGTGAGTTGGATCTTCATATGAAATGCCCCTAAGATCATAAGGATTTGCCTTTCAATTAGAATGATTCATTGATAATTTTCCCTTTGTTAGAAGAGTCTTGAATCGACATGCCCTTAATTAAACCCTTGTTGATATTCCTTCAATGCTAAGTATTAATTTGCATGTAAAATTATTCCCTTTGAAAAGTAATTAAAACGCCATGTTCATGCAAGTTTTTGAAATTGAAAGTAGGTGTGGAAACAAATATGATGATACATGGCCATGAGGTTGGCACACATCAAGATGAGAAAATAATGATTTAACAAACCTTTGAATTTTGAGTCAGTTTAACAACGACTTTGCCGAATATGCTTTTATAGTGCCCCTAGCTTCAATTAGGACTTTTGTATGTTATAATGTGGCCTGGTTCACGGTTTATGAAACAAAAGATATAAGGCTCAAAATTTAAAATTTAACCCTCCCCATTCTCCTTGATGTTCTCCATTCCTAAATCCAATTAACCCAACAAATGCGTTCATCTTGCAAGAGAATTTCTTTAGTCATGGTGACAATGGTTTAAACCCTTGATGAGATCTTTGAGATGGCAATCCCTCACTTCCGTTTATAAGATTGTTCAATCTTTTTTTTTAATTTGCTTTTAATCCTTTTTTTGCATGGACCGATTCTTTTGAAATTATGGTCCATCAATATACCCTAATTTTTGCCTAAGTCAAGAGTTACTTTTTTTAAGCGTTTTTACTCTTTGACTTAGCGGGCTTTTCCCTTTTTTTGAACAATTCCTGATTGACTTTGTCTTTGATTCCGAAAGGGTGTGACTCCCCTGTTTGATACTATGATTTTTTCCTCATTTGCTTCCTCAATGTTGAATGGTGTGAGGAAGAAAATTTGTGAGCTTTATTTCTTCATTGCTTCACCGACCTTTGATGATGTACATGAGGAAGAAGATGAGCTTAAACTATTATCGGTGTGATTGGTATTGACTCCCTTGCATTAAGACGCACTGTTGAATTAATTGAAATCTACCCTGCCCCTGGTTAAGATTAAGGTTTTTTTTAGAAAGAACACCGACTTCTGGCTCGAGGGGTTGACTACGGATTATCTCCTTATTTCTCCAGTGTTTAGGAAGTGAAACAATGCCTTACATCGTCAGCCAGGTCTTACTATTAAAGCATACATCAACAAAATTCGTTTGTTTATTTACATTATTCTCCTCCTAAGTTTGTTAATAGGTGAGAAGTGAAAAGCGAATGTATTTTTATATATATATTTTTTATTTCCTTGATGGCATAAAAATGAGTGAAAACGAATGGATTGATTCCAAAAATATGCATACTCATTTTATTAAAATTATTTTCCAAAAAGTACAATCTTTAATACAACCAATACTTAGCATAAAAGAAAATAAAACCGGGAATGATAAAGGCCTAAAGATCCTAGAAGTGAGCTTCCTTGTTAATCCATTGTCTTTAAGGGATATTCCTTAATATTCTTCCACCTTAAGGGATGTTCCTTAATGTTCTTCCACTTATGAAGGTAAGGGGTGATTGTTCACCACTTAGACTCCTCCTTTGAAAGTCAATTTCTTGTTGTCGATCGGGTATTGGAATTTGTATTCATCACTTGTAGGACCTGAATAGGATCATGTGATTTTTTTCTTCAATAAGGAACCTCCGAATAAGTCATGACACATTGGTGTAGGATCAAGTTCCCTTCCAAACTCCCTTGTGAATGATGAAGAGCATGAAGTTGTTGTATCTGAGTAAACCTGTGACTGGCATGGTAAAAGGCTACCCTATATTTTTAATGGTACTTGCCCCTCTTGAGTCCTTTTATGTCTTTTTGAGATATCCTTTGAGTCCACTTATGAGTATCGGGAAATCTCTTAGCCCTTGGCAATCGGATAAGAGCAAAATCGAAAAGGATATGCAAGTATATGAGTATGTATGTAAATGCATGAAAATACATGGATATGCAAAAATATATATTCCTTTATTTTTAAGGCATGCTAAAAAATTTCTTGGGATGCAATGCAAGTGTCATATTAGGATAATGACAAATAGGACACCCCTATATATTTATGATAGTTATGAATATAAAACCTATATATTGGTTAAGGATAATACCGAATATAAGGACACCTTGTTCAAGAGGTCTCCTTATATATATGGATAATGACCGGCATGGGAAACCCAAACGAGTTTATGATATATGCAAGCATGACCTAGCTTGGGTGGATCCTTATATTAGGATAGTTCTAGAGTTTCACTACCCAATCCCCTCACATGTAGGATATAATGGTATTGATAGCCATTTAAGTTTAGGACTATACCCTTGTATTACCATGAGAAGGATCATGCCTTCCTATGGTAATATTTCGGGATAAGTCCGACTTAGGCTAGAACCTGGTAACGATCCCTTTGGGAGTGATACACAAGGTTTGTTTTAGGGTAGGGTCTCTAGGGTCCCGAAGTCATGGATCAACTACTATGTTATCATCCTCCTTCAAGGGCTAGCCTTGACGGGGAGATAGCCATTAGTAGGATCTACTCCGAGTGTGGCCTCCATGCATTAATGAGATGTTCACCTCATTAAAGACACTTCCGTTCCACAAAGTCCTAATAAACTAGGGTTGTTCTCACGCTTTGGTTTTAGTTTCACACAAATAATATCCCAACCATATGAATGATAAAACATATAACAATAACATAATAATAATATCCAATAAAATGTAAAAATAAATAATAATAATAATATCCCATAAAATGTAAAAAATAATATAAACAAAATAATAAATAAATAAAGATAAACAAAGAAAATAAATTTCCCCACAAACAAAAACCCTAAAAATTCTAAATTTAGGATTGACTTTCAAAAATCCCCAGCAGAGTCGCCAGCTGTCGCGGCCGGCTTAAAAATTAAGAGTCGCCATCCTATTTTTTAAGGGAAATAAGGATAAACCTAAATCCTAAGGTCCGGGAGTCAGTTAAGTGAGAGGAAGGTGTTAGGCACCTCTCACTTCTATTGTATCCAATAGGATCCTTTCTAGGTTCTAGGGTATATTTGTTTGTTTTTTTTATAAATTCCATGGTTATAAATTCCAATTTAATAAATAAAAAAACCTAATTTTATCCCTTATTGTACTCGCTAGGGTCTTTGTTCAAAAACCCTATGCCTACGTACCCTCAAAAGAGGGATCAGAGCGTCGTAGTTCAATTCCCCTACCCCTAAACCCTATTCCTAATTTTTCTAACTATCCCTTATCTAAGTTCATTAAACCCCTATTTTAAACCCTTTTAATTATTATTATTTTAAAATAGTAATTACTTTTATAAAATTCCAATATAATTATCCCTTAAATAAAACCCCCAAAAATATTTTTATAAAACCCCATAAACTTTGTAAAACCCCAAGGTAAGACCTAATATTTAAAAATCAATCCCAAACATAAATAGACATTTTTAAATCCCAAAATGTATTTTATCATAATAATTTAAATCCCCACATACAAAAATGAAATCCCCCAATATTTAATATTTCCAATCCCCAAAATAAATTCTAATTAAAAAATAGAATTCTTTAAATCCCAAGTTCAATCCCCAAGATTATAAAATTTAATAAATCCCAAACAGAAATATATTAAAATCTCTTTTTTTTAAAATTAAAATAGATGTAATTCTCATCTAAAAAATCCTAAAATAATTTAATAAAATAATCCACATTTGTTTTAAATTCCAATCATATAAAAAAACCAAGATTAAAAATTAAAACCCCGAATCAAAATTACAGACTATTATTTCCAATATTATGAAATATAATAAACTCCATATTTTTAAATCCCAAAAATTATACATATATTATAAAACCATATATTTAAATCCCCAAAATTTAGAGAATAACACCATTAAACAATTTTAACAAGTTATATGATGACAACTCATTTTAAAATGTTAAATATTAATTCCTAAAATAATCACAATATTTTATTCCCTATTTCTTAATAATAATTATAACAAAAGTCACTCCCGATTTATTATAGTCAACCCAAATTAAAAACAACCAAGTCCATATCAAAATTGTTTATCAATAAAAATAATTAAATCCCCAATATTTGTGAATAACCGATTTCACTAAAAGAATCCCAAACATATACTTAAAAGAGTAGATAAAAACCCAAAATTATTTAATAACATTCCTAACCCAAATAATCTAAATAGAATAGTAAAATTTTAATCTCAAAACTATATTTAAATTCAATGTAAACTTTTAATCTCAAAATTATATTCCATTTAAAAATTTAATCCCGAAATTATATTTATTCCATTTAAACTTTTAATCCCAAAATTATATTCCATTTAAAAAATTAATCCCGAAATTATATTTATTCCATTTAAAATTTTAATCCTAAAATTATATTTAAATTTCATTTGATAACCATATATAAATCCCTTTAATAATAAACCATAAATCCAAATGATTAAAAAAAAAACAAGCATCTCCATAAAAATCCAGATTTTACAATCTCAATATTGAAAAGTAATTTTTCCATTTTTTTATAAAATAAACACATTATTTAATTTTAAAATTTAAATCAATATTTAACCCAAAACCCAAAATAAATTCCTAGAAATAAAAAAACATAAAATCCCAAGTTTATAAATCTAATCCTAATTTTTAATTTTCCTAATGACCTTTAAACCCTAATTATTAATTAAATTAAGGAATTAATTTAATTAATTACTAAACCCAGGGGTGCATTTTAATTCGTAGAGACCTTAACTAAGTGGATTTTTTTTTATATATTAAAACCTATGATAATTTAAACTGTTGTTAAAACATAATATAATACTAAAAAAATCAACACATAATCAAGAATGAATGAAGCGACATTATAATAAACAAAATTCATACCAACAAACCAAGAGATCATGCATTATATAACAAAAAGATAAGACCAACCTACGAGATCGAGGTTTATCCCGGTGTACAAATTAATTTCTTTGAACCTTTTGCTTTCTTCACGCCACCGTTGTCAATCCTTCCCCTTTTGTCTTTCTTTGCTCTTTTGATCCAATCCCCAAGACACCAATTCCGATTTTCAGTTGTTGTTCTTCGATACGAAAGAGATAAGTTTTTTTAGATTTTTTTTATTCCCTCTGTTTCATCGTATTTTAGTGAGGGTTTGGATGATGTTCCCAGGATTTTTTTTATAAATAATTTAAAATGGAAAGGAATTGAATTGTGAAATTAAAGCCGAATCATTTGTTTTGTTTTGGAATTCCATTCTTATACTTCACGTGTTCCTATTTTTTTATATGTAAATTCATGATTATAAATTAATTTTGATTGCGTTATTTTGAGAAAGATTGTGACATTGATTATTGATAATGATTTTTGATTTTGATGGAAATTAGAAATTAATTTGGGATGATTTTGGTGCAAATTTGGGTCTGGTTTGATTTTGGCCATCATGGAATTGATATTGATTTTCTCGGATGTCTTCTACGTATTTTGTAGCAGTTTTTTTATCCCTTAATAATGACTAATAACATACATAATAATACTAGTAAGCAATAATAAGTGTACAAATATAAATATGAGCATATTATCTCACAAGATATGTATCACATTAAATATAATTAATTACTATTTACAAGTGACAAAATAGTCTAAATATTATGAGAATCACATGAGGTACAAGTGTATTTTTTTTCTTTTTCTAATTACTATGTTTAATTCTAAACACTATTTACAATTAATTAATAATAATAATAATAATAATGATATTAATATAAATATATATTTTATTTAATTTTTCTTTATCTAATTACTCATATTGATTCTTTAAAAAAAATTGAAAATATTATCCTGCTAAGAATATTCAATGACATTGAATAAAATGTGAACAAATTATTTTCAAATCCTCTTATGATTTCTTTAAAATTTCCTGCATAAAAAGTAAAAAAGATCTGAAAATTAAATAAATATATAAAAGTATATTTAATCAATTCGAAATGGAAAAAAAACAATTTTTATGATTTGACTATTTTGTGGTTTATTTTTTAGTTAAAAAGTGCATAAAAAATAATAATAATAATAATAATAATAATAATGAATCAATTTTTAAAAATCTAACTTAACAAATGCGAAAATAATAATTAAATATAAAAAAATGGCCATTTTGAATTATTTTTAAAAAGCTATTTAAAAATATAATGCACCTCTTTTTTATCTACCTCTTTTTTATCTTTGTCTAATAAGATTAATATTGGTAGCCTAAGGAGATAACAACAATAGGAAAATGATCATCTTAAAAAATAAAGCAATACACCAAAAATGAGAAAAATGAGATTTGAACCCGGGATTGGAACCTTAAACTTTACTTATATTACCCAACCAGCTAGACCTTTCTATTTATTCAAAATAGAATAACATTAGTATATAATAAATTAAATGAGAATATCATGATAATACTAATCATAATATTAATATGTTCTAATAACCCCACTATGACCTTAATATAATTTGATTAAAAATTAATCTAATCCTAATTAATCATTATATTATAATAATATAACTTAATATTAAAATAATAGTAATTTAACCCCATTTATAAGAAGATAGAAAAATAGAAGAAAATGAATAAATAAAATGAAGAGTGTGGTCAAAATTTGGGGTACGACAGCTGCCCCTATTTCATCGACTTCGAATCGGATGGATGATGTCGACAAGCCTTCCTCCTTCCGAGGAGGGGACGATTAAATATAATAGGACCCCAAATTTTGATAAAAACAAACCAAGTCTTTAGAGCATATCGAATATTGATGCTCTGATTACCCCAATATCCTTGTAGAATTCTTGTAAATCCATATTTAATTAGATAACAAATCCCGATAGAACCCCATATAGCCATTCCAATTTGAATTATTTTGATAAATCCTAATAAACCTCGTTATGACCAATATTTACTGAATTGTTTGATAAAACCCAAATTGAACCCCCTATAACAATTCCTAACTAAATTGTTTGATAAAACCTCAATGGAACCCCCTTGATGTTAATTTTTGACTGAATATAACCCTGATGGAACCCCTTATCAGTCCCTGGTAGATCCCCTTATCAATCCCCTTTAACCCTTTTGGGTGAACATTGCTTATGATTCCTATGATCCTTCAATCGTGCTGCTGGAATAGGATAAGACTTTTAGTGATACCTTAATCACTTTGGACATGCACCCCTAAATAGAACCCCTTCAATCCCGATTAGAACCATATGTATAACCCCTTTAACAAATATTAGATAGAACCCCTTCTTGTATAACCCTATAAATCCCTTTCATATAACCCTTTTGGATGAACATCCGGTAGAACCCCATATTACCCATCAGATAATAAGTCTGATAAAAATCTTCTTGAACTCTTTATACAACCCCTGATATAAACCCTTTTGAGTAATATTATAGTAGAACTCTTTTTGATAAAAATAATCCTTTAGTAAAAACCCCTTATTAAAATCCTTTTGGTATATCCCTTTGATAAATTCCGTTGATGGAATACAATGCAATCCATTGAGAAAATTACAATAGAACCCTTGTTGATGAAGATCCCTTAAAATTCTTTGACAAAACTTTACAAACTCTTGATAAACCTTTGATAAAACCCCTAGATAAAGAACCTTTAGGTAATTCCCTTGTTGTATACCTTATAGAATCCTTTTGACATATTTCGTTAGTGGAATCTGGTGTAACCCCTAAATAAACATCCTTAGATGATAATCCTTTGATATAATTCTGGTAAAAACTCCCTAATAAAATCTAATAGCACTCATTTTGGATAAAAATCCTCTAATATAACCCCCTTGACAAAATTTCTATAGAATCCCTTTTGGATAAACATCCCTTGGTAAAATCTCTTTGAAACAAATCTGGTAGAACCCCCTTTGAGAAAATTTCTAATAGACTCCATTAGATGAAAAATCATTTTTATAAGATCCCTTAAAATTATTTGAGAACCTGTGATGGACATTTGATAAAACCCCTAATGAAACCCCTTTCGGTAAATCCCTTGGTAAAACCCCTTTGGTAAATCCCTAATGAAATCATGTTTTAATAAGTTCCGAATCAAACCCTTAAAAAAATCTTGATGCAATCCTTTAGATAAATCCTGAAATCCTTTTTTATTAAAACCCATTAATGAACTTCCCTTGATAAAACTCCTTTATAAAATTCCTTGATGGACATTCCGATGAAAATCCCTTAATAAAATTTTGGTAGAACCCTTTGATGGAACCCCTTGGATGAGACTTCAGATAAAAACCCTTTTGACGAAATGCCTTGATAGAAAACCTCTTGATACGACCCTGATGAAACCTTTTAATAACATTCTGGTAGGAACCCTGAAGGAAATAATCGGGTAAATCCCCTTAACAAAAATCCTGATTAACCTCTTGAAAAATCCCTTGGATAAGAATCCGGTAGAACCCCTTAATATCACTTTAATAAAATCCTATTGGTGAAAATCTCTAAATAGAACCCCTTATTTGGATAAACATCTGGTACAACTCCAAGATAATAACTTCTGTAGGATCACTTAACAAATCCCTTGATGAGACTCATGATAAAATCCCTTTGATTAAAGCCCTTGATGATAAAACCTTGGTGAAACCCTTAATAACATTCTTTGATGAAACCCCCTTGATACGACCTTCTTTGGTTGAGTTCCTTGACAAAACCTTTGACAACCCCTTAATAAACCCCCTAATGAAACCATATTTGACAAACCCCATTGATAAACTCCCTTGGGTAAAATTCCTCGATAATATCCCTTTTGATAAAATCCCTGTGGAACCCTTTGATAGGAAGTTCCAGTGAAACCCTTTGATAAATCCCTGATGAAATCCCTTTGATAATATCGTTTTGTTAAAACTGCTTGTAAAACTCTAACGAATCCATGGTTGGACCCTGTAGATGATATTCCAATAAAAACTCAGTGATAGAACCCCCTTGGTAAAATGCCCTTGATAAAATTCCTTAGTTAAACCCCATTGATAATATTCTCGTGATAAAATTCCTTGATTGAGTTCCTTGACAAAACCCTTGATAAAACCTCTAATGAAACCCCTGTTTGACAAATCCCAATGATAAAATCCTTTTGAAAAATCCCTTGGTATAACCCCTAACTAAATCCATTTCGGTGAATCCCTTAGAAAAAATCTTGATGAAATCCCTTTTGAGAAAAAAGTCCTAATGAAATCCTTTTGATGATTGATGAAACCCCTTTTGATAAAACTTAAGTATGAAACCCTTTTTGATAAAACCCATTAATGACAATCCCTTGGTATAATCCTTTGATGACATTCCCGATAAGCCATTTTGATAAAATTCCTTGAAGAAAAAAAAATCCAGTGGAAACCTTGATAAAAAAACCCTTAGATACTTGATGGAAACTATCCTTTGTGTTGGGTAGATTCATAAGTTGGGGATTTGTCTTCTATGCGCAGTCACAAATCCTATGTTATGTATGAATGTTCATGTATGCATGTGATGTTATGTCATTATGCATGCTTAGGTATTATAGTGTAGCGACATGATTAATGCATGCTAATGATTTAAATGTCTCAACATTATTCATTTAATGAGCAATATATGGTTATTTGTCAAACAATGATAATAGATATTAAGCTATCATGATCTCCCGATACTCATTTTAAACTTGACGATTGTTGATGACAGATAGAGCTTGCATGTGCATCTCGAAAATGATGAGAGATCTTGCCCCAGTAGTATCCTATGGTTTCCCCAGTCCATTGGGTATTCTAAGTAATCCACCTCAATATGCACTTTGAAACATCTTGAATATACCATGCCCTTAAGGCGTCTTGCCACTGTATTAGTCTTGGAGAGATTCGTCCTCAACTAATTAACCTTTAGAATGATATGCCCCAGATGAAACCTCATTTTGAAGCGGTTTCCTTTGATTAATCCTTGCAGCATTTTGTCCCATATTAATTGTGATTTAGTGAGTATTTCCCTTGCTTGATTGAGGTTTGAAAGGTATGCCTGGAAAGGAACTTGGATCCCATCATGCCCTGATACAACCTTGAGATGAATTTCCCCAGTATTTGAGTCTTGAAAAGTATGCCCCTGATTATTAGGATCTGGAGGAGTATCTTGTGAAAGAACTTGGATCTCACGATGTTATGACCTTTACAAGGACTGCCCCCAATATTTGGATCTTGAAAAGTGTGCCCTGATGTTTGAAGCCTTTGAAAGGTATGCCCCTGATCCTTGAGGTCTAAAGGAATTGCATGAAAAGAACTTGGATCCCACAATGTTGCAATATAACCTTTATATGACTTGCCCCAGTATTTGAATATTGAATAATATGTCCCTGATTATATGACATTTGGAGTGATTGGCCTCACTACACCCTTGAGTTGGTATGCCCCAGTATGAGCCTCTTGAAAATATTTAACCCTTATCATTAGAGTCATGGAATCGTTTCTTGACATAGGTGTGTAAAATCTTGTAATGTTTTTCCCCTAGTGAGTTGGATCTTCATATGAAATGCCCCTAAGATCATAAGGATTTGCCTTTCAATTAGAATGATTCATTGATAATTTTCCCTTTGTTAGAAGAGTCTTGAATCGACATGCCCTTAATTAAACCCTTGTTGATATTCCTTCAATGCTAAGTATTAATTTGCATGTAAAATTATTCCCTTTGAAAAGTAATTAAAACGCCATGTTCATGCAAGTTTTTGAAATTGAAAGTAGGTGTGGAAACAAATATGATGATACATGGCCATGAGGTTGGCACACATCAAGATGAGAAAATAATGATTTAACAAACCTTTGAATTTTGAGTCAGTTTAACAACGACTTTGCCGAATATGCTTTTATAGTGCCCCTAGCTTCAATTAGGACTTTTGTATGTTATAATGTGGCCTGGTTCACGGTTTATGAAACAAAAGATATAAGGCTCAAAATTTAAAATTTAACCCTCCCCATTCTCCTTGATGTTCTCCATTCCTAAATCCAATTAACCCAACAAATGCGTTCATCTTGCAAGAGAATTTCTTTAGTCATGGTGACAATGGTTTAAACCCTTGATGAGATCTTTGAGATGGCAATCCCTCACTTCCGTTTATAAGATTGTTCAATCTTTTTTTTTTAATTTGCTTTTAATCCTTTTTTTGCATGGACCGATTCTTTTGAAATTATGGTCCATCAATATACCCTAATTTTTGCCTAAGTCAAGAGTTACTTTTTTTAAGCGTTTTTACTCTTTGACTTAGCGGGCTTTTCCCTTTTTTTGAACAATTCCTGATTGACTTTGTCTTTGATTCCGAAAGGGTGTGACTCCCCTGTTTGATACTATGATTTTTTCCTCATTTGCTTCCTCAATGTTGAATGGTGTGAGGAAGAAAATTTGTGAGCTTTATTTCTTCATTGCTTCACCGACCTTTGATGATGTACATGAGGAAGAAGATGAGCTTAAACTATTATCGGTGTGATTGGTATTGACTCCCTTGCATTAAGACGCACTGTTGAATTAATTGAAATCTACCCTGCCCCTGGTTAAGATTAAGGTTTTTTTTAGAAAGAACACCGACTTCTGGCTCGAGGGGTTGACTACGGATTATCTCCTTATTTCTCCAGTGTTTAGGAAGTGAAACAATGCCTTACATCGTCAGCCAGGTCTTACTATTAAAGCATACATCAACAAAATTCGTTTGTTTATTTACATTATTCTCCTCCTAAGTTTGTTAATAGGTGAGAAGTGAAAAGCGAATGTATTTTTATATATATATTTTTTATTTCCTTGATGGCATAAAAATGAGTGAAAACGAATGGATTGATTCCAAAAATATGCATACTCATTTTATTAAAATTATTTTCCAAAAAGTACAATCTTTAATACAACCAATACTTAGCATAAAAGAAAATAAAACCGGGAATGATAAAGGCCTAAAGATCCTAGAAGTGAGCTTCCTTGTTAATCCATTGTCTTTAAGGGATATTCCTTAATATTCTTCCACCTTAAGGGATGTTCCTTAATGTTCTTCCACTTATGAAGGTAAGGGGTGATTGTTCACCACTTAGACTCCTCCTTTGAAAGTCAATTTCTTGTTGTCGATCGGGTATTGGAATTTGTATTCATCACTTGTAGGACCTGAATAGGATCATGTGATTTTTTTCTTCAATAAGGAACCTCCGAATAAGTCATGACACATTGGTGTAGGATCAAGTTCCCTTCCAAACTCCCTTGTGAATGATGAAGAGCATGAAGTTGTTGTATCTGAGTAAACCTGTGACTGGCATGGTAAAAGGCTACCCTATATTTTTAATGGTACTTGCCCCTCTTGAGTCCTTTTATGTCTTTTTGAGATATCCTTTGAGTCCACTTATGAGTATCGGGAAATCTCTTAGCCCTTGGCAATCGGATAAGAGCAAAATCGAAAAGGATATGCAAGTATATGAGTATGTATGTAAATGCATGAAAATACATGGATATGCAAAAATATATATTCCTTTATTTTTAAGGCATGCTAAAAAATTTCTTGGGATGCAATGCAAGTGTCATATTAGGATAATGACAAATAGGACACCCCTATATATTTATGATAGTTATGAATATAAAACCTATATATTGGTTAAGGATAATACCGAATATAAGGACACCTTGTTCAAGAGGTCTCCTTATATATATGGATAATGACCGGCATGGGAAACCCAAACGAGTTTATGATATATGCAAGCATGACCTAGCTTGGGTGGATCCTTATATTAGGATAGTTCTAGAGTTTCACTACCCAATCCCCTCACATGTAGGATATAATGGTATTGATAGCCATTTAAGTTTAGGACTATACCCTTGTATTACCATGAGAAGGATCATGCCTTCCTATGGTAATATTTCGGGATAAGTCCGACTTAGGCTAGAACCTGGTAACGATCCCTTTGGGAGTGATACACAAGGTTTGTTTTAGGGTAGGGTCTCTAGGGTCCCGAAGTCATGGATCAACTACTATGTTATCATCCTCCTTCAAGGGCTAGCCTTGACGGGGAGATAGCCATTAGTAGGATCTACTCCGAGTGTGGCCTCCATGCATTAATGAGATGTTCACCTCATTAAAGACACTTCCGTTCCACAAAGTCCTAATAAACTAGGGTTGTTCTCACGCTTTGGTTTTAGTTTCACACAAATAATATCCCAACCATATGAATGATAAAACATATAACAATAACATAATAATAATATCCAATAAAATGTAAAAATAAATAATAATAATATCCCATAAAATGTAAAAAATAATATAAACAAAATAATAAATAAATAAAGATAAACAAAGAAAATAAATTTCCCCACAAACAAAAACCCTAAAAATTCTAAAGTTAGGATTGACTTTCAAAAATCCCCAGCAGAGTCGCCAGCTGTCGCGGCCGGCTTAAAAATTAAGAGTCGCCATCCTATTTTTTAAGGGAAATAAGGATAAACCTAAATCCTAAGGTCCGGGAGTCAGTTAAGTGAGAGGAAGGTGTTAGGCACCTCTCACTTCTATTGTATCCAATAGGATCCTTTCTAGGTTCTAGGGTATATTTGTTTGTTTTTTTTATAAATTCCATGGTTATAAATTCCAAATAAATTCCAATTTAATAAATAAAAAATCCTAATTTTATCCCTTATTGTACTCGCTAGGGTCTTTGTTCAAAAACCCTATGCCTACGTACCCTCAAAAGAGGGATCAGAGCGTCGTAGTTCAATTCCCCTACCCCTAAACCCTATTCCTAATTTTTCTAACTATCCCTTATCTAAGTTCATTAAACCCCTATTTTAAACCCTTTTAATTATTATTATTTTAAAATAGTAATTACTTTTATAAAATTCCAATATAATTATCCCTTAAATAAAACCCCCAAAAATATTTTTATAAAACCCCATAAACTTTGTAAAACCCCAAGGTAAGACCTAATATTTAAAAATCAATCCCAAACATAAATAGACATTTTTAAATCCCAAAATGTATTTTGTCATAATAATTTAAATCCCCACATACAAAAATGAAATCCCCCAATATTTAATATTTCCAATCCCCAAAATAAATTCTAATTAAAAAATAGAATTCTTTAAATCCCAAGTTCAATCCCCAAGATTATAAAATTTAATAAATCCCAAACAGAAATATATTAAAATCTCTTTTTTTTTAAAATTAAAATAGATGTAATTCTCATCTAAAAAATCCTAAAATAATTTAATAAAATAATCCACATTTGTTTTAAATTCCAATCATATAAAAAAACCAAGATTAAAAATTAAAACCCCGAATCAAAATTACAGACTATTATTTCCAATATTATGAAATATAATAAACTCCATATTTTTAAATCCCAAAAATTATACATATATTATAAAACCATATATTTAAATCCCCAAAATTTAGAGAATAACACCATTAAACAATTTTAACAAGTTATATGATGACAACTCATTTTAAAATGTTAAATATTAATTCCTAAAATAATCACAATATTTTATTCCCTATTTCTTAATAATAATTATAACAAAAGTCACTCCCGATTTATTATAGTCAACCCAAATTAAAAACAACCAAGTCCATATCAAAATTGTTTATCAATAAAAATAATTAAATCCCCAATATTTGTGAATAACCGATTTCACTAAAAGAATCCCAAATTTTAAAATTAAACCCAAACATATACTTAAAAGAGTAGATAAAAACCCAAAATTATTTAATAACATTCCTAACCCAAATAATCTAAATAGAATAGTAAAATTTTAATCTCAAAACTATATTTAAATTCAATGTAAACTTTTAATCTCAAAATTATATTCCATTTAAAAATTTAATCCCGAAATTATATTTATTCCATTTAAACTTTTAATCCCAAAATTATATTCCATTTAAAAAATTAATCCCGAAATTATATTTATTCCATTTAAAATTTTAATCCTAAAATTATATTTAAATTTCATTTGATAACCATATATAAATCCCTTTAATAATAAACCATAAATCCAAATGATTAAAAAAAAAACAAGCATCTCCATAAAAATCCAGATTTTACAATCTCAATATTGAAAAGTAATTTTTCCATTTTTTTATAAAATAAACACATTATTTAATTTTAAAATTTAAATCAATATTTAACCCAAAACCCAAAATAAATTCCTAGAAATAAAAAAACATAAAATCCCAAGTTTATAAATCTAATCCTAATTTTTAATTTTCCTAATGACCTTTAAACCCTAATTATTAATTAAATTAAGGAATTAATTTAATTAATTACTAAACCCAGGGGTGCATTTTAATTCGTAGAGACCTTAACTAAGTGGATTTTTTTTTATATATTAAAACCTATGATAATTTAAACTGTTGTTAAAACATAATATAATACTAAAAAAATCAACACATAATCAAGAATGAATGAAGCGACATTATAATAAACAAAATTCATACCAACAAACCAAGAGATCATGCATTATATAACAAAAAGATAAGACCAACCTACGAGATCGAGGTTTATCCCGGTGTACAAATTAATTTCTTTGAACCTTTTGCTTTCTTCACGCCACCGTTGTCAATCCTTCCCCTTTTGTCTTTCTTTGCTCTTTTGATCCAATCCCCAAGACACCAATTCCGATTTTCAGTTGTTGTTCTTCGATACGAAAGAGATAAGTTTTTTTAGATTTTTTTTATTCCCTCTGTTTCATCGTATTTTAGTGAGGGTTTGGATGATGTTCCCAGGATTTTTTTTATAAATAATTTAAAATGGAAAGGAATTGAATTGTGAAATTAAAGCCGAATCATTTGTTTTGTTTTGGAATTCCATTCTTATACTTCACGTGTTCCTATTTTTTTATATGTAAATTCATGATTATAAATTAATTTTGATTGCGTTATTTTGAGAAAGATTGTGACATTGATTATTGATAATGATTTTTGATTTTGATGGAAATTAGAAATTAATTTGGGATGATTTTGGTGCAAATTTGGGTCTGGTTTGATTTTGGCCATCATGGAATTGATATTGATTTTCTCGGATGTCTTCTACGTATTTTGTAGCAGTTTTTTTATCCCTTAATAATGACTAATAACATACATAATAATACTAGTAAGCAATAATAAGTGTACAAATATAAATATGAGCATATTATCTCACAAGATATGTATCACATTAAATATAATTAATTACTATTTACAAGTGACAAAATAGTCTAAATATTATGAGAATCACATGAGGTACAAGTGTATTTTTTTTCTTTTTCTAATTACTATGTTTAATTCTAAACACTATTTACAATTAATTAATAATAATAATAATAATAATGATATTAATATAAATATATATTTTATTTAATTTTTCTTTATCTAATTACTCATATTGATTCTTTAAAAAAAATTGAAAATATTATCCTGCTAAGAATATTCAATGACATTGAATAAAATGTGAACAAATTATTTTCAAATCCTATTATGATTTCTTTAAAATTTCCTGCATAAAAAGTAAAAAAGATCTGAAAATTAAATAAATATATAAAAGTATATTTAATCAATTCGAAATGGAAAAAAAACAATTTTTATGATTTGACTATTTTGTGGTTTATTTTTTAGTTAAAAAGTGCATAAAAAATAATAATAATAATAATAATAATAATAATGAATCAATTTTTAAAAATCTAACTTAACAAATGCGAAAATAATAATTAAATATAAAAAAATGGCCATTTTGAATTATTTTTAAAAAGCTATTTAAAAATATAATGCACCTCTTTTTTATCTACCTCTTTTTTATCTTTGTCTAATAAGATTAATATTGGTAGCCTAAGGAGATAACAACAATAGGAAAATGATCATCTTAAAAAATAAAGCAATACACCAAAAATGAGAAAAATGAGATTTGAACCCGGGATTGGAACCTTAAACTTTACTTATATTACCCAACCAGCTAGACCTTTCTATTTATTCAAAATAGAATAACATTAGTATATAATAAATTAAATGAGAATATCATGATAATACTAATCATAATATTAATATGTTCTAATAACCCCACTATGACCTTAATATAATTTGATTAAAAATTAATCTAATCCTAATTAATCATTATATTATAATAATATAACTTAATATTAAAATAATAGTAATTTAACCCCATTTATAAGAAGATAGAAAAATAGAAGAAAATGAATAAATAAAATGAAGAGTGTGGTCAAAATTTGGGGTACGACAGTACTTTTCAATTATGCAAAAGATGGAATACTCTTCTCCTTTGGTTCCCCTACTTCCATAAGGACGACATTGGCTATCTCTAGAGCTTGGAAAGCAGTTTCCAAAGCATCTTCATCAGCCTCAATGTAGCTAAAGGAGGAAAGGTTGTTGACCATGAGATCTTCTTCACCAGACACGGTTACCAGCTTATTATCGACCACAAACTTCATCTTCTGGTGTAAGGTAGAAGTGACTGCCCCAGCAGCATGGATCCAAGGTCTGCCCAGCAAACAACTGTAATTTGGGTTAATGTCCATAACCTGGAAAGTGATCTTGAACACCTGTGGTCCAATCAAGATTGGCAAGTCGACTTCCCCAATAACGGTCCTCCTCGACCCATCAAAAGCTTTTACAATCAGTGCACTGGGCCTCATCTCTGCCCCTTGATAAGATAACTTGGCAATCGTTCTTTTCGGCAAAACATTCAATGAAGACCCTGTATCCACAAGAACTCTTGCTAAGGTATCCTCCTGACATTTTACAGATATGTGGAGAGCACGGTTATGGTCCAAACCATCCTTTGGAAGGTCCTCCATACTGAAACTGAGATTGTTACATGCAGTGATATTGGCAATGACACCATCAAACTGATTCACAGTTATATCATGCGTAACATGAGCTTGGGCTAGTAATTTCTGGAGAGCACCTCGATGGGCCGGTGAATGCATCAGAAGTGATAAGATAGATATTTTGGAAGGCGTTTGATGTAGCTGATCAATAACCTTATAATCACTCTTCTTAATGATCCTGAGAAACTCTGCATCCTCTTCTTCCAAGACCACCCCTTTATCCTGGTTGACAACAGTGGGAATTACTTCTTTAGGTGGAGTTGTATTGACTTGCTGAGTGTAAACACGACCACTACGAGTTAAACGACTTGCACCTGCTATGTCAGCACTTGCCACCTTTGAACTCTCTTTCTAACTATCTTGTTCAAACTTCTGATGAATTCTCCCTGTATCATACTTCCACGGAACTGCTTTAGTGTCTTCACAAAGGAAAGGGTTACTCCTTTCCTCAAACCTTGGCTCAGGTATATTGAAAATGGGTACCACAGGTTCTGGCATATTAAAGATGGGTTGAACCCTGGAGGACTCAGGCAGATTGAACATTGGTACCAAGGTAGAATCAGATCCAGTCAAATTAAAAATGGGTTCAATCATTGCCACTTCGTTCCTCTTTACACAACTGCTTACTTGTAAAACACCCAGATTAATCAAACTTTGAACATCTCTCAAAACCAGTTCACATCCCTTTGGATTATTCGCACAAGCTTCACAATTCTTATGACAGTTCTTCAGTATACCCACTTCTACTAACTTCGCATGGAAGTCTCTAAGCGGGTTTTTGATCTCTGTGGCGTTGAAAATCAAATCTTTGTCAGACTCGTCAACAATGGCATTTATGGACCCATGCTTAGGTAAAGGATTATTTTTAACATTCGGACCAGTATCTCCAAATGACAAAATGTTCTTATCCATTAGATCCTTCACAACATACCTCAAAGCAATACAATTTTCCAAATCATGCCCCGGAGCACCTTCATGAAACAAACAGTGGGCACTTGAGTTGTACCCCGGTGGAAGCGGATCTGGTGGAGGACCCAAAGGCCTTGGAGTAACCAAGCCTTTCTTCAGTAGTGAGGGATACAATTCAGTATAGGTCATAGGGATCCGAAGATGAGGAAGCCTTCCTCCTGGTCTTCTATTCTGGAAGTTGGAATTTGGATGAGGAACCGGAGTCCTCTGCTGGTAGGCTGGAGCATTGGGCGCTCGTTGATAGCCTGAATTGTTGAGCATTGGTTGATAAGCTGGAATCACTGGAGCCGCTTGCTGATACATCGGTACTGCTTGAGTTGGCCGATATATCGGGACTTGTGGATTGTATGACGGTTGAACCGCCGCCACATAAGGATGTTGAACAAACTGCGGTGGGTAGACAAATTGGGGTTGAGCCCCAGGTGGAGGCCTCTGCCAAAGCGGATTTCTCCTTTGACTCGTCATTATTGCGTTTGTCTCACCCTCTTTCTTCTTGTGGAAGTTACTAGTAAATTTCTTGACGTTATTTCCACTACCATTGCTGGAACTGCCAGACGCACCACTCATCTTTCCACTTTTTAGTCCAAGTTCAACCTTGATTCCTACAGCTACTAGGTCAGAGAAGCTAGAAGTGACGCTTCCCACCATCCTCTCGAAGAATTCTGGTCGCACTGTGTCAACAAACCAATCAGCTAACTCCTTTTCAGACAACGGGGGATCTACCTGAGAAGCGGCCCCTCTCCATCTCTGAGCATACTCTTTAAATGATTCAGAATCCTTCTGTGACATACTCAAAAACTGCCTTCTATCGGGAGCAAGGTCCATATTGTGTTTGTACTGTTGGATGAAAGCATCTGCCAGGTCTTGAAAACTGCGAATCTTCGACTGGTATAGCGTTAGATACCACTTGGAGGAGATTCCCCTCAAACTGTCCTGGAAGCAGTGGATCATTAATTTGTCATTGTCCACCTGCGCATCCATTCTTCGATAATACATCAAGAGGTGGTTCTTAGGACATGTCGCACCCTCGTACATGTCAAAAGTGGGTATCTTGAACTTTGGAGGAATTACCAGTCCGGACACCAGGCACATCTCTCTAGCAGCAGCTCCGAAGATCTGGTCGCCTTCGATTGCTCTTAACCTTTTCTCAATAGTCTCAAAATTCTCTTGCATCTTCTCATGTTTCTCATTTCCATTCTCCGACATATCTGGCACGTCATACAACTGAGGGTCATTGAAGTAGGGTTGGGCGCGGGTGTGCACAATCTCTGGTGTAAAATTAGCAACCACATGGTTCTCTTCATTAGTCACAGGAATAGTCTGCTGAGCAGCAAATCCTTGAGGGGGGAGGTACAAAACTTTGGGAAGCGAAACCTTGGGAATGAGGGAAGAAACCCTGAGCAGTAAGTACTTGAGAAGAAGGAATAAAACTTTGAGAAGCAAAACCTTGGGAAGGAGGGAAAAAACCCTGAGCAGTAAGTCCTTGAGAAGAAGGAATAAAACTTTGAGAAGCGAAACCTTGAGAAGGGGGGACAAAACCCTGAGCAGCAAGTCCTTGGGAAGGAGGAATAAAGCTTTGAGAAGCGAAACCCTGAGGAGGAGGTACAAATCCATGAGGAAGCCCAAAAGGAGGCCAGGTCACAGGAGTAGTGACTGATGACGTGGGCTCAGTCGTTGCAGTGACAATCTCTGACACTACAGTCTGTTGGGTGTCTAATTTTGCTCGGATGACCTGCAGCATTTCCATCATCTGACCCATATTTCCACGAAGGTCAGAAAGCTCTTCATTAACTTTGTCCATTTCGGGGTCCCTGTTGTCGCTCCCAAAGACTTGCATCCCGGTACAAGCGCGAACTGTCGGCGAAAAGAACAATGGGAACACACAGCCGTGAACTCACTGGAGAATGAATAGAGTCGCCAGCTAGGCATTTTTATCCCGGAGGAAAGGCAATGCTGCATAGACCTAGAAAAAGATGGATAAGACGGTTGCGAACCAGAGAGACTGAGAAAGGGGGTTGGTTACAACCTGGGAAGGTATTAGCACCCAGATTGTCCGCCGTACTCGACGGGATCCACGCTTAAAAGATTTTGTGTTTTAAAGGGGTAGTGTCAGTGCAATCTGTGTATAAAAGAACTGGAAAGGATGTACAGGTGTCAGTGTGTAGTGTATGAGTGATATGAAGTATGAAAGTGTCAGTGTGAGAACAAGAATAAGATGCTCATGATAATGAGGCTCAAAGAATAATGCTGGAAGGAGGGGGAATGTACAGAGACTTTTGTTCGATAACTGTTAAGTTATGCCTACGTATCCTCTCGTGCAATGAGGAAGTCAGAACACCGTAGTTCGACCCAAAGAGACTGAAAGATGAATTGACTTGTGAACTGCTTGCTTGCCTATGCTCAAGTGTATGACCTGTCTGGCTCAGGTGCAAACTGTCTTGCATTAGACGGAAGAAGCGAGCTCTCGTTTGTGAGTGAAGGAGATGAGAAAAGAATCCCGAAGGAGACGATTATTGTTTGTTTTTGAGTTTTCAGTCTTTTATTGCTTTTTGGAGTTTGTCATAAATTAATGAGCTTAAGTCTAAACCAATGGATTTAGTAAACTCATCACATCTTCCCTCTGGTTAGGGGTAATGAGAATACCTTAAGTGTGAAGTCAGCTTCTCACACTTAATCACCATGGTGTAGGATTAAGATCATTAACCTACTTGTGATTATTTAGATGTTTTTGGTGTTTTGTTTAGTGTTGAGTAATGAGATTAAGCCATAATCAGGGATTAAACAGACTCATTACACCATCCTAATAGAAGGATAATAGATGAGAAAGTTTAAGCTGAGGAAAGCTCCTCAACTTAATCCATGATTAGGGTTTAAACTCATGACAAAACAAGCCTTTGATTGAGTGGATTTTATTTAATGGTGAGATGATGAAGTGATTTTTAGGGTTTGTAAGACAACTTGAGGGGGACTTGTCCATTAACACTAGGGTTAGTCCTTCTTAACCGGTTAAGGAAGAATTAGAACCCTAATGCAAGGCCCAAGTTACAAGCTTGATGTCTTGATAGTTATTAAGTGATTTGATTAAAGGAGTTAAACACATTAAGGGTTTAACACTTAGGATTAAAGTTATACACTCCATCCTAAGAGAAGGATGCAGGCATAAGCTTAATCACAAAGCCTTAAAGCCTTTAGGGTTTAGTCCCTGATTATGAGGTGAGAAGAGAAGACTCAAAAGAGACACAAAGGTAAAACTAAGAGGGGAGACTAATCAAAATCCTAATCATTGTCATGCATGGTTGTTCCTAAGGTTTGTGAGGTTTTCAAGAAAGATCTTCAGAGGCACCACCAGGAAGCAGATGAAAGGATCAAGAGAAGCAAAATGACTTGCTTCATTCAAGAAGTCAAGTCACTTGAAGGAAGAAAATGGGAGGAAGAAGAATGAGCAAGCTCAATCTCATACACATAACAAAAATGCAGCAAGGATGCATGAAAGAGATGAAAAGAAGTTGTGAGAAGTGAAGGCAAATCCACTTCTCAAAGTAACTTACCACCTGAAAAGTTAGTGAGAAAGATGCAATGCAATGCAAAATGGGATGAAATGACATGATGCAAATCAAAACCAGAAGCACACATGAGATGATAATGATGCTATAGGATGATGCAAACATGAATCAAGGCATGGAGATGATCACATGGACAAATGGATGCAAATGGGGCA
The DNA here is from genome assembly GCA_963966055.1 of Lathyrus aphaca. Lineage (NCBI taxonomy): Eukaryota > Viridiplantae > Streptophyta > Magnoliopsida > Fabales > Fabaceae > Lathyrus > Lathyrus aphaca. Next base: position 206,853,812 of record OZ014525.1, read on the forward strand.
GGTTAAGAACCATGAACATACATGAAAAGTTATGAAGTGTACATGACATACAATATGGCAAACACATGATGCAATGATCAAACATGCTTTCAATATGTCTTATGATGTTCAATGAACCAAAAGAATGCTTGAAATGTCATGGCAAGTCATGTTATGCAAGAGAATGCAAGATGGATGCATATGAAAAGCCCAAATTAGGGTTTATGAACCAAACATCAAACAAAAATCAAAATCAGAAGCAAACCCTAAGATAAAAAATTGAAAATGCCACACAAAGGACCCCTAATCCTATACTAAACCAATGCCCAAAGGAGAAGTCTCAACTCTTAACCAAATTCAAGTTATGATTTTTACAAGATTCTAGGGTTTTTAGGGTTTCCAAACAAAAGAAATGTCAAACAAAATGAAAATGCAAGATCAAATCATGGCCTTTTTATCTCAAAAACTACATGCTAAACAAAATGCAATGCAAGAAGAATCAATGTCCAACTCCTCATGAATAGGCAGAAATGATTTTTTGAACTTTGGATCAAAATAATGCACAAAAATGATTTTAATTCAATGAAAAATTCTCAAAATGCATCAAGATCAAAAAAGAAATTTGGTTTGAAGGTTGGACAATGTTTCTAAATGTTTTAGAACATTTCATGAATTTTTTTGGTGATTTTTAAATACTTAAAAGTATTTTTAATAAATTAATTTCCATTAATCAATTAAAAATAAACTTTTAAATATTTTAAAATACTTTTTAAATGCTAAAAATGAAAATAAAAATATTTTTGTGTCTTAAAAATTAATAAAACTCTTGAGAAAAAGTTTCATAATTTTTAGACAATTTTTACTATTTTAAATTAATTATGCAAATAAAATGAAAAGAAATGAAATTAAATTAAAATAAATGAAAAGTCAAACGAATGGAAGGCAGGGATTGAATCTGGGTTTGAATGCGTTGACTGGCGCCAGATCTAGTGGCCAGGATTGCATCTGAGTTAATTAACTTAATTATGAATTAATTAATCTAAATAAGTGGATTAGGGCAAAGCAAGATGATCTGGGCCCTCCATGCACGCGGGAAGTCCACTGAGTCAACCAATCCAACGCCCAATATTCAAACACACTTAATGACCTGAGATTAGGGCTAACCACATTCAGGTGACCGGAGAGAAGCTCCGGTCATCTTCTCCGGCACCCCAAAAACCCTAAAACATGATTCAGGCATCTATTCCACAAATTAAACACACCTAAGTGATCCTCTAACATCCTAGGACACGAATCTATGCTCAAACATCATTTAAACATTATGAATCAAACGAATCGAAAGAAACAAAATCCACGGGCAAAATTTCAGAAGGATCATACAAACTCATTTCTCACTTATTTTTGATTCTGAAAGCATCCCTATGACCAGCAAAGCATAAGCAACCAGATTATAACTTAAAATGCAAGCTTTAGAAGAAAATGTTCATGTTCATACCTGAGATGGAAGCTTCAATTTCTGGGCTTTCTGGACTGCTTCTTGGTGCCAACTTGCTCCATTGACCCTCCTGATGCTAATGGCAGGCTTGGAATGAGCTTAAGCAAGCTATTTTGAGAGGTTACAATCTGATATAGCAGAAAATGAGCTCTGTGTATAGGCAGCTTCAGATCAATGTGAAGGGTGGTTTTGACTCCTTTTGATATGCTTGACTTGTTGGTGAAGAAAAATGGTGTGTTTGATGGTTGGATAAAGGGATTCGAAGAGTTCTGGTTTTGAGGATGAGAAATGGTGAAGCTCAGTTCATGCTGGTTTCAGGCTTGAATCTTGTTGGTTTCTACTCAATGAAGCAAGGTGAGTTGGTTTGTGGAATTAGTTTTAGTGTTTGAGGCCTGTGGAGACAGATTCGAAGGAAAATGCAAATGGGGTGAGTTTTGTGTATGTGATGCTCTGGTCTGTTTCAGCTTGGCCTCTTGATATGTTTGGCTTGCCAAAGGATAGTATAAACAATTCCAAGTGGCCAGAGGATGTGACATGGCCTGCTGTGATTGGGATGTTTACTTTTGCAAAAAAGTCCACCTTGTGTAAGGAAAGCATGGGCTTGGTTCTAGGCTTGGTACAATGGCTAGGGCTGGCGCAGCATGGTGTGTATGTGATGCTAGGAAGGTTCAGCAACCAATGTGACAAGTGGGTGAAGTGTGATGATGATTTTGCAAGTTGTTTCAACTTTGGTTCACATGTGACTTTCTCATTCCACAAGCCATGAAACATGAGAATTCTTGGTTCAATTATGACCTTTAGGACTTATGTGATGTTTGTGTAATGGTGTGATGTCAACTAGAAGTTACAAACAGCCTTGGTTCATGATTTTGCAAATTTCTCATTTGAGGTATGTCTTGAAAATCAATGATTTTTGGCAACTTTGTCACACCATAACTTTTGATCCAAGAAGAATTAGATCATGTTCTTGTACTTTTTGAAAAGGGAAAAATGTATTCTACAACTTTCATGACCAAAGTTTTTCCATTTGAAGCATTTTTGGATCAAGAATCAAGGCTTGAAAAGTGACATAAAATGACATATTCTTGAAAAGTCAACTGTGCCCTAAAAAGTCAACTTTGCAAAATCTTCAAATTCTTGAATTTTGTGAACTTAAAACCTCTTCCATGATCAAATAAAGATCATATACACTCAAAATGATGAAGATCACCCATTGGTTGGGTCATTGGGGGCCTCAGATGCCCTGATTTTACACTGACTTATCCAGAAAGTCAACCCTTGATCAGATGACCTCCCCATGGAATTTCTTCATGAAAATTGATATGCACACTCCCTATACCATATAGAGACCAATGGAAACAAGAATGACCAAAAAAATTGGAGTTATGGCCTCTGAAACCAAAACCCTAATTTTAGGTCAACTGTGCAGTCAAACTTGGCTCTGCATCCACACCAATCCCAGTTCTTGTGATTCTTTGGAATTCTTGACTTTGAGAGGATATAATATGATACTAGAACACACATGAACCCCTTTGAAGTGATTGATGGCCTTTGGAGTGGCTCAGGAAGCTCTTGGATTGCTCAGATCACAAACCCTAGATGCAGATGACTTAGAATCTATGCAGTGAATCAAAAATGAGATATGAGATGATATGATTGTGTTTATGCATATGAGATGATCACAAGCCATGGTGTGAATGAGTGAGGGCAAATTTGGGGTGTTTACAGCTGCCCCTATTCAAACATGAGTTAGCTGTGCAGGATGTAAGCAACGGCTTAACAGGCAAACAAGATAACTTGTGGTTGAATACCAAAGACAGTCCAAAATTTGCACTCACAGAATGAAGAAGAAAAGGGATATAGGTTGTAAAAGAAAATAGGGTATATATTGTAAAGTGTAGGCGACGGAGGACGACCGTCGAGCAGAGGACGACTGCTGGGTAAAGAGCAATGACGGGGACGGCCGACATGCTGGGTAAAGAGCAATGACGGGGACGGCCGACATGCTGGGAAAAAGTGCGGAAAATAAAGCAATGACGGGGACAGCCGACATGCTGGGGATAGAAGGTAAAGCCAAGACGGGGACGGCCGACTAGCTGGGAAAAATAAAAGATTAAGATGGGGACGGCCATCAAGTAAAGCTGTAAAATTCTCTGGGGATTAATGATACATGACGGGGACGGCCATCAAGTTCAAAAGTAAAGTAATCGACGATGGGGACGGCCATCGGGCTAAGAGAAAAGGAAAAGGGACCACGACGGGGACGGCCATCGGGTTAAAGAATAAATGAAATAAACAGATGATGGGGGACGGCCATCAAAGGTGAAGGACGATCACCTAGCAGGGGGCGGCTGCTCTGTTGGGTATAAAAGAAATATGATGGGGACGGCCATCAAAGGTGGAGGACGACCACCTGGCAGGGTACGGCTGCCGAAAATATCAACGATGGGGACGGCCATCGGATAAAAGGTCAACGATGGGGACGGCCATCGGACGAGCATGATGGAGGACGACCATCAAGAGGTGGAGGACGACCACCTAGCAGGGGACGGCTGCTCTCAAGGTTTGTCATAACATAGGACGAATGTTAGATAACCAAAATCAACAATGGGGACGGCCATTGGATAAAAATGATGAAGGACGATCATCAAGAGGTGGAGGACGACCACCTAGAGGGGACGGCTGCTAAATATCAACGATGGGGACGGCCATCAAAGGTGGAGGACGACCACCTGGCAGGGTACGGCTGCCGAAAATATCAACGATGGGGACGGCCATCGGATGAGCATGATGGAGGACGACCATCAAGAGGTGGAGGACGACCACCTAGCAGGGTACGGCTGCTCTCAGGGTCTATCATGACACAGGAAGAGTGTCAGATAAAAAGAAAATTTGCTTTGTAGACGATCTACTGGGGAATAGTAAACACGGACGAGCGTTTACAACCAAGAAAATAAAGTATAAGTGTTTAGATGCTGCGTACAGATTAAGGATGCGGACGAGCATCCTTAAGATCACGACACGGACGAGTATCGGGTAGAAACAAATACTGACACGTGTTCAGAGATGATGATACGGACGAGTATCAACTGGTTAACAAAGAACACGGACGAGTGTTGAATCTGAATATTCTTCTGGGGAATAGTAGACACAGACGAGCATCTATATTCAAGAAGACATGAGTGTTTGACACAGTGTATGGATTAAAGATGCGGACGAGCATTCTTAAGACTATGATACGGACGAGTATCATGTAGAAACAAGCATTTGACGCATATTCTGAGATGATGGTACGGACGAATACCAACTGGTTAACAAAGAACAAGGACAAGTGTCGAATCTGTGGGGATATAAATGGCATATACGAGATACGGACGAGTATCTGGATAAGTGTAACATGAGTAGTGAGTATGAATATTGATGAGTGTTTTAACTGCTGGGGAGAGTGACACGGACGAGTGTCAAGAGAGAAAAGTATAATAATATCAACAAGTATATGGGTTGTAAAAGTATAGATGACTGGGCTGGGGATATGACACGGACGGGTGTCAAGAAAGTGTATATAGGTATATGTGAGTGCAAAGAGGATGTCTTCGGCCTTCTGCTGGGGTATGACACGGACGGGTGTCAGGACGTATCTGTAACATGGGTGATTTTGTTTGTAAGGAGTGTTCAGGCGACTTTACTGGGGAGTGGTGACACGGACGGGTGTCAAAAAGGTGTATATACTGGTGTTTGATTGAGAGGCAGCTGTTTTTGCTGGGGATTCGGTGAGGATTTTTCTGTATGTTGATGAACTGTCATTATTCACAAGTGTTGGTTCAAGCCATGGCTTATGATTATGCTATGTGCTTGATTTTTGCCGTAATGCTCCGTGTTAAAACGGAATGCTACGCTTTGTGGGTAAATATGATGCAAATGCTATGATTGTGCAAAGATGCCAAACCGGGATCCGGGTCCCAATGCCGCGAAGATCACTGGTCGATCTATTTGAAGTGGACATCCCAGCTGGGGATGAGATCATTGGCAGATCTGATGATATGATATTTGCTCGGGGATTCGGGCCATTGATAGGCCTATCCTTTATAAATGAGAGACCCAGCTGGGGTTTGTAGAAGCTTTCTTCACTCTGTTGTGATCTTTTATGCGTTGCTCTTCTGAATAGAGGCTGAGAATTCTGTGGGGAGATGATTCCCCGACTTTTATACTCGGCTGAGGGCGAGATGGTAACTCGGCTGGGGAGAAAGAGAGATCATTGAGAGACCTTCTTGGGGATTCCGTTGAAGAGGACCCTTGACTCAGCCGGGGATATGGGCATCTCCTGTGATACCTGCCCATTCTGATGGGGATAAGTAATAAGTGGCCAACTCAGCTGGGAGAAGTTATGGGAGGCAACTCAGCTGGGGAGAGAGCATTTCGGGTGCTAAAATTGAGTGTTGATTTGCCAGCTTGCTGGGATGAAGCTTACATGTCCCAAGTTGCGCTCTGGATACCTGCAAATCCTGAAAAAGGTAGAGAAACGCACAAGGTAATCCCGAGGTATCCCTTACTGGATTTCGTCATAGGAGTTTAGATACTTCTGAGAGTAAGCATATTTCCTGCAAGCACGTTTTTATTTGAAGATAAACACCTGTATTCTTGTGCAATCGTTTTTCTTTAAGACATCAGACATCTTTTTTACAAAATAAAAATGTACGAGACGAGACATGACTAAAAATCTGATTTTATTAATTCATATGCCCTGAATTGGCGTGATACAGTCAAAGAAACATATCTCCTGAAAGGAGGAGATTGTTACAAATTGAGAAACAAAATGCTGGCAATGTTGATGACGCTTTGAGGAGCTCCCTCTTCACTATGACTCGCATGACTTTTGACGTTCTTCTCATCTTGCTTTCTGAAAAATGTTGATTCTGATTGAAACTTGATCCTTTCGAAGCTTAACAGGTTGTAGGCGATACAGACGAATTCAGAATGCAATTGTTCGCTTATTCCCTTATTTTGCATGGATCGCCCTTTCGGGTTTTCAATCCATCGGGATACCCATTTTTGCCTGAGTTGTCCAATGCGGCTTTTCAACTCAGCGGGTGTACATTTCTTTTGTTTATTTTCCCTTATTTTTGCCCGAGTCTTTTATTCTGTTTTTGACTCGCCGGGATGCCCTATTTTTGCCTGGACTTACATTCTGTTTTTATGTCCAGCGGGTCGTTTTATGCGAAGTATTTTTTAACTGCATCTGAATTCACAGGGGACGGGAAGTCTTCCCCATCCATGGTGCTGAGCATCAGTGCTCCACCGGAAAAAACTTTCTTTACCGCAAACGGACCTTCATAGTTTGGAGTCCACTTGCCCCTGTGGTCTGTATGAGGAGGGAGGATTCTTTTCAGCACAAGATCTCCTACTTGGTACTCTCGGTGCCTGACTTTCTGATCGAAGGCTTTCTTCATTCTTTTCTGATACAGCTGCCCATGACAGATTGCAGCCAATCTTTTCTCTTCGATCAGACTCAGTTGCTCGTATCGGGACCTAACCCACTCTGCTTCGTTCAATTTAACATCCATCAGTACCCGTAGAGAGGGTAATTCAACTTCAACTGGTAGGACTGCCTCCATACCATACACAAGTTGATACGGTGTTGCCCCAGTGGATGTTCTGATTGACGTGCGGTACCCATGCAAGGCAAAAGGTAGCATTTCATGCCAGTCTTTGTAAGTGACTACCATCTTCTGCACAATCTTCTTGATATTCTTATTAGCTGCCTCAACAGCGCCATTCATCTTTGGCCTGTAAGGAGAAGAATTGTGATGTTGAATCTTGAAGTCCCGACACAGCTCTGCCATCATTTTATTATTCAAGTTGGAACCATTATCAGTAATGATTCGCTCGGGAACTCCATACCGACAGATGATATCTCTTTTTAGAAACCTGGCTACCACTTGCCTTGTAACATTTGCATATGAGGCAGCTTCAACCCACTTGGTGAAATAATCAATGGCAACCAGGATGAATCTGTGGCCATTCGGAGCAGTCGGCTCAATCTTACCAATCATGTCGATGCCCCACATAGCAAAGGGCCAGGGTGAAGACATCACATTCAAAGGATTGGGAGGTATATGCACCTTATCTGCATAAATCTGGCATTTATGGCATTTCCTGGCGTAGGCACAACAGTCTGCATCCATTGTGATCCAGTAATAACCCGATCTTAGCAACTTTTTAGCCATGGCATGCCCTCTAGCATGGGTACCAAAGGATCCTTCGTGCACTTCATGCATCAATAGGTCTGCTTCTGTCTTATCAACACATCTGAGGAGTACCATATCAAAGTTCCTCTTGTATAAAGAACCATCAGTGTTCAAGAAGAAACTACCAGCAAGCCTTCTCAAAGTCTTCTTATCATTGGAAGATGCCCCAGATGGGTATGTTTGATCCTCCAAGAAGCACTTAATGTCATGGAACCAAGGCTTATCATCTTTAACAACATCTGCTGCGAACACATATGCTGGTCTGTCAAGTCTGGACACTGAAATCTGAGGTACAAAGTTGGCAGCCTGAACTTTGATCATGGATGAAATGGTAGCCAGGGCATCTGCAAACTGATTCTCGTCCCGAGGGATATACTCAAGCTTGACTGTTGTGAAGAAAGTCAATAACCTCCTTGTATAATCCCTGTAAGGTATCAGATGATCCTGGTGTGTGTACCATTTGCCGTTGGTTTGATTAACTACCAGAGCTGAATCTCCGAATACGGTCAATGTCTTGATCCTGAGGTCAATGGCTTCCTCAAGACCCATAATACAAGCTTCGTATTCAGCTTCGTTGTTAGTGCAGTTGAAAGTGAGTTTTGCCGAGAAAGGCATGTGAACTCCTTTAGGTGTAATGAGTACTGCACCAACACCACGACCATTCATGTTAACAGCCCCATCAAACATCATAGTCCATTCTTCTTCCAGGTCAGGCCCTTCAGTGTGAATAGGCTCTTCATGATCTTTTGCTTTAATGAACATGATGTCTTCATCAGGGAAGTCAAACCTCATAGGCTGGTAGTCGTCAATAGGTTGCTCAGCAAGATATTCAGACAATACACTGCCCTTGATGGCTTTTTGAGATGTGTACTGGATGTCATATTCTGTGAGAATCATCTGCCATCTTGCAACCCGTCCGGTAAGCGCCGGCTTCTCAAATATGTACTTGACTGGGTCCATCTTTGAGATCAACAAAGTAGTGTGGGTCAACATATACTGCCTCAGTCGGCGAGCAGCCCACGCTAAAGCACAGCAAGTTTTCTCGAGCAGTGAATAACGCTGTTCACAGTCGGTAAACTTTTTGCTTAGGTAGTATATTGCATACTCTTTTCGACCAGACTCGTCATGTTGGCCCAGCACACACCCCATTGACTCTTCTAATACTGTCAAGTACATTATCAGAGGTCTTCCTTCAACTGGAGGCATAAGGATTGGAGGCTCTTGCAGGTATTCTTTGATCTTGTCAAAAGCCTTTTGGCAGTCTTCGTTCCACCTGACCGTCTGTTCTTTTCTTAACAATTTGAACAAGGGTTCACAGGTTGCAGTGAGGTGAGATATGAACCGTGAGATGTAGTTCAATCGACCTAAGAACCCTCGAACTTCTTTCTCAGTTTTCGGTGCAGGCATCTCTTGGATGGCTTTGACTTTATTAGGGTCAACTTCAATCCCTTTCTCGCTCACAATAAACCCCAACAACTTACCGGATCGCACCCCGAACGTGCACTTGTTGGGGTTCAGCTTCAGTTGGTATTTCCTCAGACGCTTGAACAACTTCAGCAGATTCACCAGATGATCTTCTTCAGTAAGGGACTTGGCAATCATGTCATCCACATAGCATTCAATTTCTTTATGGATCATATCGTGGAATAATGTTACCATAGCCCGTTGATATGTTGCACCGGCATTTTTGAGCCCAAATGGCATTACCTTGTAGCAGAACGTGCCCCAGGGTGTGATGAAGGTCGTCTTCTCCATGTCTTCAGGTGACATTTTAATCTGATTGTATCCTGAAAATCCATCCATGAATGAGAATACCGAGAACTGAGCCGTGTTATCCACCAATACATCAATGTGAGGTAGAGGGAAATCATCTTTCGGGCTGGCTCTGTTCAGATCCCGGTAGTCAACACACATCCTTACTTTGCCGTCTTTCTTAGGCACAGGTACTATATTAGCAACCCACGGTGGATAGCTAGTTACAGCAAGGAACCCAGCGTCCCACTGCTTTTGTACCTCCTCCTTGATTTTCATAGCCATGTCTGGACGAGTACGGCGTAGTTTCTGTTTAACTGGCGGGCATTCTTCTCTCAAAGGCAGCTTGTGCACGACAATGTCGGTATCCAACCCTGGCATATCTTGATAAGACCAAGCAAACACGTCCACATACTCTTGAAGCAGGTCAATCAGCTGTCTCTTCACCGAGTCTTGCAGGCAGGCCCCGATTTTAACTTCTTTCACGCCTTCATCTGTACCGAGATTAATCACTTCAACCTCCTCCTGGTGAGGAGTAATAACCTTCTCCTCTTGTCTCAGCAATCTGGCTAGCTCTTCAGGAAGCTCATATTCTTCTTCAACCCCTTCATCAGCTTGATTGATTGGATTGTCAAAGTCATACGAAGTCATAGCCGTGCTGTTGTCGGTGCTGTCAGGAAGGCATTCTCTGCAAGGGTTCAGTTTGTTCATTTTAGTGATTTGATTTTAGTCTTGTTTTAGAAAAGTGAAATAAAGTCGTCATTTTGAAAACACTGCCATTTATTTTTTGTACAAAAAGAAAAATGGAAAAACAGTGAGCGGAAAAGAAAAAAAAGACTCATTTGCAAAAAGATGTCTGATATTTCATTGATTAATCTTGTTTGCACAAAAAGTACAGATGGCCCGATTACAAAATGAGTCTTGTCATCTTGGGCAAGATGCAAGACTTTGATGCATGCTATAAAAGTACAGGAAATAATAATTACTCTGCATGAGTAACTCTTATAATTTCCTGGGAAGACCAGTTCGAGATACTGCTCCCCGGGATCTTTGGACGAATCCAGCTTTCCAGGTTGCGTTCCTCTTCCAGCTCGTCTTCCAGACAGTTGACAGCATCAGGGGTAAGCATCCCCCCACTCACAAAGTTGGGCTCCCTTGCAGCCTCTGCTTGATCTTGCTGAGTCGGTTTGTAACCCAACCCAAATCTGTCCTCTTTCTTCTCCACCGATAGCAGTTTGCCCCAGCCTTGGGCGTTTCCTCCCTCAACAACCTTCCGGGCTTGTTGGTATGACGATATTGGAGTACCAGGCACAGCAGATGTTTCGTTCACGTTCAAGGCCTCAAAACCTTGGCTCATCGTTTCATGGATCTCCCCATCCATCTCAATATACTTATAGGTAGCCAGGTGGCTGACAAAAATATCCTCCTCTCCACAGATTGTAACGATTTGACCCTCCCACTCATATTTTAACTTCTGGTGAAGGGTAGAGGTCACGGCGCCAGCGGCGTGAATCCATGGCCTACCCAATAAACAGCTGTAGGCAGGCTGTATATCCATCACGTAGAAGGTAGTTTTGAAGGTCTGCGGGCCAATCGTTATGGGCAATTCAATTTCTCCCAGAACCGATCTCTTTGAACCATCAAAGGCTCTCACCACCAGGTTGCTGGGTCTCAACGCCAATCCGTCGTATTCTAGCTTCACCAGGGCCTTTTTAGGTAAGACATTGAGGGATGACCCCGTGTCTACCAGCACATGGGAAAGGACAGCGCCTTTACATTCCATGGTTATGTGCAAGGCTTTGTTATGGTTACGGCCTTCCGTTGTCAAATCAGTATTGGTGAACCCTAGTCCGTGACTAGCATTAACATTTCCAACTACAGCTTCCAGCTGATTGATAGTGATCTCTTCAGGCACGTAAGCTGCGTGCAAGACTTTGAGTAATGCATTCCGATGGGCCTCGGAGCACATAAGCAATGATAGGATTGAGATCTTGGAAGGCGTCTGATGAAGCTGATCCACTATTTTATAATCACTCTTTTTGATGATTCGCATGAACTCATCAACCTCTTGATCAAAGGGTGTTTTCAAAGCTTCTTTAACAGTCTGCTCTTCCTGCACCAAGCTTTTTCCTTTTGCCTTGGCAGCAGCTTCTGCTTCGGCAGTGGGTCTCTGAATTTGTGGAGCGAAAAGACGTCCGCTTCGAGTGAAGCCTCCACCTCCTCCCACATTGTCAATTTGTGGTGCAGGGGTTGATGATTCAAAAGTGATTCTTTGTCCTTCACAGTACAGGTCAGAGCCGTAATGCCAGGGGATAGCATTACTGCTTTCATAGGGTACTGGTCCAGGCACCGTGATAGTGATTGGACTGACTGCAGTTGTGGAAGGAATCATGATAGTCTGCGGATCGTAATAAATTGTGACTGGTGCTCTGATGGGAGCAGCACCTTCTGAGTTGTAGACAGAGTTGTTTTCTGGATCATAAAATATTGTGACAGTTGAGACATCTTCATGATTTGTTGCTGGTGTTGTAGGAGTCATTGGTGGAAGGATGGATGTTGTTGTCGTAGGAGTTTCAAAATGCAGTGGTGCTGGAGTTGTAGAAGAAAAATTTGTTGATAACTGATTAGTTGAGACGATAGATGAAGTACTTGTTGATGAAACCGAAGAATTGTCAGGAACAATGGTTGTTGCAGTTGTAGGAGGTTCTGGAGTTGTTGCTGATGAGGTTGCTGGATTTGTTGGAAATGATGTGGTGATCTGAAGTTGGCCACTCTGAATGAGACCATCTATGCCATTCCTCAGGTTATCGCACCCATTGACCGAAATGTTGCAGTAGGCACACCCCAACTCACACCCCGGGAACATTTGACATTCGAGGAGTTGAGCCTTAATTTCTACCAACGGTGTCCGGATCTGACCCACACTGGTTATTAAATAAGACGGTTCGTCTTCTTCAATAGCGTTAATTCTGGGACCACCGTGGTTTGGCATGGGGTTCTTGTTGACATTGGGTGGTGGTGCGAAATTCAGAGCTTTTGAGTCTACCAGGTCTTGTACCTTCATGTGCAAGGCTCTGCACTTTTCTGTACTATGGCCAGGTGCATTTGAATGAAAAGCACATCTGGCGTTGGAGTCGTAATTCCTGGGTAGACTGTTGGGATCTGGAGGTGCCAACGTCCTTAGCTCAACTAGGTTGAGTTTCAGGAGTTGTGGTAGCAATGTAGCATATGGCATAGGGATCGGATCGATTACCCTGTTGGATTGAGATGGCCTCTGTTGGAATGGCCTTTGCTGGTTATTGTTGTCGGCGTTGCTGTTGTTGTAGTTTCTCGGAGGATACTGATTTTGTTGAGGGTACTGAGGTTGTTGTTGATAGTTTTGTTGCGGAGGTTGATAAACTGGTTGAGGATGAGCTGGAGCGGGGATGGTGACTGCTGCCACAGACCTGTGAACATATTGGGGCCTGCCCCTGTTGGTGTGGATGGCATTGGTCTCGCCAGTTCTTCTCGGGCCTGCAAAAGGCTTTCTTGTACTACTGGACGAGCTTGCACCATTGTCAGATATCTTACCCATTTTTAATAGGCTCTCAATTCTCTCCCCAGCTATGACAACATCTGCAAAGCTAGTGGAAGAGAAAGCAGCCAGCCTGTCAATATAAGTCCCCTGAAGGGTGTTCATAAACATATCTGCCATTTCCCTTTCAGACATAGGTGGCTGAACAGCAGCAACCAGTTGCCTCCATCTCTGGGCATATTCTCGGAAACTTTCCCTTGACGACTGTGACATTCCTATTAGGAGAGTCCTGTTGGGTGCCATGTCTAAGTTATACTGATACTGTCTGATGAAGGCCTCTGCCAGGTCCTTCCAGCATCTAATAGTTGCCCTTGTCAAGTGAGAGTACCATTCTCTTGACGCTCCAGTTAAGCTATCCTCGAAATAGAACATCCAGAGCTTCTCATCCATAGTATAGGCCTTCAGCCTTCCCAGAAATGATTGTAAGTGAGTCCGGGGGCATGAAGTCCCGTTGTATTTTTCAAAACAAGGAGGCTTAAACTTATGGGGAATCCTGACCCCGTCTACCAAGCCCATGTCCATGACATCGAAACCCAGAGAGTTTTGAGACTCTAAGGACCTCAATTTCTCAGCTATCTCATCCAGCCTTCTATCATAAGCTTCTTCCCCAGCACCCATTACTGTGAACTGGTCCTCTTGGGGGTCTTCTTGAAGTACCCTGGCTGCAGCGGCAGTCCCTTGGACATTTGCAGGAATATTGACCTCTGGATGGAGGTGTGGTCCAAATACAGGGGGGTTAACATGAGGTTGGACCCTTTCATTGTTGCTGGTGCCGGCAGTCCCTATATGTGGATCTTCTTGGTTTTGCCTTTCCACCATGGCCCTCAACCTTTCCTGGCTCTGAGCCATGTTGTTCATCACTTCCATGAACTGCGTCATTTGATTTCTCATCTCTAGCCTTTCGTTTGCCATTTGATTTCTGACCTCAGTAAGGTCTTGCTGCATCTGATCCATTTGAATGCCCGGAAGGTTGCTACGGGTCGGATAACGGTGCGGACGGTTGAGGGGAAATACCCGGCGCCGAGCAATAGTTCCTGAGTATCACAACAGATTAGTGGCAATAAAACAAGAACCTACAAAACAAACAAAAGGGTTAGCATGCAATGCAGTTATGCTTATTTGTTCTCAAGGTATCCGGTTTGGCATTCAGTTTTGACCCTTCCAGACCCTTGAAGATGCTGTTGATGTTGCTTTTGAAGTGAGACTTGGATGGAACAAACTAATACATATATTACAAAAGCAAAATGGTACATAGTTTGTTTACAAATACAAGCCCTCTGAGGGGTCCAAATACATTACAGGAAAATAAAAGTACATGGAATGAAAGCAACAACAAACAAATGGTCAAACACCAAGACCAAACTCATCCTCACGAACTTCCTTGAGAAGTGCTTCGGTCACAGGATCAGCCGGACGCTCCGTGAGATTCCTGATGAGGAGGTTCCGGGTCGTAACAGCTGTTGTTAGCTTCTTGTGCTGACTTTGGTCCTTTGACCTCTTCACTCCAGCTTTGATCTTCAGCTCTGATATCTCCCTCTGGGCTGCTGCCAGGGCTTCTTGCTGCACTTTTGCACTAGCTTCCAGTTGTTCCATCTTGTCTTGAACTCTCTTGTCCTCCAGAGTACGAGCCTCGGTGATCCTGACCCACCGAGCCTGACTTTCCTTCAGATACAAGTCTGTCCTCGCTCTCTGGAACTGGGCTTCCTTGCAAGCGTTCTTCAGAATTTGTTCTCCAGCTTTAGACTTCTTGATATAATCCCCAGACTTCTCAATCTTAGTCAGATGCTCCACTCTCAACCTCTCCAACCTCTCAATCTCCATCATACCATCACTCCTCTCCCGGAGGGTCTTCTGCAAAGCCTGGGTTAACTTCTCATTTCTTTCTTTCAAACTCTCAAACTCCTCCAAACTGACAGTGGCAGGGGGTGGTGCTGAAGATGACTCAGGCATATCTCCTATGGTAAAGGGCATTCCAGAGAATTGGGCCCTGGCACGGGACCACTCATAATATTGCGCTGATGCCATATTGCTACACCTCCCCAAAATGGTTATTCCCTTGGTTTGAACATTATCCCAGGCCCAAGCAGCCTGCCTAACAATAGCCAAATTAAGCTTGTTCTCACAATAAAGAGTTTCCACCAAGTCCTGTGCCTTAGGAGTGTGGACCAGTGTATAGCCCAATTGCCTTTTGAACAGCAGAGGATTGTAATTAATACTACCCTTAACTCCTATTAGGGGCACATTGGGAAAATGCCCACAGCTGGTGATGATATCCCTGCCTTTGGTGCTTTGAGTGCACCATCTGATATCGGCTGAAGTTAGAGCAGTAAGTCTTCCAGCCCAGTTTCTCTGCTGATGAGGGTTCAAAAATGCATTTGTCCTGGGCAAATGCCTGAGAAGCCAAGTATGGAACAAAGGAGCACAACACCTTACTAATCTTCCCCTCTGCTTTTCATTCCTTTGATGCACTGAGTAATAGAGATCCCCCAATAAAGTGGGTGCTGGGTTCTGCAGGATGAAAAGATGGATTGCGTTCTTGCTAATGAATCGAGGCTCATCTGCAAACAACACAGTCCCATATATACTCAAGGCCAATAAAGCACAGACAACTTTCCACTCTCCTAAAGAAGCTTTCAGGGTAGCTTGAGAGATCAAGAAGTCCAGATGGAAACCAGGGATCCCAGCTTTAGAAGTCATATGTTGTTCAATCAGGGCAGGTTCCAGATGCAAAGCCTTTGCTACTTCTCCATTACCAGGAAAGACCATCTCAGGGTTGAAAGGGATTCCACCCCTGATAGGCATGCCAACCAATGATGAGTATTCTTCCAATAAAGGGCCCAACTGAAAGTCTTGGAAAGTGAAACACCTCAGTGGGGGATCATAGAACTGAATGCACGTGTGGATCAGGCTTCTCTGTGAGGGGTCCAGATCCATAACCATATCGAGTATATCTCCATAATGTTCCCTGAACAATGGTATATGATCTGGAGTGATCAGAGTCTGAATCCTCCTGATGTCAGATAGCTCTGGCTGGAAGAAGTGATAGGTGATGTTACTCTTTTTGGGTGCCATGATGTTGAGGGGATAGGTGCTGATGGTGATACTGAAGAATGAGCCACTGATTGGCTGGTGCAGATAACTGAAGTAGATAGCTGATGGCTGAAGCAAGTGTTGATGAAGACAGGTCAATACTGAAGATGGGGTCAAAACCAAAACCAAATGAAGATGGATACCCTGAAACACAAATAAGCAAATGTCAATATGATGCAATGAGTGCGTATGCAAATGATATGCAAGGGTTTGTGACTGAGCTGGATCTGATCAAGTGCTCTGATGTAGGTCCAAATATGTCCAAGAAATCCAGATGGAGGTCTATAAATCCAGTAACCAAGGTGGGGGGGCTCAAATAAAGAGCCACATGTCCAGAGTTTTAGAATCACAAGAACTATTCCAACATGGAGTATTCTTAATCAAGTCAAAGTAACAGGGTATTCTGTGGTCAAGGTACCTGCAAACCTGTAAACAACCCAACCCCCTCACAGGTGGTGTTCTAAAACAAGGATCCTCAGACTTGGATCAGTTATGAGAAGTGTAAACACTTCTAACCCGGAGGTACAGTGTTTACAATAACCATAAAAGTTCCTCCTCTAATTCACCTCAGTTTCTGAAGGTCAATACTAAAAGGTCATCCAGACTTAGCAGGCTTCCCAGATAGCCCTAGCATTGCAGGAAATCTGCAACACAGAGTTCTCAAGAAGAAACCCATATCTGAACCGTGTTTCATATTCCCGCACCAGACCGAGATGGAATGGGAAAGAATATGATTCACTCTAGCCTAGGTGTCACTCAGGTCCCAGGTATAGGACCTTAACTCTCAATAGAACCCCACCCACCAAGGCAAACAAACAGATCCAGCCAGCAGCACAGTATGACAGTGATATAATGCAAAGCTATAAAGAAAGCAGTAAACAACTGTACATAAAGCAGTAGAAATAAAACAAGTATACAAACACAAGTAACACATAACACCCCAGTAAACACAAATCAATCAAGCGCTAGGAGGAACCCACAAAAAGAACCAGAAGCCCTGGTTACAGTATAAGGGTCCCCAGCAGAGTCGCCAAGCTGTCGCTCCCAAAGACTTGCATCCCGGTACAAGCGCGAACTGTCGGCGAAAAGAACAATGGGAACACACAGCCGTGAACTTACTGGAGAATGAATAGAGTCGCCAGCTAGGCATTTTTATCCCGGAGGAAAGGCAATGCTGCATAGACCTAGAAAAAGATGGATAAGACGGTTGCGAACCAGAGAGACTGAGAAAGGGGGTTGGTTACAACCTGGGAAGGTATTAGCACCCAGATTGTCCGCCGTACTCGACGGGATCCACGCTTAAAAGATTTTGTGTTTTAAAGGGGTAGTGTCAGTGCAATCTGTGTATAAAAGAACTGGAAAGGATGTACAGGTGTCAGTGTGTAGTGTATGAGTGATATGAAGTATGAAAGTGTCAGTGTGAGAACAAGAATAAGATGCTCATGATAATGAGGCTCAAAGAATAATGCTGGAAGGAGGGGGAATGTACAGAGACTTTTGTTCGATAACTGTTAAGTTATGCCTACGTATCCTCTCGTGCAATGAGGAAGTCAGAACACCGTAGTTCGACCCAAAGAGACTGAAAGATGAATTGACTTGTGAACTGCTTGCTTGCCTATGCTCAAGTGTATGACCTGTCTAGCTCAGGTGCAAACTGTCTTGCATTAGACGGAAGAAGCGAGCTCTCGTTTGTGAGTGAAGGAGATGAGAAAAGAATCCCGAAGGAGACGATTATTGTTTGTTTTTGAGTTTTCAGTCTTTTATTGCTTTTTGGAGTTTGTCATAAATTAATGAGCTTAAGTCTAAACCAATGGATTTAGTAAACTCATCACATCTTCCCTCTGGTTAGGGGTAATGAGAATACCTTAAGTGTGAAGTCAGCTTCTCACACTTAATCACCATGGTGTAGGATTAAGATCATTAACCTACTTGTGATTATTTAGATGTTTTTGGTGTTTTGTTTAGTGTTGAGTAATGAGATTAAGCCATAATCAGGGATTAAACAGACTCATTACACCATCCTAATATAAGGATAATAGATGAGAAAGTTTAAGCTGAGGAAAGCTCCTCAACTTAATCCATGATTAGGGTTTAAACTCATGACAAAACAAGCCTTTGATTGAGTGGATTTTATTTAATGGTGAGATGATGAAGTGATTTTTAGGGTTTGTAAGACAACTTGAGGGGGACTTGTCCATTAACACTAGGGTTAGTCCTTCTTAACCGGTTAAGGAAGAATTAGAACCCTAATGCAAGGCCCAAGTTACAAGCTTGATGTCTTGATAGTTATTAAGTGATTTGATTAAAGGAGTTAAACACATTAAGGGTTTAACACTTAGGATTAAAGTTATACACTCCATCCTAAGAGAAGGATGCAGACATAAGCTTAATCACAAAGCCTTAAAGCCTTTAGGGTTTAGTCCCTGATTATGAGGTGAGAAGAGAAGACTCAAAAGAGACACAAAGGTAAAACTAAGAGGGGAGACTAATCAAAATCCTAATCATTGTCATGCATGGTTGTTCCTAAGGTTTGTGAGGTTTTCAAGAAAGATCTTCAGAGGCACCACCAGGAAGCAGATGAAAGGATCAAGAGAAGCAAAATGACTTGCTTCATTCAAGAAGTCAAGTCACTTGAAGGAAGAAAATGGGAGGAAGAAGAATGAGCAAGCTCAATCTCATACACATAACAAAAATGCAGCAAGGATGCATGAAAGAGATGAAAAGAAGTTGTGAGAAGTGAAGGCAAATCCACTTCTCAAAGTAACTTACCACCTGAAAAGTTAGTGAGAAAGATGCAATGCAATGCAAAATGGGATGAAATGACATGATGCAAATCAAAACCAGAAGCACACATGAGATGATAATGATGCTATAGGATGATGCAAACATGAATCAAGGCATGGAGATGATCACATGGACAAATGGATGCAAATGGGGCAGGTTAAGAACCATGAACATACATGAAAAGTTATGAAGTGTACATGACATACAATATGGCAAACACATGATGCAATGATCAAACATGCTTTCAATATGTCTTATGATGTTCAATGAACCAAAAGAATGCTTGAAATGTCATGGCAAGTCATGTTATGCAAGAGAATGCAAGATGGATGCATATGAAAAGCCCAAATTAGGGTTTATGAACCAAACATCAAACAAAAATCAAAATCAGAAGCAAACCCTAAGATAAAAAATTGAAAATGCCACACAAAGGACCCCTAATCCTATACTAAACCAATGCCCAAAGGAGAAGTCTCAACTCTTAACCAAATTCAAGTTATGATTTTTACAAGATTCTAGGGTTTTTAGGGTTTCCAAACAAAAGAAATGTCAAACAAAATGAAAATGCAAGATCAAATCATGGCCTTTTTATCTCAAAAACTACATGCTAAACACAATGCAATGCAAGAAGAATCAATGTCCAACTCCTCATGAATAGGCAGAAATGATTTTTTGAACTTTGGATCAAAATAATGCACAAAAATGATTTTAATTCAATGAAAAATTCTCAAAATGCATCAAGATCAAAAAAGAAATTTGGTTTGAAGGTTGGACAATGTTTCTAAATGTTTTAGAACATTTCATGAATTTTTTTGGTGATTTTTAAATACTTAAAAGTATTTTTAATAAATTAATTTCCATTAATCAATTAAAAATAAACTTTTAAATATTTTAAAATACTTTTTAAATGCTAAAAATGAAAATAAAAATATTTTTGTGTCTTAAAAATTAATAAAACTCTTGAGAAAAAGTTTCATAATTTTTAGACAATTTTTACTATTTTAAATTAATTATGCAAATAAAATGAAAAGAAATGAAATGAAATTAAAATAAATGAAAAGTCAAACGAATGGAAGGCAGGGATTGAATCTGGGTTTGAATGCGTTGACTGGCGCCAGATCTAGTGGCCAGGATTGCATCTGAGTTAATTAACTTAATTATGAATTAATTAATCTAAATAAGTGGATTAGGGCAAAGCAAGATGATCTGGGCCCTCCATGCGCGCGGGAAGTCCACTGAGTCAACCAATCCAACGCCCAATATTCAAACACACTTAATGACCTGAGATTAGGGCTAACCACATTCAGGTGACCGGAGAGAAGCTCCGGTCATCTTCTCCGGCACCCCAAAAACCCTAAAACATGATTCAGGCATCTATTCCACAAATTAAACACACCTAAGTGATCCTCTAACATCCTAGGACACGAATCTATGCTCAAACATCATTTAAACATTATGAATCAAACGAATCGAAAGAAACAAAATCCACGGGCAAAATTTCAGAAGGATCATACAAACTCATTTCTCACTTATTTTTGATTCTGAAAGCATCCCTATGACCAGCAAAGCATAAGCAACCAGATTATAACTTAAAATGCAAGCTTTAGAAGAAAATGTTCATGTTCATACCTGAGATGGAAGCTTCAATTTCTGGGCTTTCTGGACTGCTTCTTGGTGCCAACTTGCTCCATTGACCCTCCTGATGCTAATGGCAGGCTTGGAATGAGCTTAAGCAAGCTATTTTGAGAGGTTACAATCTGATATAGCAGAAAATGAGCTCTGTGTATAGGCAGCTTCAGATCAATGTGAAGGGTGGTTTTGACTCCTTTTGATATGCTTGACTTGTTGGTGAAGAAAAATGGTGTGTTTGATGGTTGGATAAAGGGATTCGAAGAGTTCTGGTTTTGAGGATGAGAAATGGTGAAGCTCAGTTCATGCTGGTTTCAGGCTTGAATCTTGTTGGTTTCTACTCAATGAAGCAAGGTGAGTTGGTTTGTGGAATTAGTTTTAGTGTTTGAGGCCTGTGGAGACAGATTCGAAGGAAAATGCAAATGGGGTGAGTTTTGTGTATGTGATGCTCTGGTCTGTTTCAGCTTGGCCTCTTGATATGTTTGGCTTGCCAAAGGATAGTATAAACAATTCCAAGTGGCCAGAGGATGTGACATGGCCTGCTGTGATTGGGATGTTTACTTTTGCAAAAAAGTCCACCTTGTGTAAGGAAAGCATGGGCTTGGTTCTAGGCTTGGTAAAATGGCTAGGGCTGGCGCAGCATGGTGTGTATGTGATGCTAGGAAGGTTCAGCAACCAATGTGACAAGTGGGTGAAGTGTGATGGTGATTTTGCAAGTTGTTTCAACTTTGGTTCACATGTGACTTTCTCATTCCACAAGCCATGAAACATGAGAATTCTTGGTTCAATTATGACCTTTAGGACTTATGTGATGTTTGTGTAATGGTGTGATGTCAACTAGAAGTTACAAACAGCCTTGGTTCATGATTTTGCAAATTTCTCATTTGAGGTATGTCTTGAAAATCAATGATTTTTGGCAACTTTGTCACACCATAACTTTTGATCCAAGAAGAATTAGATCATGTTCTTGTACTTTTTGAAAAGGGAAAAATGTATTCTACAACTTTCATGACCAAAGTTTTTCCATTTGAAGCATTTTTGGATCAAGAATCAAGGCTTGAAAAGTGACATAAAATGACATATTCTTGAAAAGTCAACTGTGCCCTAAAAAGTCAACTTTGCAAAATCTTCAAATTCTTGAATTTTGTGAACTTCAAACCTCTTCCATGATCAAATAAAGATCATATACACTCAAAATGATGAAGATCACCCATTGGTTGGGTCATTGGGGGCCTCAGATGCCCTGATTTTACACTGACTTATCCAGAAAGTCAACCCTTGATCAGATGACCTCCCCATGGAATTTCTTCATGAAAATTGATATGCACACTCCCTATACCATATAGAGACCAATGGAAACAAGAATGACCAAAAAAATTGGAGTTATGGCCTCTGAAACCAAAACCCTAATTTTAGGTCAACTGTGCAGTCAAACTTGGCTCTGCATCCACACCAATCCCAGTTCTTGTGATTCCTTGCAATTCTTGACTTTGAGAGGATATAATATGATACTAGAACACACATGAACCCCTTTGAAGTGATTGATGGCCTTTGGAGTGGCTCAGGAAGCTCTTGGATTGCTCAGATCACAAACCCTAGATGCAGATGACTTAGAATCTATGCAGTGAATCAAAAATGAGATATGAGATGATATGATTGTGTTTATGCATATGAGATGATCACAAGCCATGGTGTGAATGAGTGAGGGCAAATTTGGGGTGTTTACACCTGTCAGCCATCTTCTTCTTGGCCTGGGCTCGGGTTGAATACTTGCGTGAGATCCTCAGTGTGACAGCTGGAAAGGAGTTGACGAGAATGAGTTTTGACAGAATGCAGATGCAGAGATGCAAACATGAGTAAAATTTAGTAAATGCCTCAAGGGACTTAAGAAGTTTGTTGCAAAATGTCAAAATGGGTAAAGTTTCTCGTTATTTCCAAAACTAATGAACTGAAATCCATTCCAGGTAAAATTTATGAGGTTTGCAACAAAACTTCTTCGTTCCTTGAAGCATTTGCTAAAATGATGCATATGATGCTAAGATGCAAAGATGCAGGGATGTGAGGATGCAAGGTGCTGCAGGTAAATTTAGAACCTTCCTAACAGGTGGGCTGTAAGAGAGTTGTTCTACATTTTACTACCCATAAGTCCCACTCACAGGATAGTTTCTACGGTGATGGTTTAAGGAAACTCAAGGTCACGGACGTTTATTGTATTAACGCCCCGCCGCAGGCTAGCTGCATTGTGACAATAATAACGATAAGGTCTACCTTGAGTGGAGTTCTCATGCTAGGCGTTCAAGGAGCGAGTCCTTGGAGCCTAACATTACGCAACTACCAAAATTGAAACAGGTCCTAGGAGGTCCCAGAATCACAACCCTTTTTGTGAATCAGGTCACGCGACAGGCTAGCTGCGTTGCGACAAGATCTACGAAAAGTCTAACTATCTGGGGGAGCTTTCATGTTAGGCGTGCAAGGAGCGAGTCCTTGGAGACTAACACTAATAACATCCAATTCTAAACTTAGGTGTTCCCTCTACTTTTTCCACAGCTCAAATTTACTTGCAATGTGACCCCGAGATCCCACAGACAAATAATATAATGAGGAAATAAAAGGAAAGCGATAAAAGAACAAATAAACAACATAAATAATAAACATAGAGAAGACAAGAAGTGATAAGATCAAACAAATAAACACACAAAGCTAAGTTAGGCTCGACTCTCTCTAGCATGGAGCTAGTCCCCAGCAGAGTCACCAACTGTCGTACCTCGAAAAATACGATCCTAAAAACAAAACAACAGAGCCGCCACCTAATTCTATTTATTCTACGAGAGAAAAGGGAGATATAGATACAACCTAAAGGAAGGATAAGAAATGGTCAACGAAACCAAATTCTAAGTTCGGGAGTCGGTTACGCAAGGGGAAGGTATTAGCACCCCTCACGTCCGTTGTACTCAACGGGAACCTCTTAGCTATCTATGCGGTTAAATGTTTGATCTTAAGTTTTTGTCTTCTTAATGCTATTAATACGTTTGTTTAAAGTTTTAGATTATTGTTATTACGACGGAGAAAGGATTAAATTTTTAAACAGAGAAATAGTTAAATTTTTTATTAGGGTGCTCGCGAAGGATTAAAATCCCCGTGCCTACGTATTCCCTTGTGCAATGGGAAAGTCAGAGCTCCGTAGTTCGTGCTACTACGGTTTGTGGTTTTTATTGAACAATTGTTTAAAACGCATTCTACTGTTAAGCGCTGGCTTATACTCGCGGTGGAGGCTGAAGCACTAGCTTGTTCGAGAGATAGAATGATTTAAACAATGTTCGTTTTAGAAGAAAGTGTTTGACTTTGTTAAGATGTTTTAAACGAAAGGGCGATTGAACACATCGCGTGGGGCTAGCCCATGTTGCGGTCCAATCCAGAACGTGCGGAATGCTAGACTCCGGAATTCTGTCTTTCGATAATTAATTATAAAAACGATTTAAATTTGTTGGTATACGAATGACGATTGAACCATCGCGTGAGGCTAGCCCATTTGCGGTTCAATCCAGAACGTGCGAAATGCTAGACTCCGGAGCTCTGTTTTCGTACGATTAAATTAATTTAAGGTTTGAATACTTTGATATACGAATGGTGATTGAACCATCGCGTGAGGCTAGCCCATTTGCGGTTCAATCAAGAACGTGCGGAATGCTAGACTCCGGAGTACCTTTTTCGTAAAAAATTTTAATTAATTTAAGATTTTCTATTTGATATACGAATGGTGATTGAACCATCGCGTGAGGCTAGCCCATTTGCGGTTCAATCCAGAACGTGCGGAATGCTAGACTCCGGAGTTCCTTTTTTCGTAAATTAATTTAAATGAATTGAATTATTTTTTATACGAATGGTGATTGAACCATCGCGTGAGGCTAGCCCATTTGCGGTTCAATCCAGAACGTGTGGAATGCTAGACTCCGGAATTCCTTTTTCGTAGTTTTTAATGAGGCACGCGATAAGTCGTGCAGACGGCGATCACTTGGTAACCGACTTACGTGTGTGCGAAGTGTAGACGAAAATATTTTTCTTGGCGTTGGACCAAGATATTAATTAGTTTTGAAATGATTTGTTTTAACGTAATCATTCATTGTTTTTGTTTTGGACAACTTATAGTCACAATGCAAGAATAACATTTGAGTCCCTACAATACGTATATCAACATCTTATGATGAAACATTCATACAAGGACAACAATTATCGCACATAATACCAATATCATCACATAAGGAAACCGAACCAAAGGGTGCATAATTAATTAACTAATTAAAAGAATGATCTTTAATAGAATTAATTAATTAGTTGATTAATAAAAGAATTATTTCAAATAATTAACACATTGTTACTTATTAAAATGTTTAACAAAACAAAATAAAAAATGCATCAATAAAATGATATTAATAAAAAAATAAGATAAATAAAAACTAACATAATTAGGAGACAGCAATATGAACAAGTTGGAACAAAAAAAAAAGTATGGAGGCCCCAACAGGGGGAGGCCCGTGGACTGGATGGGCGGGTCGGAAGACCCGGTTTGGGTAAAGCAAAAACTGGGCAGGAAACCCTAGGTCACAAATCGGTACTCACTCTTATGATTCCAGAAACAAACGATTTCCTAGCAAACGATCAGCTCTCTCCTGCTCATTCTCTCGCTCAACTCTGTAACTCCCCTCACTCGCAATCGTTTTTTCTCCGTTAAACAACAACAACAACGACAAAACTCATGTTGATCGCCACTCAAAACTCGCCATTTTCGTTCTAAAAATTCAACCAAAGCTCTTATCAAATCAAACCTCAACACAGATTACCGAAAGCAGATACTTAAACCAAAATTCGTGAACAAAAAAGCAACATACAGATTCAACACATATTCAAAGAAGAAAACAAACAGTCAACAAGGATTTTTTAGAAAATGGACCTATGACGGCAACTCCTTCAAGCTTTCGTAATCGACTTTGAGGTAAAATTTCTGGTTTCTTCTTCAATGGACTTTTCCCCCTTTCTTCGACTTGCTTCTCCTTGCTCTCGTTTTTTTTCGACTCCTAATCGTCTGTACTTTGTTCTTCTTCGAAATTAATGGCAACGTGATTAAGCTCTGTTATGATTTAGGGCCCTTTCAGTTGGTACTCATATTGACGGTTTTGGCGATGTGGTGGCGGTGACTCGGAAGTGGTTCGAAGTTTTGCGGTTATTGTTGGTGAAACGGTCGGGGTTTCGGAGGTGTTTGAAAGTCGTAAAGAGGGGTGTTGGAGTGGCTAAGATGGTGGTATGAGTTGCTCTTGTGCGTCGAAAATGGTGGCTCAGTCGTGGAGTGTTTTTTATGCTCCCTGTTCAAACGCGCCCCCCCCCCCTGTGTTGTGAATTTCGTCTCTTCTTATAGAGGTGAGATTAGGTTTTTCGAATCCTTTGATCACTTGTCCTCCAGAAATGCTGACCTGAGTTTTTGTTTGATAATGATGAAGGGTCCCTTTCTGTTTTGCAGGGCCTTCTTATGGAACAGAGGAACTTTCACATTTTGGTGAAAGCAAACAAAGCTGACTTCGGCAGACTTTGCTGTCATTGCACTGCAGCAGGTCCTCTTTGTCTCGTTGTGAGCAGGTTTTGCTTATGGAATAGAGTGTCGTCTTTGTGGACTGTTTGTTTTCTTCTTTGAGCAGGAGTAAATATTATTATTGTGTTTCTTATTTTTTAAGTTTGTAATTTCAAACAATTAAACTTTTAAGCCTTGTGCCTTACCCACCCCAAAATTTGCCCTCACAATACAAGACTTTGTGTGCTAAGAAGGTTCACAAGGTTCACAAGACCTTTCATGAGATTCATGAAGTTTACAAGACACTTTATGAGGTTCACAAGGTTCACAAGACCTTTCATGAGATTCATGAAGTTTACAAGACACTTTATGAGGTTCACAAGGTTCACAAGACCTTTCATGAGGTTCATGAAGTTTACAAGGCACTTTACAAGGTTCACAAGACACTTCATGAGGTTCATGAAGTTTTCGAGACCTCCCATGAGGTTCACAAGGTTCACAAGACATCTTATGAGGTTCACAAGGTTCACAAAGTTCACAAATAGTCAGAAAGTTTGACAATTCCCTCAGACAATGCATCCTCTTAAGCAGTGCATCCAAAACTAGGGTTTTGACTTTAATCAGGCTAAATGGATTTCCAAGACTTCAAGTGAGCTTCATAACATCTTATATACGTTTAAGAATCCCCATGACAAGTTTCAAGACTTTTCTCAAAGGTTTGCTCAGTCAAATGATCAGATAAGTCAAAATCAGTCAAAGCAGTTAAAAAGTCAAACTGAGGTCAACTGTGGTCAAACCAAAGTCAAACTTCATGATTTTTTGCCAACATCAAATATATGAAGTAAAATTCATCATTTGATCAAGGGTTGATCATGATTCATCAAGGAGATTTCAGATCATCAAGAATCAGAGGTTTCTAAATTAGGGTTTCTTTAGGAAAAGTCAACTGAACTTTGACCAGCCATAACTTTCACATGCCTCATCACATTTTTTCCATCCAAAGCTCATTTTGAAGGAAATTAAATTCTCTACAACTTTGTGTCTCACAAGCCAAACCCAAAAATGCTTCATTTGGAAGGTATGAGCTAAGACATTATAGGTCCTTTTGAAAGTCAACAAAAAGTCAACAACTTCAAAAGGGCATAACTTGAGAATGGTAAATGATATGGACATGAAACCAATGAGGTTGGTTAGAGGACTCTCTAAGCTTTCCAAAATGTCCAAGAACACCTTCATAGAATTAAAATTGAAGGATTTGTGCCCTTGTAAAGTTGGGAAATTTTTGGGGAATTTATGAAGCAAATAAGGCCTTAAAACCAATTTTTGCTAAATGAGCCCACCAAATTGCCATCCAAACTTTATAAAAACATCAAGCACGACCCAACCCATTCATTTTCTGATGTTTTATATTTTATTTAATATTTATTTGAATTTTATTCATTAAAATACAAATTAAATTAAAATAAAATATGAAAATCATATATTTGGAAGAGATTGTGATTCTAGAAGGTCATAAACACCATTCAAGACCAATTATTCATATCCAAATTCGTGCTAGACCAAGATAGTAAGGATATATTGGATTTTTTGATATTTTTGGATGAGAGATTTCTTCATAATCAAGTAATCAATTTTCATGATACAAAGCCCATTCTTTTTGACCTAATTCAATCCTTATATATACATGAACACATAGCAATGCTGAGGGGACGAATTCCAGCCTCCAAGAACACTCTCCAAACTTCAATTTTTCAAGAAAAAAGTGATATTCGGATTTCATCATTGAGGGTGCTTATCAAAGGTTTTAAGGTGTAAAATCGTTCTTGGGTGTTTCCAAAACCTTTCCCAATCATCATAAGCATCTAAAACACCACATAATCGTTCAACCGAATCGTGCTTTGCTCTTGAACATGAGTTTTTCGATTTCATATATTCGTTTATTTTAAATGATATTTGATGATTGTTTTATGTTTGTGATAGTGCTAGGAACGTTTCTGGACTCTCAATTTGAAGAATCGTGCCCTTAATCTCCAAACACCATTATTAGGGTTCTTACTCCATGATTGGGATTTTCTAATTTAACAAATATAAATGCATTATAAATGTATAAATGAACTGGCCTTGTTGTGGGGAGTACAATGGTACCCTCAATTTAATGAAATTTTACAGGTTTGATGTTCTTGACATAAGGCTAGGAAATCCTACGAAACCAGGTTCGCAGGAAAAATTGAAAGTGAAATCGCAGGAAATTTGGGGAAGAAGATGAAGTCCTTTGGCGCGAAATTCTGATTTTTAAAACTGTGTTTATTTTATTATGTTTTGCTTGTATATATATTTCAGAAAGAATGCTTGGCTCAGTTGGTGGATACGCGCGCATATGAAGCAAAAGACATGAGTTCGAATCCGTCCTCAGTCATATTATTTTGGCATAAATTCCATTTGTTTCCAGGCTTAAAATATAAGAATTGGCATCCATCCCATATTCACATGCGCAGGCTAGCCCAGTGGCTGGAGTCTTCTTCAGGTATTGGGGAGGTCCTGGGATCAAAACCAGGCCTCCCCCTTTTCCTTTCTTCTATTTTATTTCTTTTTGTTTTGTTTATTATTAATTTTGTTTTAAATTATTTTAATTGATAATTAAACCATAACCCTAATTATATTTTAACTCTTAATTCATTTTAATTTTGAATATTTATTTAATAATTTGTATATAATTAACCCTAATATTTTCATATAAAAATCTAATTTTTTTATAAAACCTATTTATTTTTATGAACCTTAATTGTAAATATTAATCTATTTGTTTATTTATTTGTTTATAATTTTTGTTTATATTAAGTAATAAATCCTAATATTTTTTCTTTAAATAATCAAACCCTAATTATTTCTTTTACAAAAAATATAATTATATCATAACTTTTAACTTATTTATTTCTAAACTTTAATCATGTACATATTTTTTATAATTTGTTTATAATTTAAATCTTGTATATAAATATGCTTAAAATATGATTAAAATTCTTAATTTAATTTTTGTAATTATAATTTATTTTCATAATATGTTTATAATTAACCTAATTTCTATAACTTATACATAATTCAAAATTTTATAATAATTAGTATATAAATGTTTATATTTTCTTCTTAATCTTAAAATATAATTGTTTATATAAAAATTTGACCTTTTAATTATTATGTTAATATTCTTTATTAATGCTATTTATTTTCATATTTATTTTATTATTACTAACCCCATTTAACTTTGTATTATTTTTATTATTATTTTTTTACTAACCCAATTATTATTATTATTTATTATTTTTCTTATTTATTTAATTTGCTTTAATTATTATTATTATTATGTAATTGCTTTCTTTATGTAATATTGTAATAGTAATATTTAATATTTATTTTATGTTATGGTTAGTAAAATAGGGAGTGTAACATGTTTGTATGTTTAAAATTAATTTAGCTCATTAAATTTAAAGATAAAATATTAAAATTGTACACTCACACACGTAAGTCGATCTTTGATCGCCATCTCACTTCCTTAGGGATACCTCTCATGTTGCCTAAACAAAAAGGTCAAGTAGGGTGTATAAAGCAAAGTCCCTCAATTTCACATCATCTAGTCCCTTAACAGATAAAAGATCAAGTCCCTTTCGAATGTTGCCTTCGTGATGATCTTGTCCCTTTCGAATAAAGATGATAAGTCCCTTCGAGTTGCTTATACACCCCACAGTTGCCTAATAACAGATGACCCTTCACTTGTCCCTCACATCCAAAGTAATGACTACCTATTCCTTAATAATAGGGATAGTCTTACCACCTAAAGGATTCAAGAATAGAAAAGACTTAAACTTAGGGTAGGTTTCTCTTAGATACTTGCTCACTCTTCAAAACATTTCAAACACTTCACACATTTTAAACAATTTTCAAAACAAAGGTTTTTTACGCATCCGTACATGGATCATTATGAAACTCTTAAGAAAATTTTTATTCACACACTTCACATTTCAAAAACATTTTAAAGTGAGCTAAGTAACTAAGAGCCCATGGATAACCATGGATGTAAAGGGTGCTAACACCTTCCCTTTACATAACCTACCCCCCGGACCCAAAAATCTTTTAAAAGGTCTTTCCTGTTCTTTTATGCCTTTCCTTTGGATAAAATAAAAGTCGGTGGCGACTCTTGCTATCCGCAACATAACTAAAGTCAGTTCTCCCACCGTGTTACAGAACTGGCGACTCTGCTGGGGATTAAATTAAAGAGGGGTACCCTTAGGAATTAGATCACTTTGAAATTGTTTGCCTTGTTTGCTTTATACTTATCTGTTGGGGTGCTCTTATGTGTGAAAGATCCTAACCCGGATCTAGTGTACCTTAGGTAAATGGCAATAGGCCAAGGAAACTGTACGGCGTATACCGATATGGTTGAACTGGTGGCCATAGTTAGTGTGACTTCTTGGTTGGTGCTTATGTTCCTTAAGTCAAGTTGAGGATAATATGAGGCTGCCATATGTTGTCAATGCACTAACTAACTTTTAGAACCCTAGTTATCCCATCTTGGCCCTTTAGAAAGTAGTGAGATAACCGGCTTTGGTGAAGACTGAAGTTGGTTGATACTCGATACTACGCTCATTGAGATCTTAAACTTGGAGGGTTTTGGTTGGAAAGTAAGTTGCCTACTGAACAACCACCCTTGTGAAGGATCAATGATATTGAGATCCCTTAGAACCTGGTTACTTTTGTAGGACAAGATGAACCATCTAAACTTCAGGGGAGGGTACTTACCTTTGAACCTCATGCAAGCCTTTAAACCTAGGGCTATTGTGTGACTTGTTTGTGTGTGCCACATGTTTGTGATTGAGCATAACATCATGACATCATCATGCATCATAAGCATAGCATTTTCACTAACCATTTCAAGGACCAAAGGATTTATCTTTGTTCTTTGTTGCAGGTCATGGCTTCTGCTCGTAGAAACACTATCAGGATCAACTTCGTAGGCATACCTCCTAAGCTTCAAGAGTTGGTTTCTCAAGTGTCTGATCATTCCCAGTTTATCAAGAGACATGGTCATCTTCTGGATCTAGTCACCTTAGGGTTCAATGAAACATGATGAGTGTTCTGTTTCTGTTCTTTGATCCTAAGCATCATTGCTTCACATTCCCCGACTACCAGCTGGTTCCTACAATGGAAGAGTTCTCTAAACTTCTGGGTATACCTATACTTGATCAGAAACCATTCACAGGCTTGGAAAAAGAGCCTAAACCTGAGGTTATTGCTGCAGCTCTACATCTGAAGAAGTCTGACATTGTTCTAGAAACGAGAAGCGGAGTTAAGGGTATTCTTGCCAAGGTGTTGATAGAGAAGGCTCAAGTGTTCTTGAAGGCTATGAGTCATGATGCTTTTGAGGAGATCTTAGCCTTGTTAATTTATGGCTTAGTGTTATTCCCCAATCCTGATCAGTTCATAGATGTTCATGCCATCAACATATTCCTGAGTCACAATCCAGTGCCTACATTGCTTGGAGACATCCTACATTCTCTTCATACTCGTACTACAAAGGCACGAGGAACTTTGATGTGTTGCATACCATTGCTATCTAGGTGGTTTATTTCTCACCTTCCTCGCTCAGTAATGAAGAATGAACAAGGGTTCAGGTGGTCCAAGAGGATCATGTCACTCTCGCATTCAGATATTCATTGGTGCTCCAGATCTATGGAGAACGTCACTATCATTGACCGTTGTGGGGAGTTTCCTAATGTACCCCTTCTAGGCATAAGAGGAGGCATTACTTACAAACCTTCCTTAGCTTTACGACAGTTTGGTTACGCTCGGAGTGATGGTCCACATGACATGTTGATTCAGGGCATTGTGTTTGACTACGACAACGATCTGCAAGGTTATCGTCAAAGGTTTATACGAGCATGGGGGAAAGTGAACAAGGTTGACAGCAAGACTCTGGAGCCTAAGTACACTATTCCTATGGAAGCTTACCTCAGATGGGTGCGATCTCGTGCTCAGACTCTCATGATGCCATATCCTGCTATCCTGCCAGTTACCATGGAACCTGTTGCTGAAGGAGATACTTCTTATACTATCCTTCACCCAGACATGCCTACTGACATGGAAGACTTACAGAGATCCTGGATCCAGTTGAAGGAGCAAAGGGATACTTTCGAGGCTCATTACAAAGCAAGCCAAGAAAGAATCCTGGAACTAACAAAGCAACTTCATGAGGAGCGGAATCTCAAATCATACCTCAACACAAAGAGGAAACGTCCATGGGAGACTTAAAACCCCATCTTTTGTATTTATTCCATTTCATTGTAAGCCCAAGGGGCAAACAAATTTATTACTAATAAAAGTTTACTTTCTTGATTGTTTAAACAAATTTAAATCCTGTGGTCCTTGAAAACATTGCATCCGCATTTACATACCATATCATTGCATCACAGGTTTCTTGTGCACAGGTTTCTTATCTTCTCGCTGTTTATTTCAGCAATGGCTCTTGAACAGATAGTCAAAGATCTCCAGGCTCAGAATGCCCGATTCCAAGAGTTGATTCTGAACTTGTCCAAGGGACAAGATGAGTTGAAGACACTGCTGGCTAAGAAGAAGAGTCCTGAGGACAACAAGGATGGTCAGTTGGAACAATTGCAGGCTGAGATAACAGGAATGAGGATCCAGATGAATGGCCAGGTGGCTCTTATCCAAAGTTTAGCTCAGGGGCAAGAAGAGCTGAGAACCTTTGTCCAAAAACTTCAAAGTAATGGAACCAGGAATCTAATTGTCAATCAACCTCCGTTAAAACAAGCTGATTTGGTTGAAAGGAAGATGAGGATAAAAGAAGGTAAGAAACCGGTTACCACTGATTGTTCTTCAGTTAAAGAAAAAAGACATGGTAAAATTAATCCACCTCAACACAAGGGATGTAGAAGACAGTTTATCAAATTCAGCACTCCAATGTCACAAGTTCTGCAATGCTTGTTGGAGATGAAGCTAATTTCCTTGAAAAATCCTCCTCAAAATCCTAAAACTTCCTCTCCTCGCTATAATCCCAAGGCAAGGTGTGGGTATCACTCCAACTGTCCCGGACATGATACTAATAGTTGTTGGACATTGAAGAAGAAGATTCAAGATCTAATTGACGAAGGAATCCTAGAGGTTACTCCAGAAGGTCAAGTTGAGTTCTACTATCGTCCATCAAACACCGAAGCTGCAAGACAAGTTGCCCAAGGTAGCAAGAAAGGAAGCCTACCTATTCCTATTGAGATATGGGGCACCTTGGGACGTCCAAGTGGAAAATTTGATTTCATGGTGAAGTATACTGCTCCTCAAAGTTCACAGATTGCAATTGAAGACATTCAACCAACTGGATGGGACAACATTTGAATTTTCATTTGTAATTTCTTTTATTTGTTTAAACACTTACTATTATGTTAAACTTTTGTTTTCATTAATGCATTGCATATGTGTGTCTTGAATTAATCCATTCGTTTCACTATATTTAAAAACTATGCTTCTTATTTCTATCTTGTGATATTTAACTCCTGATAAAGCTATAAGCCTGTAGAGGGAGGATGACAAAAACAATACCATAATATTAAGCAGTATGCTTTTGAACAAACTATGCTGACGATGTACAGGCATTGTTTCAATTCCTAAACAGTGGAGATATAAGGAAGTTAATCCCTAGTCAACCCTTTTGAGCCTATGAAGTAGGAGTTTTTATTCTCGCACAAATTAAAATCCTTATTCATAACCTGGGGCAGGGTAGTTACTCGGTTAACTCAAATATGCCAATTATCTGTGTTGTACACAACTAATGATGGTTCTATGTAATCATTAAACCTGACAGTCAATATCCGGCAAAAGAAAAAGCTTACTAAGTCAAAACCTATGAAGGAGACTTAGTAAAACATTAAGATATCCCGCTGACTGTAACCTTGAAATAAGCAGTTCAGGCAAAAAGAAGGGATAATAAAGTCAAAAGAAAAAAGAGGTCACTATGAATCCTCAACAAAGAAAGATGACTGAGTATTCAAATAAATACTTGATTCCTGAACCATCACAAATGTCAGTGCTACAATTCCAAACTCATTTGAGCCTCAATGCATAAGTTAACTGAGCATAGGACTGAAGGACATCATGGAGATTGGGTTGGGTACAAATAAAATTTGAGCCTTTATCCTTTGTTTCTTAAACCGTGAACCAGACCACGTTACAACCATTTAAAAGTCCTAACTGAAGCATGGTTAGTTCGAAAGCGTACTGCTACAAAAAGGTATCCTGACTCCTTTAGGGCTTGTTATAAAACTTGAGTTAATATCGCAGTTTCCTAAAAAAAAATTTTTTTAAAATAATTCTTTTTCAAAAACTTCAAGACAGACATAAGCATTGCATTTTTGAATATATTTGTTTGCATATACCTGAGTGTTTGACAAATGGAGAAACTTACAGGATGAATGAACCAAAGTCCTTCCGATAAACAAAGTTGCTTCCTGGATCAAAGCCCATGTACGCAAAGAGGTATAGTCATTGTATCCCAATCAAGGGGGCATGCCATGATACTGCCTAACACATTTGGGGCAGTCATGTCAAGATTCAACAATGCTTAATGGTAGCCAGGGGCAGATCTCCCCATCTATTTGAATTACCAAGGGTAACATTACAAAATTCATGATGCCAGGGGCATATTATTGTGGGGCATTCTGTTATGGGACAATTCATCCTCAACCAAGGGGCAATGCTTTCTTTTCAAATCTAGTAGCCGGAGCGTATATGGTCCATTACAATTTGAAGACACATTCCTCTTGTTGTATTACCTTGATATTGGATTCTCAGCTGAAACCATGATGGAAATTAATTGTCTACGCCAGTAGTATCAGATGGTGTCAGTATCATGTCTTCAGATCCAGCTATGAGGATTTCTGGGAAGGTATTCAGGAAAGTTAAAAATTTCAGGAGCTCCAAATCCAATTGGTTATACACTCTCGAAGTTGAAATGATTCTGTTTTCAAGTTCAGCTTTACTTTTCCCTCTGAATCCAGATTTACTTTTACCCTATTTACATAAGCGAAACGTCCATTGGTTGTGTTTAAATGTATGTATGCTTTTGAATATGGTTGATGTTTACCAGAAATGCATAAATGCTTAATATGATTGATGTTTACCAGAAATGCATGAGAATGCAGTAATAGTATTTACTAAAGACGAACGAGGGAAGGAATTCAACGAAGTTTCGCCGGTTCATCCCCACTAGACAGCTACAAAACCCCCAGTAGGGCAAATCCATCTTCATAAATACTTCAAGTCACATCTCCCCTGGAATTTATATCCATCTCTTTTATCCTCATACGGATAGTCGGGAATTTATTTTTCCAATAGAGTACAACGAACGAAGACGGAAGGTTATGTATACCCTACTATCAAACGAAGACGAGAGGTTATGAATACTATACTATCAAACAAGACGGGAACGAGTTCCTCATATTCTTCAGCAACAAATCGGGATTTATTTTCCCTGGCCAGCAGTTGTTATATGAAGATATCCAGACGCTTCAGGCTGCATGATGCATACATCATTTACATCATATCATACATATCCATAAATACATAATACATTACTTAAGTGCATCATATTATACATGCATACATAATGCATAAACTAATATTATCATACATAATGTTATAATCTTGTTTTTCAGGTTAATTCTCCAGCAGACAGACTTCATCAACAACTTGTGACTATTGGGCCGTTGTTTATCTTCCCAAAAGTTACCATTTCCTCAGGACGTTGTTTATCCTCCTGAAAGCTATCATTCCCTCAGGACGTTGTTTATCCTCCTGAAAGCTATCATTCCCTCAGGACATTGTTTATCCTCCTGAAAGCATATCATGACCTTGGGCCGTTGTTTATCTTCCCAAAGGTTACATCATTATACCTCAGGACGTTGTTTATCTTCCTGAAAGCATATCATGACTTTGGGCCGTTGTTTATCTTCCCAAAGGTCACCATTACCTCAGGACGTTGTTATCCTTCTGAAAGCATATCATTTCCTCAGAACGTTGTTTATCCTTCTGAAAGCATACCACTACCTCGGGACGTTGTTTATCTTCCTGAAAGCATATCACCACCTCAGGACGTTGTTTATCCTCCTGAAAGCATATCTTGACCTTGGGCCGTTGTTTATCTTCCCAAAGGTTACATCATTACCTCAGGACGTTGTTTATCTTCCTGAAAGCATATCGTCACCTCAGGACGTTGTTTATCCTCCTGAAAGCATATCTTGACCTCAGGACGTTGTTTATCCTCCTGAAAGCATATCTTGACCTTGGGCCGTTGTTTATCCTCCCAAAAGTTATACTTATACCTCAGGACGTTGTTTATCCTCCTGAAAGCTATCATCATATCTTCATATTTTGGACTGCTTTATCCTCCAAGAGACATATTTGAAGAACTTTTCTCCAAGTGGCATCTTTAAGCCCACTCAAGCATATACAACTAGTCATCGGTATCACTCTACGCACCGGTGAGTGCAAATTTTTGGGCTTTTGTGTTCAATCCCCTTCAACCTTCCAAGTTACGACTGGCACAGATACCAATCTAACCCCTCAGGTTTCAGAAAATTGAACAGGGGCAGTTGTTGCACCCCAAAATTTGCCCTCACAATACAAGACTTTGTGTGCTAAGAAGGTTCACAAGGTTCACAAGACCTTTCATGAGATTCATGAAGTTTACAAGACACTTTATGAGGTTCACAAGGTTCACAAGACCTTTCATGAGATTCATGAAGTTTACAAGACACTTTATGAGGTTCACAAGGTTCACAAGACCTTTCATGAGGTTCATGAAGTTTACAAGGCACTTTACAAGGTTCACAAGACACTTCATGAGGTTCATGAAGTTTTCGATACCTCCCATGAGGTTCACAAGGTTCACAAGACATCTTATGAGGTTCACAAGGTTCACAAAGTTCACAAATAGTCAGAAAGTTTGACAATTCCCTCAGACAATGCATCCTCCTAAGCAGTGCATCCAAAACTAGGGTTTTGACTTTAATCAGGCTAAATGGATTTCCAAGACTTCAAGTGAGCTTCATAACATCTTATATACGTTTAAGAATCCCCATGACAAGTTTCAAGACTTTTCTCAAAGGTTTGCTCAGTCAAATGATCAGATAAGTCAAAATCAGTCAAAGCAGTTAAAAAGTCAAACTGAGGTCAACTGTGGTCAAACCAAAGTCAAACTTCATGATTTTTTGCCAACATCAAATATATGAAGTAAAATTCATCATTTGATCAAGGGTTGATCATGATTCATCAAGGAGATTTCAGATCATCAAGAATCAGAGGTTTCTAAATTAGGGTTTCTTTAGGAAAAGTCAACTGAACTTTGACCAGCCATAACTTTCACATGCCTCATCACATTTTTTCCATCCAAAGCTCATTTTGAAGGAAATTAAATTCTCTACAACTTTGTGTCTCACAAGCCAAACCCAAAAATGCTTCATTTGGAAGGTATGAGCTAAGACATTATAGGTCCTTTTGAAAGTCAACAAAAAGTCAACAACTTCAAAAGGGCATAACTTGAGAATGGTAAATGATATGGACATGAAACCAATGAGGTTGGTTAGAGGACTCTCTAAGCTTTCCAAAATGTCCAAGAACACCTTCATAGAATTAAAATTGAAGGATTTGTGCCCTTGTAAAGTTGGGAAATTTTTGGGGAATTTATGAAGCAAATAAGGCCTTAAAACCAATTTTTGCTAAATGAGCCCACCAAATTGCCATCCAAACTTTATAAAAACATCAAGCACGACCCAACCCATTCATTTTCTGATGTTTTATATTTTATTTAATATTTATTTGAATTTTATTCATTAAAATACAAATTAAATTAAAATAAAATATGAAAATCATATATTTGGAAGAGATTGTGATTCTAGAAGGTCATAAACACCATTCAAGACCAATTATTCATATCCAAATTCGTGCTAGACCAAGATAGTAAGGATATATTGGATTTTTTGATATTTTTGGATGAGAGATTTCTTCATAATCAAGTAATCAATTTTCATGATACAAAGCCCATTCTTTTTGACCTAATTCAATCCTTATATATACATGAACACATAGCAATGCTGAGGGGACGAATTCCAGCCTCCAAGAACACTCTCCAAACTTCAAATTTTCAAGAAAAAAGTGATATTCGGATTTCATCATTGAGGGTGCTTATCAAAGGTTTTAAGGTGTAAAATCGTTCTTGGGTGTTTCCAAAACCTTTCCCAATCATCATAAGCATCTAAAACACCACATAATCGTTCAACCGAATCGTGCTTTGCTCTTGAACATGAGTTTTTCGATTTCATATATTCGTTTGTTTTAAATGATATTTGATGATTGTTTTATGTTTGTGATAGTGCTAGGAACGTTTCTGGGCTCTCAATTTGAAGAATCGTGCCCTTAATCTCCAAACACCATTATTAGGGTTCTTACTCCATGATTGGGATTTTCTAATTTAACAAATATAAATGCATTATAAATGTATAAATGAACTGGCCTTGTTGTGGGGAGTACAATGGTACCCTCAATTTAATGAAATTTTACAGGTTTGATGTTCTTGACATAAGGCTAGGAAATCCTACGAAACCAGGTTCGCAGGAAAAATCGCAGGAAAAATTGAAAGTGAAATCGCAGGAAATTTGGGGAAGAAGATGAAGTCCTTTGGCGCGAAATTCTGATTTTTAAAACTGTGTTTATTTTATTATGTTTTGCTTGTATATATATTTCAGAAAGAATGCTTGGCTCAGTTGGTGGATACGCGCGCATATGAAGCAAAAGACATGAGTTCGAATCCGTCCTCAGTCATATTATTTTGGCATAAATTCCATTTGTTTCCAGGCTTAAAATATAAGAATTGGCATCCATCCCATATTCACATGCGCAGGCTAGCCCAGTGGCTGGAGTCTTCTTCAGGTATTGGTGAGGTCCTGGGATCAAAACCAGGCCTCCCCCCTTTTCCTTTCTTCTATTTTATTTCTTTTTGTTTTGTTTATTATTAATTTTGTTTTAAATTATTTTAATTGATAATTAAACCATAACCCTAATTATATTTTAACTCTTAATTCATTTTAATTTTGAATATTTATTTAATAATTTGTATATAATTACCCCTAATATTTTCATATAAAAATCTAATTTTTTTATAAAACCTATTTATTTTTATGTACCTTAATTGTAAATATTAATCTATTTGTTTATTTATTTGTTTATAATTTTTGTTTATATTAAGTAATAAATCCTAATATTTTTTCTTTAAATAATCAAACCCTAATTATTTCTTTTACAAAAAATATAATTATATCATAACTTTTAACTTATTTATTTCTAAACTTTAATCATGTACATATTTTTTATAATTTGTTTATAATTTAAATCTTGTATATAAATATGCTTAAAATATGATTAAAATTCTTAATTTAATTTTTGTAATTATAATTTATTTTCATAATATGTTTATAATTAACCTAATTTCTATAACTTATACATAATTCAAAATTTTATAATAATTAGTATATAAATGTTTATATTTTCTTCTTAATCTTAAAATATAATTGTTTATATAAAAATTTGACCTTTTAATTATTATGTTAATATTCTTTATTAATGCTATTTATTTTCATATTTATTTTATTATTACTAACCCCATTTAACTTTGTATTATTTTTATTATTATTTTTTTACTAACCCAATTATTATTATTATTTATTATTTTTCTTATTTATTTAATTTGCTTTAATTATTATTATTATTATGTAATTGCTTTCTTTATGTAATATTGTAATAATAATATTTAATATTTATTTTATGCTATGGTTAGTAAAATAGGGAGTGTAACATGTTTGTATGTTTAAAATTAATTTAGCTCATTAAATTTAAAGATAAAATATTAAAATTGTACACTCACACACGTAAGTCGATCTTTGATCGCCATCTCACTTCCTTAGGGATACCTCTCATGTTGCCTAAACAAAAAGGTCAAGTAGGGTGTATAAAGCAAAGTCCCTCAATTTCACATCATCTAGTCCCTTAACAGATAAAAGATCAAGTCCCTTTCGAATGTTGCCTTCGTGATGATCTTGTCCCTTTCGAATAAAGATGATAAGTCCCTTCGAGTTGCTTATACACCCCACAGTTGCCTAAATAATAGATGACCCTTCACTTGTCCCTCACATCCAAAGTAATGACTACCTATTCCTTAATAATAGGGATAGTCTTACCACCTAAAGGATTCAAGAATAGAAAAGACTTAAACTTAGGGTAGGTTTCTCTTAGATACTTGCTCACTCTTCAAAACATTTCAAACACTTCACACATTTTAAACAATTTTCAAAACAAAGGTTTTTTACGCATCCGTACATGGATCATTATGAAACTCTTAAGAAAATTTTTATTCACACACTTCACATTTCAAAAACATTTT
The DNA here is from genome assembly GCA_963966055.1 of Lathyrus aphaca. NCBI lineage: Eukaryota > Viridiplantae > Streptophyta > Magnoliopsida > Fabales > Fabaceae > Lathyrus > Lathyrus aphaca. Next base: position 206,894,414 of record OZ014525.1, read on the forward strand.
AAAGTGAGCTAAGTAACTAAGAGCCCATGGATAACCATGGATGTAAAGGGTGTTAACACCTTCCCTTTACATAACCTACCCCCCGGACCCAAAAATCTTTTAAAAGGTCTTTCCTGTTCTTTTATGCCTTTCCTTTGGATAAAATAAAAGTCGGTGGCGACTCTTGCTATCCGCAACATAACTAAAGTCAGTTCTCCCACCGTGTTACACCGGGGCACAATGGTATGCTTGTTAGGGATGTCATTTCATTTGCATATCTTTATTCAATAAAATCAATGGACGTTTTTGCTTTCGTAAATATTACGCTCTTTATCTTTTTTTTTCTTTTATCAAAATCTTTGTGTTCTTACACACACACACGTCACTAAAATGCAGATCCTCATGCACTCTGGATTCTGTTGATAACAATTCTGCTATTGCCAGTTATAACTTCGAGAATCTGATCTATCAAGCCGAGGATGGAAAGGAGGAAGATTGTGAAGTGTCTGTAGAGCTTGCTAGGTTGTTACATCAAGAAGATAAAGTGATACAGCCATATGAAGAACCAATCGAAGTTGTGAATCTAGGAACTGAGAAATACAGGAAAGAGGTCAAGATAGGAGATGAATTAGAAGACAGTGTTAAGAACAGATTGATTCAGATGTTACATGACTATGTGGATATCTTTGCTTGGTCTTATGAGGGTATGCCGGGACTTGATACTGATATTGTGGTTCACCATCTGCCAATGAAGGAAGGTTGTCGTCCAATAAAACAGAAAGTTCGTCGTATGCATCCTGAAATGTCAGAAAAGATTAAAGAAGAAGTGATGAAACAATTTGATGCAGGGTTCCTAGTTGTTACTTCTTATCCTCAGTGGGTTTCAAATGTGGTGTCGGTGCCAAAGAAAGATGGTAAAGTATGCATGTGTGTAGATTACAGGGATTTGAACAAAGCCAACCCCAAAGATGATTTTCCGCTTCCACATATTGATGTTTTGGTAGACAACATTTCTCAACATAAGGTATTCTCTTTTATGGATGGTTTCTCTGGTTACAATCAGATTAAAATGGCGACTGAAGATAAGGAGAAAACTACGTTTGTTACACAATGGGGCACCTTTTGTTATAAAGTGATGCCATTTGGTTTGAAGAACGCTGGGGAAACATATCAGTGTGATATGGTAGCTTTGTTCCATGACATGATTCACCATGAGATAGAGGTATATGTTGATGATATGATAGCCAGATCTCAGACTGAAGAAGAACATCTTGATCATCTGCACAAGTTGTTTGAGAGGTTGAAGAAGTACAAGTTGAGATTGAATTCAAACAAATGTACCTTTGGAGTTAGATATGGTAAACTTTTGGGTTTTGTTGGTAAAGGTATTGAAGTGGACCCTGCAAAGGTAAAAGCTATACAAGATATTCCCACTCCCTGTACTGAGAAAGAAGTCAGAGGTTTCTTGGGACGACTGAACTATATTGCAAGATTTGTTTTCCAATTAACTGCTACTTGTGAGCCAATCTTCAAGTTGTTGAAGAAAGATCAAGTAATGGAATGGAACGATGAATGCCAGGTAGCTTTTGATGAGATCAAAAAGTACCTCCAGGAACCTCAAATATTGATGCTACCAGTTGAAGGAAGACCCTTGATTATGTACCTGACAGTATTGGACAACTCAATGGGGTGTGTGTTGGGGCAACATGACGAGTCTAGTCGAAAAGAGCAAGCAATATACTACCTTAGCAAAAATTTTACTGACTGTGAAACAAGATACTCACTGCTCGAGAAAACTTGTTGCACTTTGGCTTGGGCTGCTCGCCGACTAAGACAGTATATGTTGACTCATACCACCTTATTGATTTCAAAAATGGATCTTATTAAGTACGTATTTGAGAAACCTGCTCTCTCCGGACGAATAGCGAGATGGCAAATGATTTTGACGGAATATGACATACAGTATACTACTCAAAAAGCTATTAAAGGAAGTGTGGTAGTTGATCATTTGGCTCATCAAGCAGTGGATGACTATCAGTCTATGAACTTTGAGTTTCCGGATGAAAATATTATGCTTATTGTTGAAGAACCTAGACAATATAAAGGACCTGAACAGGGATCCCGATGGACTATGGTTTTTGATGGAGCTTCTAATGCTCTTGGTAATGGTGTTGGTGTTGTGATTATCTCTCCCAAGGGTTGTTATACGCCGTTTAGTGCTAGACTTTGTTTCGACTGTACCAACAATATGGCTGAAAATGAAGCGTATATTATGGGTATCAAGGCTGCCATTGAGATGAAGATCCAATTCTTGAACGTGTATGGAGATTCAGCCCTAGTAGTCAGTCAGGTTAAAGGTGAATGGGACACAAAACATCCAAATCTCATTCCTTACAGAGAGCATGTGTTGTCTTTAATGCCATACTTTTAAGAGATTACTTTTGGACATATTCCACGAGAAGAGAATCAATTGGAAGATGCATTAGCCACTATGTCATCTATGTTTGAAATCAGTTGGGATGATGAAGCTCCCAGAATTAATATTGATCTATTAGATGAGCCAACATACTATTATGAGGTTGATACTGAAGATGTGGAAGAGAAACCTTTGTTCCATGAAGTGAAAAGATATCTCGAAGCTCAGGAATATCCTGAAGGGGCATCTATCAATGACAAGAAGTTTCTAAGGAGATTTTCTGCCAAGTTTTTCCTGAGTAATGGAATTTTGTACAAGCGCAATCACGATTCGACTTTGCTTCATTGTGTAGACAAGAAGGAAGCAAGAGAGATTATGGAAGATATGTATGATGGAATCTTTGGTACTCATTCTAGTGGGCATACAATGGCTAAGAAGATTTTGAGAGCAGGTTACTATTTGTCTACCATGGAAGCTGATTGCTATTAGCACTCCAAGACTTGTCATAAGTGCCAGATCTATGTTGACAAAGTACATATACCTCCAGTTCCATTAAATGTTTTGACTGATCCTTGGCCTTTTACCATGTGGGGCATTGATATGATTGGTGAAATTAAACCTACCGCTTCCAATGGACATTGTTTCATTCTCGTTGCTATTGATTACTTTATGAAGTGGGTAGAGGCAGCCTCGTTTGCTTCTGTTACTAAGAATGTCGTGGCTCGATTCATCAAACATAATCTCATATGTAGGTATGGCACCCCTGAAAGGATTATCACAGACAATGGCACTAATCTGAACAATACTATGATTATTAACCTCTGCATGCAGTTCAAGATTAAGCATCACAATTCTTCTCCATATCGACCAAAGATGAATGGCACAGTGGAAGCCGCCAACAAGAATATTAAGAAGATCTTGCAGAAGATGAAAATTATGTATAAGGATTGGCATGAGATGTTACCATTTGCTCTTCATGGTTATCGTACCACAATACGTACTTCGACTGGGGCAACCCCATTCTCTCTTGTATATGGTATGGAAGCAGTTCTACCCATTGAAGTCATGATCCCTTCCTTAAGAATTATGAAGGATGCAGACTTAGATGAAGATGAATGGATTCAGACTCGACTTGACCAGATAAACTTGATTGATGAGAAGATGTGTAACACGGTGGGAGAACTGACTTTAGTTATGTTGCGGATAGCAAGAGTCGCCACCGACTTTTATTTTATCCAAAGGAAAGGCATAAAAGAACAGGAAAGACCTTTAAAAGGTTTTTGGGTTCGGGGGGTAGGTTATGTAAAGGGAAGGTGTTAGCACCCTTTACATCCATGGTTATCCATGGGCTCTTAGTTACTTAGCTCACTTTAAATTGTTTTGATAAGTGTAGTGTGTGATTAGAAATTTTCTTAAGTACTTTATAATGATCCATGTACGGATATATATAAAGCCTTTGTTTTGAAAATTGTTTGAAATGTAAAGTGTTTTTGAAATGTTTTGAAAAGGTGAGCAAGTACATAAGAGAAACCTACCCTAAGTTAAATCTTTTATGTTCTTAAATATCCTTTAAATGGTAAGACTATCCCTATTATTAAGGAATAGGTAGTCATTACCTGGGATGTATGAGGGACAAGTGAAGGGACAACTGTTATTAGGCAACTGTAAGGTGTATTTAGCAATTCGAAGGGACTTATCATCTTTATTCGAAAGGGACAAGATCATTTACGAAGGCAACCGTGAAGGGACTTGATCTTTTTATCTTTTAAGGAACTAGATGATATGAGAGAAGGGACTTTGCTTTACACCTTACTTGACCTTTTTTTCTTTAGGCAACATGAGTGGTATCCTTAAGAATGTGAGATGGCGATCCAAGATCGACTTACGTGTGTGCGTGTATAAGTTCAAGTATTTATCTTAAGATTAATGATCTAAATTCAATTTTAAATACAAACATGTTTACACTCCTTATTTTACTAACCATGGCAAATAAAAATAAATAATAAGAATAATTCTACAATTATTACATAATGGGCATAGTTACATTATAATAATAATTTAAATAAATAAGAATATAATAAATAAATAAATAAATTGGTTAGTAATAATAAACGAAATAAATATAAAAAAAATTAGTATAACAATATAATATAGAAACAAATTAACAGTTCAAAATTAAATAAATAATTATTTTTTTAAGAGTTTTAATAAAATAAATAAATAATAAATATATACTAATAAATATGACTAATAGTTCTAATTATTTAATTTTATATACATATTATAAAAATATTTGTGAATTATAATTAAGTAAGCATATAAAAATAATAAATTAAACTCATAAAATAAAGTTAGGGTTTTTTAATTGTTTAGAAAAAATAAATTAGGGTTAACTACTTAATTAAATTATTTAAATTATTTATATATAAAAACTTCATATAATAATAATATGAACAAATTATAAAATTAAAATCTACAAACAAATAAATTAATATTTACAACATAATTAGGGTTTATAAAGAAAATTAGGGTTTTGTATTTAATTTACAAAATAAAACAATTTATTTACAAAAATAAGATAATTATACATATATACATATTATGAAATAAATATAAACAATTAAAATTTTTTAAGAAAATAAATTATGATATTTTAAGAATATGAAGAAAAGTATTTTAATGGTATTTATAATTTATATTTACTAATTTAAATAAAATAGAATTAAATAAAAGAAAATAAACTAAAAGAAGAAAAAACAAAGAAATTGACCAAAAAGAAAGGACCTGGGATTTGAACTCAGGTCCTGTACCTGCCAAGGATGTCCCATAACCAACTGAACTGTGCGTACCATGTGACTTCTTTGTGGATCAAATCAAACAAATAATAAATCTGGAAAATATCATAAATTGTAAAAAAAAATGGGAAATCTGGGGATCGAACCCAGGTACAACTACTTCCAAAACGCGCCTATAACCACTGGGACAAGCCATGCGCTTGTGATATTAAATAGCTCCAAGTCATTATATTTTAATCCTACCAAAATAAATGACAAATCACAAAAAATTTCCTTCAGCCAGGATCGAACCTAGGTCTTGAAGGTCATTAACGCGCATACTTACCACCAGACCAGACGTTATCAATTGAAACTATAATGAAACAAAATTGTAAAAATATTAAAACAGATTTTTGAAATTACAGATGGCGCCAAAAGCCATCGTCTTCTACCTCCAGCCCTGTGAAATTTCCTGCGAAATTTCATAGGGGTTTTGCTACGAATTTATTCGCAGGAAATCCTATGTCCTTGCCAACCTGTAAAACATGCAAAATTCGTCCAAATTGATTGTTTCAATGGATTACCCAGGTCTTATATGATTCAATTTTGTCAATTAACATCATTTATATAACCTAAACCGTAAATCCCTAAAACGAATTCTGAAACCCTAGCTATGGTGAATCTTGATACCTGCATGGAGAACTCAATTAAACAGCCCAGAATCAATCTATGGTTCATCACAAACATCATCAAACAATCAAAAACGGATTAAAACAAGCAAATCAATGAAATCGAAAAACGAAAATAATCTTGGAGAACATGATTCGGTTATGATGATTTGTAATGCTTTGAATGATGTAAGTGACTTAGACATGTTCAATGTTCACTGGAGAATGCATTGCAACCTTTAGAATGCCTTGATATTCTCTCAAACTTCAAAACCGAATTTCTCTTATGGTTGAAAATTTTCACTTTTGATTTTGTCTTTGGAGGCAGATATTTCGTGTCCCCTAGGTTGTGATCAGTTCTATGTATATATATGAATGATATTAGGTCAAAAAAATGTATCACACTTTGGATATTTTGATCATTTGAGATTGAAAAAGATTATGCCTTAAAATTTGATTTTCATTTGATCCAACCTTGCTATTTTGGGACAATCCTCATAACTTGTGTATCAATCTAATCCAAATAATGTTTATGACTTTCTAGAAGCAAAATCCCCTTTTAAATATTTGATTTTATATTTTATTTCAATTTAAATGGTATTTTAATGAATAAAATTCAAATAAATATGAAATAAAAAAATAAAAATCAGAAAATAAGTGGGTTGGGTCGTGCTTGGTGTTTTTATAAAGATGGGATGGCAATTTGGTGGGCTCATTTAGCAAAAATTTGATTTTAGGCCTTATTTGCTTCATAAACTTCCCTAAAATTTCCCAAATTTGCAAGGGCACAAATCCTTCAATTTTAATGCTATGAGGGTGTTCTTGGACATTTTGGAAAGCTTAGAGAGTCCTCAAACCAACCCCATTGTTTTCATGTCCATATCTTTTACCATTCTCAAGTTATGCTCTTTTGAAGTTGTTGACTTTTTGTTGACTTTCAAAAGGACCTATAATGTCTTAGCTCATACCTTCCAAATGAAGCATTTTTGGGCTTGGCTTGTGAGACACAAAGTTGTAGAGAATTCAATTTCCTTCAAAATGAGCTTTGGATGGGAAAAATTTGATGAAGCATGTGAAAGTTATGGCTGGTAAAAGTTCAGTTGACTTTTCCTATGAAAACCCTAATTTAGAAACTCCTGATTCTTGATGATCTGAAATCTCCTTGATGAATCATGATCAACCCTTGATCAAATGATGAATTTTAATTCATATACTTGATGTTGGCAAAAAATCATGAAGTTTGACTTTGGTTTGACCACAGTTGACCTCAGTTTGACTTTTTAACTGCTTTGACTGATTTTGACCTATCTGATCATCCGACTGAGCAAACCTTTGGGAAAAGTCTTGAAACTTGTCATGGGGATTCTTGAACATATATAAGATATTATGAAGCTCACTTGAAGTCTTGGAAGTCCATTTAGCCTGACTAAAGTCAAAACCCTAGTTTAGGATGCATTGCTTAAGAGGATGCATTGTCTGAGGGAAATGTCAAATCTTCTGACTAATTGTGAACTTTGTGAACCTTGTGAACCTCATGAGATGTCTTGTGAACCTTGTGAACCTTGTGAGCCTCTTAGTACACAATGTCTTGTCTTGTGGAGGGCAAATTTTGGGGTGCAACAGCTGCCCCTGTTCAATTTTCTAAAACCTGAGGGGTTAGATTGGTATATGTGCCACTCGTGACCTGGAAGGTTGAAGGGGATTGAACACAAAAGCCCAAAAATTTGCACTCGCCAGTGCGTAAAGTAACACTGATGATTAGTTGTATATGCTTGAGTGGGCTTAAAGATGCCACTTGGAGGAACTGGAGATGGGCTTATAGATGCCATCAGGATGACCTGGAGATGGGCTTAGAGATGCCATCTAAAATATCTGGATGTGATGATGTCTTTATGTTGATACTGGATATCAGTACTAGGTCTTTGTATAAGCCGTCTCTGAATCATTTATGCAACATGATTTGAATTGTTAAATGGACCAGTAGAAATGAATCTTGTGATAATTATCTCTTCTGGAAGTATTTTGGATTAGGGAATGGATCTCTGTACAGACCGTTTGCCTACTCTCCAAGGTCAAAAGAACGTCAAGATTAATTCTTCTGAAAAATATCTTGAACCAGGGAATAGATCTTCTTACAGACCATTTGCCTGCTATTCAAGGGGCCAAAAGAACGTCAGGAATTGTTCTTAAGGGTCAAAAGAACGTCAGGATTTGTTCTTCTGAAAAAGTCTTGAACAAGGGGCCAAAAGAGTGTCAGGATTTGCTCTTAAGGGTCAAAAGAACGTCAGGATTTGTTCTTCTGAAAAAAGTCTTGAACAAGGGGCCAAAAGAGCGTCAGGATTTGCTATTAAGGGTCAAAAGAACGTCAGGATTTGTTCTTCTGAAAAAGTCTTGAACAAGGGGCCAAAAGAGCGTCAGGATTTGCTCTTAAGGGTCAAAAGAACGTCAGGATTTGTTCTTCTGAAAAAGTCTTGAACAAGGGGCCAAAAGAGCGTCAGGATTTGCTTTTAAGGGTCAAAAGAACGTCAGGATTTGTTCTTTTGAAAAAGTCTTGAACAAGGGGCCAAAAGAGCGTCAGGATTTGCTCTTAAGGGTCAAAAGAACGTCAGGATTTGTTCTTCTGAAAAAGTCTTGAACAAGGGGCCAAAAGAGCGTCAGGATTTGCTCTTAAGGATCAAAAGAACGTCAGGATTTGTTCTTCTGAGAAATGTCTTGAACCAGGGAATGGATCTTTTTACAGACCGTTTACTTGCTATTCGAGGACATCTTGAGTAGTGTATGGATCATTTCTGACCCGTTGTAAGTTGTTGATATTGTTTTACCTGCATATAACTATCCTGCAAGGAAAATATTAGTTTATGCATTATGTATGCATGCATAATATGATGCACCTAAGTAAATGTATTATGTACTGATGGATATGTATGTTATGGTATGATGTAAATGATGTATGTATGCATCATGTAGCCTGAAGCGTCTGAATATCTTCGTATAACAACTGCTGGCCAGGGAAAATAAATCCCGATTTGTTGCTGAATAATATGAGGAACTCGTTCCCATCTCGTTTGATAACATAGTATTCATAACCTCCCGTCTTCGTTCGATGGTATAGTATTCATAACTTCCCGTATTCGTTCGTCGTACTTCCTATTGAAGGAATAAGTTCCCGACTATCCGTCTGAGGATAAAAGAGATGGATATAAATTCCAGGGGAGATGTAACTCGAAGTATCTATGATGATAGATTTGCCCTACTGGGGGATTTGTAGTTGTCTCGTGGGGATGAACCGGCGAAGCTTTGCTGAATTCCTTCCCTCGTTCGTCCTTAGTAAATACTATTACTGCATTTCATGCATTTCTGGTAAACATCAATCATATAAAGCATTTCATGCATTTCTGGTAAACATCAATCATATTCAAAAGCATACAGACATTCAAACACAACCAATGGACGTTTCGCTTAGGTAAATAGGGTAAAAGTAAATCTGGATTCAAAGATGAAATTTTATTTATATCACAAAGTGACCTATACATAGGCAAGTTGGTACAAGGAGACAGAAATCCTAGTAGGAGGAATTTGTCTTAAATTTTTTTTACAAAACAAAGAAAATCAGCTATGTGGGAAATAATCCTATTGAGTTTCAATTCTACTATTGTCATTATCTTCAAGTATCTCATCTTCTGCTGTCGAGACGGAAACGATTGGATTGATCTTTATCTGTTCGAACTTGAGTAAGTAGCATAACTGGTTGGAGTTACATGGGTGATCCAAACGAGACATAGTCATACGCTTTAATCCCTAACTTTTGCCTGGATTGCCCTTTCAGGTTTTCAATCCACCGGGATACCCTTTTTTGCCCAATCCGCCTTTTCAGGTTTTCGACTTGCCAGGTGTACATTTTTTATATATATATCCCTAATTTTTGCCCGAACCCTTTTGGTTCGCCGAGATGCCCTTATTTTTGCCTAGGCCAGTCAACCTAGCGGGTCTCTTTTTAGGCGTAGTATTTTTTAACTATGTCTACGTTTACAGGTTGTGGGAAGTCTTCACCATCCATAGTAGTAAGTATCATGGCACCTCCTGAGAATACTGTTTTGACCACAAATGGTCCTTCATATGTAGGAGTCCACTTGCCCCTAGGATCACCCTGTGGTAGTATGATACACTTGATTACCAAATCACCAGCCTGATATACCTTTGGCTTGACCTTCTTATTAAAAGCCTTGATCATCCGTTTCTGGTACATCTGACCATGACACACAGCTGCTAACCTCTTCTCATCAATCAAATTTATTTGGTCAAGTCGAGTCTGAATCCACTCATCTTCATCCAAGCCTGCATCCTTCATGATTCTTAAGGAGGGGATCTGAACTTCAATGGGTAGAACTGCTTCCATACCATAGACTAAGGAGAATGGGGTTGCCCCTGTTGAAGTACGTATTGTAGTATAATACCCATGAAGAGCAAATGGTAACATCTCATGCCAATCCTTATAAGTAACAATCATCTTCTGTAGAATCTTCTTGATATTCTTGTTAGCAGCTTCTACTGCCCCATTCATCTTCGGGCGATACGGAGAAGAGTTGTGATGCTTAATCTTGAACTGCGTGCAGAGATCAGTAATCATAGTGTTGTTCAAATTAGAGCCATTGTCCGTAATAATCCTTTCAGGGATGCCATACCTACATATGAGATTATTCTTAATGAATCGAGCCACCACATTCTTAGTAACAGATGCAAATGAAGCTGCCTCTACCCAGTTTGTAAAGTAATCAATAGCAACCAGGATGAAACGATGCCCATTAGAAGCAGTAGGCTTGATCTCACCAATCATATCGATGCCCCACATGGAAAAAGGCCAAGGAGCAGTCAACACATTCAATGGTGATGGAGGTATATGTACTTTATCAGCATAGATTTGACACTTGTGACATGTTCTGGAATGTTGATAGCAGTCGGCTTCCATGGTAGACCAATAGTAACCTGCTCTCAATATCTTCTTTGCCATAGTATGACCACTAGAATGAGTGCCAAAGATCCCATCATGCATATCTTCCATAATCTCTGTTGCTTCCTTCTTATCCACACAACGAAGCAAAGTTGAATCATGATTGCGCTTGTACAAAATTCCATTACTCAAAAAGAACTTAGCAGAAAACCTCCTCAGAAACTTCTTATCTTTGACAAATGCCCCTTCAGGGAACTCCTGAGCTTCAATATATCTTTTCACTTCATAGAACCAAGGCTTCTCCTCTGCTTCTTCAGTGTCAATCTCATTGCAGTATGCAGGCTTCTCAAATCTATCAATAGTAATCTTGGGAGCTTCATCATCCCAGCTGATCTCAAACATGGATGCCATGGTGGCTAATGCATCTGCCAACTGATTCTCTCTTCGTGGGATATGTCCAAAGGTAATATCTTTGAAATGTGGGATCAAAGACAACACATACTCTCTGTAGGGAATGAGATTATCATGCTTGGTATCTGTAAACACCCCAAATTTTCCCTCACCCATTCACACCATGGCTTGTGATCATCTCATATGCATAAACACCCTCATATCACCCCATATTTCATTTTTGATTCACTACATAGATTCAAAGTCATCTGCATCTAGGGTTTGTGATCTGAGCAATCCCAGAGCTCCTTGAGCCATTCCAAAGGTCAACAATCACTTCAAAGGGGTCTACATGTGTTCAAGTATCATATTACATCCTCTCAAAGTCAAGAATGCCAAAGAATCACAAGAACTGGGATTGGTGTGGATGCAGAGCCAAGTTTGACTGCACAGTTGACCTAAAATTAGGGTTTTGGTTTCAGAGGCCATAACTCCAAATTTTTTGGTCATTCTTGTCTCTTTTGGTCTCTATATGGTATAGGGAGTATGCATATCAATTTTCATGAAGAAATTCCATGGGGAAGTCATCTGATCAAGGGTTGACTTTCTGGACAAGTCAGTGCAAAATCAGGGCATCTGAGGCCCCCAATGACCCAACCAAGGGGTGATCTTCATCATTTTGAGTGTATATGGTCTTTATTTGATCATGGAAGAAGATTGAAGTTCACAAAAATCAAGAATTTGAAGTTTTTGCAAAGTTGACTTTTTTGGGCATAGTTGACTTTTCAAGAATATGTCATTTTAGGTCATTTTTCAAGCCTTGATTTTTGATTCAAAAAAGCTTCAAATGGAAAAACTTTGGTCATGAAAGTTGTAGAACACATTTTTCCCTTTTCAAAAAGTACAAGAACATGATCAAATTCTTCTTGGATCAAAAGTTATGGTGTGACAAAGTTGCCAAAAATCATTGATTTTCAAGACATACCTCAAATGAGAAATTTTCAAAATCATGAACCAAGGCTGTTTGTAACTTCTAGTTGACATCACACCATTACACAAACATCACATAAGTCCTAAAGGTCAGAATTGAACCAAGAATTCTCATGTTTCATGGCTTGTGGAATGAGAAAGTCACATGTGAACCAAAGTTGAAACAACTTGCAAAATCATCATCACACTTCACCCACTTGTCACATTGGTTGTTGAACCTTCCTAGCATCACATACACACCATGCTGCGCCAGCCCTAGCCATTGTACCAAGCCTAGAACCAAGCTCATGCTTTCCTTACACAAGGTGGACTTTTTTGCAAAAGTAAACATCCCAATCACAGCAGGCCATGTCACATCCTCTGGCCACTTGGAATTGTTTATACTATCCTTTGGCAAGCCAAACATATCAAGAGGCCAAGCTAAAACAGACCAGAGCATCACATACACAAAACTCACCCCATTTGCATTTTCCTTCGAATCTGTCTCCACAGGCCTCAAACACTAAAACTAATTCCACAAACCAACTCACCTTGCTTCATTGAGTAGAAACCAACAAGATTCAAGCCTGAAACCAGCATGAACTGAGCTTCACCATTTCTCATCCTCAAAACCAGAACTCTTCGAATCCCTTTATCCAACCATCAAACACACCATTTTTCTTCACCAACAAGTCAAGCATATCAAAAGGAGTCAAAACCACCCTTCACATTGATCTGAAGCTGCCTATACACAGAGCTCGTTTTCTGCTATATCAGATTGTAACCTCTCAAAATAGCTTGCTTAAGCTCATTCCAAGCCTGCCATTAGCATCAGGAGGGTCAATGGAGCAAGTTGGCACCAAGAAGCAGTCCAGAAAGCCCAGAAATTGAAGCTTCCATCTCAGGTATGAACATGAACATTTTCTTCTAAAGCTTGCATTTTAAGTTATAATCTGGTTGCTTATGCTTTGCTGGTCATGGGGATGCTTTCAGAATCAAAAATAAGTGAGAAATGAGTTTGTATGATCCTTCTGAAATTTTGCCCGTGGATTTTGTTTCTTTCGATTCGTTTGATTCATGGTGTTTAAATGATGTTTGAGCATAGATTCGTGTCCTAGGATGTTAGAGGATCACTTAGGTGTGTTTAATTTGTGGAATAGATGCCTGAATCATGTTTTAGGGTTTTTGGGGTGCCGGAGAAGATGACCGGAGCTTCTCTCCGGTCACCTGAATGTGGTTAGCCCTAATCTCAGGTCATTAAGTGTGTTTGAATATTGGGCGTTGGATTGGTTGACTCAGTGGACTTCCCGCGCGCATGGAGGGCCCAGATCATCTTGCTTTGCCCTAATCCACTTATTTAGATTAATTAATTCATAATTAAGTTAATTAACTCAGATGCAATCCTGGCCACTAGATCTGGCGCCAGTCAACGCATTCAAACCCAGATTCAATCCCTGCCTTCCATTCGTTTGACTTTTCATTTATTTTAATTTCATTTCATTTCTTTTCATTTTATTTGCATAATTAATTTAAAATAGTAAAAATTGTCTAAAAATTATGAAACTTTTTCTCAAGAGTTTTATTAATTTTTAAGACACAAAAATATTTTTATTTTCATTTTTTGCATTAAAAATGTATTTTTAAATATTTAAAAGATTATTTTTAATTGATTAATGGAAATTAATTTATTAAAAATACTTTTAGGTATTTAAAAATCACCAAAAAAATTCATGAAATGTTCTAAAACATTTAGAAACATTGTCCAACCTTCAAACCAAATTTCTTTTTTGATCTTGATGCATTTTGAGAATTTTTCATTGAATTAAAATCATTTTTATGCATTAATTTGATCCAAAGTTCAAAAAATCATTTCTGCCTATCCATGAAGAGTTGGACATTGATTCTTTTTGCATTGCATTGTGTTTAGCATGTAGTTTTTGAGATTAAATTGCCATGATTTGATCTTGCATTTTCATATTGTTTGACATTTCTTTTGTTTAGGAACCCTAAAAACCCTAGAAACTTGTAAAAACCATAACTTAAGATTGGTTAAGAGTTGAGACCTCTCCTTTGGGCAGTGGTTTAGTATGGGATTAGGGGGCCCTTTGTGTGGCATTTTCCATTTTTTATCTTAGGGTTTGCTTCTGACTTTGACTTTTGTTTGATGTTTGGTTCATAAACCCTAATTTGGGCTTCCATATGCATCCATCTTGCATTCTCTTGCATAACATGACTTGCCATGACATTCCATGCTTCCATGTGATTCATTTGACATCATAAGACATATAGAAAGCATGTTTGATCATTGCATCATGTATTTGCCATGTTGTATGCCATGTGTACTGCATAACTTTTCATGAATGTTCATGTTTCTTAACTTGTTTCATTTACATCCATGAACTTGTATGATCATCCTCATGTGTTGTTTCATGTTTGTAGCATCTCATAGCATCATTAGCATCATGTATGTGCTTCTGGTTTTGTTTCTCATCATGTCATTGCATTCCATTTTGACATTGCATTGCATTGCATTCCTTTCACTAACTTTTCAGGTGGTAGTTAACTCTGAGAAGTGAATTTGCCTTCACTTCTCATAACTTTTCTTTTCATCTCTCTTGCATCCATTGCTGCATTTTTATATGTGTTTGAGTTTGAGCTTGCTCATTCCTCTTCTTCTTATTTTCTTCCTTCAAGTGACTTGACTTCTTGAATGAAGCAAGTCATTTTGCTTCTCTTGATCCTTTCATCTGCTTCCTGGTGGTGCCTCTGAAGATCTTTCTTGAAAACCTCACAAACCTTAGGGACAACCAAGCATGATAATGATTAGGGTTTTGATTAGTCTCCCCTCTTAGTTTTACCTTTGTGTCTCTTTTGAGTCTTCTCTTCTCATCTCATAATCAGGGACTAAACCCTAAAGGCTTTAAGGCTTTGTGATTAAGCTTATGCCTGCATCCTTCTCTTAGGATGGAGTGTATAAATTTAATCCTAAGTGTTAAACCCTTAATGTGTTTAAATCTCTTAATCAATTCACTTAATAATCATCAAGACATCACACTTGTAACTTGGGCCTTGCATTAGGGTTCTATTTCTTCCTTAATTGGTTAAGAAGGACTAACCCTAGTGTTAATGGACAAGTCCCCCTCAAGTTGTCTTACAAACCCTAAAAATCACTTCATCATCTCACCATTATATAAAATCCACTCAATCAAAGGCTTGTTTTGTCATGAGTTTAAACCCTAATCATGGATTAAGTTGAGGAGCTTTCCTCAGCTTAAACTTTCTCATCTATTATCCTTCTATTAGGATGGTGTAATGAGTCTGTTTAATCCCTGATTATGGCTTAATCTCATTACTCAACACTAAACAAAACACCAAAAACATCTAAATAATCACAAGTAGGTTAATGATCTTAATCCTACACCATGGTGATTAAGTGTGAGAAGCTGACTTCACACTTAAGGTATTCTCATTACCCCTAACCAGAGGGAAGATGTGATGAGTTTACTAAATCCATTGGTTCAGACTTAAGCTCATTAACTTATGACAAACTTTCAAAAGCAATAAAAGACTAAAAACACAAAAACAAACAATAATCGTCTCCTTCGGGATTCTTTTCTCATCTCATTCACTCATAAACGAGAACTTGCTTCTTCCGTCTAATGCAAGACAGTTTGCACCTGAGCCAGACAGGTCATACACTTGAGCATAGACAAGTAAGCAGTTCACAAGTCAATTCATCTTTCAGTCTCTTTGGGTCGAACTACGGTGTTCTGACTTCCTCATTGCACGAGAGGATACGTAGGCATAACTTAACAGTTATCGAACAAAAGTCTCTGTATATTCCCCCTCCTTCCAGCATTATTCTTTAAGCCTCATGATCTTGAGCATCTTATTCTTGTTCTTTCACTGACACTGTATATATCACACTTTACACTCCCTTTACACTGACACCTGTACATTCTTTTCCAGTTACTTTATACATAAATTGCACTGACACTACCCCTTTAAAACACAAATCTTTTAAGCGTGGATCCCGTCGAGTACGACGGACAATCTGGGTGCTAATACCTTCCCAGGTTGTAACCAACCCCCTTTCTCAGTCTCTCTGGTTCGCAACCGTCTTATCCATCTTTTTCTAGGTCTATGCAGCATTGCCTTTCCTCCGGGATAAAAATGCCTAGCTGGCGACTCTATTCATTCTCCAGTGAGTTCACGGCTGTGTGTTCCCATTGCTCTTTTCGCCGACAGTTCGCGCTTGTACCGGGATGCAAGTCTTCGGGAGCGACAGCTTGGCGACTCTGCTGGGGAACCTTATACTGCAACCAGGGCTTCTGGTTCTTTTTGTGGGTTCCCCCTAGCGCTTGATTGATTTGTGTTTACTGGGGTGCTTTGTGTTTATTTGTGTTTGTATATGTTTTATTTTTGCTTTATGTACAGTTACTTTACTACTTTCTTTACTGCTTTACATATATCATACTGTTATGCTGCTGGCAGGATCTGTTGTTTGCTTTGGTGGGTGGGTGTTCCATTGAGAGTTAAGGTCCTATACCTGGGACCTGAGTGACACCTAGGCTAGAGTGAATCATATTCTTTCCCATTCCATCTCGGTCTGGTGCGGGAATATGAAACACGGTTCAGATATGGGTTTCTTCTTGAGAACTCTGTGTTGCAGATTTCCTGCAATGCTAGGGCTATCTGGGAAGCCTGCTAAGTCTGGATGACCTTTTAGTATTGACCTTCAGAAACTGAGGTGAATTAGAGGAGGAATTGTTATGGTTATTGTAAACACTGTACCTCCGGGTTAGAAGTGTTTACACTTCTCATAACTGATCCAAGTCTGAGGATCCTTGTTCTAGAACACCACATGTGAGGGGGTTGGACTGTTTACAGGTTTGCAGGTACCTTGGCCTCAGAATACCCTATTGGTTTGTTTGTTTAAGAGTACTCCATTTTGGGACAATTCTTGTGATTCCAAAACCCTGGACATGTGGCTCTTTATTTGAGCCTCCCACCCTGGTTACTGGATTTATAGACCTCCACCTGGTTTTTCTTGATTATATCTTGGACCTATATCAAGACATTTGACCAGATCCAGCTCAGTCACAAACCCTTGCATATCATTTGCATACATAATCATTGCATCATATTGACATTTGCTTATTTGTGTTTCAGGGTATCCATCTTCATTTGGTTTTGGTTTTGACCCCATCTTCAGCATTGACCCATCTTCATCAGCATCTGCTTCAGCTATCATCTACTCCAGCCAATCAGTGGCCCATTCTTCAGTATTATCATCAGCACCTGTCTCTACTCATCTTCAGCATCATGGCTCCTAAAAAGAGCAACATCACCTATCACTTCTTCCAGCCAGAACTATCTGACATCAGGAGGATTCAGACCCTGATCACTCCAGATCACATACCCTTGTTCAGGGAACACTATGGAGATATACTTGATATGGTTATGGATCTGGACCCTTCACAGAGGAGCCTCATCCACACTTGCATTCAGTTTTATGATCCCCCACTGAGGTGTTTCACCTTCCAAGACTTTCAGATGGGCCCTCTATTAGAAGAATACTCATCATTAGTTGGTATGCCTATCAGGGGTGGAATCCCTTTCAACCCTGAGATGGCCTTTCCTGGTAATGGAGAAGTAGCAAAGGCCTTGCATTTGGAACCTGTTCTGGTTGAGCAGCATATGACTTCTAAAGCTGGAATCCCTGGCTTCCATCTGGATTTCCTGATCTCTCAAGCTACCCTGAAAGCTTCTTTAGGAGAGTGGAAAGCTGTCTGTGCCTTGCTGGCTTTGAGCATATATGGAATTGTATTGTTTGCAGATGAGCCTCGATTCATTAGCAAGAATGCAATCCATCTATTCATCTTGAAGAACCCAGTGCCCACCTTGTTGGGAGATCTCTACTATTCAGTGCATCAGAGGAATGAAAAGCAGAGGGGAAGATTAGTGAGGTGTTGTGCTCCATTGTTCCATGCTTGGCTTCTCAGGCATCTACCCAGGACAGATGCATTTCTAAATCCTCATCAGCAGAGCAACTGGGCTAAAAGACTCACTGCTCTAACTTCAGCAGATATCAGATGGTGTACTCAAAGCACCAAAGGCAGGGATATCATCACCAGCTGTGGGCATTTTCCCAATGTGCCCCTAATAGGAGTTAAGGGTAGCATTAATTACAATCCCCTGCTGTTTAGAAGGCAACTGGGCTATGCACTGGTCCACACTCCTAAGGCACAGGACTTGGTTGAGACTCTCTATTGTGAGAACAAGATTAATTTGGCTATTGTTAGGCAGGCTGCCTGGGCCTGGGATAATGTTCAAACCAAGGGAGTAACCATTCTAGGGAGGTGCAGCAATGTGGCATCAGCACAATACTATGAGTGGTCTCGTGCCAGGGCTCAATTCTCTGGAATGCCCTTTACCATAGAAGATATGCCTGAGTCATCCTCAACACCACCCCCTGCCACTGTCAGTTTGGAGGAGTTTGAGGGCTTGAAGGAAAGAAATTAGAAGTTAACCCAGGCTTTGCAGAAGACCCTCCGGGAGAGGAGTGATGGTATGAGGGAGATTGAGAGGTTAGAGAAGTTGAGAGTGGAGCATCTGGTTAAGATTGAGAAGTCTGGGGATTATATCAAAAAGTCTAAAGCTGGAGAACAAATTCTGAAGAACGCTTGCAAGGAAGCCCAGTTCCAGAGAGCAAGGACAGACTTGTACCTGAAGGAGAGTCAGGCCCGGTGGGTCAGGATCACCGAGGCTCGTACCCTGGAGGACAAGAGAGTCCAAGACAATATAGAGCAACTGGAAGCTAGTGCAAAAGAGCAGCAAGAAGCCCTGGCAGCAGCCCAGAGGGAGATATCAGAGCTGAAGATCAAAGCAGGGGTAAAGAGGTCAAAAGACCAAACTCAGCACAAGAAGCTAACAGCAGCTGTTACCACCCGGAATCTCCTCATCAGGAATCTCACGGAGCGTCCAGCTGATCCTGTGACCGAAGCACTTCTCAGGGAAGTTCGTGAGGATGAGTTTGGTCTTGGTGTTTGACCATTTGTTTGTTGTTGCTTTCATTCCATGTACTTTTGTTTTCTTGTAATATGTTTTGACCCCTCAGAGGGCTTGTATTTGTAAGCGAACTATGTACCATTCTACTTTTGTAATATATGTGTTAGTTTGTTCCATCTGAGTTTACTTCGAAAGCAACATCAACAGCATCTTCAAGGGTCTGGAAGGGTCAAAACTGAATGCCAAGCCGGATACCTTGAAAACAAATAAGCATAACTACATTGCATGCTAACCCTTTTGTTTGTTTTGTAGATTCTTGTTTTATTGCCACTAACTCTGTTGTGATACTCAGGAACTATTGCTCGGCGCCGGGTATTTCCCCTCAACCGTCCGCACCGTTATCCGACCCGTAGCAACCTTCCGGGCATTCAAATGGATCAGATGCAGCAGGACCTTACTGAGGTCAGAAATCAAATGGCAAGCGAAAGATTGGAAATGAGAACGCAGATGACGCAGTTCATGGAAGTGATGAACAACATGGCTCAGAGCCAGGAAAGACTGAGGGCCATGGTGGAAAGGCAAAATCAAGAGGATCCACATATAGGGACTGCCGGCACCAGCAACAATGAAAGGGTCCAACCTCATGTTAACCCCCCTGTATTTGGACCACACCTCCATCCAGAGGTCAATATTCCTGCAAATGTCCAAGGGACTGCCGCTGCAGCCAGGGTACTTCAAGAAGACCCCCAAGAGGACCAGTTCACAGTAATGGGTGTTGGGGAAGAAGCTTATGATAGAAGGCTGGATGAGATAGCTGAGAAATTGAGGTCCTTAGAGTCTCAAAACTCTCTGGGTTTCGATGTCATGGACATGGGCTTGGTAGACGGGGTCAGGATTCCCCATAAGTTCAAGCCTCCTTGTTTTGAAAAATACAACGGGACTTCATGCCCCCGGACTCATTTACAATCATTTCTGGGAAGGCTGAAGGCCTATACTATGGATGAGAAGCTCTGGATGTTCTATTTCGAGGATAGCTTGACTGGAGCGTCAAGGGAATGGTACTCTCACTTGACAAGGGCAACTATTAGATGCTGGAAGGACCTGGCAGAGGCCTTTATCAGACAGTATCAGTACAACTTAGATATGGCGCCCAACAGGACCCTCCTAATGGGAATGTCACAGTCTTCAAGGGAAAGTTTCCGAGAATATGCCCAGAGATGGAGGCAATTGGCTGCCGCTGTTCAGCCACCTATGTCTGAAAGGGAGATGGCAGATATGTTTATGAACACCCTTCAGGGGACTTATATTGACAGGCTGGCTGCTTTCTCTTCCACTAGCTTTGCAGATGTTGTCATAGCTGGGGAGAGAATTGAGAGCCTGTTAAAAATGGGTAAGATATCTGACAATGGTGCAAGCTCGTCCAGTAGTACAAGAAAGCCTTTTGCAGGCCCGAAAAGAACTGGCGAGACCAATGCCATCCACACCGACAGGGGCAGGCCCCAATATGTTCACAGATCAGTGGCAGCAGTCACCATTCCCGCTCCAGCTCATCCTCAACCAGTTTATCAACCTCCGCAACAAAACTTTCAGCAACAACCCCAGTACCATCAACAGAATCAGTATCCTCCGAGAAATTACAACAACAGCAACACCAACAACAACAACCAGCAAAGGCCATTTCAGCAGAGGCCATCTCAAGCTAATAGGGTGATCAATCTGATCCCTATGCCATATGCTACCCTGCTGCCACAACTCCTGAAACTCAACCTAGTTGAGCTAAGGACGCTGGCACCTCCAGATCCCAACAGTCTACCCAGGAACTATGACTCCAACGCCAGATGTGCCTTCCATTCAAACGCACCTGGCCACAGTACAGAAAAGTGCAGAGCTCTGCACATGAAGGTACAAGACCTGGTAGACTCAAAAGCTCTGAATTTCGCACCACCACCCAATGTCAACAAGAACCCCATGCCAAACCACGGTGGTCCCAGAATTAACGCTATTGAAGAAGACAAGCCGTCTTATTTAATAACCAATGTGGGTCAGATCCGGACACCGTTGGTAGAAATCAAGGCTCAACTCCTCGAATGTCAAATGTTCCCAGGGTGTGAGTTAGGGTGTGCCTACTGCAATATTTCAGTAAATGGGTGCGATAATTTGAGGAATGGCATAGATGGTCTCATTCAGAGTGGCCAGCTTCAAATCACCACATCATTTCCAAAGGCTGTCTGACACTCATTATTCCACTCCATTACCTGATCTTTCTTCAATAACTTAAAGATTGGCTCACAGGTAGCAGTTAATTGGGAAATAAATCTTGCAATGTAATTCAATCGTCCCAAGAAACCTCTAACTTCCTTCTCAGTACGGGGAGCTGGCATCTCTTGTATAGCTTTCACTTTTGCAGGATCCACTTCAATACCTTTTCCACTGACAATGAAACCCAAGAGCTTACCAGATCTAACTCCAAAAGTACACTTGTTTGGGTTCAATCTCAACTTGTATTTCTTCAACCTCTCAAACAACTTATGCAGGTGATCAAGGTGTTGCTCTTCATTCTGGGACCTGGCTATCATATCATCCACATATACCTCTATCTCATGATGAATCATATCATGAAACAAAGCCACCATAGCACGCTGATATGTTGCCCCGACATTCTTCAAACCAAATGGCATCACTTTATAACAAAAAGTGCCCCACTGTGTGACAAATGTAGTCTTCTCCATATCTTCAGGCGCCATCTTGATTTGATTGTAACCAGAGAAACCATCCATGAAAGAGAATACTTCATGTTGTGCAGTGTTGTCTACCAGAACATCAATATGAGGAATTGGAAAGTCATCTTTGGGGTTGGCCTTGTTCAAATCCCTGTAGTCTACACACATACGTACCTTACCATCGTTCTTAGGTACCGGCACCACATTTGCAACCCATTGAGGATAAGAAGTCACAGCTAAGAACCCTGCATCAAACTGTTTCATAACCTCTGCCTTAATCTTCTCTGACATTTCAGGACGCATGCGACGAACCTTCTGCTTCTTTGGACGACAATCTTCTTTCACTGGTAAACGATGAACCACAATGTCTGTATCCAACCCTGGCATATCTTCATAGGACCAAGCAAAGATCTCCACATAATCATGTAACATCTGAATCAATCTGCTCTTGACACCATCCTCCAATTCAGCCCCTATCTTGACTTATTTCCTGTTTTCTTCAGTTCCCAGATTCACAACTTCGATTGGCTCTTCATGTGGTTGTATAGCTTTCTCTTCTTGTTGTAACAACCTAGCAAGCTCTACAGGTACTTCACAATCGTCCTCATTTCCATCTTCAGCTTGATAGATCGGATTCTCAAAATTATAATTGGCAATAATAGAACTGTTATCAATAGGATCTAGAGTGGATGAGGATCTGCATTTTAGTGATGTGGGTGTGTGTAAGAACATATAGCTGATAAAACAAAAATAAAAAAGAAAGACAAGGAGCACAATATTTACGAAAACGAAACGTCCACTGATTTTTATTGAATGAAGTATGCAAATGAAATGACATCCCGAAACAAGCATATCATTGTGCCCTGGGTAAGGCACAAGGCTTAAGAGTTTAATTGTTCAAAAATTACAAACTTAAAAGTAACAACACAGTAATAGTATTTACTCCTGACTAAAGGAGATAGGAATAACATCTTCAGCTTTCCAGTTATTGATCCCAGCACCCACAGTAGGAAAAATCCAAGCATCCAGGTTGTAGTCTTCATCATAGTCACCCACAGCATTGATCTGATCTTTCATAATCCCCTGATTGGTGATACGAACGGCACGCGTACGACGAACAGCCTTCTGGGACTCTGCAGTGAAACCCAAACCAAATTTGTCAGATTTGTAAGGAATGTCAGGAAGCTGACCCCAAATAGTACAACCACCTTCATCCACCACAGCTCTAGCATCCTTGAGGGAGGCCATTGTAGGAGGCACTCTGGTGACCACAGGAACTTTCTTGACAACAGGAGGAGCTTCATAATTATTAACAACCCAAGGAACTACTTCAAACGTCTGACATGGAGTTTCAACATATTCACCTTCCACTTCAAGATATTTAAAGGTGTTCACATGGCTAACTATATATCCTTCCTCTCCGTAAACAGTGACAACTTTTCCTTCTACTGGATATCTCAGCTTCTGATGTAAGGTGGAGGTTACAGCACCTGCCCCATGGATCCAGGGACGCCCAAGCAAACAAGAATACGAAGGACGAATATCCATTACATAAAAAGTAGCATTGAAGACTTGAGAACCTACTTTTATTGGGAGATCTATTTCTCCATGCACCACTCTTATCGAGCCATCAAAAGCCTTTACCACTATATTACTGGGTTTCAACACAGCATCTTCAGGACTAAGCTTATTCAGAACTTCTTTGGGCAACACATTCAGCGAGGAACCATTGTCTATTAACACATGTGACAAGGTAGTGCCCCTACATTCAATAGAGATATGTAGAGCCCTATTATGACCCCTTTTAGCAGGAGTTAAATCAGCATCGGAGAAACCTAACCCATTATCATAGGTCAAGTGGGCAACACAATTTTCAAACTGATCTACAGAAATTTCATTTGGTACGTGAGCAGTCTTCAAAAATTTAATCAAGGCCTTAGCATGAGCCTCAGAACACCATAATAAAGACAACATGGAAATCTTGGAGGGAGTATGCCCCAATTGATCAACAATGTCATAATCACTCTTGTGAATGATCTTCAATACTTCTTCCATCTGCTTAGAAAGATCATCAGCAGCTGGTACATCAGTTTGTATAGGTTCAATAACAGGACCTTTGCCCCTAGCATCAGTAGTGGAGGTAGTAGTTGGAGTAACTGTAGCCGGATTAGAGAAAATTCTTCCACTTCGTGTGATCTTACTGGATCCAGCAATATTGTCAACATCAAGATTTTCATCAACAACAGGTGGCTCAGCTAAGGATTCTTGCTTAACACCATGAATATAAACATCAGAGCCATAATTCCAAGGCACCGCCTTATCAGAAGTATATGGAATAGGACCAGGAGTGGTAATGATCATAGGAGCCACTCTAGCTTCAACAACAATCTTCATAGGGCCTTCAGCAGTAATCTTAATTGGACCCTTATGAGTGATTTTGACAGGGCCCTTGGAAGTAATCCTTACCGGCACTTTATCAACCATATCTACCTCTTCAATCTTCGCACCTTTAGTTATGTGTTCAACCCACAGAAGGTGTCCTCTCAAACAATATTGTGTAATTGTCCATGAGGCGTTGAATTCCGTCCTTCAACTTCCAGCAACTATCCAGTTTATAAGCACACTAGAAACAATCTTCATTACAACCCGGAAAGAACCCAGCTTGTACCAACTTCTTTTTAATAACAGATAATGGTGTAGTCACATCTGCAACTGAGGAAATATGTGAATCTTCATCAATGGCATTGACAGTCTTCTCATGATTTGGCATGGGAGCAGTAATCACATTTGGAGTACCCGGAGGGTCAAACTCAATTTCTCCAGCATCAATCATATCCTGAATCTTATTCTTCAATATCCAGCAATTATTGGTATCATGTCCCGGGCAATTAGAATGATATGCACATCGTGCATTAGGATTGTACCTAGGAGAGGTAACATTGGGGTTCTGAGGAGGGTCCTTCAAAGTGATGAGTTCACCTTTCAACAAGTGTTGCAAGGCTTGGGCCAGTGACATGTTGAACTTGGTGAACTGTCTTCTAGGCCTCTGCTGATTGCTCTGTGGTTGTTCTGGTGTTGCAGGAGTAGGATTGGAGATATGAACTACACTCACAGATTGGTGCCTCCTATTACGATCAGATTGACCATAAACAGCATTCGACTCTTTCTTTCCACTAGGGGGCTTCTTTGTAGTGCTGGATGAAGAAGCACCCACTTGGATCTTGCCACTCCTTATACCACTTTCTACGCGCTCTCCTGTCATTATCAACTCAGTGAAGCCAGATGATGAGCTTCCAATGAGATGACTGTAAAAAGGACCATTCAACGTACACATGAACATATCAACTAACTCCCTGTCAGTTAGAGGGGGTTGTACTCTACCAGCCAAATCTCTCCACTTCTGGGCATACTCCTTGAAGTTCTCTTTAGCACCCATAGACATGCTCTGTAGTTGCATGCGAGTAGGGGCTAGATCAGCATTGTATTGATACTGCTTATAAAAGGCTTCAGCAAGATCATTCCAATCACGGATGTTGACACTCTCCAACTGATAGTACCATTCCAATTGAGCTCTAGATAAGCTCTCTTGGAAGAAATGGATCCACAACTTCTTATCAGCAGTATGGGGTTGGATTCTCCGGACATAAGACCTCAGATGCAGCTTGGGACAAGAGACACCATCATACACTACAAAAGCAGGAACCTTGAAACCAATGGGTATAACCACCCCAGATATCAAACTCAGGTCTTCAAAATCCAGCCCAGAAGACTTTTGCAATTCCATAGCGTCCATTCTATCCACCAGCATCTTGAACTTATCTTCATTAGGATCATGATAGTAGTTAGCTTCAGAATCAGAATCCCCCATTGTATTATGGAGGCTGCCTCCCTCTTTCTCAGACTCCTCAAACTCATAATCTTCAACTTGTTCCTTGGTCTTGACAGGACCTCTGAACCTTCTTCCCATGTTAATAAGGCCTCCTGACCTTCTAGTCTTCTTGGTCTTCTTGGCCAGCAGTGTCTTCAATTCATCCTGCCCCTTGGACAAGTTCAGGATCAGCTCTTGGAACAGTGCGTTCTGTGCCTGAAGATCTTTGACTGTTTGTTCAAGAGCCATTGCTGAAATAAACAACGAGAAGATAAGTAACCTGTGCACAAGAAACCTGTGATGCAATGATATGGTGTATAAATGTGTATGCAATGTTTTCAAGGACCGCAGGATTTAGATTTGCTTAAACAATCAAGAAAGTAAACTTTTATTAGTAATAAATTTGTTTGCCCCTTGGGCTTACAATAAAAATGAAATGAAATAAATACAAAAGATGGGGTTTTAAGTCTCCCATGGACGTTTCCTCTTTATGTTGAGGTATGAGTTGAGATTCCGCTCCTCGTGAAGTTGCTTTGTTAGCTCCAGGATTCTTTCTTGACTTGCTTTGTAATGAGCCTCGAAAGTATCCCTTTGCTCCTTCAACTGGATCCAGGACCTCTGTAAATCTTCCATGTCAGTGGGCATGTCTGGGTGAAGGATGGTATAAGAAGTATCTCCTTCAGCAACAGGCTCCATAGTAACTGGCAGGATGGCAGGATATGGCATCATGAGAGTCTGAGCACGAGATCGCACCCATCTGAGGTAAGCTTCCATAGGAATAGTGTACTTAGGCTCCAGAGTCTTGCTGTCAACCTTGTTCACTTTCCCCCATGCTCGTATAAACCTTTGACGATAACCTTGCAGATCGTTGTCGTAGTCAAACACAATGCCCTGAATCAACATGTCATGTGGACCATCACTCCGAGCGTAACCAAATTGTCGTAAAGCTAAGGAAGGGTTGTAAGTAATACCTCCTCTTATGCCTAGAAGTGGCACATTAGGAAACTCCCCACAATGGTCAATGATAGTGACATTTTCCATAGATCTGGAGCACCAATGGATATCTGAATGAGAGAGTGACATAATCCTCTTGGACCATCTGAACCCTTGTTCATTCTTCATTAGTGAGCGAGGAAGGTGAGAAATAAACCACCTAGATAGCAAAGGTATGCAGCACATCAGAGTTCCTCGTGCCTTTGTAGTACGAGTATGAAGAGAATGCAGAATGTCTCCAAGCAATGTAGGCACTGGATTGTGACTCAGAAATATGTTGATGGCATGAATGTCTATGAACTGATCTGGATTGGGGAACAATACTAAGCCATAAATCAAGAGGGCTAAGATCTCCTCAAAAGCATCATAGCTCATAGCCTTCAAGAACACTGAGCTTTCTCAATCAATACTTTAGCAAGAATTCCCTTAACTTCGCTTCTCGTTTCTAGAACAATGTCTGACTTCTTCAGATGTAGAGCTGCAGAAATAACCTCAGGTTTAGGCTCTTTTTCCAAGCCCGTGAAGGGTTTTTGATCAAGAATAGGTATACCCAGAAGCTTGGAAAACTCTTCCATTGTAGGAACCAGCTGATAGTCGGGGAATGTGAAGTAATGGTGCTTAGGATACAAAGAAATGAAACAGAACACTCATCATGTCTTCATTGAACCCTGAAGTGACTAGATCCAGTAGGTGACCATGTCTCTTGATGAACTGAGAATTTTCAGAAACTTGAGAGACCAATTCCTTAAGCTTAGGAGGTATTCCTACAAAGTTGATCCGGATAGTATTCCTACGAGTAGAAGCCATGACCTGCAACAAAGAACAAAGATAAATCCTTTGGTCCTTGAAATGGTTAGTGAAAATGCTATGTTTATGATGCATGATGTCATGATGTTATGCTCAATCACAAACATGTGGCACACACAAACAAGTCACACAATAGCCCTAGGTTTGAAGGCTTGCATGAGGTTTAAAGGTAAGTACCCTCCCCTGAAGTTTAGTTGGTTCATCCTGTCCTATAAAGTAACCAGGTTCTAAGGGATCTCAATATCATTGATCCTTCACAAGGGTGGTTGTTCAGTAGGCAACTTACTTGCCAACCAAAACCCTCCAAGTTTAGAATCTCAATGAGTGTAGCATCGAGTATCAACCAACTTCAGTATTCACCAAAGCCGGTTATCTCACTACTTTCTAAAGGCCAAGATGGGATAACTAGGGTTCTAAAAGTTAGTTAGTTCATTGACAACATATGGCAGCCTCATATTATCCTCAACTTGACTTAAGGAACATAAGCACCAACCAAGAAGTCACACTAACTATGGCCACCAGATCAACCATATCGGTATACGCCGTACAGTTTCCTTGGTCTATTGCCATTTACCTAAGGTACACTAGATCCGGGTTAGGATCTTTCACACATAAGAGCACCCAACAGATAAGTAAAGCAAACAAGGCAAACAATTTTAAAGTGATCTAACTCCTAAGGGTACCCCTCTTTTATTAAATCCGCAGCAGAGTCGTCAGTTCTGTAACACGGTGGGAGAACTGACTTTAGTTATGTTGCGGATAGCAAGAGTCGCCACCGACTTTTATTTTATCCAAAGGAAAGGCATAAAAGAACAGGAAAGACCTTTAAAAGATTTTTGGGTTCGGGGGGTAAGTTATGTAAAGGGAAGGTGTTAGCACCCTTTACATCCATGGTTATCCATGTGCTCTTAGTTACTTAGCTCACTTTAAATTGTTTTGAAAAGTGTAGTGTGTGATTAGAAATTTTCTTAAGTACTTTATAATGATCCATGTACGGGTATATATAAAGCCTTTGTTTTGAAAATTGTTTGAAATGTGAAGTGTTTTTGAAATGTTTTGAAAAGGTGAGCAAGTACATAAGAGAAACCTACCCTAAGTTAAATCTTTTCTGTTCTTAAATATCCTTTAAATGGTAAGACTATCCCTATTATTAAGGAATAGGTAGTCATTACCTGGGATGTATGAGGGACAAGTGAAGGGACAACTGTTATTAGGGCAACTGTAAGGTGTATTTAGCAATTCGAAGGGACTTATCATCTTTATTCGAAAGGGACAAGATCATTTACGAAGGCAACCGTGAAGGGACTTGATCTTTTTATCTTTTAAGGGACTAGATGATATGAGAGAAGGGACTTTGCTTTACACCTTACTTGACCTTTTTTTCTTTAGGCAACATGAGTGGTATCCTTAAGAATATGAGATGGTGATCCAAGATCGACTTACGTGTGTGCGTGTATAAGTTCAAGTATTTATCTTAAGATTAATGATCTAAATTCAATTTTAAATACAAACATGTTTACACTCCTTATTTTACTAACCATGGCAATTAAAAATAAATAATAAAAATAATTCTACAACTATTACATAAATTGCACAATTACATAATAATAATAAAATAAATTAAATAAATAATCACATAATAAATAAATAAATAAAGAGGTTAGTAATAATAAACAAAATAAATATAAGAAGAAGAAATTAGCATAATAATATAATAATACATTAAAAGTTCAATTTTAAATAAATAATTATTTTTTTAAGAATTTTAAGAAAAGAAATAAATAATAAATATTATATACTAATAAATATGACTAATAGTCTAATTATTTAATTTTATATACATGTTATAAAAAATATTTGTTAATTATAATTAAGTAAGCATATAGCAAAAAATTAGAAATTAAACTCATAAAATAAAGTTAGGGTTAATTACTTAATCTAATCCTAATTACATTATTTATATAAAAAACTACATATAATAATAATATAAACAAATTATAAATAAATATATACAATTAAAATTTTCAAACAAACGTAATTAGGGTTTATGAAGTAAATTAGGGTTTATAAAAATAATTAGGTTTTTTTTTTTACATAGAAATTTTTAGGGTTTATAAATTAATCTAAATGTAATTACATTATTTATATAAAACATATAATATTAATAATATACAATAAAATAAATATTAAATAATTTTATTAATAAAGTTTAATTTTTTTTGAAAATATAAGTTTTGAATTATATACAAGAAAATAATATAACAATTTTATTTTAAACATTTATCATTTATTAAATTAATTAAAATATAAACAAAAATCAAATAAAATGAAAAAAATGAGAAAAAAGAACTTACCTGGGGCTGGGATTCGAACCCAGGCCCTATGCTTTGTATCTTTGAGACCAGCAAGCTTTCCACCAGGCCAACGCGCGTTTGGTGATAGTGAATGAGGACGAATCATTATATTTTAAACCTGAAAAATTAAATGGATAAAACACAAAAAATTGGTGAAGCTGGGATTTGATCCCTTGACCCTTGCCTCATACGCGCATGACTCTTACCACTGGGCTAGCCATTGTTAGCTGAAATAATATAGAAACATAATCATAAAATATTATTCTCAATTTTTAAATTCCAGCTTTGGCGCCATCGTCTTCAACCTCCAGACTTGCGTTTTTTCCTGCGAATTTAGTTGCAATATTACCTGCGATTTTAAATTTGCAGGAAAACCTATATTTTCCAAACATCATGTAACAAGTAATGTAAAACCAAATTAACCGCATCAATTTGTTATTCATGGCTTGGGCAATCTAAACATGTTCTTAAAAGGTCTTTAAGTGACCTAAATCACGAGGCCCCAATTTCGACCTTAAAACCCTAACAATGGCAAATGACTTATCCTGCATCAAAAATGAAATCAAAGATACCATAAACGATCTACATACGATTACAAGCAAGAATCAACAATCAAAATCATGTTAGGATGAATATATGAATGAAATCGAAAACTTCAAACTCAAGATAGAACATGGATTCGGTTTATGATATTTGGCATGCTTTGGGTGCAAATGAGGATTGGGAAAGCATTAGTGATGATCCTGGAATGTTTTGCAACCTTTAGAATGCCTTTAAATGCCCTGCAAAGATGAATCCGAATTTGAATTTTTCTACCAAATTTTGAAAGTTTGAATGTTCTTCTTAGAGGCTGCAAATCGTGTCCCTCACTTGTGTTATGTTCTATACTTATATGTGAATTGAATTAGGTCAAAAAAAAGCTAGCACTCTTTGGACTTTTTGGATCATTGAAGATTGAAAAAGATCATGTCTTAAAACTTGATTTTCATTTGATCCAACCTTGCTATTTTGGGACAATCATCATAATTTGTGTATCAATCTGATCCAAACAATGTTTATGACTTTCTAGAAGCAAAATCCCCTTTTAAATATTTGATTTCATATTTTATTTCAATTTAAATGGTATTTTAATGAATAAAATTCAAATAAATATGAAATAAAAAATAAAAATTCAGAAAATAAGTGGGTTGGGTCGTGCTTGGTGTTTTTATAAAGATGGGATGGCAATTTGGTGGGCTCATTTAGCAAAAATTTGATTTAAGGCCTTATTTGCTTCATAAACTTCCCCAAAATTTCCCAACTTTGCAAGGGCACAAATCCTTCAATTTTAATGCTATGAGGGTTTTCTTGGACATTTTGGAAAGCTTAAAGAGTCCTCTAACCAATCCCATTGGTTTCATGTCCATATCTTTTACCATTCTCAAGTTAAGCTCTTTTGAAGTTGTTGACTTTTTGTTGACTTTCAAAAGGACCTATAATGTCTTAGCTCATACCTTCCAAATGAAGCATTTTTGGGCTTGGCTTGTGAGACACAAAGTTGTAGAGAATTCAATTTCCTTCAAAATGAGCTTTGGATGGGAAAAAAATTGATGAAGCATGTGAAAGTTATGGCTGGTCAAAGTTCAGTTGACTTTTCCTGAGGAAACCCTAATTTAGAAACCCCTGATTCTTGATGATCTGAAATATCCTTGATGAATCATGATCAACCCTTGATCAAATGATGAATTTTACTTCATATACTTGATGTTGGCAAAAAAAATCATGAAGTTTGACTTTGGTTTGACCACAGTTGACCTCAGTTTGACTTTTTAACTACTTTAACTGATTTTAACCTATCTGATCATCTGACTGAGCAAACCTTTGGGAAAAGTCTTGAAACTTGTCATGGGGATTCTTGAACATATATAAGATGTTATGAAGCTCACTTGAAGTCTTGGAAGTCCATTTATCCTGATTAAAGTCAAAACCCTAGTTTAGGATGCATTGCTTAGGAGGGTGCATTGTCTGAGGGAAATGTCAAATCTTCTGACTAATTGTGAACTTTGTGAACCTTGTGAACCTCATGAGATGTCTTGTGAACCTTGTGAACCTTGTGAGCCTCTTAGTACACAATGACTTGTCTTGTGGAGGGCAAATTTTGGGGTGCAACAAGATGTTAGCAGTTGTTTGTCATGGTCAGATGTATTAGAAGCGTATGATCAAAGCCTTTAATAAGAAAGTCACACAACAAGTATATCGGGCTGGAGATTTGGTAATCAAGCGCATCATATTACCACAGGGTGATCCTAGGGGAAAATGGACTCCCACATATGAAGGGTCATTTGTAGTCAAAAGGTTATTTTCTGGAGGTGCCATGATGCTTACTACTATGGATGTTGAAGATTTCCCGCCGCTTGTGAATTCAGACATAGTCAAAAAATACTACGCATAAAAAGAGACCCGCTAGGTTGACTGGCCTAGGAAAAAATAAGGGCATCCCGGCGAACCAAAAGGGTTCGGGAAAAAATTAGGGATATATATATATATATATATATATATATATATATATATATATATATATATATATATATATATATATATATAAATTTGTACACCCGACAAGTCGAAAACCCGAAAGGGAGGCTTAGGCAAAAAAGGGTATCCCGGTGGATTGAAAACCTGAAAGGGAAATCCAGGCAAAAGTTAGGGATTAAAGCATATGACTATGTCTCGTTGGATCACCCATGTAACCTCAACTAGTTGTACTACCTATATCAAGTTCAAACAGGTGTAGATCAATCCAATCGTTTTTATTCCGACAATAAGGGATGAGATACTTGAAGATAATGGCAATAGCAGAGTTGAAACTCAATAGGATCATTTACAAATCTATTTTTCCTTATTTTTTGTACTTCTTTGAAAAATTTCTTCGACGAATTCCTCTTACTAGGATTTTTGTCTCCGTGTTCAAACTCGTCTGTTTATAGGCCACTTTCTAAATACATAAAATCCTATTTTCAATTTCAGGTTTACTTTTCCACTTTTACTTAAGCGAAAACGTCAGTTGATTATGTTTAAATGTATATATGATTTTGAATATGATTGATGTTTACCAGAAATGCATAAAATACAATAATAGTATTTACTAAGGACGATTGGAGGTAGGAATCCAACGGATCTTCGCCGGTTCATCCCCATAGAGTAATCTTGACGGATATTCTAACGAAACACTTCAAGTAGCCTCTTGTACTTCCAACTCTATGAAATCTTCAAGTAGATACTTGGTCGGATAAGTCTCCTAGGGGAATGTCCATATCTTTTATCCTCAGTCAGGGTATTCAGGAGTTTAATTCTTCAATAAGAAGTACGACGAACGAAAACGGGAGGTTCTAAGTACGATATTCTAAAACAAGACGGGAACAAAGTCTTTATATTCCTCAACGACGAATCGGGATTTATTTTCCCCAACTAGCAACTATTACATGGAGCTACTAATGGGCTTCAACTACATAATTCATTCATACATCATTTCATATCAAACGCATACAACATTCTCATTTATGATAAGAATATCGTCTTGCAAAGCGCTATATACATCATGACATTGCATAGAACTAACCTTGTTTTTCAGGTTAATTCTCCATCAGACAAACATCATCAACAACTTATTTTTGGGCTGCTATATCCCCCAAGGGTTACTTCAAACAATATCTTGGATTGCTCTATCCTCCAGGAATACATATAACAATATCTTGGACTGCTCTATCCTCTAAGAATACATATACCAAATATTGGGTTGCTACATCCCTCAAGATTACATCCATCAATGTCTTGGGCTGCTATATCCCTCAAGGCCATGAAAACCAATATCTTAGGCTGCTATATCTCCTAAGATTACATTTATATCCATCTTGGGCAGCTATATCCCCCCAAGGGTTATCTCAAACAATATCTCAGGCTGCTATGAACCCCCAGGATAACATCTTGGACTGCTCTATCCTCCATGATTACACATAACAACATCTTGGACTGCTCTATCCTCCAGGACCACACCAAACAACCTCTTGGTTGCTACATCCCCCGAGATTACATCAATTTACGTTTTGGACTGCTTTATCCTCCAAGAGGTATATCTGAAGAACATTTTTATTCTGAATGACATCTTTAAGCCCATTTAAGCAATACAACGAACCAACAACATAATTTTGCGCACCGGCGAGTGCAAATTTTTGGGCTTTAGTGTTCAATCCCCTTCAACCTTCAAGTCACGAACATGCCAATCTAACTTCTTAGGTTTCAGAAAATTGAACAAGGGAAGCTGTTGTACCCCAAATTTGCCCTCCCACATTTAAGACCATGTGTCTCAAGAGGTTTCTTAATAATTGCAAGATTCTCAATTGGTCAAAAGGATTGAAGATTTCACCAGACAAAGCCTCCTCTTGAACAATGGATCCTAGAACTAGGGTTTTGAGTTTCCCCAAGAAAAGTGGACTTCCAAGGCCTCAAGTGGACTTCATAGCATCCTATATACCTTAAAGAATCCTCATGTCAAGTTTCAAAGCTTTCCCAACAAGTTTGGTCAGTCAGATGCTCAGATACCTAAAAATCAGTTAACTTGGTCAAAAAGTCAATTGTGGTCAAATCAAAGTCACACTTCAAGATTTTTAGTCAACATCAAGATTATGAGGTGAAATTCATCATTTTATCAAGATTTGATCATGATTCATCAAAGAAACCTCAGATCATCAAGAATCAGAAATTGCTAAATTAGGGTTTTGTACAGGAAAAGTCAACTGAACTTTGACCAATCATAACTTTCACATACTTCATCAAAAATTTCCCATAAAAAGCTAATTTTAAATGAAATTCAATTCTCTACAACTTTGTGTCTCACAATCCAAGCCTACAAATGCTTCATTTGGAAGGTATGAGCTAAAACATTATATGTCCTTTTGAAAGTCAACAAAAAGTCAACTTTTTTCCAAAGCTCATAATTTGAAAATGGTAAATGATATGGACATGGGACCAAAAGGGTTAATTATATGACACTCTAAGATTTCTAAAAAGTCCTAGAACACCTCCATGGCATTAAAATTGAGGAAGTTATTCATTGTCAAAGTTGGGAAATTTTCAAGGAGTATATGAAGCAAAAAGGGTCTAAAATCAAGATTTTGTCAAATGGGCCCATAATATTGCAACCCAAACTTAAAGATGAAGTCATGCACGACCCAATGATCAATTATTCTGATTTTTATCATTTATTTTATATTATTTTGGATTTTAATTATTAAATTTCAATTTTAATAGAAATAAAATATGAAAATAAAATATTTGATCTCATGACTTATTTTGGGATCAAATATATGGTATTCAAAGTGATTGCAATCATCCAAATTCGTGAAAAATCATTATGGTATGAGAATATTTGATTTTTTGACAAAAATAGTAAGGATGTTTCTTCATGATCAAGTAACACCAAAATATACCCAAGGCCCAAATTTTATTTGACCTAATTACATTACTATATGTACACAACAACAAGACAAGGCTAGAATACGATTTTCAGAGGCATGATTTCATCTTCAGGGTTTCAAAAGTTCTTCAAAAAATTCAAATTTGGATTCCAAGCTTTGGGCTTCTTTCAAGAAATTTAAGGTTGCAAATGAATCTTTGAGGCTTCCATGACGTATCCCAATCATCAACAGCATCAAAATCATTCAAGAATGCATAAACCGATTCAATATTTTTTGTTTATTTTGTGAATTTCGATTTCTTACATAAACATGATAGAAATTGTATTTGACCTTGGATTCTTGTTTGTTTTGAAGTGTAGATTCTTTCTGGTTTGTTTGTTTGAAGTTTCATTGCAGGGATCGATTTATGCCATTGTTGGGGTTTCGGAAGTTCGAATTTGGGGGTCTTAGCTCAAGGCGATTTCACACGAAATTAATACCATATTTGGACTTAGGATACTTCTTTTAGTTGATTATGGTTTTTGGAATAAATTTATATTGCACAATATGATAATTTGTGTATGCAGGACATGTAGTGACGGACAAAATCCGTCACTACAAGCTTTAGCGATAGACGACTGTAGCTAGAAGCTAACTGGACAGTTCTGTGAAGATAATGAAGCCATCGCGCGTTTTCCAGAAATTTGAATTTGCTTTTATTTTATAATCAATTTGTTTGTATTATATGTCACAGGTGCGCTGGTGGTCCAGTGGTTTTGGTGCACGCGTATGACCCTTGGGGCCTGGGTTCGATCCCATGTTCCCTTTTTTTTATATTTCGTTTCTTTTTCTTATGTTTAAAATATAATATGTTTTGCCCAGTAGATTCACCAAAGGCGCATGCAGCCTGGTGGTAAAGTGCTTGTGCTTTGAGGTAAGGATGGTGGGTTCGATCCCAGACACCACCATTTTTTTAAAGTTATTTCTTTGTTTTTTATATTTTATTAACTAATTAAACAAACAATTAACTCTTAATTATAATTAATTTAAAATAACTAACCTCCATTAAAATTTTTTGTAAAAAAATAATTCCATAAATAATTTTTAATTACTTTTTAATAATATTTATTTTCTTAAAAATTTAATTTTAGTTTTTTTCTTAATTCATGATTAATTTAGTAATTAGGTTAAAATTAATTCTAATAAACCCTAAAAAAATTTAAAAACCTAATTTTTTTTCATGCTAACCCTAATTTTAAAACTTGATTTTTTAAACCTAATTTTCTAAAATACTTAAACCCTAATTTCTTTTTCAATTACTTTATTTATTTTTATTTAGAAAATTGTATAGATTTATTCTTATGTAATTTATTTTTTCCTTTAGATCATGTAATTGTTTCCCTTATGTAATAGCTTAGGTTTAAATTTTCGTATTTTATTTTTTGTAATCCCTCCAAAAAATGTATCCTTCTCCCCTAATGTAATAGCGTAGGATCTTTAATTTCCGCTTTTAATTTCTGCAAATATAATTGTGTGGTTAGTAACTACGGTGTGGAAATAAATAATTGAATAAAAGGACTTAGAAAATTAAATTTAAGATAAATATCTAAAAACAATCACTCACACATGTAAGTCGATCGTTCTACGATTGCCATCTGCACCTCCTATGGTTTCCCCTCTTGGTTGCCTTCTTTAATATGGTCAAGTCCCTCGAACGTGGGGGTGTCTGAAGCAAATATCCCTACAAAATAAATCATCAAGTCCCTTCAAAGTTCATAAGATCATAGTCCCTTCGATGTTTCCTACGGAATAAATGATTTTGTCCCTCGATGACCCTACGGAAAAGATGATGATAGTCCCTACGAATTTCTAAAGACACCCCTACAAGTTGCCTTCATTGACCATACGATGACCCTACGCCTGTCCCTTAACACATTCAAGGTAATGACAACATACTCCTTAATAGTAGGGAGAATCTTACCCTCGAAAGGAAATAAAAGAATATGAAAGACCAACTTAGGGTAGGTAGCACTTAATTACTTGCTCACTCTTTCAAAACTCTTATTCACACCCCACTTTCAAAATATTTTCAAACTTAAGACTTTGTATACATCCATACGAGGATCATTACAAAGAACTTCTGAAAATCTTTTCTAAACACACACTAAACTTTCTTTTTCAAACAAATAAGTGAGCTAAGTAACTAAGAGCCCATGGATAACCATGGATATAAAGGATGCTTATAACTTCCCTTTATATAACCTACCCCTCGAACTTAAAATTTTTAAAAGGTCTTTCCTGTTCTTTTATACCATTTCCTATTGGATAAAATAAAAGTCGGTGGCGATTCTTGCTATCCGCAACATAAATAAAAAGTCAGTTCTTCCACCGTGTTACAGTAGGCCAAAAGACTCTCCATGATGAATTCAAGTGGTGTATGCCTTCGGAAATGGTGACCATATTAAGTGGTCGAGCATTTCACTCTTACTATTTGATTTTTTGAAACCACAATGTTTACAAGGGCATATTACTACGTCATTTTCCTTTGCATCTTTAAATGCAAAATCAATAAATTCTTGTACCCCTTGTTGATACGTGATTGATGATTGTGGTTTCGTAATCCGTGACTTATCCATTTCTTCGTAAAAAAATATAGATATTATATTATATGTTCAAGAGTTCTAGTACTAATTAATATAAATCATGGTCAAATT
Organism: Lathyrus aphaca; assembly: GCA_963966055.1. NCBI lineage: Eukaryota > Viridiplantae > Streptophyta > Magnoliopsida > Fabales > Fabaceae > Lathyrus > Lathyrus aphaca. The sequence continues at coordinate 206,932,457 of OZ014525.1, forward strand.
TTAATCCAAAAAAACACAAATAGAAGGATCATACTGTTGCTGGATTCCAAAAGATTTTCTAATTCCCTTGCACTAATCTCTTCTGTTGCAGAACATGAAGATCTGAAGAAGAAAAAATCCATAAAAAATTTGGTTAATATATGATAATGGATGGCAATTAACAACCAACATAAAACTTAGAGGAATCTCTATGGCATGAAACAATACAGACTTGAGTTTGTGCCTATTTTGAATAAGTTTTTGGTGGTGTTATTTTACAAATGCTCCCAAAAAAAACAAAGTAGATAAGTATCCCAAGAAAATCATTAGTACTAAAATACAAGAGTTTCATGTCTTTGTCAAATATTCCTGAATACTAGTCAGAACCGTCACAAACTTGTTCAAAAATTAAAACCATTCACCTACTAAAACCAATCAAAATCACAAGTCTATAAATAAATGCTTAGAGTTATTTAATTTGCACATTAACTCTCACATCAATAATGAAGTCACTTCGTCTTGTATCAACTTTTGTGTCTTGTGTTGTGCTTGTGGTTTTGCTTGGAGGATTACCATTCTCCATAGAAGCACAACTTATTCCATCTTTTTACAGGAAAACATGTCCAAATGTTAGTTTATTGTGACTAAAGTTCTAACAAATGTTTCTAAAACTGATCCTCGTATGCTCGCCAGTCTCGCCAGGCTTCACTTTTTCATGACTGTTTTGTTCAAGTATGTATTTTTTTCATTTCTTTCATTACTAGAAATATTTTTAACAAGCTTTCTAAAGACTTATTTACTGTGTGTCGATGATTTTAACAGGGTTGTGACGCACCGGTTTAGATGAACAACACTGCTACAATCGTAAGCGAACAACAAGCATTTCCAAATAACAACTCTTTAAGAGGTTTAGATGTTGTAAATCAGATCAAAACATAGAAAAAGCTTGTCCTAACACTGTTTCTTGTGTTGGAGAGTTTCTTTAGGAAAAAGAGATGGTTTAACAGCAAATTGAACGCTTGCGAATCAAAATCTTCCAGCTCCTTTCAACACATTGGTTCAACTTAAAGCTGCATTTATTGCTCAAGGCCTTAATACTACTGATCTAGTTGCTCTCTCCGGTGCTCATACATTCGGAAGAGCTCATTGCTCGTTATTTGTTAGTCGATTATACAACTTCAGCAATACTGGAAAACCCAATCCATCTCTTAACACAACACACTAAACAAAATTGCGCATAATATGTCCCAACGGTGGACCTGGCACGAACCTTACCAATTTTGATCCAACGACTCCTGATAAATTCAACAAAAACTATTACTACATCTTAAGGACCAACACCAAGCAAGGTATCACATTGACTAACAAGAGTTCAAAATTTTACATTTATTACTACATTTATAGTTTTTCTGTTGTTATACTCGAATTGGTTACCGGAAGACGGCCGGTGGATCCTGAATTCGGGGAGAAAGATTTGGTAAAATGGGTTTGCACTACATTGGATCAGAAAGGCGTGGACCATGTAATTGACTCGAGGCTATATTCATGTTTCAAAGATGAAATTTGCAAGGTTTTCAACATTGGCCTAATGTGCACTAGTCCTCTTCCAATCAACCGGCTTTCAATAAGAAGAGTAGTGAAGATGTTGCAAGAGGTTGGAATAGAGAACCAAATGAAACCTACCAAGAAAGATGGAAAATTAACCCCTTATTACTATGATGATGCCTCGGATCATGGAAGTGTTGTCTGGATCAATCATGTCCTTGCAAGGATTGGATTATTTGATTCTGAATGGGAGTTTGAAGCTTTTATTATATAGAACTATATAAGCCAGCTTCCTTCCATGTTTTCCATGCATGATGCTCTTTTATTTACAAAGTGGGCTAAAGAAAAGGGTTAATTTTGTTTTTAAATTGGAGGCAAAATTAGAAGCTTGAGGAGTTTATATTTTACCCTATAGAGTAGTCCAAATCAAGGCAAAACCCTGCCAGAAATATAAGTTGGTGTTAGGTAGTGGTATTTTTACTTACTCATTTTTCAAGGAAATATATTTCCATACTGAAAAGAAACAATTTCTGTCAATTTCTGTTAGGTAAATTTGTTAAAAGATTTTTAACTACCTCTTGAGTGGGTTTGGTAGGTGGCTTCAAAATTGTGACATTTGTTTGGTTTTTCATATCTTTTTAGTTAAGGGGAAGGTGTTACTATTGGACCAAAGGAGAATTTAAGGGGAATCAAACTTAAATTCACATAACTAATAAACATTGCCCTTTCATAAATATCAATGGAAATATTGAAAGAAAATAAAACTAAATAGAAGTTTAGGTGTTACTATTAGACCAAAGGAGAATCTATGTACAATCAAACTTAAATTCACATAACTAATAACTTTTTCCCTTCCATAAACATCAATGGAAATATTGAGAACCTAGTTATAACTAAGTGTCTATTGTTGGGTTGATTCTTGCATAATATCAATACGACTCAAGGACAGTCATAACTCATAACCTATATCTGTTGTTTTTGTTTAGCTTGCTGATGTTATTTAAGCCACACCTCATCTTTGATAGATTTGAATTTGAATTTACACTGATGTTCAAAACTATAGTTTTTAAACGCATAATTTTCTACTTGTTCTAAACTATAATTTTTAAACGCATTTGAATGTCCAAAACTTAGAGAATTTTCATGTCAGTGTTTGAAGATACATATGTTGGGGACATGTATTGGAATTGAATCAATGGGTTATGATGTTGTTAAACAGACCTTGTCCTCCCTGGGCCCTATTATCTTTCAAGAACAGGTTTTGTCTTAGAACAGACTTCTACTTTTGTTTGTGGTAAATGGTGATGTAATATTATGTACATCTTTTTAGAAAATGACCAAGAGCAATGTTGTGGATTTGATTTTTTTGCAGCATAAATAACAGTAGAATTTTGACAGTTCTTGCTAATACAATTCAGTGGTTATTTACACTTTGGCATTTTGTCAAACCATCAACACAAATATCATTATATCAAACCAAAGACTTTGATATTGCAACCGACCCATAACAAATTTCCTCGTAACGCAAAATAGAAACTATTAACAAGAGACCCCGACACCGGTACCACAACACAACACTTTAAAAAAACATTTCAATAGAAATTATAGGATCACCAAGATAAACAATAGTAAGGACACACTATCAAATAGTAGCTAAATGAAATCACTATAGCTAAACATCTTCACATCCGACACTATCCAACCCATTTGACGAACCATTCTACAATACCAACATACCACCCCTGCGAGTGAAAAAACCAAACGCACTGCGAAAATTACAACTCAACATAATTAGGCCCTACACAAATCCACTCTATGATCTATCAAGAACTCTACACACTGAACACCTATAGTCCTTAAAGAAAAACAATTAATAGACATCTTTAACCATACACATGTATAGAAAATATAAGAACAATTAAAGCACGTTTTTATGAATTAAAGTTGGTTTTTGGCAACAACCTTATAGATAAATTAACATGAAATGAGGCAATGAAACCAAGTATTGGTTATAAATTACATTATGGCCCTGTTTTAATAAACAACTTAAGCACTTAAAGAGCTTATCACACTAGAGCTTATGTTAGATAAGTTATTTGTGTCTGGATGTGTACACTGAAAAGTGCTTACACGAACACAAGTGTTTGAATGTGTAATTACAAAAACACTTATAAAATGTAATAATTTTTTTACTATGTTACACACAAGTGTTTGAAGTGTGATTGACTAGTGAAATATCTCCTTTGCACTGATCAATTCACAACGACGAAAATCAGCATTACCATCAAAACAAAAAGTACTATGCAACTATAATAAAGTTCGAATCAACCACGACCAATAACCTCATAAAAACCCATTAGAACTTTAAACTAAGCATAAACATTATCTTAAAATTCTCACAACGTTCATTTTAAAATTCTCTATGTCTTGTGTGTTCAATAGCATTGTAGAGAAGTTTATGTGAGATATTGAAGATTTAACCTAATTTGATACCACCAACCAGGTCAAATCATGTTGATATTAAAATGAAGTTTATGATTTTCATACATTACAGATAGATACAACAACGTTTTGAAACTAAGAATATTTAGGGTTGACAACTACATGAATCAAGAGAAAAAATGAGAGTATGAAACAGGGTTTTGAAACACATACAAGCGATTAAGGGTTTTGAAACTGACCTGTTAGGAGTGGTTCTGACAGAGATACAACAGCTTGCAGATTGGCGTCATGCTTTCTGGTTATGAATAGAAGAAGTGAAGTTCTGAAAGGTGGAAAATAAGAACAAACATTTTGTTGTATTTGAGCGGTTCTTGAATTTCTAATGGAGGCAGTTCAGTTTCGTCGCAAGTTTCAATTGGGCCAAAAGTTTCCATTGTTTACGGCAGTTTAGATTACAACCGTCGTAATATTTATATAATTTTTAAAAAATTAAGGGCGGATACGTAAAACTGTCGCAAACGTAAAGGTTTGTTTTCTTAAACTAGCTAGAACAAAAGGTTTGTTTCCGCGTAGAATGAAGAAATTTTTATAATTTTAAATTATAATTCATATAAATTAACTTTTTTCTTTCTTCTTTTTATTTTTTATTACAGTTTTTTATGTTAATATAAAACCTAATATATATATATATATATATATATATATATATATATATATATATATATATATATATATATATATATATATATATATATATATATATATATATATATATATATATATAGTTTTTGTTTAAATAATTTAAATTATTAATTAATATTCAAATATTTTAATGATTTGTCATTAATTTTTTATCTAAATGAAATTTGGGAACTTATGAGGGATGCTTGTTTTTTCCCGGACTCAGTTGAGACCTCCCTGAGTAGTACATAATGCTAAACCGATTCCCTAATATGGTTATTATGCCATTTCTCAGAAATGGTGAATGTATTATTGTTATTCAACTTTCGAAGATTTCAAGAAGAAGAATATTTGTTATAAGTTCTTTGACACTAAGATAGAGATGATAAACCAGATGGTGTCTCTGATCACTCCACATCATGTTGAAGATTTCCGAAAGTCTTACGGGGGTATTCTTGATATGGTGGTAGACTTGGACAGTTCTGAGAAAAGCATTATTCATACACTGCTGCAGTATTACGACCCTCGTCTCAGATGCTTTACATTTCATGACTTTCAGTTAGGTCCCCTGTTGGAGGAGTATGCTTTGATCTTAGGGGTTCCTCTTCAGGATCAAGTTCCTTTCAATTCAGAGATGACTAGACCTACGTTTGCTGACATTGCTGAAGCTCTTTATTTGAGCCCATATGTTGTATCGTCAAATCTGAATACTACCAAAGGGGGAATGTCTGGTTTTTCTTTGGAATTCTTAGTTAAAAAGGCTGAAGAGTTTGCCGTAAAAGATCAGTGGAGTTCTGTTTGCGTTATCCTGGCTCTCTCTATCTACGGGATCATTCTGTTTGCAGACATCGACAGGTTTGTAGATATGAACGTCATTCATCACTTTGTGTTGAAGAATCCAGTGCCTACTGTAATACGGTGGGAGAATTGACTTTTAGTCATGTTGCGGATAGCAAGAGTTGCCACCGACTTTTATTTTATCCAAGTGGAAAGGACATAAAAGAACGGGAAAGATCTATTTTAAAAGACTTGGGTTCGGGGGGTAGGTTATATAAAGGGAAGGTGCTAGCACCCTTTATATCCATGGTTATCCATGGGCTCTTAGTTACTTAGCTCACTTAAATTGTCTTTGATGATTAGAAATTTTTCTAAGTACTTTGTAATGATCCTCGTATGGATGTATACAAAGCCTTGTTTTGAAAAATGTTTAAGAAAGTGAGGTGTAAAAAGTATTTTGAAATGTGAGCAAGTAACTATGAGGTACCTACCCTAGATTAAGTCTTTCGTGTTCTCGTATATTCTTTCAATGGTAAGACTATCCCTATTATTAAGGAATAGGTAGTCATTACCTTGGATGTGTAAGGGACAAGCGTAGGGTCATCGTATGGTCAATGAAGGCAACTTAAGGGATGTCTTTAGCAATTCGTAGGGACTTATCATCTTTTATTCGAAGGGACAAGATCATTTATCGTAGGCAACCTCGAAGGGACTTGATCTTATAGAATGAAGGGACTTGATGATATTTGTGAAGGGACTTTGCTTAAGACACCTTACTTGACCTTTTGAAATAGGCAACATGAGAGGTAACCCTAGAAAGTGCAAGATGGCGATCAAAGATCGACTTACGTGTGTGCGTGTTCATATTCAAATATTTATCTTTTAAAGTTAATTATTCTAAGTCAATTTTAATTACAAGTATGTTATTCACACCCTAGAATTACTAACCACACAATAAATATATTCATAACAAAAATAAAGCAAAAAATATAAATCTAAACTATTACAAAGCTTCGGGACAAATACAATATAATCGAGAAATATGATAATAGAAATAATAAATATAATAAATAAGCAATAATATCAAATAATAATAAGAAGTAAGAGTAAGAGTTAATAAAAATAAGAAATTAGCAAAAAAACAAATTAATATTAGAAAAGATTTTTTTAGATTTAATTAAGAAAATAGGTTTTAATAATAATAAATAAATACTAAATTATTCACATATTTAACAAATGATTAATGATTAATTATAATTTATAAAGAAAATTAGGTTAAATTTTAAAATTAAGAAAAAATTAGGGTTAGGGTTAGAATTATAAAAATTAGAATTAGGGTTATGAGAATTAGGGTTTTTTTTATTATTAAATTAAACATAATTAATTTATTTACAAAATATATACAATAATAATAAATATAAAGTTATGAAATAAATATAGACAATTTGATTTTTTAGAAAAATAAATGATGAATTTTTAAAATATAGGTTTTTATATAAGAAAATAATATAAACATTTTATTTTAGAAATTGTTTTTTAAGAAATTAATTTAAACATTAAATAAATATAAAAAGAAAACATAAAGAAATTGAAGAAAAAAACATACCTGGGGCTAAGATTCGAACCCAGGCCCTGGGCTTCAATCTCTCAGTCCAGCAACCATTACCACCAGGCCAAGCGCGTCCTTGTGTTCATGATACGAGTAGTATTCCTTTTGTTATGACCTGTAATAAATTACATAAAAAGCAAAAAAACAAAATGGCCTGGGAGGGAATCGAACCCAGGACCATCACAATCACACACAAACACACAAACCAGCTGAGCCACACGGGGCGCGTTCAATATACATTCAGCAATAAAACATTTTATATTAAAACAAGTTTTTGAATCTGATTTTAGAGCCACTAGACTTCATCTTCTTCCTTGGCTGCTGCGAAAATTCATACGAATTCAACTGCAACTTTTCCTGCGAATTCTTTCCTATTCATAACCTGCGAAACTCAAACATCAATCAAATGGTACAATTTCATCAAATTAATTATGCCAATGAATTCCTTATGATTCATACAGTCCATCTATGTCCTTTGAATCCATTTATATTTGGTTTTTCAGGAACCCCTAATTTGGAACCTGAAACCCTAACAATGGTGTTTTGCGTTTTCGGCCATGAAACTTCAATCTAAACATCCAGAATCCATCTATGAATCTTCACAAACAAAAAAACAGAATCAAAATTCATTATAATCGCATGAATAATTAGAATCGAAAAATTAAAAATCAAACTAAAACAAGATTCGGTTTATGCATTTTATGATGCTATGGATGAAGGTGATGATGGGGATACGATCAGAGAGTCTCAAGGAAGCTAGAGCAACCTTTACTTTGCCTTGAAAATGTCTCTAAATCCAAAACCGAATGTCACTTTTTTGTGTGAAAATTGGAACTTTGTTCTTACTCTTGGAGGCTGCCAATTCGTCCCTTTGTACTTGTGATCAGTTGTATGTATATATTGGAAGTAAATTAGGTCAGAAAATTGTAGGTTTATGGGCCTTGTAGAGATTACTTGATCATGAAGATTCAACTTGCTATTTTAGTCAAAAAATCACACAAATCCTTTCCTCTTTGGTTTAGCATGAATTTAAATCTCCCAATCAACTTTAAATCAAGTTTATGAGTTTCTAGAATGAAAATCATATCAAATATTGAGCCTTTCATATTTTATTTTGATTTAAAATGATTTTTAATGTATAAAATCAAAATAAATAAAATAAAATAAATAAAAATCTGAATAAATGATATTTGGTTCGTGCATGATGTCATGGTAGTGATTGGGTCATAAAAATGCAAGCCCATGTGGAAAGAATTGATTCTAAGACCCCATTTGCTCAATAAACCTCTCAAACATTTCCCAACTTTGCAAAGACACAAGTCCCTCAATTTTAAGGCTATGAAGGTGTTCATGGACATTTTGGAAAGCTTAAAGAGTCCTCTAACAAACATCTTTGGTCTCATGTCCATATCTTTTACCATTTTCAAGTTATGCCCATTGGAAGATGTTGAGTTTTTGTTGACTTTTAAAATGACCTATAATGTCTTAGCTCATACCTTCCAAATGAAGCATTTTTGGGTTTGGCTTGTGAGACACAAAGTTGTAGAGAATTCAATTTCCTTCAAACTGAGCTTTGGATGGGAATTTTTTGATGAAGCGTGTGAAAGTTATGGCTGGTCAAAGTTTAGTTGACTTTTCCTAATTTAGAAAAAAATCATGATCAACCATGCATCATAATCATTGACCAAATGATGAATTTAACTTCATATACTTGATGTTGGAAAAAAAATCATGAAGTTTGACTTTGGTTTGACCACAGTTTACCTCAGTTTGACTTTTTAGCTGCTTTGACTGATTTTAGCTTATCTGATCATTTGTCTGAGCAAACCTTTTGGGAAAGCTTTTAAACTTAACATAGGGATTCTTGAAGACATATAGGATGCTATGAAGCTCACTTGAAGCCTTGGAAATCCATTTAGCCTGATGAAACACAAAACCCTAGTTTAGAATGCATTGCTTAGGAGGATGCTTTGTCTGAGGGAATTGTCAAACTTTCTGACTAATTGTGAACCTTGTGAACCTTGTAAACCTCTTGGGATACCTTGTGAACCTTTTGAACCTCTTGGGATACCTTGTGAACCTCTTGGGATACCTTGTGAACCTTGTGAACCTCTTGGAACACCTTGGTACACAATGCCTTGACTAGGGGAGGGCAAATTTTGGGGTGCAACAGCTGCCCCTGTTCAATTTTCTGAAACCTGAGGAGTTAGATTGGCCTGTATGTCATTCGTGACTTGGAAGGTTGAAGGGGATTGAACACAAAAGCCCAAAAATTTGCACTCGCCGACGTGTAAAGTAACACTACTGATTAGTTGTATATGCTGGAGTGGGCTTAAAGATGCCACTTGGAGGAACTGGAGATGGGCTTATAGATGTCATCCATAATATCAGAAGGTGATAGTATCTTTATGTTGTCACTGGATATCAGTACTAGGTCTTCGTATAGGCCGTCTCTAGGTTATTCATGTAACATGGTTTGAGTTGAATGTCAGCAATAGATCTTCGTATAGATTGTCTCTGCATTATCTTTGGGGAAAAAGAATATCCTTCATTAGGTGTCAGTACTTAGATCTTCGTATAGATCGGCTCTGAACCATCTTTAGGAACATACTTTAATTTAAGCATCAGAATCAAATCTTCGTGGCGATCTCTTCTAAATTACTTTTGGTAATATCCTGGGCTACGTACAAAATCTTCGTATAGATTGTACCATCCAAAGATAAATTGTTGAATAGACCATTAGAAATAAATCTTCGTAGCGATTATCTCTTCTGGAAATATCCCAGATTAGATAATAGATATTCGTATAGACCATTTATATACCATCCCAAGGATAGAAAGAATATCAGGATTAAATCTTCGTGACGATTACTCCTGAAATTCTTCTGAAAGACTCTCTTAGATTAAGTGCTAGATCTTCGTATAGATCATTTGCACACTATCCCAAAGATATTTGACCATTGGAAATAAATCTTCGTAACGATTATCTCCTCTGAAAATATCCTGGATTAAGCACTAGATCTTCGTATAGATCATTTACGTACCCTTCCAAGGACAACTTGAGCATTGATTATAAGAAATGAATCTTCTTAGCGATTATCCCTGAATTAAGTATCAGTACTAGATCTTCGTATAGATCGTCTCTGAACTGTTTTGAGTTGTTGATAGTGTTTTATCTGCCTACAACTATCCTGAAAAGAAAAGGTTAGTTTATGCAATATGTATGCATGTATGGCATGATGCTCTTAAGTAAATGTCTTATGCATTATGGATGTGTATGCTGTGATATGATGTAAATGATGTATGTATGAATCATGTAGCCTGAAGTATCTGGGTATCTTTGTATAATAACTGCTGGCTAGGGAAAATAAATTTCGGTTCGCTGCTGAGGAATATGAGGACTTCGTTCCTGTCTTGTTTGATAGTATGGTATTTATAACCTCCCGTGTTCGTCGTATTTCTTATTAAAGGAATAAGTTCCTAAGTATCATGACTGAGGATAAAAGAGATGGACATAAATCCGAGGAGAAATGTTACTTGGGGTATCTGAAATGATTACTCTGTGGGGATGAACCGGCGAAGCTTCGTTGAATTCCTATCTCCGTTCGTCCTTAGTAAATACTATTACTGCATTTTATGCATTTCTGGTAAACATCAATCATATTCAAAAGCATGCATACATTCAAACATAACCAATGGACGTTTTCGTTTAGGTAAACAGGGTAAAAGTAAATCTGGAAAAGACGAGATTTTATTTATATTTAGAAAGTAGCCTTTACACAGGCAAGTTTGTACAAGGAGACAGAAGTCCTAGTAAGAGGAATTCGTCGTAAAAGTTTTACAAAAACAAAGAAAAACAGCTATGTGAGAAATAATCCTATTGAGTTTCAATTCCACTATTGCCATTATCTTCAAGTATCACATCCTTTGCTGTTGAGATGGAAATGATTGGATTGATCTTTATCTGTTTGAACTTGAGTCAGGTAACACAACTGGTTGGGGTTACATGAGTGATCCAACGAGACATAGTCATACGCTTTAATCCCTAACTTTTGCCTGGATTGCCTTTTCAGGTTTTCAATCCACCGGGATACCCTTTTTTGCCCAAGTCGCCCTTTCAGGTTTTCGACTTGCCGGGTGTACATTATATATATATATATATATATATATATATATATATATATATATATATATATATATCCCTAATTTTTACCCGAACCCTTTTGGTTCGCCAGGATGCCCTTATTTTTGCCTAGGCCAGTCAACCTAGCGGGTCTCTTTTTATGCGTAGTATTTTTTAACTATGTCTGCGTTTACGGGTTGTGGGAAGTCTTCACCATCCATAGTAGTAAGCATCATGGCACCTCCTGAGAATACCCTCTTGACTACAAATGGTCCTTCATATGTAGGAGTCCACTTGCCCCTAGGATCACCCTGTGGTAATATGATACGCTTGATTACCAAGTCACCAACCTGATATACCTTTTGCTTAACCTTTTTATTAAAAGCTTTGATCATCCGTTTCTGGTACATCTGACCATGACAAACAGCTGCCAGCCATTTCTCATCAATCAAATTTATCTGGTCAAGTCGAGTCTGAATCCACTCATCTTCATCCAAGCCTGCATCCTTTATGATTTTCAAGGAAGGGATTTGAACCTCAATGGGTAGAACTGCTTCAATACCATAGACTAAGGAGAATGGGGTTGCCTCTGTTGAAGTACGTATTGTAGTACGATAACCATGAAGAGCAAATGGTAACATCTCATTCCAATCCTTATACGTAACAGTCATCTTCTGTAGAATCTTCTTGATGTTCTTATTAGCAGCTTCCACTGCCCAATTCATCTTTGGATGATATGGAGAAGAGTTGTGATGCTTAATCTTGAACTGCATGCAGAGATCAGTAATCATAGTGTTGTTCAAGTTAGAGCCATTATCTGTGATAATCCTTTCGAGGATGTCATACCTACATATGAGATTATTCTTAATGAATCGAGCCACAACATTCTTGGTAACAGATGAAAATGAGGCTGCCTCCACCCACTTTGTAAAGTAATCAATGGCAACTAGGACGAAACGATGCCCATTAGAAGCAGTAGGCTTGATCTCACCAATCATATCAATGCCCCACATGGCAAAAGGCCAAGGAGCAGTCAACACATTCAATGGAGCTGGAGGTATATGCACTTTATCAGCATAAATTTGACATTTGTGACATGTTTTAGAATGTTGATAGCAGTCAGCTTCCATGGTAGACCAATAGTAACCTGCTCTCAATATCTTCTTTGTCATGTATGACCACTAGAATGAGTGCCAAAAATCCCATCATGCATGTCTTCCATAATCTTTGTTGCTTCTTTCTTATCCACACAACGAAGCAAAGTCGAATCATGATTGTGTTTGTACAAAATTCCATTACTCAAGAAGAGTTTAGCAGAAAACCTCCTCAGAAACGTTTTATCTTTGACAGATGCCCCTTCAGGGAACTCCTGAGCTTCAAGATATCTTTTCACTTCATAGAACCAAGGCTTTTCCTTTCCTCCTTCAGTGTCAATTTCATTGCAGTATGCAGGCTTCTCAAATCTATCAATAGTGATCTTGAGAGCTTCATCATCCCAGCTAATCTCAAACATAGATGCCATGGTGGCTAGTGCATCTGCCAACTGATTTTCTCCTCGTGGAATATGTCGAAAGGTAATCTCTTCAAAATATGGGATCAAAGACAACACATGCTCTCTGTAAGGAATGAGATTTTCATGCTTGGTATCCCAATCTCCTTTAATCTGACTAACTACCAGGGCTGAGTCTCCATATACATCCAGGAACTGAATCTTCATTTTAATGGCAGCTTTGATACCCATGATACATGCCTCATACTCAGCCATGTTATTAGTACAATATAAACAAAGTCTTGCAGTAATTGGGGTATGATAACCTTCAGGGGAAATGATCACAACACCAACAACATTACCAAACGCATTAGAAGTTCCATCAAAAACCATAGTCCATCGGGATCCTTGTTCAGGTCCGTCATATTGTCCAGGTTCTTTGGTAATAATCATAATGTCTTCATCCGGGAACTCAAAATTCATTGACTGATAATCATCCACTGCTTGATGAGCCAAATGATCAGCTACCACACTTCCTTTGATGGCCTTCTGAGTAGTATACTGTATATCATATTCTGTTAAGATCATTTTCCATCTTTCTATTCATCCGGAGAGAGCAGGTTTCTCGAATATGTACTTGATTGGGTCCATCTTTGAAATCAACAAGGTAGTATGAGTCAACATATACTGTCTTAGTCGGCGAGCAGCCCATGCCAAAGCGCAACAAGTTTTCTCGAGCAGTGAGTATCTTGTTTCACAATCGGTAAACTTTTTGCTAAGGTAGTATATTGTCTGCTCTTTTCGACCAGACTCGTCATGTTGCCCCAACACACACCCCATTGAGTTGTCTAATATTGTTAAGTACATGATCAAGGGTCTTCCATCAACTGGTGGCATCAAAATTGGAGGTTCTAGAAGATATCTCTTGATTTCATCAAAGGCTATCTGGCACTCGTCATTCCATTCCATAACCTGATCCTTCTTCAACAACTTGAAGATTGGCTCGCAGGTAGCAGTTAGCTGGGAAATAAATCTTGCAATGTAATTCAGTCGTCCCAAGAAACCTCTAACTTCCTTTTCAATACGGGGAGCAGGCATCTCTTGTATAGCTTTTACTTTTGCAGGATTCACTTCAATACCTTTTCCACTGACAATGAAACCCAGGAGTTTACCAGACCTAACTCCAAAAGTACACTTGTTTGGATTCAATCTTAGTTTGTATTTCTTCAACCTCTCAAACAGCTTATGTAGGTGATCAAGGTGTTGTTCTTCATTCTGGGACCTGACTATCATATCATCCACATACACTCCTTCTAATGAAGAATCATATCGTGAAACAAAGCCACCATAGCACGCTAATATGTTGCCCCGACGTTCTTCAAACCAAATGGCATCACCTTATAACAAAAAGTGCCCCACTGTGTAACAAATGTAGTCTTCTCCATATCTTCAGGGGCCATCTTGATCTGATTATAACCAGAGAAACCATCCATGAAAGAGAATATTTTATGCTGAGCAGTGTTATCTACCAAAACATCAATATGTGGAAGTGGAAAGTCATCTTTAGGGCTGGCCTTATTCAGATCTCTGTAGTCTACACACATACGTACCTTACCATCTTTCTTAGGTACTAGTACCACATTTGCAACCCATTGAGGATAAGAAGTCACAGCTAAGAACCCTGCATCTAATTGCTTCATCACTTCTGCTTTAATCTTTTCTGACATTTCAGGATGCATGCGACGAAACTTCTGCTTCTTTGGACGACAATCTTCTTTTACCGGTAAGCGGTGAACCACAATGTCTGTATCCAACCCTGTCATATCTTCATAGGACCAAGCAAAGATTTCCACATAATCACGTAACATCTGGATCAATTTACTCTTAACACCATCCTCTAACTCAGCTCATATCTTGAACTCTTTCCTGTTTTCTTCAGTTCCCAGATTCACAACTTCGTTTGGCTCTTCATGTGGCTGTATAGCTTTCTCTTCTTGTTGTAATAACCTAGCGAGCTCTACAGGTACTTCCCAATCTTCCTCCTTTCCATCTTCAGCTTCATAGATCGGATTCTGGAAATTATAATTGGCAATAGTAGAACTGTTATCAACAGGATCCAGAGTCGATGAGGATCTGCATTTTAGTGATGTGGGTGTGTGTAAGAACACATAGCTTATAAAACAGAATATATAAAAGAAGAAAAAGGAGCACAATATTTACGAAAATGAAACGTCCATTGATTTTATTGAATGAATTATGCAAATGAAATGACATCCCGAAGCAAGCATACCATTGTGCCCCGGGTAAGGCACAAGGCTTAAAAGTTTAATTGTTCGAAATTACAAACTTAAAATAAAAACATAGTAATAGTATTTACTCCTGACTAAAGGAGATAAGAATAACATCTTCAGTCTTCTAATTGTTGAGTCCATCACCCACGGTAGGAAAGATCCAATCATCCAGGTTGTAGTCTTCATTACAGTCACCCACAACATTGATTTGATCTATTATGACCCCTTGATTGGTGATACGAACAACACGAGCACGACGAACAGCCTTCTGAGATTCTGCAGTGAAACCCGAACCAAACTTGTCAGACTTATAAAGGATGTTGGGAAGCTGACCCCAAATAGCAGAACCACCTTTTGCAACCACAGCCTTAGCATCTTTGAGGGAGGCCATTACAGGAGGTATGTTAGTAACCATAGGAACTCTTTCAGAAGCAGGAACAGACTGAGGAACAAGATCAGAGCAAGGAACAACTTCAAATGTTTGACACGGAGTTTCAACCATTTCACCCTCCATTTCTACATACTTGAAATTATTCACGTGGCTAACCATGTACTCTTCTTCACCATAGACAGTGACAACTTTGTTTTTCACTGGATATTTCAACTTATGATGCAAGGTGGAAGTTACAACACCTGCCCCCATGGATCTAGGGGCGCCCAAGCAAGCAAGAATACGCAGGACGAATATCCATCACATAGAAAGTAGAGTTGAAGACCTAAGAGCCTACTTTGATTGGAAGGTCTACTTCTCCATGTACCATTCTTCTTGAACCATCAAAGGCCCTCACCACTACATCACTTGGTCTTAACACAACATATTCAGGACTGAGCTTGTCTAGAACCTCTTTAGGGATCACATTTAATGAAGAACCATTGTCCACCAGTACATGAGACAAAGTAGTGCCCCTACATTCAATGGAAATATGCAGAGCTCTGTTATGGTTTCTCTTGGCAGGAGTCAAATCAGCATCAGAAAAGCCCAACCCATTATCACAAGTCAGATGTGCCCCACAATTCTCAAATTGATCCACAGAAATCTCATTTGGCACATTAGCAGTCTTCAGAAACTTGATTAAGGCTTTAGCATGAGCCTCAGAACATAGCAGCAAAGATAACATGGAGATTTTGGAGGGAGTATGCCCCAACTGATCAACAATATCATAATCACTCTTGCGAATGATCTTCAGTACTTCTTCCATTTGTTTAGAAAGATTTTCAGCAGTCGGTGCCTCAGCTTGCACAGGTTCAATTACAGGACCTTTGCCCCGAGCATCAGTACTTGGCCCATAATTGGAGGTAGTAGTTGGAGTAACTGCACTTTTGGAGGTAGCCTGAGGAGAGAAGATTCTTCCACTTCTAGTGATCTTACTAGATCCAGCAATATTGTCCACATCAAGACTAACATTAGTAACAGGTGCATCAGCCAGAGGTTCTTGCTTGACACCATGGATGTAAACATCAGAACCATAATTCCAGGGTATAGCTTTATCAGAAGTATAAGGAACAGGGCCAGGAGTGGTAATGATCATGGGAGTCATTCTAACTTCAACAACAGTCTTCACAAGGCCTTCAGCAGTAATCCTGACAGGCCCCTTAGAGGTGATCCTGACAGGGCCTTTGGAGGTAATCTTCAAAGGTACTTTATCAACCATAGCTACATCTTCAAGCTTCGTGCTTCGCGTCAAATGTTCACACATACTTTCAACAGAAGGAGTCCTCTCAAACAATATAGTGTAATTGTCCATGAGGCGTTGAATACCATCCTTCAACTTCCAGCAACTATCAGGTTTATAGGCACAATAGAAACAGTCTTCATTGCAACCTGGAAAGAATCCAGCCTACACCAACTTCTTCTTGATAATGGATAGAGGAGTAGTCATATCTGCTACTGAGGAAACATAGGAAACCTCATCAACAGCATTAACAGTCTTCTCATGATTGGGCATAGGAGCAGTGATCATATTTGGGGTCCCAGGAGGGTCAAATTCAATTTCCCTGGCTTCAATCATGTCTTGAATCTTGTTTTTCAACACCCAGCAGTTGTTGGTGTCATGTCTCAGACTATTAGAATGATAAGCACATCTTGCATTAGGATCGTATCAAGGAGAAGATGTATTAGGATTCTGAGGAGGATCCCTCAAAGTAATGAGTTCCCCTTTCAACATGTGTTGCAAGGCTTGGGCCAGTGACATGTTGATCTTGGTGAACTGTCTTCTAGGCTTCTGTTGATTGTTTTGTTGTTGCTCTGGTGCTCAGGGGTAGGATTGGAAATATGAACTGCTCCCACAGATTGGTGACTCCTATTACGACTATGTTGACCATACACATCATTAGACTCCTTCTTTCCACTAGGGGGCTTCTTAGCAGTGTTCGATGAAGAGGCACCCACATGTATCTTACCACTTCTTATACCATTTTCCACACGTTCTCCAGTCATTATCAGCTCGGTGAAACCAGATAATGAACTTCCAATAAGGTGACTATAGAAAGGACCATTCAGCATACTCATAAACATATCCACCAGCTCCCTGTCAGTCAGAGGAGGTTGAACTCTGCCAGCCAGGTCTCTCCATTTCTAGGCATACTCTTTGAAACTCTCATTAGCACCCATAGACATGCTTTGGAGCTGCATGCGAGTAGGTGCTAATTCAGCATTATACTGGTATTGCCTATAGAAGGCCTCAGCATGATCATTCCAATCACGAATATTGACACTTTCCAATTAATAGTACCATTCCAATTGAGCTCCAGACAAGCTCTCTTGGAAGAAATGAATCCACAATTTCTTATCAGCAGTATGTGGTTGAATCCTCCAGACATAGGATCTCAAATGCAGCTTAGGACATGAGACACCATCATACACCACAAAAACAGGAACCTTGAAACCAATAGGTATAACCACTCCAGAAACTAAACTCAGATCTTCAAAATCAAGCTCAGAAGATTTTTGCAATTCCATGGTATTCATTTTGTCTACCAGCATCTTGTACTTCTCCTCACTAGCAGGATCATGATAATAATTTGCCTCAGAATCAGAATCTCCCACAGTATCATGGAGACTACCTCCCTCTTTCTCAGAGTTCTCAGACTCAGAATCCTCAATCTATTCCTTTGTCTTGATAGGACCTCTGAATCTTCTTCCCAGATTGATAAGGCCTCCTGATTTTCTAGTCTTCTTCTTCTTCTTAGCCAGCAGTGTCTTCAGCTCATCTTTCCCTTTAGACAAGTTCAGGATCAACTCTTGGAATTGTGCATTCTGAGCCTGGAGATCCTTGACAGTCTGTTCAAGAGCCATTTTTGCTGAAATAAACAGCGAGAAGATAAGATACTTGTTCATAAGAAACCTATGATGCAATGATATGGTATGTAAATGCATATGCAATGTTTTCAAGGACCGCGTGATTTAAATTTGTTTAAACAACCAGAAAGTAAACTTTTATTAGTAATCAATAAACTTGTTTGCCTCTTGGGCTTACAACAAAATGAAATGAATACAAAGATGGGGTTTTAAGTCTCCCATGGAC
The DNA here is from genome assembly GCA_963966055.1 of Lathyrus aphaca. Taxonomy (NCBI): domain Eukaryota; kingdom Viridiplantae; phylum Streptophyta; class Magnoliopsida; order Fabales; family Fabaceae; genus Lathyrus; species Lathyrus aphaca. The sequence goes on from OZ014525.1 coordinate 206,950,917, forward strand.
GCTTCCTCTTTGTGTTGAGGTATGAGTTGAGATTCTGCTCCTCGTGAAGTTGCTTTGTCAGCTCCAGGATTCTTTCTTGACTAGCTTTGAAATGAGTCTCAAAAGTATCCCTTTGCTCCTTCAACTGGATCCAGGACCTCTGTAACTCTTCCATGTCAGTGGGCATGTCTGGATGAAGAATGATATAAGGAGTATCTCCTTCAGCAACAGGCTCCATGGTAACTGGAAGAATGGCAGGATATGGCATCATAAGAGTCTGAGCACGTGCTCGTACCCATCTGAGATAAGGTTCCATATGAATGGTGTACTTTGGTTCTAGAGTTTTGCTATCAACCTTGTTCACTTTACCCCAAGCTCGTATGAATCTTTGACGGTAACCTTGCAGATCGTTGTCGTAGTCGAACACAATACCCTGAATAAGCATGTCATGAGGACCATCACTCCGAGCATAACCAAACTGACGTAGAGCTAAAGAAGGTTTGTAAGTAATGCCCCCTATTATTCCAAGGAGTGGCACATTAGGGAACTCCCCACAACGGTCAATGATAGTAACATTCTCCATAAATCGAGAACACCAATGAATATTTGAATGAGAAAGTGTCATAATCCTCTTGGACCACCTAAACCCATACTCATTCTTCATTACTGATCGAGGAAGGTGAGAAATAAACCACCTAGATAATAGAGGTATACAACACATCAGAGTTCCTCGTGCCTTCGTAGTACGGGTATGAAGAGAGTGTAAGATGTCTCCAAGTAATGTAGGCACTAGATTATGAGTCAGAAATATGTTGATGGCATATACGTCTATGAACTGGTCTGGATTGGGGAACAACACTAAGCCATAGATTAGTAGGGCTAAGATCTCCTCAACAACATCATAACTCATAGCCTTCAGGAACACTTGAGTTTTCTCCATCAATACCTTAGCAAGAATACCATTAACTCCACTTCTCGTTTCTAGGACAATGTCAGATTTCTTCAAATGTAGGGCTGCAGCAATGACTTCAGGTTTAGGCTCCTTCTTTAAGCCTGTGAAGGGTCTCTGATCAAGGATACATATACCAAGTAGCTTGGAGAACTCCTCCATTATAGGAACCATCTGATAGTCGGGGAATGTTAAACAATGATGTTTAGGATCAAAGAACTGAAATAGGACACTCATCATGTCTTCATTGAACCTTGAAGTGACTAGGTCCAGTAGATGACCATGCTTCATGATAAACTGGGAGTTTTCAGAAACTTGAGAGACCAATTCTTTAAGCTTAGAAGGTATCCCTACAAAGTTGATCCAGATAGTATTCCTACGAGGAGAAGCCATGACCTGCAATAAAGAACAAAGATAAATCCTTTGGTCCTTGAAATGTTTAGTGAAAATGTTATGCTTATGATGCATGATGATGCTATGATGTTATGCTCAATCACAAACATGTGGCACACACAAATAAGTCACACAATAGCCCTATGTTTGAAGGCTTGCATGAGGTTTAAAGGTAAGTACCCTCCCCTGAAGTTTAGATGGTTCATCCTGTCCTATAAAGTAACCAGGTTCTAAGGGATCTCAATATCACCGATCCTTCCCAAGGGTGGTTGTTCAGTAGGCAACTTACTTGCCAACCAAAACCCTCTAAGTTTAGGATCTCAATGAGCGTAGCATCGAGTATCAACCAACTTTAGTCTTTACCAAAGCCGGCTACCTCACTACTTTCTAAAGGCCAAGATAGGATAACTAGGGTTCTAAAAGTTAGTTAGTGTATTGACAACATATGGAAGCCCCATATTATCCTTACCTTACTTAAGTAACATAAGCACCAACCAAGAAGTCACACTAACTATGCCCACCAGATCAACCATATCGGTATACGCCGTACAGTTTCCTTGGTCTATTGCCATTTACCTAAGGTACACTAGATCCGGGTTAGGATCTTTCACACATAAGAGCCCCAACAAGTAAAGTAAAGCAAGCAAAGCAAACAAATTTAAAGTGATCTAATTCCTAAGGGTACCCCTCTTTAATAGGTCCCCAGCAGAGTCGCCAGTTCTGTAACACGGTGGGAGAACTGACGTTTAGTCATGTTGCGGATAGTAAGAGTCGCCACCGACTTTTATTTTATCCAAGTGGAAAGGACATAAAAGAAAAGGAAAGACCTATTTTAAAAGACTTGGGTTCGGGGGGTAGGTTATATAAAGGGAAGGTGCTAGCACCCTTTATATCCATGGTTATCCATGGGCTCTTAGTTACTTAGCTCACTTAAATTGTCTTTGAAGAGTGTAGTGTGTGATTAGAAATTTTTCTAAGTACTTTGTAATGATCCTCGTATGGATGTATACAAAGCCTTGTTTTGAAAAATGTTTAAGAAAGTGAGGTGTAAAAAGTATTTTGAAATGTGAGCAAGTAACTATGAGGTACCTACCCTAGATTAAGTCTTTCGTGTTCTCGTATATTCTTTCAATGGTAAGATTATCCCTATTATTAAGGAATAGGTAGTCATTACCTTGGATGTGTAAGGGACAAGCGTAGGGTCATCGTATGGTCAATGAAGGCAACTTAAGGGATGTCTTTAGCAATTCGTAGGGACTTATCATCTTTATTTCGAAGGGACAAGATCATTTATCGTAGGCAACCTCGAAGAGACTTGATCTTATAGAATGAAGGGACTTGATGATATTTGTGAAGGGACTTTGCTCAAGACACCTTACTTGACCTTTTGAAATAGGCAACATGAGAGGTAACCCTAGAAAGTGCAAGATGGCGATCAAAGATCGACTTACGTGTGTACGTGTTCATATTCAAATATTTATCTTTTAAAGTTAATTATTCTAGTCAATTTTAATTACAAGTATGTTATTCACACCCTAGAATTACTAACCACACAATAAATATATTCATAACAAAAATAAAGAAAAAAATATAAATCTAAACTATTACAAAGCTTCGGGACAAATACAATATAATCGAGAAATATGATAATAGAAATAATAAATATAATAAATAAGCAATAATATCAAATAATAATAAGAAGTAAGAGTAAGAGTTAATAGAAATAAGAAATTAGCAAAAAAAACAAATTAATATTAGAAATTTTTTTTTTAGATTTAATTAAGAAAATAAGTTTTAATAATAATAAATAAATACTAAATTATTCACATATTTAACAAATGATTAATGATTAATTATAATTTATAAAGAAAATTAGGTTAAATTTTAAAATTAAGAAAAAATTAGGGTTAGGGTGAGAATTATAAAAATTAGGATTAGGGTTATGAGAATTAAGGTTTTTTTTATTATTAAATTAAACATAATTAATTTATTTACAAAATATATACAATAATAATAAATATAAAGTTATGAAATAAATATAGACAATTTGATTTTTTAGAAAAATAAATGATGGATTTTTAAAATATATGTTTTTATATAAGAAAATAATATAAACATTTTATTTTAGAAATTGTTTTTTAAGAAATTAATTTAAACATTAAATAAATATAAAACGAAAACATAAAGAAAATGAAGAAAAAAACATACCTGGGGCTGGGATTCGAACCCAGGCCCTAGGCTTCAATCTCTCAGTCCAGCAACCATTACCACCAGGCCAAGCGCGTCCTTGTGTTCATGATACGAGTAGTATTCCTTTTGTTATGACCTGTAATAAATTACCTAAAAAGCAAAAAAACAAAATGGTCTGGGGGGAATCGAACCCAGGACCATCACAATCACACACAAACACACAAACCAGCTGAGCCACATGAGGCGCGTTCAATATACATTCAGCAATAAAATATTTTATATTAAAACAATTTTTTGAATCTGATTTTGGCGTCACTGGACTTCATCTTCTTCCTTGGCTGTTGCGAAAATTCATACGAATTCAACTGCAATTTTTCCTGCGAATTCTTTCCTATTCATAACCTGCGAAACTCAAACATCAATCAAATGGTACAATTTCATCAAATTAATTATGCCAATGAATTCCTTATGATTCATACAGTCCATCTATGTCCTTTGAATCCATTTATATTTGGTTTTTCAGGAACCCCTAATTTGGAACCGAAACCCTAACAATGGTGTTTTGCGTTTTCGGCCATGAAACTTCAATCTAAACATCCAGAATCCATCTATGAGTCTTCACAAACAACAAAACAGAATCAAAATTCATTATAATCACATGAATAATTAGAATCGAAAAATTAAAATTCAAACTAAAACAAGATTCGATTTATGCATTTTATGATGCTATGGATGAAGGTGATGATGGGGATACGACCAGGGAGTCTCAAGGAAGCTAGAGCAACCTTTACTTTGCCTTTAAAATGTATCTAAATCCAAAACCGAATGTCACTTTTTTGTGTGAAAATTGGAACTTTGTTCTTACTCTTGGAGGCTGCCAATTCGTCCCTTTGTACTTGTGATCAGTTGTATGTATATATTGGAAGCAAATTAGGTCAGAAAATTGTAGGTTTATGGGCCTTGTAGAGATTACTTGATCATGAAGATTCAACTTTCTATCTTGGTCAAAAAATCACACAAATCCTTTCCTCTTTGGTTTAGCATGAATTTAAATCTCCCAATCAACTTTAAATCAAGTTTATGAGTTTCTAGAATGAAATCATATCAAATATTGAGTCTTTCATATTTTATTTTGATTTAAAATGATTTTTAATGTATAAAATCAAAATAAATAAAATTAATAAAAATATGAATAAATGATATTTGGTTCGTGCATGATGTCATGGTAGTGATTGGGTCATAAAAATGCAAGCCCGTGTGGAAAAAATTGATTCTAAGACCCCATTTGCTCAATAAACCTCTCAAAAATTTCCCAACTTTGCAAAGACACAAGTCCCTCAATTTTAAGGCTATGAAGGTGTTCTTGGACATTTTGGAAAGCTTAAAGAGTCCTCTAACAATCCTCTTTGGTCTCATGTCCATATCTTTTACCATTTTCAAGTTATACCCTTTGGAAGATGTTGACTTTTTGTTGACTTTTAAAATGACCTATAATGTCTTAGCTCATACCTTCCAAATGAAGCATTTTTGGGCTTGGCTTGTGAGACACAAAGTTGTATAGAATTCAATCTTCTTAAAAATGAGCTTTGGATGGGAATTTTTCGATGAAGCATGTGAAAGTTATGGCTGGTCAAAGTTCAGTTGACTTTTCCTGTGAAAACCCTAATTTAGAAACTCTTGATTCTTGATGATCTGAAATCTCCTTAATGAATCATGATAAACCATTGATAAAATGATGCATTTCACTTCATATAGTTGATGTTGGCAAAAAAATCATGAAGTTTGACTTTGGTTTGACCATAATTGACCTCAGTTTGACTTTTTAACTACTTTAACTGATTTTAGCCTATCTGATCATTTGTCTGAGCAAACCTTTTGGGAAAGCCTTGAAACTTAACATAGGGATTCTTGAAGACATATAGGATGCTATGAAGCTCACTTGAAGCCTTGTAAATTCATTTAGCCTGATGAAACTCAAAACCCTAGTTTAGAATGCATTGCTTATGAGGATGCTTTGTCTGAGGGAATTGTCAAACTTTCTGACTAATTGTGAACCTTGTGAACATCTTGGGATACCTTGTGAACCTTGTGAACCTCTTGGGATACCTTGTGAACCTTGTGAACCTATTAGGATACCTTGTGAACCTTGTGAACCTCTTGGTATACCTTGTGAACCTTGTGAACCTTGTGAACCTTGTGAACTTCTTGGGACACCTTGGTACACAATGCCTTGACTAGGGGAGGGCAAATTTTGGGGTGCAACACCTACTCTCTTGGGAGACCTCTAATATTCAGTACACTATAAGAATGAGAAAAATCGAGGAGGTTTAGTACGTTGCTGTGCTCCTTTGTTTTACAAGTGGTTGATGAGGCACTTGCCGAGTACTGAAGCCTTCACTGATCCTAGCCTGATATGGGCTCAGAGGTTGAGAATGTTGTCTGCAAAAGACATCAACTAGTTTATCATGAGATTGAAAGGAAGGAACTTCATCACTAGTTGCGGGAGGTACCTCAATGTGCCGCTCTTAAGAGTAACCGGGGGCATCAATTACAACCTGATTCTCTTGAGAAGACAATTGGGATGCACGCTCAAAGATATTTTTGAGGAGTCAGAACTAGCTCAGACCTTTTATTTCCCGTTAAAGGAAAATCTTCCGTTGGTTAGGAAAGTTGCAGGCTCTTGGAAGTTCATCTGAAAGAGAGGTATAACATGCTTGGGCAGAAGCAATAATCAGACGTTTCCCGAGTACGACGTGTGGTTAAAGGAGAAAGCTCAGGTGGTCTTATTACCCTTCTCAGCGTCAGACTCACTTGCATTAGTAGAACCTAAGACTATCGTGCCCTTGGAGGAGTACCAAAATCTAGAGGCTTTGGTTCAACAACTCAGAGCAGAGAATCAGGAAGCCCACATTTCCTATCAGAGGATGGTGACTCTTAATCAGAAGTTAGAGAAAAGGGTTAAGCAAGCGGAAGAGATGGTGAAAGTCAAGTAGATAGACTTTGAAGAAAGATAGCGTTATTTCAAGAAAAAAGGTTTTGCTGAAATTCGCAAAGCAAATCAGCGCTGAAAGGACAATAAGTCTCTAGATGAAGCCAACAAAATAATAACTATCTGGCAAGAAAAATGGGAGTCCAACTTGAAGAAGCAGAAGGAAGTGGAAGCTGAGTACAGGAAGCAGATTGAAGATCTTCAGGAGCTATTAGGTGACCAGAAAGAGAAGCTTCAGCTAGCCCACAAACATCATAGATACCATATTCAGAAGATAGCTCAAGAGCAACAAGCGATTTAGGATATTCAGAAAGAGGTGGAAGAACTCTGAGTTCGGGTAGAGGTCAAAAAGGCCAGGTATGAACCTAGGCCTAGCATGGAAAACGAAGATATATTCCTGTAACAGATCAGTGAAATCCATGTTTCCTTTGATCATAGGGATTTGCTCATGCAAAATTTGCTAGAAGACCCGAATCATCCAGAAATCTCTCACTTATTCTAGGTGGTCAAGCACCTTAGCTGGAGGTTGAAGGATGTTGAGCCGCATAGGGTCTAGTTTCCCTTGTTTGTACTGGATTACCGACAGGCCTGTTGTGGGATTACTTGTTGCTTTGGCTAGTTTTCATTACTATAAGAATTGGCCCCCTTTGGGGAAAATTTGTTGACTTTATTTCATGCTATTGGATGTGTTTTAAATTCTTGAGTGTTATCTCTGCACTGGTTCACCACAAGCTATCTCATCTGGAACTCCGAGGAATTATTCTTCCAAAAAGTCAAAACTCTCACATGCCATCTGGGTTATTCTTGAATACCAAAATGAGGACATAAATAACCTTGAGAATGAAAGAACACAACATTTGTATGCATTCATATCATCTTTCCATTTTTCTTTGCAGGTTATCCGGGTTCCCTAATTTATCTGTTTATTCAGGAGGAAATGCGAGTCACTGTCTTCACTGGTACGCCACCCGTCGCAATCAAAGAAACGACATGGACACTATTCAAGCTGAGCTGACTAAACTTCGTATGCGCATGAATGAATTCATGAACATGATGCAGGGGGTCGCCCTAGTTCAACATGAGTTGAGGGTTGTTGTCCAAAGGCTTGATCCACCACAGGTGGAGCCTCTGGTTGTCAGAGTTACTTTGGATGCGCAAGGCAACCCGGTTAATGCCACTGCTATTCCAACAAGAGTTAATAGGCCTCCTACTTCGGAGGGTATTCCTATTCTGATTCATAATGTGGAGGATAATTAGGGTGACCAGTTCTCTTTGCTTAATGAGGACTTGGAATTCGGTATGGGGGCAATCATCAAGACTTTCAGATGCTGGCAAAAAAGGTCATAGCTCTTGAGTGCAAAAATGCCCTGGGTATTGATGTATCAGATATGGGATTAGTGCCAGGTTTGATCATTCCGCCGAAATTCAAGGCCCCGAGATTTGATAAATACAACGGGAATTCATGTCCCAAGACTCATCTTCAGCCTTACTATCGCAAGATAGCTGCCTATACCAAAGACGAAAAACTTTGGATGCACTTCTCCCAAGACAACCTGTCTGGAGGTTCTCTTGAATGGTACATGAAGTTAGAGCGGACTATTGTGCGCAACTGGAAGGAAATAGGGGAAGCGTTCCTCAAACAATATCAGTAAAATATCTATATAGCCCCGAGCAGAACTCAGTTGCAGAGCCTATCCCAGAAAAGTTCTGAGAGCTTCAAAGAGTACGCGCAAAGGTGGCGCGAGTTGGCTGCAAGGGTTCAAACACCATTGATCAAAAGAGAAATGGTGGATTTATTCATGGATACCCTCTATCGCTCCCACCAAATGACACCTAGTCAGAAGGGGTACAGACGCGAAGGGTCGGCGAAAGGAGGAGAGAACACACAAGGGTGAACTCAAGAGAAAAAGAGTCGCCAGCTAGGCATTTTTATCCCGGAGGAAAGGTAATGCTGCATAGACCTAGAAAGATATGGATAAGATGGTCGCGAACCAGAGAAACTGAGAAAGGGGGTTGGTTACAACCTGGGAAGGTATTAGCACCCAGATTGTCCGTCGTACTCGACGGGATCCACGCTTAAAAGATTTGTGTTTTAAAGGGGTAGTGTCAGTGCAAGCTATGTGCAAAAGCTGGAAAAAGAATATACAAGTGTCAGTGTAAAAGAAATGTGAAGTGTATAAGAGAAGTGTCAGTGTAAGAACAGGAATGAAATGCTCAAGACTATGAGGCTTTAAAAATGATGCTGGAGGAGGGGGAATATACAGAGACTTTTGTTCGATAACTGTTAAGTTATGCCTATGTATCCTCTCGTGCAATGAGGAAGTCAGAACACCGTAGTTCGACTCAAAGAGACTGAAAGATAAATTGACTTGTGAACTGCTTACTTGCCTATGCTCAAGTGTATGACCTGTCTGGCTCAGGTGCTAACTGTCTTTCATTAGACGGAAGAAGCGAATTCTCGTTTGTGAGTGAATGAGATGAGAAAAGAATCCCAGAGGAGATGATTATTGTTTGTTTTTGGTGTTTTCAGTCTTTTATTGATTTTTTGAGTTTGTCATAAGTTAATGAGCTTAAGCCTAAACCAAGGGTTAGTAAACTCATCACATCCTCCCTCTGATTAGGGGTAATGAGAATACCTTAAGTATGAAGTAAGCACCTCACACTTAATCACCATGGTGTAGGATTAAGATCATTAACCTACTTGTGATTTATTTAGATGTTTTTGGAGTTTTTTATTTAGTGTTAAGTAATGAGTTTAAGCCATAATCAAGGATTTAATGGACTCATTACACCATCCTAATGGAAGGATAATAGATGAGAACATTTAAGCTGAGGAAGGCTCCTCAACGTAATCCATGATTAGGGATTAACCTCATGACAAAACAAGGCCTTTATTAGAGTGGATTTTAGTTAATGATAATATTAAGAAGTGAGTTTTATGGTTTGCAAGACACTTGAGGGGGACTTGTCCATTAACACTAGGGTTAGTCCTTCTTAACCAATTAAGGAAGAATTAGAACCCTAATGCAAGGCCCAAGTTACAAGCTTGATGTCTTAGTGATTATTAAGTGGATTAATTAAAGGATTTAAACACATTAAGGGTTTAACACTTAGGATTAAAGTTATACACTCCATCCTAATAGAAGGATGCAGGCATAAGCTTAATCACAAAGCCTTAAAACCTTTAAGGTTTAGTCCTTGATCAAGAGATGAGAGGAGAAGACTCAAAGATGACACAAAGGTAAAACTAATGGGGGGACTAATCAAACCCTAATTGTGATCATGCTTGGTTGTTCCTAGGGTTTTATGAGGCTTGCAAAAGATCTTCAAGAGAGAAGCCACCAGGAAAGAAGCAGATGAAAGGAGAAAGAAGCAGAGAGAAGCAAGACAACTTGCTTCACTTAAGAAGACAAGTTGCTTGAAGAAAGAAAGTAAGAGATGAACATGAATGAGCAAGCTCACTCTAATACAAAGATAAAATGCAGCAATGATGCATCAGAGATATGAGAAGAGATTGTGAGAAGTGAAGGCAAATTCACTTCTCAAAACAACTTACCACCTGAAAAGTTAGCAAAGAAAATAAAATGAGATGAAATGCAATGATGCAAGACAAAGTCAGAAGCATGAACATGATGTTAATGATGCTAAGGGATGATGCAAACACATGTCAAGAGTTGTGGATGATCATACAAGGATGAAAATGCAAATGAAGCATGCTTTGAACCATAAAAGTTCATGAAAGTTTATGAAATGATATGAATGCACAACATGGAAAATGAAAGATGCAATGATCAAACATGATTCTAATATGTCCTAAGATGTCTTATATGTCATATTGATGCACAAAATGTCATGGCAAGCTCTTGAATGCAAGCAAATGAAAGATGGATGCAAAGGAAGGCAAGAATTAGGGTTTATGCACAATATGCAATGCAAAAATTCAAAATCAGAATCAAATGACATGATAAAAAATTGCAAGTGGGATCAAAGGAATCCTAACCCTACACAAGTTCACTGCCCAAAGGAGGGGACTTAACTCTTAACCTAATGGGTGTTATGATTTTTCTAAGTCAACTAGGGTTTCAAGGCACCTCAAAAGGAAAAATGCTCATTAAATTGAAAATGAAATATGAATTCAAACCAATTTTACCCTAGAAACTACATGCTATGAAGGATGCAATGCAAGAATAACCATCATCAAACTCTTCATGGTTAGGCATAATGAAATTTTTCAAGTTTGAACAAAAATATTGCCTTTAAACAAATTTTATTCCAATGAAAATTGTCAAAATACATCAAGGACCAAAAAGAAATTTGTTTTGAGAGTTTGATAATGTTTCTAAATGTTTTAGAATGCAATGTGAATTTTTTGGTGATTTTTAAATACCTAAATGCATTTTTAATTAATTAATTTTCATTAACTAATTAAAAATAAACATTTAAATGATTTAAAAATGATTTTTAATGCAAACAAATAAAAATAAAAATGTTTTTGGGTTCTGAAAATTAATGAAAGGTTTGACAAAAAATTTCAGAATTTTTTAATATGTTTTGCTATTTTTAAAAATTCGTACAAGTTTAATGCAAATAAAATGAAATAAAATTAATTAAATGGAGAAGTATGCAAATCCTGAGGCTCACATTCAAATGGATTTGGAGGGAATTGACTGGCGCCAGATCCTATGGTCCACATTCAAACTGGCATTTTTAAAACTAATCCTAATTAATTAATTTAATTAATCACAATTAATCCTAATGACCTAATCTGGACCACACAAACGCGCGCGGGAAGGCCCATCTGATGGCTCACATTCAAAATTGGCCTAAACCCTAATTAGGGTTAATGACTTTCAGACGGCCGGAACAGTGGTTCCGGTCGTCTTCTCCGGCGAATCAAAAACCCTAGCTTCCTCTATAGGTTACCAAACTCCAAATTTATTCCACAAAAATGATCCTTACATCAATCTAAACCTAAACCCTCAATTAAAATCCATTTATTTCACTTCATAAGCATGAATCGAAGAAAAATACGAAACAAGGGCAAATGTTCAGAGACAACATACATGATGGTTTCGCAGCCATTTTCAAAAGTAAATACATCCCCATGATCAGGGGAACATGAAGAACCATAAAAGAACTTAAAACTTAGCTTCTGGGAAAAAAGTTCTTCATGTTACCTGAGATGAAGGCTCTCTGATTCTGAGCTTTCTGGACTCAAACTTTGTGACAAACCCTCTCCTTTGAACACCCTGATGATGAAATGAAGCTTGGAGAGCTTTGAGAATGGCTGGTTGTGGCTGTTTTGCTCTGGTGTAGCAGAAATGGAGGTCTTTGTGTGTGATGCTTCAAGCTGTTTCAGGGGGTGGGTTTTGTTCTATGGATGATTTGTGGTTTGTTGGTGAAGAAATTTTGGATTTTTGATGGCTAAGGAAGGAGTTTCGAAGAGGAGAAGTTTTGGACAGATTTTGTGCAAGCTGGATTGTGGGAGGTTTCTGGCTTGTGTGTGGCTTGCTTTATGATCCATAGCACATCCCTAAACTATTGGAAGAGGTCTGAGGAAGTGGCTTGCACTGTGGGAATGGCATGGGGCAATTGGCCAAAAAGTCAATGTTAGGTGTACTTGAGGCATGGGTTGTGGCAGAGGCTATTTTAGGGTTGCTTTGGGTTCAGCTGCCTTCAAGGATGGCCATGGGATGAACTGATGTGAGCTGGAATGGATGAAGGGTGAGATGTCACATGTTTTGCAATTTTGCAACTTGTTACACTTTGTGATTTTTGGCCATGGACATGTGACATTTCTTGGGCAATATGCAGCAAAATGCACCAAATAATGTTGCTATGACACTTTGATATTGATTAGAGACCAAACAAAACCAAAGGAACCCTTCTTGCAAGATTTCCCTCTTTGTGATTTTCATGAAAAATGGTTTATGATTCTTGGAATTCAAGGCATGAAAGTGAGAAATTCTTTGGTGCATTCTGAATTTTAGGTCATGACTTATGTTTGTGCAATGGTTAGAAGTCAATTAGAGGTCACATAAAGGCTTGGCATGTGAATTTGCAAGTTTCCCTCTTTGTGCAAAAGTGAAAATTTCATGATTTCTCCCAACTTTGCAAGGCCATAACTTTTGATCCAAAATGAATTAGAAAGAGTTCTTGTACTTTTTGAAAAGGGAATGATCCAATCTACAACTTTCATGACCAAATTTTTCTCATTTGAAGCATTTTTGAATCAAAAAGAGGAGGTTGAAAAAACTTTCCCAAAATGGCAAGTTTACATTATAAGTCACTTTCCCAAAAAGGCAACTTTGCAAATGGCTTGACATTCTTCAATTTTGTGAACTTCTAACATCTTCTATGATCAAATAAAGATCATACACATTCAAAATGATGGAGAATGCCCTTTGGTTGGGTCATTGGGGGCCTCAGATGCCCTGATTTTGCACTGACTTGCTCAAGAAGTCATCTTGTGATCAGATGCCTTCCCCATTGAATTTCTTCATGAAAATTGATATGCATGATCCTCATAACATATAGAGACAATTAGAAACAAGAATGACCAAAAAAATTGGAGTTATGGCCTCTGAAACCAAAACCCTAATTCTAGGTCATCTGTGCAGTTAAACCTGGCTCTACTTCCATGCCTTTCTCAGTTCTTGTGATTCTTTGACTTCCTTGACCTTGTGGGGATATAATATGATGCTTGAACACACATGGAACCCTTTGAAGTGATTGATGACCTTTGGAGTGGCTCAAATAGCTCAGGGATGGCTCAGATCACAAACCCTAGATGCAGATGACTTAGAAACAATGCAGTGAAGCAAAAATGCAATATGAGATGCTATGATTGAACTTATGCACATGAAAAGATCACAAGCCATGGTGAAATGAGTGAGGGCAAATTTGGGGTGTTTACAGCTGCCCCTATTCAAACATGAGTTAGCTGTGTAGGATGTAAGCAACGGCTTAACAGGCAAACAAGATAACTTGTGGTTGAATACCAAAGACAGTCCAAAATTTGCACTCACTGAATGAAGAAGAAAAGGGATATAGATTGTAAAAGGAAGTAAAGTATGTTTATAAAGTGCAGGTGACGGAGGACGATCGTCGAGCAGGGGACGACTGCTAGGGACGAAGCAATGACGGGGATGACCGACAAGCTGGGGAAAATGCGGGAAATAAAGCAATGACAGGGACGGCCGACAAGCTGGGGATATAAGAGATTATGATGGGGACGGCCATCAAGTAAAGAAATAAGACTTTTCTGGGGATTAACGGTAAATGATGGGGACGACCATCGGGCTGAAGAAATAAATGATGAGGAACGGTCATCAAAGGTGAAGGACGATCACCTAGCAGGGGACGGCTGCTCTGTTGGGGATAAGATGAGGGACGGTCATCTATTGGTGAAGGACGATCACCTGGCAAGGTACGGTTGCCGAAAATATCACGATATAGGACGAATGTCGGATAAAAAGGTCGACGATGGGGACGACCATCAGATAAGCATGATGAAGGACGATCATCAAGAGGTGAAGGACGATCACCTAGCAGGGTACGGCTGCTCTCGGGGTTTACCATGACATAGGACGAATGTCAGATAAAGGAATCAATGATGGGGACGGCCATCGGATAAGCATGATGAAGGACGATCATCAAGAGGTGAAGGACGATCACCTAGCAGGGGACGGCTGCTAAAAATATCACGACATAGGACGAATACCGGATAGATAGGGGTTCTAATGAATAGAGACTCCTCTGGGAATGATGAAGGACGATCATCGAAAAAAGGTGAAGGACGATCACCTGGCAGGGGACGGCTGCCGAAAGGTATCATGACATAGGACGAATGTCAGATAGAAAGGAAATAGTTTATTAAGATTTGCTGGGGACTCTTCTGGGGAATAGTAGACACAGACGAGTGTCTAAATTCAAGAAAATATAAGTGTTTTGACACGGTGTATAGATTAAAGATGCGGACGAGCATCCTTAAGACTATGATACGGACGAGTATCAGTAGAAACAAACGCTTGACGCATGTTCAGAGATGATGATACGGACGAGTACCAACTGGTTAACAGAGAATACTGCCGAGTGTTGATTCTGAGGGGATTTAAGTGGTATATACAAGAGACAGACGAGTATCTGTATGAGAAAAAAGTGATGAGTGAGACACAGACGAGTGCTCAACTTGCTGGGGAGAGCACGACACGGACGGGTGTCGGAAAAAGTGCATTATAAACAAGTATTTGATTCATAATCAGTGTTTAAGTATTTATATTGGGGAAGGCGACACGGACGGGTGTCAGGGAATTGTATATATATGTACACATGTGTTGTGAGTGCAAGGGGGACGCTTTGGCTTTCTACTGGAGATATGACACAGACGAGTGTCGAGAAGTATCTGTAATGTATAAGTATCTGTTTGCTTTGGGCAATTTTACTGGGGAATGATGACACGGACGAGTGCCAAAAGGAGCATGTTTCTGTATTGGTGAGTGTTAAGGAAATGCTTTGATATCCTGCCGGGGAGTTTTGAGAGGTATTTTGCATTCTGCTGATGTGGTATTGTTGGTATTTACAAGTGTTTGATTCAGATCGTGGCTTATGATTATGCAATATGTTTGATTTTTGCCGTAATGCTCCGTATTAGACGGAATGCTACGCTCTGGGGGAAAACATGATGTGAATGCTATGATTATGCAAAGATACCGATCCGGGATCCGGATCCCGTTGCTGTGGAGATCTCTGGCTGATCTGCTTGAAGTGGATATCCCAGCTGGGGATGAGATCATTGGTAGATCTGACATATATGACTCTGTTTGGGGAAATAGATCACTGATAGACCTATCTCGGTAATGAGGGACCCAGCTGGGGTTTGCGGGAGCTTTCGTCACTTTGTTGTGAGATCTTCAGGCGTTGCTCTTCTGGATAGAGGCTGAAACTCTGTGGGGAGATGGTTCCATGTCTTTGCACTCGGCTGGGGAAGAAGAAAGACCACTGAAAAATCTTCCTAGAGAATTCTGTGGGGATCCCACTGAGGATGATACTTGACAACTCAGCTGGGGGTATGAACACCTTCTGGTGCTGCTCTTTGAAAGAAATGTTGGAGAAGTGATGCCTGGCAGCTCTGGTGGGGAGAAAGCATCTCTGGTGCTGTTTGGAAGGTATGCTGAGGAAACAATGATTTGGTAGCCTACTGGGGGGAAGCTTTCATGCCTTATGTTGTGCTTTGAATACCTGCAATCCTGTTATAACAGAGAAATGTACAAGTACCCCGAGGTATCCCTTACTGGATTCCATCATAAGAGTTTAAACACTCCCGAGAGTAAGTATATTTCCTGTAAGCACGTATTTTTAGAAGGGAAGCATCTGTATTTATGCAATCAATATCTTAAGGACATCGGACATTTTGCAAATGAAAAATAAAATGTACGAGACAAAATATGACTGAAAATCTGATTTCATTAATTTAGGTGCCCTGAATTGGCAAGATACAGCCAAAGAAACGGATCCCCTGAAATGAGGAGATTGTTACAAATTGAGAAACAAAAAGACGCTGGCAATGTTGATGACGCTTCGGTAAGCTTCCCTTCGCTATGACTCGTATGACATTTAACGTTCTTTTCATCCCGCTTTTGAAGAAGGCTGATTCCGACCGAAGCTCGAGCCTTTCGAAGCTTACCATGTTGTAAGCGATACAGACGAATTCAGAATGCAGTTGTTTGCCTATTCCCTTATTTTGCGTGGATCGCCCTTTCGGGTTTTCAATCCACCGGGATACCCATTTTTTCCTGAGCTGTCCAATGCGGCTTTTCAACTCAGCGGGTGTACATTTTTTTATTTATTTTCCCTTATTTTTGCCCGAGTCTTTTATTCTGTTTTTGACTCGCCGGGATGCCCTATTTCTTCCTGGACTTACATTCTGTTTTTATGTCCAGCGGGTCATTTCTATGCGAAGTATTTTTTAACTGCATCTGAATTCACAAGGGACAGGAAGTCTTCACCATCCATAGTACTGAGCATCAGTGCTCCACCAGAAAAAACTTTCTTTACTATGAACGAACCATCATAATTCGGAGTCCACTTGCCCCTGTGGTCTGTATGAGGAGGGAGGAGTCTTTTCAGTACAAGATCTCCTACTTGGTATTCTCGGAGCCTGACTTTCTGATCGAAGACTTTCTTCATTCTTTTCTGATACAGCTGCCCATGACAGATTGCAGCCAATCTCTTTTCTTCAATCAGACTTAGTTGTTCGTATCGGGATCAGACTCATTCTGCTTCGTTCAACTTAACATCCATTAGTACTCGCAAGGAGGGTAACTCAACTTCAACAGGTAGGACTGCCTCCATGCCATACACAAGCTGATACGGTGTTGCCCCAGTGGATGTTCTGATTGACGTATGGTACCCATGCAAGGCAAATGGTAGCATTTCATGCCAGTCTTTGTAAGTGACTACCATCTTCTGCACAATCTTCTTGATATTCTTGTTAGCTGCCTCAACAACGCCATTCATCTTTGGCCTGTAAGGAGAAGAATTGTGGTGTTGGATCTTGAAGTCCTGGCATAGTTCTGTCATCATTTTATTGTTTAAGTTGGAACCATTATCAGTAATGATTCGCTCGGGCACTCCATACCGACAGATGATGTCTCTTTTCAGAAATCAGGCTACCACTTGTCTGGTGACATTTGCATAAGAAGCTGCTTCAACCCACTTGGTAAAATAATCAATGGCTACCAGAATGAATCTGTGGCCATTTGAAGCAGTTGGTTCAATTTTTCCGATCATATCAATGCCCCACATGGCAAAGGGCCAGGGTGAAGACATCACGTTCAGAGGATTTGGAGGCACATGCACTTTATCCGCATAAATCTGACATTTATGGCATTTTCTGGCATAAGCACAACAGTCTGCATCCATTGTGATCCAATAATAGCCTGATCTTAACAACTTTTTAGCCATAGCGTGCCCTCCAGCGTGGGTACCAAAAGACCCTTCATGCACCTCGTGCATCAACAAGTCTGCTTCTGTCCTATCAACGCATCTGAGAAGCACCATATCAAAGTTTCTTTTGTACAGGGAACCATTAGTATTCATGAAGAAACTACCAGCTAGCCTTCTTAATGTCTTCTTGTCATTGGAAGATGCCCCAGGTGGGTATGTTTGATACTCCAAGAAGCATTTGATATCATGGAACCAAGGCTTATCATCTTTAACAACATCTGCTGAGAACACATATGCTGGTCTGTCAAGTCTGGACACTGAAATTCGAGGCACAAAGTTGGCAGCTTGTACTTTGATCATGGATGAAATGGTAGCCAGAGCGTCTGCAAACTGATTCTCATCTCGAGGGATATACTCAAGATTGACTGTTGTGAAGAAAGTCAACAACCTCCTTGTATATTCCCGATAAGGTATCAGATGATCTTGGTGCGTGTACCATTTGCCGTTGGTTTGATTGATCACCAGAGCCGAATCTCCGAATATGGTCAAAGTCTTGATCCTGAGGTCAATGGCTTCCTCAAGACCCATAATACAAGCTTCGTATTCAGCTTCGTTGTTAGTGCAGTTGAAAGTGAGTTTTGCCGAGAAAGGCATGTGAACTCCCTTAGGTGTAATGAGTACCGCACCAACACCACGACCATTCATATTAACAGCCTCATCAAACATCATAGTCCATTCTTCTTCCGGGTCAGGCCCTTTAGTGTGGATAGGCTCTTCATGATCTTTCGCTTTTATGAACATGATGTCTTCATCAGGGAAGTCAAATCTCATAGGCTGGTAATCATCAATGGGTTGCTCAGCAAGATAGTCAGACAATACACTACCTTTGATGGCTTTCTGAGATGTGTACTGAATATCATATTCTGTGAGGATCATTTGCCATCTTGCAACCCGTCCGGTAAGTGCTGGCTTCTCGAAAATGTACTTAACTGGATCCATCTTTGAGATCAATAAAGTAGTGTGGGTCAACATATACTGCCTTAGTCGGCGAGCAGCCCACGCTAAAGCACGACAAGTTTTCTTGAGCAGTGAATAACGTTGTTTACAGTCGGTAAACGTTTTGCTTAGGTAGTATATTGCATACTCTTTTCGACCAGACTCGTCATGCTGGCCCAGCACACACCCGATTGACTATTCTAATACTGTCAAGTACATGATTAAAGGTCTTCCTTCAACTGGAGGCATAAGGATTGAAGGCTCTTGTAAGTATTCCTTGATTTTGTCAAAAGCCCTCTGGCAGTCTTCGTTCCACCTGACCGTTTGTTCTTTTCTTAACAACTTGAACAAGGGTTCACAGGTTGCAGTAAGGTGAAATATGAACCTTGAAATGTAGTTCAATCTACCTAGGAACCCCCAAACTTCTTTTTCAGTCTTTGATGCATGCATTTCTTGAATGGCTTTGACTTTATCAGGGTCAACTTCAATCCCTTTTTCACTTACAATAAATCCCAGCAGCTTACCGGATTGCACCCCGAATGTGCACTTGTTGGGGTTTAATTTTAACTGGTACTTCCTCAGATGCTTGAATAACTTCAATAGATTCACCAGGTGGTCTTCTTCTGTGAGGTACTTGGCAATCATGTCATCCACATAACATTCAATTTCTTTGTGGATCATGTCATGGAATAGTGTTACCATAGCCCGTTGATAAGTGGCACCAGCATTCTTCAGTCTGAACGGCATCACCTTATAACAGAACATGCCCCAGGGTGTGATGAAAGTTGTCTTCTCCATGTCTTCAGGTGACATCTTGATCTGATTGTATCCTGAAAATCCGTCCATGAAGGAGAACACCGAGAACTGAGCCGTATTATCAACCAATACATCAATGTGAGGTAGAGGGAAGTCATCTTTCAGGCTAGCTCTGTTCAGGTCCCGGTAATCCACACACAACCTTACTTTGCCGTCTTTCTTAGGCACAGGTACAATGTTAGTAACCCACGGAGGGTAACTAGTTACAGCAAGAAAACCGGCGTCCCACTGTTTTTGTACCTCTTCTTTTATCTTCATTGCCATATCTGGGCGAGTACGGCGCAGCTTCTGTTTTACTGGTGGGCAATCTTCTTTCAGAGGTAGCTTGTGCATGACAATGTCGGTGTCCAACCCTGGCATATCTTGATAAGACCAAGCAAAAACATCCACATATTCACGAAGCATGTTAATCAGTTGCTCTTTTACTGAATCTTGCAGGCAGGCCCCGATCTTAACTTCTTTCACGTCTTTTTCCGTACCAAGATTAACCGTTTCAATCTCTTCCTGATGAGGAGTGATAACCTTCTCCTCTTGCCTTAACAACCTGGCTAGCTCTTCAGGTAGCTCATAATCTTCTTCAACCCCTTCATCAGCTTGATTGATTGGATTATCAAAGTCATATGAAGTCATAGCAGTGTTGTTGTCGGTGCAGTCTGGAGGGCACTTTCTGCAAGGGTTTAGATTGGTTTATTTTAGTGATCAATTTTAATCTTGTTTAGAAAAAGTGAAAATGAAGTTTTTATTATGAAAAACAATGCCCTTTTATTGTTTTGTACAAAAGTGAAAAATGAAAAGACAGTGAGCGAAAAAGAGACTCGTTGGCAAAAGATGTCTGATATTCATTGATTAATCCATTTGCACAAAATTACAAGATGGCCCGATTACAAAATGAGTCTTGACATCTTGGGCCAGATGCAAGACTTGATGCATGCTTTAAAATACAGGAAATAATAATTACTCTGCAGGAGTAACCCTTATAATTTCCTGGGAAGACCAGTTAAGGACTTGGCTCCCCGGGATCCTTGGACGTATCCAGCTCTCCAGGTTGCGGTCGCTTTCCTCCTCGTCTTCCAAATTGTTTACAGCATCCGGGGTAAGCATTCCCCCGCTGACAAACTTGGGCTCTTTTGCAGCCTCTGATTGATCTTGTTAAGTTGGTTTGTAACCCAACCCAAATATGTCCTCCTTCTTTTCCACGGGAAGCAGCTTGCCCCAGCCTTGGGCATTACCCTCTTCAACAACCTTCCGGGCTTGCTGGTACGATGTTATGGAGGTTCCCAGTACAGCAGATGCCTCATTAATGTTCAGGGCCTCAAACTACTGGCTCATAGTTTCATGGATCTCTCCGTCCATTTCAATGTACTTATACGTAGCCAGATGACTAACAAAGATATCCTCCTCCCCACAGATGGTGATGATTTGGCCTTCCCACTCGAATTTCAGCTTCTGGTGAAGGGTAGACGTAACAGCGCCAGCGGCGTGGATCCAGGGTCTACCCAACAAACAGCTGTAGGCCGGCTGAATGTCCATCACAAAGAAGGTAGTTTTGAAGGTCTGCGGGCCAATCATCACAGGCAAATCAATCTCCCCAAGCACTGATCTTTTAGAGCCATCGAATGCTCTCACCACCAAATTACTCGGACGTAGCGCCAAGCCATCATACTCCAGCTTCACTAAGGCTTTCTTTGGCAGAACATTGAGGGATGACCCAATGTCTACCAGTACATGAGATAGAACAGCACCCTTGCATTCCAAGGTGATATGCAAAGCCTTATTATGGTTGTGTCCCTCTGTTGTTAAGTCAGCATTGCTAAAGCCTAGTCCATGACTGGTGTTGACATTTGCCACCACAGTTTCGAGTTGATTAACAGTAATCTCCTCTGGCACGTATGTTGCGTGCAGGACTTTCAATAATGCATTCCTGTGAGCTTCAGAACACATTAACAGTGATAATATGGAGATTTTTGAGGGAGTTTGGTGAAGCTGATCCACCACTTTGTAATCACTTCTTTTTATGATTCTCATGAACTCGTCTACATCTTGTTCAAAAGATGTCTTCTGGGTTTCTTTGACAGTTGGCTCTTCAGATATCACACTCTTTCCTTTTGCTTTGGCAGCAGCTTTTGCTTCAACATTAGGTCTTTGTGTTTGTGAGGCAAAAAGGCGTTCGCTTCTGGTGAAGCCTCCGCCTCCCCCAACATTATCAACTTGTGGATAAGAGGTTGATGAATCCAGAGTGATTTTCTCCCCATTGCAGTAGAGATCAGAGCCATAATGCCAAGGTATGGCATTACTGCTTTCATAAGGAACGGGTCCAGGTACCGTAATGGTGACTGGACTGACTGCTGCAGAGGAGGGTACTGTGACAGTATGCGGATCATAGTAAATTGTGACTGGTGATCTGGCAGGAGATGCCACTGTTTGTTGTTGGAAATTGCTGCTGGGAGGAACATTTGATGGATCATAGTAGATTGTAACTGCTGAGACATCTTCATTAATTTTTGCTGGTGTTGTAGAAGATCCTGCTAATAAAAAGGATGCTGATGTTGTAGAAGAAAGGGTTGTTGACATTTGATTTGTTGAAGTGATGGACGGAGCCATTGCTGATGATATTGATGAATCGGTAGGAATGATTGTTGCTGCTGTTGTAGAAGAATCGGGAATTGTTGTTAAAGGAATTGCTGGATTTGTAGGCGCCGTCATTGAGATCTGAAGGATACCATCCTTAATAAGACCATCTATGCCACTTCTCAAACTTTCACAACCGTTGACTGCAATGTTGCAATACCCACAACCGAGCTCGCACCCGGGGAAGACTTGGCACTCTAGAAGCTGAGCTTTAATTTCGACCAATGGTGTTCGAATTTGTGAGACACTGGTGATCAAGGTAGATGGCATGTCTTCCTCAATGGCATTAATCCTCGGCCCGCCATGATTAGGCATAAGATTTCTGTTGACATTCGGAGGGGGTGCAAAGTTGAGGGCTTTAGAATCCACCAGATCTTGGACTTTCATTTGTAAGGCCCTGCATTTTTCCGTACTGTGACCAGGTGCATTGGAGTGGAAAGCACACCTGGCGTTGACATCATAATTCTTTGGGAGATTGAGGGGATCTGGTGGTGCCAACGTCCTTAACTCAACCAAGTTAAGCTTTAGGAGTTGTGGAAATAAAGCGGCATAAGGCATGGGAATAGGGTCAATCACCCTGTTTGCCTGTGATGGTCTTTGTTGGAAGGGACGTTGTTGTTGATTGCTATTGTTGTTGTTGTAGGTTCTCTGTTGCGGGTACTGAACTTGCTGTTGATAATGTGGTTGTTGTTGTTGTTGATATGCTGATTCTTGAGGAATCGGAGCTGGAATGGTGACAGCTGCTACTGATCTGTGAACATACTGAGGTCTACCCCTGCTGGCATGAATGGAATTGGTCTCACCGGATCTTCGAGGTCCCACAAAAGGCTTCCTGGGATTACTGGATGAACTTGCACCATTATCAGAAATTTTACCCATTTTTAATAGACTTTCAATCCTTTCGCCGGCTATGACGACATCAGCAAAGCTGGTGGAAGAAAAGGCAGCCAGTCTATCAATATATGTTCCTTGCAAAGTATTCATGAACATATCGGCCATTTCTCTTTCCGACATAAGTGGTTGGACAGCAGCAGCAAGCTGTCTCCACCTTTGGGCATATTCCCTGAAGCTTTCTCTGGAAGATTGAGACATTCCCATTAGGAGAGTCCTGTTAGGAGCCATGTCCAGATTGTATTGATACTGCCTGATGAAGGCTTTAGCTAGGTCCTTCCAGCACCTAATGGTAGCTCTGGTCAAGTGTGAATACCACTCCCTCGAAGCTCCAATCAGACTGTCTTCAAAGTAGAACATCCACAGTTTCTCATCCATAGTGTAACTTTTAAGTCTTCCAAGGAAAGACTGCAGGTGAGTACGTGGACAAGAGGTTCCATTGTATTTCTCAAAGCACGGGGGTTTGAATTTGTGGGGAATTCTCACCCCATCCACTAGCCCCATATCCATTACATCGAAGCCCAAGGAATTCTGGGACTCCAATGATCTCAACTTCTCAGCAATTTCATCTAACCTCCTATCATAAACTTCATCTCCGGCTCCCATGACAGTAAACTGCTCTTCCTGGGGATCTTCTTGCAAGATTCTCCCCCCAGCAGCATTCCCTTGCACATTTCTCGAGATGTTGACTTCCGGATCCAGATGAGGACCAAATACTGGTGGATTAACATGAAGTTGACCCCTCTCATTATTACTAGTTCCTCCAGTTCCAAGATGAGGTTCCTCGGGAGTTTGTCTCTCCACTAGTTCTCTTAACCTTTCTTGGCTCTGGGCCAAGCCAGTCATCACAGCCATGAACTGAGTCATTTGGTTCCTCATCTCTACTCTTTCGTTAGCCATCTGAGTTCTGACCTCAGTCAGGTCCTGCTGTACTTGCTCCATTTGGATACCAGGAAGGTTGTTGCGAGTAGGGTACCGATGCGCGCGGTTGACAGGAAACACCCGGCGGCGAGCAATATTTCCTGAGACCACAACAAGGTTAGAAACATAAATAATAACAAAACCTACAAAACAAAACAAAAGTTAGTATGCAATGCAGTATGCTTATTATTTTTCCAAGGTATCCGGCTTGGTTCTTGGTTTTGACCTTTCCAGACCTCGAGGAAGATGCTTTGATGTTGTTGAGAAAAGAAACCCAATGAAATCAAACTAATATATTACAAATGATGAAAAATACATAGTTTGTTTTACAACTCATGCCCCTGGAGGGTCAAAATACAACAGAAAGAAAAGTACATCAAATGGAAATAAACAACAAGCAAAGAAGTCAAACATCCAATCCAAACTCATCCTCCTTGACCTCCTTCAGGAGTGCCTCAGTCACCGGACTAGCTGGGTGCTCTGTAATAGTCCTAATGAGGAGGTTTCTGGTAGCAATGGCAGTGGTCAGCTTCTTGTGCCTGTCCTGGTCCTTTGATCTCTTCAATCCAGCTCTGAGCTTTAACTCTGAAATTTCCTTTTGGGCTGCCAACAAAGCTTCATGTTGCTTCCTTTCATTGGCCTCTAACTGTTCAATCTTGGCTTGAATTCTCTGATCTTCTTGTGTCCGGGCTTCAGTGATCCTGACCCATCTAGCCTGACTTTCTTGCAGATAGAGCTCAGTCCTAGCCTTCTAAATCTTGGCCTCTTTACAAGCATTCTTCAATATTTGCTGCCCAACTCTTGCTTTCCTGATGTAGTCCTCTGTCTTCTCAATTTTGGCAAGATGCTCCACCCTAAGCTTCTCCAGCCTCTCAATGTCCAAACGACCATCACTCTTTTTCCAAAGGGTCTTCTTCAAAGCTTGAGACAGATTCTCATTCCTTTCCTTCAGTTTCTCAAATTCTTCCAGGCTGACAGTGGCTGCTGGCTGTACTGTAGAGGGTCCAGGTATGTCCTCCAAGGTGAAGGGCATTCCAGTAATCTGAGCTCTAGCATGGGACCAGTCATAGTACTGAGCTGAAGCAACATTATTGCACCTTCCAAGAATAGCCATCCCTTTTGTTTGGATGTTGTCCCAAGCCCAGGATGCTTGTCTGACAACAGCTGAATTAGGCTTCACTTCACAATACAGGGTCTCAGCCAAATCTTGTACTCTAGGAGGGTGGACCAAAGCATAGCCCAGTTGTCTCTTAAACAGCAAAGGATTGTAGTTGATGCAACCCTTTACTCCTATCAGAGGTACATTTGGGTATTGCCCACAGCTGGTGATAATGTCTTTGCCTTTGGTGCTCTAGGTGCACCATCTAATATCATCTGAAGTCAAAGCAATAAGCCTCTTGGCCCAATTCTTCTATTGGTGAGGGTTCAGGAAGGCATCTGACTTAGGTAGGTGTCTGAGCAGCCAGGTGTGAAACAAAGGAGCACAACATCTCACCAACTTCCCCCTTTGTTTCTCATTCCTCTGATGGATGGAGTAATAGAAATCTCCCAGCAATGTGGGTACTGGGTGTAGAACCCCAAATTTTCCCTCTTCATTTTAAGCATAATAATACACCATTTTCATCATACGCATATCATATATATAGCATTATAGCATAGAAAAATAAAGCATGACAAGCATCAAGCCCTAGCATGAGGCATATGGCCATCTGGGGAGGTGTTGAAGGCCATTTAAGCCAAGACAAGGGTTCCAATGGATTTGTGAGAGGCCTATGATGAGTCTAGACTCCTTTGGCAAGGCCAAGTTCACTTGCAAAAGTTCAGAGGATTGCTTAGTCATCACAAGTTTCGAGACAATGCAAGGCTCCTAGACAGTGCGACCAAATTAGGGTTTTGGTTTCAAGGGCCTTAACCTCATAATTTTGGCCAACTCTTTTGGGAAATGTTTTCTATATGATAAGAGGTTCCTACATGTCAATTTTCATGGAAAAATTCCAAGTGGAAGTCAGTCATTGCCTCAGTTACTTGCAGATGAAGCAGAAAGTCAACTGAGCCCAGAAAAAGTCAACTGTGTCATTCCAAAGGGTCCAACCCAACTTTTTTGGCCAAATGAGGTCTATTCAATATTATAAGATGTTTTGTGAGCTTAAAGTCCAAGAATTTTGGTGGTTTGAGGGGTTTTGGCAAAAGTGCACAAAGTTGGTTATGGAAAAGTTACTATTTTTGGCTATTTTGACCTAAAACTTCACAAGACCTTAACTTGATCAAAAAATCATCAAATGGACCAAAGGTAAACATGAAAGTTGGAGAGTAAGGGCTTCCATTTTTAAAAAGTACAAGAGCATTTTCTAGAGATTTGTAGATTTCTCTATAAGTCCCTCGAAAAAATGAGCATTCTAGGGCAAATTTCAAAATTTCAAGGCCAAGCCATTTGCACAAAGGCTCAAAAGTGGATAGTTTGCTATGATATGTCCAAAGTAAGTTTACACAATCAAAATGCATCTCATTTAGGTCATTTGGCTCAAAGAAAAGTGGCAAAATTCGTGCACATGAAAAAGTTCCATAAAACTTGCATTTTACACTTGAATTTGCACAAGGCATGACAATTGTGTGATAGCTTACATCCAAGGGCTGAAATTATTTGCTGGGAATCATTGGTGGGATGGTGAATGCACATGCAAGAGAGGCCAGCAAATCATGAGCTTGGCATGCTTATGGCACACTTGGGCCAAATTTGCATTTTTACAAAAAGCAGCTCTCTCTCACGTGCATTTGTTCCAATCCTTTTGCATTGCCATATATATTCCATAACAATCAGAATTAGGGTTAGAGGCAGCCAGAATACACACTCATTCTCTCATTCTCATCTTTTATGCAAAATTGCTCATTCTCCACAAACTCTTGCTACAAGAATCCATTCACAAAACTCTTGCTGGATTCTTGATCCTCATCACTCATAGATCATTTCCATACTATTTGTTTGGATTATTCTTCAAGAATCATTCATTTCCCATTTCTTGTGCACATTTGCATTTTGTGCCATAACTTTTGATCTAGGCAAGCTTTATTCAATCCAAGACCATATCCATACTCCTCTCATCTCAAGGATCATTAAGCACCCATGGATCTAGATTTATAGTGGAGTTTGTTCAAGTGGCCATTTGAAGGGCTTTGAAGCACAAGGAAGCTTATTGCTGGATTCACAAACTTGCAAAGCCTTAGATGCATTTATTTTGCATCTAAGGGGATAAGGAGATCATTTGCCATCATTTTGTGCCATTCTTGACTTCAAATTTTGGACAACACCTCAGGTACACTCAAATTTCGAATCTCATAGAAATGTGTTTGGTTGTGTGTTTTAGAATCCTCATGTTGTGCTGGTTACAATGCTCTTTGTAGTTTGTGAAATGGTTGAGTATTTACAAAGTTATGTTGATTTAAAGTTTGATGGACAATTTTATTTTCACTTATATCATGAGATTCTTTGAGTTTTGATCTAATCCAAGCATGTATTCTTGTTTAATGATGTTGGTTTGTCTATTCTGGAGAGTTTCATGGCTGGCCGTGGCTTGATTTGGATTTTCGTGAGGCTAGGGTTTAGGGTTAGGGTTTTGCTTCATTAATGGTGGTGAGAGTTTAGGGTTTTTCATGAATAAGAAGGTGCATCAGCCCCCAGCGCTATCTGCACCCCCCTGCAAGGCCCATGTGTTTTTTTTAACTAGCGTGTTTACTTCTTTCACCCCCTTGGCCCATTTGCTTTATTTTTATTTTTTTTCTTTACCAATTTATTTCACTTTGCTTTTAATTCTTTTTAAATATTTCCTTAACTCTAAAAAATCCAAAAAAAATTCATATGCACTCCTTAATTCATCTAGTTTTTTATCATGATTTTTCCAGATTTTTATTTTCATCCCACGTGGCCAAATAAATTCAACATTGAGCATTGCTTTCTTGTGGACTCTCCTAGACCAATCTGCCTTGTCCAATTTCTATTTTTCTCATCCTTTAAGATATGAACCCCATTCTTTTTGCATTGAAACCCTAAGACACTCTACTATCTTCATGATTTATCTTGGATTTTTAAAAAACTTCCTTGCTGGACTTTGCTTGAGTTACTTGTGCCTTAATTTTCAAAACCCTAAATGGTGATACCTTGCATCCTTGAGCTTCATTGACCTAGTTTGGTGCTATATTTTTGCAAACCCTTTTGGATTCTCATTTCTTTGTGTTTGGAGGGTACTTTTCTGGTTGGGTAGAATTTTTAAGTGCTTGGATCTTTTTCTTGGGTATTTTCTTCCTCACCTTGCCTTGTTTTGCATCCTTTGAGTCTTCTTGTCTCTTTTAAGTTTAGAAGGGAACTTGTGCCAACTTCTCTTCATCTTTTGGGGTCCTTTAGAGGTTTATGGTTGCTCCTGGTCTTAGGATAGGGTTAGAATCTCCTTGAGTCTTGGTGTTGGGTCTCTTTTACGTGCTTTACTTCTTTAAGTGTTAAGCATACCTTCATTACATTTGTTTCACTTCCAATCATCTCAATATGATCTTGTGTTGCTTTGTTTATCACCTTGTGAGCTATTTTCCATGCCTATATGCTTGTGTAGCTTCTGACTTGTTGGTTTATGCCTTGATTTTATGTTATTACATTAACCTTGCAGGATCTATGGTAAGTTTGAGATGTGGGAATTGAGTTCCACATCTCCATTTCTCATCTCCTCTTGTTTATATGGACTAACATCTTCTTGTTGGGCTTAGGCCTTTCTCATCTCTCCTTTTATCGTCTTCTTCTTCTCTTGATATCTTTTCTAGGTTAGAAAGACCTCACAAACTCTAGGAACTCCGTGCATGCTAACTTAGGATAGAAACTTCCCCCTAGTTTTTTTTCCTTTTTGCTCCTTTGGTTCTCTTTCTCTTCTCATCTCATAATCATAAAAAACACTTTAATAATTTTGAAGTGATGCATTGATCCATAGCCTTATTCCATGAGGTATGCTTGTAGTCTTCCCATCTTGGGATAGTACAAGTTTACCTTGTGATGCACAAGTCTGATCAAGGTATCTTCTTCATAAAAGAAAAGCATAAAAAACACTTCTTCATTGTAAATAATCAAAACACTTAATCAGTAAACAAGTTAGTGAGCCTAGGCCCTAATCTTTGGGTTCAAGTTTTGGGGATCTTCTCCTTACTTGAGTGTGCTTGTTCTATTATTCCATCTTGGAATGTAGTGACAAGTGCACATTCCATTGATGAGAGCTTGAGTTCACTTCCTTGTGACACACTCATAAAAGCTTTATAAAAAACACAAACAAACAATAATCGTCTTTCCTTCGGGAATTCTTTTCTCATCTCCTTTGCTCCGTACGCGAACTTGCTCCTTCTTGTCACCTTGCAAGACGGTTACGCACTCGTCGTCCGAGTCTGCAACACCTGAGCAATGGCATAGGCAGTTCAAGCCTTAATTCACAAGAAATTTCCTTTTGGTACCCCCTAGTTAGGGGAACTACGGCGTCTCTGATCCTCATTATCCTGACGAGGTACGTAGGCAGCGGGGTAGGGCCCGTTCGAGCATAATCTTTATTTTCCCTACATTTTTTTCTCTTTGTTTTCTTATTTCATTTCCTTTCTCAGTTTATTTCCAGTTTCATTTTCATTTCTTTTGCTGTAGTTTTCATACCCTCACCCTTTGAAACACTTATCTTTGCAAGCATGGATCCCGTCGGGTACGGCGGACGGTCTGGGTGCTAATACCTTCCCAGATCGTAACCGACTCCCGAACTCAGTCTCTTTGGTTCGTAGGACCTGTGTCCTTCCTCTTCTTTCTTCTGGTTTGTGCAGCATTACCATTCCCTTTCTTCGGGATAAAAATGCCTGGCTGGCGACTCTATTCTTCTTCCGCGCCACTTTCGCGTTTGTACCAAGGATGGAAATCCGGGGAGCGACAGCTGGCGACTCTGCTGGGGATCGAACCCAGAATCTCTGGTTCCCCTGTGAGTCTCTCCTAGCGCTTGTTTGTTGCTGTTTCTTTGGGTGATGTTTGTTTGCTGTGGCTTGTTGTATTTTATTGTTGTTTATTTACAGCTTTATTTATAGCTTTATTTATAGTTTTCAGTCTTTATTTACTGCATCATGTATATATACTGGACTGTCTGGACTGGTTTTCTTTGGTGGGATGGGTGTTACTGGTTCTTGAGAGATATGAGCCAAGTACCCGGCTCGAGTGCACCATAGGACTTAGAGTGGTTCCACTTTGGCCTCATGAGATCTTGTCATGGGGGTAGTAGTGAGTTCCACACCCAGGTTGCGATTGTCTTGGAAATGTCTTGATTTGGGGATCTTCCTCTCTCATTACATAACCCTGACAGTTATGTGCAGCTGGGGACCGATCATTGAGAACCTTGTGGAAACATCCCTCTTCAGTGATGACAGTGGCAGCCCACATTTCGTGGCAAACCCATTCGCATCCGAGGGCCCACCTGGGGATCGCATAGGATGACCTTGTTTCCCGGACTCAGCTGAGGCCTCCCTGCGTAGTATATAATGCCAAACCGATTCCCTGATTTGGTCATGAACCACTTCTCGGAGATGGTGACAGTATTATTGTTATGTGGCTTTGAGAGTCCGTGATGTCTGACCCGGAGCCTTTTACCCGTGAGATTGGGGGGTGTTTACAGGTGTGCGGGAACCCATGACCTCAACATACACTCATCTGTTCAGTGGTTCTTGTTATGATCTTTGGTCCTGTGATTATGATCCATGGTTCTATGATTCTATGGTTCCGGAATTATGGTTCTGGAATTCTGGATTTCTTGATACTGTGATTCTGAGATCTTCTATCAGAG
This sequence comes from Lathyrus aphaca, assembly GCA_963966055.1. Taxonomy (NCBI): domain Eukaryota; kingdom Viridiplantae; phylum Streptophyta; class Magnoliopsida; order Fabales; family Fabaceae; genus Lathyrus; species Lathyrus aphaca. The sequence continues at coordinate 206,981,449 of OZ014525.1, forward strand.
AGTTGTGATTATCAGAGGGTGTGACTCAGTAAACTTTTGGGTTTGCCAGTTATTCAGAGGGGCCCTTGTCAGTGTTCCAGTTCAGATGGTCCCAGTTGGTCATATGCTTGCATTGCATTACATTTGCATCATTCTTTGCATTAACTGTTTATGTTTCCCATTTTTCAGGGCATTGCTCACATCTGTTCCCAGTTCTGGTATTCTTATCTCCATGGCAGAGATCAGAAGAGATCCAAGAAAAAAGAATGTGCATTATACCTTTCTTCAGCCGGAAGTTAAAAGTGTTCAGAGGTTAGCAGGTTTGATGAACGATCAAGTCTTAGGTAATTTCAAGAAAAGATATGGCCAGATACTGAAGTTTGTGGACAAGCCTACTGCACACCAAAAGGACAGCTTGCATACTTTGTTGCAATTTTATGGTCCCTTGCTGCGTTGCTTTATTTTTCCAGGTTACATCTTAGCTCCGACATTGGAAGAGATCTCCAGCATGCTGAGTGTTCCGATCAGAGAGACATTGTCGTTCTACGGGTCAGAGGTTGTGCTCAGAGATGAAGACATAGCCAAGGTTTGTAGGTTGCCAGTTGTTTCAGTCAGAAAGGCTCTGCAAGAGAGTGAAGGCAGAGGTCTACCCTGGAGTGTGCTTATCCCAGAAGCTGAGAAGTATGCTACAGGGGCTAAGTGGAATGACTTTGGAGCTTTGCTTGCATTGATGGTATATGGGTCTAGCCTGTTTCCTGGAGAGAAAGAGCTTGTCAGCTTAGAGGTGATCTCAATCTTTGCAAAAGGAAATCCAGTGCCTACTTTATTGGGTGACTTTTATTTAGTGTCCATTACAGAAACGAGAAAGGTAGAGGTGGTCCAGTGGTCTGCTGTGCTCCTTTGTTTGCCGAATGGTTTGCTAGACAGTTGCCTAAGTCAGGTGCCTTTAAGGATATACGAGACGAATGGAGATGGTCCAGAAGACTGATGGGATTGACTGAAGAAGACATTGCTTGGGGTTATGACAGGGATTTGCTAGGAAAGGAGTTGATGGTTAGTTGCGGAAGGTTTGCTGGAGTACCTTTGCTGGGAAGGAAAGGTGTCATCAGTTACTACCCAACATTATCCAGAAAACAGGTTGGCTACCCTTTGAAAGATCCTCCTCAGATGGAAATGTTTGCTGAATCTTTGTACTTTCCTGCTGACGGAAACAGAGAGTTAGTTCAACAAGCAGTCCAATCCTGGGCTCACAGGATAAGAAAGGGGAAGAAAGACTTCGGCCGAGTTGATCCCAAGACATATCCACCATATGCTGAATGGTTGCAAAGACATATCGAGTCGGTTCTCATGCCTTTTTCAGTCGAGGCTCCACTTTATCCCCGAGAGGTACCAAGTCAGAGCAGTACGGTTTCCTTGGAGGAGTACAAGAAGCTAGAAGCTCAGCTGCATGAAGTCAGAGTAGAGAATATTGGGATGGTAAGCCTATACCACCAGGCCAATAGAGCCAAGAAGGAAGCTGAAGACAAGCTGCAGAAGCTCCAAGCCTCTCTAGAAGACAAAGAGAAGGATTTTGCCGGTAAAGAAGCCCATTTCCACAGATTGGGTATGATGGAAGCTCAAAGAGAAGCTAAGCGCAAGGAGACTTTAAAGACTCTCAAAGGTGCTCGTCAGTCCATTGTTTGGCTGCAAGGCCAAAGAGATGAAGAGCAAAAGAAATTCAAAGACAAGGAAGAGTTCTTTGAAGTTCAGATGGCTTTCAAGAAGGAGGAAGTGGAGCAAGCCCATGCCATCCGGAGGGAGAAGACCCAACAGCTAGCCCAAAGCCAATTAGCTCTGGAGGAAGCAAGGAAAGAGATCGAAGAGCTCAAGCTGAGAGCGGGTGTCAAGAAAAGCAGGGCAGAGGTGGCAGATCCTGGGTCCTTGGCTTAGTTGTTTATTGTTCAGGCTACCTACAGGCTTGTTGTAGGAGTCTTGCTTTTATTTCTTTTGTCTTTATGTACTGACATGTAACCCTTCGGGGAATATTTCTGGTTGTATTCTGACTTTTAGCCTATAGTGGTTTGTTCACGTTCAGTATTAATGTGCAAATTACCATTTTGAATGCGCAAGACTCGTTTGTCTGGATACTGCTAATGTCTGAACACTTATCAAAGAGAAAGTTTGAAAGCTAAGCACTGAAAGTGATTGTCTGAGATAGATGCCAGAACTGGGGCATGCCAAATGCTTAAGATTGGGAACATGAACAGTTTCATTGCATTGCATATAACCTGTTTGTTTGTTTTGCAGGTGTTGTCTCAGTTACTAACGTGTTTTGTGATCTCAGGCACTATAGCTCCTCGTAAAGTTCGGGGACAACCAGCAGTACACAGATATCCAACCAAGATTAACAGAGAACGAGTCATGGACCAGTTGCAAGCGGACTTGACAGATCTGAGACAAAGGATGGATAATTTTATGACACTAATGGCCGGCATAGGGCAGACCCAGGAGCGTCTGCGGGAGATGGTTGAGAATCAGAACAGGAACACTGTTGCTGCTGCTAATGCTGATAATCGTACTGGTGCGGGCGCACGTCAGGTTGAACCTCCTGTTACACAGCCAGGAGTGACAATAATCAACGATGGGTTGCACAACATTCAGATGGACAATCATGACGACCAGTTCACTCTACTTGATGAAGCTGAAGGTCAAGGAGTAGAGATGAACAAGAGGTTCGAAGAGATGGCTGAGCAAATCAAAGCTATTCAGTCCCAAAGCTCTTTGGGATTTGACATAACCGACTTGGGCTTGGTTCCTGGGGTCAGGATTCCGTATAAGTTCAAAGTTCCAACCTTCGAGAAGTATAGTGGCACTGCTTGCCCGAAGACTCATCTGCAATCATTTGTTGGAAGAATTGCCGCTCATACAGATGATGAGAAACTTTGGATGTATTATTTTCAAGATAGCTTGGTGGGAGCTTCTCTTGAATGGTACATGAAGCTCAATAGGATCAATATCAAGAGTTGGAAGGATTTAGCTGAAGCCTTTGTGAGGCAGTATCAATATAATATGGACATGGCTCCGAAACGCACGCAGTTGCAGCACATGGCTCAGGCGGCAAAAGAAAGTTTCAAAGAATATGCCCAGAGGTGGCGCCAGCTGGCCGCCAGGGTACAACCACCCCTCTTAGAAGATGAAATGGCTGACATGTTTATGGGCACTCTCCAAGGTGTTTTTCTGGAGAGGTTGGCATCTAGCTCGGCCACCAAGTTCAATGATATAGTGATTGCTGGAGAGAGAGTTGAGACTCTGTTAAAGATGGGGAAGATTCAGGACCCTAATACTGCTGGTAGCTCCGGAGGAGCGAGGAAAGCCTTCGGTGGACCTCCTAGAAGAAGAGAAGGGGAAGCTAACGCAGTATATGGCCGAGGCAGAGGCAGAGGTTATAGACAAGAATACAATCAGATAGCTGCAGTCACAATTCCCACTACACCAATTCAACCAGCTCAACAAGCTCTACAACAGCCTCAGCAACAACAGCAGCGCAACTATCAACAAAGACCGTATCAGCAGAGGCAGCCACGCCAAGCTGATAGGGTTTTTGATGTGATTCCAATGACTTACACAGCTTTACTCCAGAGATTGTTGGAACTGAACTTAATTCAACTGAGGACCTTGGCTCCACCTACTGGAACTCTTCCTCCAGGTTACGACGCCAATGTTCAATGTGCTTTCCATTCTGGGGCACCCGGGCACTCAACGGAGAAGTGCAGGGCTTTGCACTATAAAGTTCAGGAGTTGATCGACTCCAAAGCGATCAATTTTGCGCCGCCTCCGAATGTCACGAATAACCATATCCCTAATCATGGGGGAGCCAGGGTTAATGCTATTGAGTTGGAGGAGAGGCTGAACTTGGTAGAGAGGGTTGAAGAAGTGAAGACCTCCTTGTTGCTGGTCAAGGAGAGATTGTTGAAGGGTCAGGTTTTCTCGGGTTGTGGGCTCGATTGCGAAGACTGTGCTGAGTCGAAGAATGGTTGTGACAGATTGAAGACTGATTTACAGAGACTGATGGATGATGGGCTGTTACAGTTCGACAGGGTTGATAAGAGGACTGATGAAGTGTCAACGGTGACCATATACTATGATCCTGCTGAAATGCCAGCGCGAGGAGAGTCGGTTACTATTTATGTCCCGGAAGTAAGTCCCGTCACCATCACGGTGCCTGGGCCTATTCCGTATTCAGATGAGAAGGCTATTCCGTGGCATTACGGATCAGAAGTGTATGTCGGAGGATAGAAAGTGGAAAATAAGACAGTAACCATGGACCCAGCTGTGGTGAATGTTGGGGGAAGTGGAGGTTTCACGAGGAGTGGTCGCTTATTCGCTCCCCAGACTTTGAGAGGAGACACTGATGCTGAGGCTTCTGCTAAAGCCAAAGGGAAGCACATAGCAACTGACGATAATGCTACTCCCGCTACTGGTCAAAGTACTTTCGAGAAGGAAATGGAGGAGTTCATGAGGATTATTAAGAGGAGCGACTACAAGGTAGTCGAGCAGCTAAATCAAACCCCCTCCAAAATCTCTATCTTGTCACTGCTGATGTGCTCACCAGCTCATAGAGAAGCCCTTCTGAAGGTGTTGCAGATGGCGTATGTTCCTCAGGAGATTACTGTGAATCAGTTAGAAGCTGTGGTGGGAAGTGTAAATGTGAGCCATGGTTTGGGCTTTACTGATAGAGACCTTACTACTGAAGGGAAGAATCATAATAAGGCTCTCCACATCACAATTGAGTGCAAAGGGGCTGTGTTGTCTCACATCCTGGTTGATACTGGGTCATCTCTTAATGTCTTACCGAAGAAGGCGTTAATGAAACTCAATGTGGAAAGGGTTGTTTTGAGGCCAAGTGATTTGGTGGTGAAGGCTTTCGACGGTTCTCGGAGGTCTGTCTTTGGAGAGGTTGAATTACCAATCAAGGTTGGGTCGCAAGTGTTTAAGAGCACGTTCTACGTGATGGACATCCAACCTGCTTATAGTTGTCTGCTTGGTCGACCCTGGATTCATGCCGCAGAGGCTGTGACGTCAACCTTGCACCAGAAGCTCAAGTACGTAGCGGATGGTCAAGTTGTGACTGTGTGCGGTGAAGAGGACATATTTGTGAGCCATTTAAGCAAATTGACGCACCGCGTTTGTTTTCCACCTCAGCATTCTCGATCCATATATCGAGTCATAGCCCGGTTACTAAGCCTTTTACCTTGCATTTCTATTTACTTTATCCAGTTTATTTTTGCAAGTAGCAACCTATGCCTTAGACTTAGGAGCTTGCACCCTCATTTGTTTACTTTATTTTTCGCATTTCAATCCAAAAGGGAAAGAACTCCTGCAGTTGACTCAATGTCATAGGAAGTTCAGCCATCCCTAGTTCCTTTTCAACCTTAACCATTAGGACTTTTTATTTTATAACTTTTTGTGACTTTGTTAAGTCACGTGAGTGTTTGCCATAACACTTACCTTCCCCGCGAACCTTGAGCGTAACCAAGTGTTCGTTAATCCTTAGGAGAACTACGAGTGCTCTGATTCTATACCTGATACGTAGGCATCGATGCGATGTTGTGCGAGCACCATTAGAAATAATACCTTAGGTTCCCATAATTTTAGCAAGCAATAAATAACAATAACACAAATATTAACAAGAGGTTCCCGTAGGATACTGCGGATGCTTAGGATGCTAACACCTTCCCTAGGTATAATCAACCCCCGAACCTAGTTTCTCCTCATTTAGGGTTTTTACGATCTTTTTCCCTTTTCCCTTTGGATTAAATTAAAGTCGGTGGTGAACATTTAATAATTGTGATTCAAGCTTAACCAATAGCTTGGTATCCGATTCTCACCGCGACAGAAATGGCGACTTCACTGGGGACTCTGTTTTTGAGGGTTAAGCCCACCTTGTATATTTGTATTTTTGTTGTTGTATTGCTTGTTATTATTTGGGATTTTCGCTGGGTGTTCCATGTGTGGTGAGATAAGTCCTAACCCGGACTTGAGTGCAAAATAAGATAGGATGGTGGTATATTCAAGAAGGCTTGTAGGGAGTTGAGTCCCGACCAAGTTGACTTGAAACACCACCACTCAGCGGAGGCCTCCTCGGATGTAGTTTTGTTGATCGAGTTCAGTCGTGAAAGCATTACCATATTCGACCTGAGAGCCGTTAATGTTGAGGACCGTAGAACATTTACCCCCACTTGGCCTTTTAGGGATGTAGTGCGATGATTATGAGGGTGTAAATCCGAAATAGTTGATGCGCGATATTACACTCGGATGAGACTCTCTTGAGAATATTATTGATTACCAAGTTGAGTTGGGAAGTCGGTAATATCCGAAAGATGGGACAATGATTCTGGGAACTTTTAGAACCCGTTGTACAGGTACAAATAAACTCATAGTACATACCTTTTGGGAGGGTTGAACCTTCGACCTCATGCAAGCTTTGAACCTAAGCCTTGTGTGTGTTTATGCATTCACGCATCATGAAGCTTCATTTTTACCATTTTATTCAAGGAACTCAGAAACTCTATCTTTGCAAATATCGTAGGTATCATCATGGACTTTGGAAGAAGAAAGACTGTCAAGTACACATTCAAAACTCCCAAACTCGAAGACCTAAGGAAATTAAGATATTTGGTTGTGGATCAAGAAGCCTTCATGGAGAAGCATAGGAGACTTTTAGCCTTACTTAAGACTGAGTGGGATGGAAGGTTACTCTCTGTGATGCTCCAGTTTTATGATCCTCTCTACCATTGTTTTACGTTCCCTGATTACCAATTGGCGCCTACTTTGGAAGAGTATTCATTTCTGGTGGGATCACGTGTTAAGGATGAGTTTCCATTCCCTGTTCTAGAGAAGGACCCTGAAGAAGCGGAGATTGCAAAGGCAACATATTTGAGTGTTCCTGAGGTCAAGGCAAATATGACCTATAAAGGAAAGATTTTTGGATTCCCTACAAAGTTTTTGGTAGAAAAGGCCAAGAATTTTGTTAGTGTGAAGGATATGAAAGCTTTTGAGGTGACCTTTATTCTGCTAATATATGGAGTGTTACTTTTCCCAAACTTTGAAGACTTTGTAGACCTGAACGCCATCAAAATATTTCTGAAGAAGAACCCGGTCCCTACTTTGCTCGGGGACACTTACCATTCCATCCATCTGAGGAATCTCCATAAGGGAGGGATGATTACTTGTTGTGCATCATTGCTGTACGAGTGGTTTATTTCACACCTGCCTAAGTCAGCTTCATTTTGGAACCTTAAGGATGGTTTGTGGTGGTCACAAAGGATCATGTCTCTTACCCACTCTGACATTAGTTGGTACAATCGTGTTTATGATGGAGCATTAATTATTGATAGCTGTGGCGATTTTGCTAATGTACCTCTTCTTGGCACTAAGGGAGGAATCAGCTATAATCCAGTTTTGGCTCGCCGCCAACTCGGGTATCCGTTGAAGGACAAACCTAAGAGTGTTGAAATGGAAGGAATTTTCTTTAAGGATGACGAAGAACCAGAGCTCAAGAAACAGATTATGCAAGCTTGGAAGTACATCCATAGGAAGGGGAGGAGTAGCTTGGGAAAGCCGAATTGTGTTTCTATGGAACCCTATCTCCAATGGGTACGAGATAGGGCAATCAGTCTGAAGATGCCTTACCCTCGCCAGGATCCTATGACCTTCAAGAAACCCATTCTAATCTTTATGGACGATGCAGAGAAGCTGAAGATTGATTTGGAGAAAGAGCTTCGAGAGAAGAATGCATGGAAGAATCGACATCAGATCATCAGTAGTGAGAATGAAGAACTTAGAAGACAACTGAAGATGAAGGAAGACGAAGAGCTCTCCAACAAGAAACGGAAAGCGCAAGAGGATTTATTTTCCTCCAGCACTCAAGGGGACACTTCTTGGAAGTCGATCGTGGATCAACTTATGCTTGAAAGGGCTCAAATGAAGGCACAAATCGAGAAGCTCAACTTGAGGCTTTTAGGAGAATCTCCTTAGGACTTTGTCTTTGTCTTTATTAAGCTTTGTTTGGGATTTTTGAAGATGTACTCGGGACTTTGTATCACTTTTTGAATTTAATGAAATCATATCCTTTTGATTATTATGTTTTCCTTGGTATTTGCAAATTGTTTCTTAAGTTCCTTGAATAACATTTAATTTTCGCATTGCACTCATACATTTGGCATTTCATTTGCATTTCATTTGCATTTTTCATGTAAAACTCATTCCCGTCATCTGCTCTCAATTCAGCTTTCACACTGAGGCTCTCACGCAAATACTACACTCGAGCTCAAGCCAGAAAGAGGATGGTTGAAAGAGACCTAGAGATGGACAGAGTTAACGAGGAGCTTACTGATATTCGTGGAAATATGGGTCAGATGATGGAAATGTTGCAGGTCATTCGAGCAAAGATGGATACCCAACAGACTGTAGTGTCAGAAATTGTCACTGCAACGACTGAGCCTACGTCATCAGTCACTACCCCTGTGACTTGGCCTCCTTTTGGACTTCCTCATGGATTCATCCCTCCTCCTCAAGGTTTTGCTTTTCAAAGTTTTATTCCTTCTTCCCAAGGACTTGCTGCTCAGGGTTTTTTCCCTCCTTCTCAAGGCCTTGCTTCTCAAAGTATTATTCCTTCTTCCCAAGGACTTGCTGCTCAGGGTTTTTTCCCTCCTTCTCAAGGTTTTGCTTCTCAAAGTGTTATCCCTTCTTCCCAAGGACTTGCTGCTCAGGGTTTCTTCCCTCTTTCCCAAGGTTTAGCTTCTCAAAGTTTCGCACCTTTTTCTCAGGGTATTGCATTTCCTTCCCAAGGTTTTATGCCTCCTCCTCAAGGGTTTGCTGCTCAACAGACTATTCCTGTGACTAATGAAGAGAACCATGCAGTTGCTAATTATACACAAGACATTGTGCACACCCGTGCCCAACCATACTTTAATGACCATCAGGCGTATGACGCGCCAGATATGTCTGAAAACGGAGACGAGAAACATGAGAAGATGCAAGAGAATTTTGATACCCTTGAAAAAAGGTTAAGAGCAATTGAAGGTGACCAGATCTTTGGGGCTGCTGCTAGAGAGATGTGTCTGGTGTCTGGATTGGTAATACCTCCAAAGTTCAAGATACCCGCGTTTGATATGTATGAGGGTGCAACTTGTCCTAAGAACCATCTCTTGATGTACTATCGAAGAATGGCTGCGCAGGTGGACAATGATAAATTAATGATCCACTGCTTTCAGGACAGTCTGAAGGGAATCTCCTCCAAATGGTATCTAACGCTAGACCAGTCGAAGATTCGCAGTTTCCAAGACTTGGCAGATGCTTTCATTCAGCAATACAAATACAATATGGACCTTGCTCCCGATAGGAGACAACTGTTGAGTATGTCACAGAAAGATTCTGAATCATTTAAGGAATATGCTCAGAGGTGGAGAGGGACCGCTTCTCAAGTAGAGCCCCCATTGACTGAAAGAGAATTAGCTGACTGGTTTGTTGACACGGTGCGACCAGAATTCTATGAGAGAATGGTGGGGAGCATAACTGCTAGTTTTTCTGATCTAGTGGCTGTGGGAATCAAGGTAGAACTCGGTTTGAAAAGTGGAAAGATGAGTGGTGCATCTAGCAGTTCCAGCAATGGTAGTGGAAATATTGTCAAGAAATTTACCAGTAATTTCCACAAGAAGAAAGAGGGCGAGACGAATGCAATAATGACAAGTCAAAAAAGAAATCCGCTTTGGCAGAGACCTCCACCTATGGCTCAACAGCAGTATGCTCATCCACCGCAGTATACCCAACATCCTTATGTAGCGGCGGTTCAACCGTCATTTAATCCACAAGTCCCGATGTATCGGCCAACTCAAGCAGTACCGATGTATCAGCAAGCGGCTCTAGTGATTCCACCTTATCAACCAATGCTCAACAATCCAGGCTATCAACAAGCGCCCAATGCTTCAGCCTACCAGCAGAGGACTCCAGCTCCTCATCCGAATCCCAACTTTCAGAATAGAAGACCAGGAGGAAGGCCTCCTAATCCTCGAATCCCTATGACCTATACTGAATTATATCCTTCACTGCTGAAGAAAGGTTTGGTTACTCCAAGGCCTTTGGGTCCTCCACCGAATCCGCTCCCACCAAATTACAACTCAAATGCCCACTGTTTATTCCATGAAGGTGCCCCAGGGCACGATTTGGAGGGTTGTTATGCTTTGAAGTACATAGTGAAAGATTTGATGGAGAAAAACATTCTGTCATTTGGGAATACTGGTCCGAATGTCAAAGATAATCCTTTACCCAAGCATGGGTCCATAAATGCCATTGTTGACGAGTCTGACGAAGATTTGATTTTCAACGCCACGGAGATCAAGACCCCGCTTAGAGATTTCCATGCGAAGTTAGTAGAAGTGGGTATGTTGAAGAACTGTCATAAGAATTGTGAAGCTTGTGCGAATAACCCAAAGGGATGTGAATTGGTCTTAAAAGATGTTCAAGATTTGATTAATCTGGGTGTTTTACAAGTAAGCAGTCGTGTGAAGAAGAATGAAGTGGCAATGATTGAACCCATTTTCAACTTGCCTGAATCTGATTCTACCTTGGTGCCAGTGTTCAACCTGCCTGAGTCCTCAAGAGTTCAACCCATCTTTAATATGCCAGAGCCCGTGATGCCCATTTTCAATATACCTGAGCCAAGGTTTGAACAAAGGAGTAACCCTTTCCTTTATGAAGACACTAAAGCAGTTCCATGGAAGTATGATACAGGGAAAGTTCATCAGAAGGTTGATAAAGCTAGTCAGGAGGAAGGATCAAAAGTGGCAAGTGCTGACATAGCGGGTGCAGGTCGTTTAACTCGCAGTGGTCGTGTTTATACTCAGCAAGCCAATACGGTTCCGCCTAAAGAAGTCATTCCAGCTGTTGCCAACCAGGATAAAGGGGAAGTCTTGGGAGAAGAGGATGCAGAATTCCTCAGAATCATTAAGAAGAGTGATTATAAGGTTATTGATCAGTTACATCAAACACCTTCCAAAATATCTATCCTATCACTTCTTATGCATTCACCGGCCCATCGGAGTGCTCTCCAGAAATTACTAGCCCAAGCCCATGTTACACATGATATAACAGTGAATCAGTTTGATGGAGTCATTGCCAATATCACTGCATGTAACAATCTCAGCTTCAGTATGGAGGATCTTCCAAAAGATGGCTTGGACCATAACCGTGCTCTCCACATATCTGTAAAATGTCAAGAGGATACTTTAGCAAGAGTTCTTGTGGATACAGGATCTTCATTGAATGTTTTGCCGAAAAGAACGCTTGCCAAATTATCTTATCAAGGGGCAGAGATGAGGCCCAGTGCACTAATAGTGAAAGCTTTTGATGGGCCAAGGAGGACTGTTATTGGAGAAGTAGACTTACCAATCTTGATTGGGCCACAGGTGTTCAAAATCACTTTCCAGGTTATGGACATCAATCCTAATTACAGTTGTTTGCTGGGAAGACCTTGGATCCATGCCGCTGGGGCAGTCACTTCTACCCTACATCAGAAGATGAAGTTTGTGGTCGATAACAAGCTGGTAACCGTGTCTAGGGAAGAAGATCTCATGGTTAGCAACCTTTCATCCTTTAGCTATATTGAGGCTGATGAAGATGCTTTGAAACTTCTTTCCAAGCTCTTGAGATAGCCAATGCTGTCCTTTTGGAAGTAGAGGAACCAAAAGGGAAGGGTATCCCATCTTTTGCATCGCTGAGGAGTATCATTTCCACCATCAAAGAAAGAAGTTATGAAGGTTGGGGTGATGTCATTGAAGTCAAGCAGAAGCTAGATCGTTGCGGGTTGGGTTACAAACCAACTCATGTGAAGGAAGGAGCATCAACCTCCGTAAAAGGACGTCCAAAGACCATTCAAGAAGTGTTTTCCAGTGTTGGTTATCAGGTCAATGCAATTGATGGAGTTTCTGAAGAGGAAGATGTGAATCATTTGGTGTATCAGTGTGAAGAGGCCTTGGGCAATTGGGAGGCAGTCGAGATCCCAGAGTTTTTTCCATTGTCAAAGTAATTTATTGTTTTTTAAATGTTTTCAAAGTTCCCTAGCTCTGCCCAAGGCTATGGGAGTATTTTGTAGGGCCTCTTCTCATTTTCAAAGTTATTATCAATGGAGGCATTTTGTTAAACTCTTATTTTGATCATTTACTGTTTTTCTCTCTCTCTCTCTCTCTCTCTCTCTCTCTCTCTCTCTCTCTCTCTCTTTTCACTTTCAAAAAAAGAAAATGGCAATCTTTCAAAACCAATAAAAAGCTTTTTCTCTTGCATTTCTCTATTTTCCACTTTTAATAAAAGCAAATCATTCTCATATGCAGAATAAGCGAAAACCCTGTTGAATCCAATGACTCTACATTCTCTCCTAACTTTGATTCGCCCATCTACCAAGCGGAAGATGAAAGTGAGGAAGATTGTGACATTCCCGAAGAACTGGCAAGATTAGTTGAGTATGAGCACGCAGAGCTCCAGCCACATAAGGAGCAGGTAGAGACCATCAATCTTGGCACTGATGAAGACAAGAAGGAAGTCAAGATTGGTACAACACTTGGGGCAGACATCAGAGAAAGATTGGTCAAGCTTCTCAGAGAATATGTAGATGTGTTTGCATGGTCGTATCAAGATATGCCCGGTTTAGACACAGATATAGTGGTCCACAAGTTACCTCTTCGACCAGATTGTCCTCCCGTAAAGCAAAATCTTTGAAGAACAAGACCAGACATGGCTCTGAAGATTCGGGAAGAGGTCAAAAGGCAGTTTGATGCTGGATTCCTCGCAGTTGCGAAGTACCCTGAGTGGGTAGCTAATATTGTGCCAGTCCCTAAAAAGGATGGCAAAGTCAGAATGTGTGTGGACTATAGGGATTTGAACAAAGCCAGTCCGAAGGACGATTTCCCTCTTCCGCATATTGATACTTTGGTTGACAACACTGCTAAATTTGCTGTTTTCTCCTTCATGGATGGGTTTTCAGGATACAACCAGATCAAGATGGATCCTGACGATATGGAAAAGACCACTTTTATTACACCATGGGGCACTTATTGTTACAAGGTTATGCCATTCGGTCTTAGAAATGTAGGAGCCACTTATCAGAGGGCAATGGTCACCCTTTTCCATGATATGATGCATAAAGAGATAGAAGTTTATGTGGATGATATGATCGCCAAATCACAGATTAAGGAGGATCATTTGAATCATCTCTTGAAGTTATTTGAGCGTCTCAGAAAGTTCCAACTGCGTCTGAATCCAGCTAAGTGTACTTTTGGTGTCCGATCAGGAAAGTTACTTGGTTTTATTGTTTGTCAGCAAGGAATTGAAGTAGATCCAAATAAGGTCAGAGCAATTCAAGAGATGCCAGCTCCAAAAACAGAAAAGCAAGTCAGAGGCTTCCTTGGAAGATTGAACTACATCTCCAGATTCATCTCCAACATGACTGCTACATGTGAGCCTTTATTCAAGTTGCTCCGGAAGAATCAAGCAATTGAGTGGAGTCCTGATTGTCAACTGGCTTTTGAGAAGATTAAGGTTTATCTACAAGAACCTCCTATCTTGATCCCACCTACTCCAGGGAAGCCTTTTTTCATGTACCTGACTGTACTCGAGGGATCTATGGGTTGCGTATTAGGCCAACAGGATGAAACCGGTCGTAAGGAGCACGCCATTTATTACTTAAGCAAGAAGTTCACAGATTGCGAAAGCAGATATTCACTCTTAGAGAAGACTTGTTGTGCCTTGGCATGGGCTGCTAGACGCCTCAGGCAGTATATGATTTGTCACACTACTTTGTTGATCTCGAAAATGGATCCAATAAAGTACATCTTTGAGAAGCCTGCTTTGACTGGAAGACTCGCTCGTTGGCACATGTTGTTATCCGAATATGATATCCAATATGTAACCCAGAAGTCTATTAAGGGCAGTGTTTTATCTGAATACCTTGCTGATCATCCTGTCGAAGATTATGAACCTTTGAAATTCGATTTCCCGGACGAGGACATTATGTTGATAAAGGACTGTGAAGTTCCAGGTCCAGATGAAGGTCCCGAGCCAGGTTCTCGTTGGAAGATGATGTTTGATGGTTCCTCTAACTACATGGGGCATGGTGTAGGAGTTGTTTTGATGAATCCTGATGGTGGTTATACTCCTTTCACAGCCAGATTGTGTTTCGAATGTACAAACAACATCGCAGAGTATGAAGCATGTGTTTTGGGTATCGAAGCTGCAATTGATACCAGAATCAATATTCTTGATGTATATGGAGACTCGGCCTTAGTAATCTACCAAGTCAAAGGTGAATGGGAGACCCGTGACGAGAAGTTGATCCCATACCGTGCCCACATTGTGGAATTGATCAAATACTTTGATGAAGTCACTTTTCATCATGTTCCAAGGGCAGAAAATCAAATTGCAGATGCCTTGGCAATGTTGGCCTCTATGTTTCAAGTCAGATTTCTTAATGAAGCTCCACTCATTACAATCGAGCGAAGAACTGCCCCAGCCTACTGTCTACTGGTCGAAGAAGAAACTGATGAGAAACCGTGGTTCTATGACATCAAGAATTACTTGCAAAATCAGGAGTACCCAGCGGATGCAACAACTCTAGACAAGAAGACTTTAAGAAGATTGGCGTCCAAGTTTTTCCTCAGCAACAATGTGCTTTACAAGAGAAATCATGATATGGTTCTGCTCAGATGTGTAGACAAGCGCGAAGCAGACTTATTGATCAGGGAAATCCATGAAGGATCATTTGGAACACATGCCAATGGACATGCCATGTCCAGGAAGATTTTGAGAGCTGGATACTTCTGGTTGACCATGGAATCAGATTGTTTCAAGTATGCCAGGAAGTGTCATAAATGCCAGATTTATGCTGACAAGGTACACGTACCTCCAACACTTTTGAATGTTTTGTCATCGCCTTGGCCTTTCTCAATGTGGGGCATTGACATGATAGGGGCAATTGAGCCTAAAGCTTCCAATGGTCATCGGTTTATCTTGGTCGCAATCGATTACTTCACCAAATGGGTAGAAGCAGCTTCCTACGCCAATGTGACAAAGCAAGTGGTTGCCCGTTTCATCAAGAACCAAATTATCTGCCGTTATGGAATCCCAAGCCGAATCATCACAGATAATGGGACCAATTTGAACAACAAAACGATGAAAGAGTTGTGTGAGACATTCAAGATTGAACATCATAACTCTTCTCCGTATCGTCCAAAAATGAATGGAGTTGTTGAAGCTGCAAACAAGAACATCAAAAAGATTCTGCAGAAGATGGTAAAAACTTACAAAGATTGGCACGAGATGTTACCATATGCTTTACACGGATACAGGACATCAGTTTGCACTTCAACAGGGGCAACCCCTTTCTCTCTGGTGTATGGGATGGATGCAGTTCTCCCTATTGAAGTAGAGATACCATCTTTAAGAATCTTGATGGAAACCAAACTGGAGGAAGCTGAGTGGGTCCAGAACAGGTTTGACCAACTGAACCTCATTGATGAGAAGAGAATGACCGCCATGTGCCATGGCCAGTTGTACCAGAAGCGCATCAAGAGAGCATTTGACAAGAAAGTCTGTCTCCGAGAATTCAAAGAAGGAGATCTTGTACTCAAGAAAATCTTGCCAGTCCACAAAGACATGCATGGAAAATGGGGTCCTAACTATGAAGGCCCATATGTTGTGAAGATGGCTTTCTCTGGAGGTTCCTTAATCCTTACAACTATGGATGGGAAACAGCTGAAGCACCCGGTGAATTCTGATGCAGTCAAAAAATATTATGCCTAAATAAAACCCGATAGGTCGAAAACCAGAAATGGCGACCTAGGCAAAAATGGGTATCCCGGTGGATCAAAACCTATGAAGGAGATCCAGGCAAAAGTTAGGGATAAAAAATGAAAAAATAAGAGCTCGCTAAGTTGAAAACCCGAAAGGGCGGCTTAGGCAAAAAAGAGCGTCCCGGTGGATTGAAAACCCGAAAGGGCGGTCCAGGTAAAAGTTAGGGACAAAGGCATTTGACTGTGTCAGATGGTGTTTACCATTACTGAAGAATCATGTTGGAAGACCAATCCATTTGCTCTTGTCAGAAGCAAGGTGTCGGGCAGTCTTAGTTATTAGGGATTGTAGTGGTCGTTGGATTCAATGTAGACCTTTCCCCATTGCCATTTTCAAATTGTAATTTCCCATGGAGTTTTTGCCATTGGCAAGCTACCATTCTTGAATAAAATACAAACTTTGCCTATGAATTTTGTTGTTCAACTTCTTATTTTCTTTTGTTATGCAAAATGCCATCACTTGATTACAATTTAACTCTGAAAATGACAATTTTTTTTAAAAAGGAAATGTTTTTTGAAAACACACTGAAAAACTTTAAGTTTCTTTGACTTTGGGAAAATTAGAAAAACCTTCTGTTTCCCCAAGAAGTCCTGGTTTGCAACAACACTTTTATACTATTATTACAGAAATCCCCATAGAAGTTCAAAACTTATAACACTCTTGGATGAATCCTTGGACCAAGCATGATTTCCAAATTTCGAAGACATCTCCTCAGTGTTTTTCATATTGCTCATCTAAGTATTGGTGTTGAGAGCCTACTCCCTATTTGAGTCTTGTCAAAACTCTTTGTCTCTTTAGAGTCAACATTTGCATATCATGATCATTCGCATCATGCTCAATCATGCGCATTTGACATTAGCATTTGTCTTTCCCTAGTTGTCGTCTGTCTAACTCCAAGTCCATATATCATTAGTGTTCAATTTGAGAATTCATTGTTGTTGGTACCTGAAGTTTGGTTTACCATTGTTTTTGTCCTCGGTAATTGCTGGTGTCCCCCGTGGAATTCTAATTGTGATTGGTATTTGTCTTTATGACCATCAATATCTCCTTGAAGTCCAATTGTCATTGGCACAAATCTTTTAGGCAGGTCGTGAAACAGGTTGCTTGAATCCAAGTCCATTTGATTTTGGCACATACTTGTACCTTTCTCCTGATGGTTCCTGAAGGAATTTCCAGAGGTTGGGTATTTTATCTTATTTGAAAACTCCAACATATTTTGTTGTTACTTCTTTGCGTTAGCCGGTCGCCTAGAGCCGTTGATCTATCTTTGGAAGATGTGCATTCTATCCCCTATGCCAGCTGGTCGCATAGAGCCGCTGTTAAATCACTATGATTTCCTTCTTTATCCTCAGTATAGGCAGTTACATTTGAACCAGCTAATTTACCATTTTGAGTACCTTGACTACTTTGTCTTTATCATTCTTAGTGTCAACCGGTTTTTTTTAACCTGTTGCGCATTCACTTTGAATATTGTATCATTTCCGAGGACAGTTGGTCGCAATGGCGGCTGCGCATTCACTTTGAATGTTTATTTTGGTTGTATTCTTAGTGTCAGTTGGTCACATCGAGCCGCTGCGCATTCACTTTGAATATTATGTTTATCATTTTCAGTGACAGTTGGTCGCATTGAGCCGCTGCGCATTCACTTTGAATGATTATTTTTGGTTGTTATTCATGGTGTCAGTTGGTCGCATCGAGCCGCTGCGCATCCACCTTGAATATTATGTTTATTATTTCTTAGTGTCAGTTGGTCGCATCGAGCCGCTGCACATTCACCTTGAATGTTTATTTTGTTGTATTCTTAGTGTCAGTTGGTCGCATCGGGCCGCTGCGCATTCACTTTGAATATTATGTTTATCATTTTCAGTGACAGTTGGTCGCGTAGAGCCGCTGCGCATTCACTTTGAATATTATGTTTATCATTTCCAGTGACAGTTGGTCGCATAGAGCCGCTGCACATTCACTTTGAATTTTTACGTTTATCATTTACAGTGACAGTTGGTCGCATAGAGCCGCTGCGCATTCACTTCGAATATGTTGTTGCGTTTTTATTTCTCAAAGTCATTTGGTCGCATAGAGCCATTGATCTACCACTTCGATTTATTTCCTTGTCTTATTTTTATTCTTGGTGTCAGTTGGTTGTATCGAGCCACTGTGCAGTCACTTTGAATTTTATTTTGTTTTGTCTGTGTTCGTTGATCCAACGCGTTGGATTTCCTTTTGTTCTCGTCTTTTGTTATTCTTAGTGTCAACAGTTACACTTGAACCTGTTGATTTATCACTTTGAATACTTCCCGTTTTCGTTTCTGTATCCCCAGTGTTGTCATCCCCAGTGAGTCTTGGCTTGTGGTTGTCGATATTTCTCATTCTAATCATTCATACCATAATCATCATTCATTGCATAAGAGTTACAGAGTAGATAATTTGTAGTCCAGCATAACATTGCAGTTAGGGGCAAAATTTCCGGTTATTTATATATTTAAATACCTTTCACCCTGATCGCCTGAGTGTCTATCGTCATTCACGCCAACTGGTAAAGTTATTTAAATAGGGGCAACTGTCACACCCCAAATTTTACCCCTAACTTTTCGCATCATACATTCACTTTGTTTGATCAGTTACTTTCAACTCATTTTCTAGTTATTTATAAATTTGATTTTAATTTCTTTTCACTTCCAAGCTTCCATTTTAATTTTAATTTATATTTCTCATTTCTAACTTTTATTTCATTTTTGTATTCTTATTTTTTTTGTTTTCTAGTTCTATTTCTATATTCCATTTTTTTTAACTTCTTATTTTTAGAATTTTTGTTTCAGTTTCTATTACTAGTTTTTTTATTCATTCTCTGTTTCCTTCTTCATATATATATGTATCTTCATTTTAATTTAATTTCTATTCATCTTCAAGTTCTCATTTTTAAATTGTTTATTTTTTATTATTTTCTTAAATTTTTATCTCAATTTCTACTTCTAATTTTATTTCATTTAATAAAAAAATTTGTTTCAATTTTTATTATAACTTCCAACTTCAATTTAAGTTTAAGTTCAATTTTGCTTTTAAATTCATTTCTCCAATTCATCTTCCAATTTCATTTTTTGTCCCAAATTTAGCTCATATTTTCTATTTCTAGTTTTTTTTTCTTTTCCAAATTCATATTCCAATCCCAAATTTCAAGTTCTCACATCGTTTGTAAACTCAAGTCTAAATTCAAGCTCTAATTGCATTTCAAATTCATCATGAACTCAATTCAAGAAAAAAGAGAGTTTATTCCAAACACCAAAAATTCCAAACACTAAAAATTCCAAACACCAAAAAATTCCAAACTTTTATTTGTCAATCTCAAGTGCATTCCTAATTTTCAAACTCATAACCAAATTCAATTACAAGCTTTTGTCAAGTTACATACAAGTTACAAGCTACAAATTAGCAATTACAAATTCAAAATAAAGTGTTGCTTGAATAAAGTTGTTTCAATTTTCTCATCATAAGCAAATGCATCCAACTCCATGTTTGTTTTCTTGAATTCTTCATACTATGCCACATCTCCCACTTCATGCCTCTTCCATCCATCATACACATGAAAATTTAAAAAAACAAGTTAGCATTAACATTGCATCAAACTCATACATAATCATATTCATCATATTTATTCAATCAAATTCATTCAACACATTGCATCATTTAACACCATTCATCATATTTCAAAACATTATTCAAGTTTATAATCCAAAGTATTCAATTTCAAGTTCATCATTCAAATTTCATGTTAATTCAAAACAGCCCCATATATGTTACATAAGCATTCAAGTTCTATTTCATTCAAGCATACCATTATAAAAATTCAGCATTCAAGCCATTTTTCATTCACATATATCATTTATATCATTTTACATTTTTTCTGTTTTTTATAACTTTACAAAATCAGCAAGACCATGGCTCACTAACAAACAAAAAAACAGCAACAAAAAAAAGAGCAGGACAGCACACACAGCCCACAGCAGGCCTGCAAAGTGCAGGGCCTCTGCTCCACTTCCTCCACCACACAATGCCAGAATTTGTCCCCTATCTCAAAGCATCCTTCACCAACAAGTTTTCAAGGACAAAAATCAAGTTCTAAAAACCCTAATCCACCCCCTATAAAACCAGAACTGTTCACATCAAAAGAGGAAAAAAAGCAAACCAAAATATAACAGCATCACCAAAGAAAACATTAGCCACCACTACCAACCAATAATCACAAAGCAGTAGCAAGGAGTAGAGAAGAGGCTACACAAAAGAGGAATAATAAGCTTACCATTGCGGATTCTTCACCCTGATAACTTTCGGGTCGGTAATGTTCTCCTTTTCCTCCACCTCTTTTCAGCATTTGTTCATCTTACTTGACTCCGCTTTTAGCATTGTTTATGTTTACGATTGATTTCGATTCCGAATAGCTAGGTTTCTTTTTTTAGTTTCATTTCGTTACACCTCATCCTGCATACAAATCCATAAAAAGAAAATTCAAAAAAACTCACAAAAAAAAAGGATCCAACACCTCACGGTCCTCTTAAAACGAAAAAAGAAAACCACACTTGAGAGAGAGGACCTTGACCTCTGACCTCCATCAACTTTGACCGAACAACCTGGCCAAAACCAGAACACCTTTCAAACACAGCCTTCATCTCCTTTTGGGGCTGATCACACACATAAACCACATCACCTCATCTGCAATAAACACAGAACCTTGGCCACTAACGAACACCTCCGAGCCATCTTTTTTTCGAATAACCGCAAAAACTCAACCTTTTGCTCACAGCACCAAAACATTTTCACGTTGTCAGCACCTTCACAGAACCTTTCTTCATCATCAATACACACCACACCAATTTCAAATTTCCTCAAACCTCTAAACCAAACTTTACCTTCAATTCAGGGACCAACAAACCTTTTCATGACTGCTATACACCTTTCACAAACTGAAACCAACATCAACAGAGAAGAGGCGAATCCGAAAAAACCTCCTTTCACACAAACAGCAACCTTATCTTCGTAAAAGCAAAATCAGCAACCAAAAAAACACAGTAAGGAAAACTTCGAAGAGAAAATTTCTTTCCTCACTCAACTCACCATTTACCAATTTCAATTTCGTTTTCGTCCCTCACACAATCCTGGATCTGGCACAATTTTGTTTATGTAGCTTCTGGTGAGATATGAGTAGGTCTCCATCGTTAAAAGTGAAATGGAACTGAGTCCGAGGGTGGACTCAGAATCGCTGAAACAATAGGTGGTTGCAGTTTGTGCTATTTCGGTTTGATCTTGAACCAAGTCAGCTTGTAGAAGAATGTTATCCACATGGTGTTCTTTCCCATGACGAGGAGCTTGAAATTGCTATAGCTCCTTCCCTGATTCCGTTTCGCAGCATCAAAATCAGTCCAGTATTCATGCTTAGAGCTTGACCGAGAGACCTCCGCGAGTGAAAATTGAAAACCGAAACTGAGTGAACACTTCCGGCGAACCACCGCTCTCGCCCATCTCACCACTTCGAACCGCCACCACTTTGACCTCATTTTTTTCACCAACTCGACTCAACCGCTTCAAACCCCTAATCCAAGCCGCAGCCCTTCCACCATTTGCCTCACCCTCCACCACTGTTTATGAACCAAAAAAACAGCATCCACCTCAAATGTTTGCACCTCCTGCTGGATAACCTTGGCCGTCCTCAGTACCTCAGAATGCTGCAGCGGTAACATCAGTACAGCAGGCTAGAGTTCAATCATCTGGTACTACATCAAGTGATCCTGCAGCTAATACCACTAACCCGAACTCTGCATCTGATTGAGCAGAGCATGCTGCTGGTGATGGGAGAAGATATTACTATCAACAAGACTATAAGGCAATCTAGTTGGGAAAAACCTTTTGAGTTGATGTCACCTCTTGAGTTTCGGCCAGTAATTCATGCGCAGCAAGGGCAACAATTTGTTCCAATGACATCACAGCGATTTGGACATGCCGTCCCTTCGTCTAATGTCGGGATGCCTGTTATTCAGGGTCAGCAATTGCAGTATTCACAACAAATGCAACAGTTGCCTCCATTCCATCTTCAACCTCAGAACACCCTTTTCTTCAACTCAAACCTCAACTCTCTTCAAAACACACAAAAATCACAATACTCTTCTTCAATATATTCAAATCAATTTCAACATCAACAAGAACACTTCAACACGACTTCTATCAAGCTATCACCACAAATCTTTAAACCTCCGCTCAAACCACAACATCTCACAAACTGAAACCCTTCGACTCATCCCTGTATCAACACAAAGACCGAAGACACCATTCAACCTTCATCTGTAAAAACTCCAAAACAAACCTTAACCGCATCGCCCTTCCTCCTGCGAATCACGTAAATCTTCAACAACCAATGACCTGCAAACCCAATCCTCCTTCGAACTCTTCACTAACCGTCACAGCAAAACCCTCCATTCGAACACCCAAACAACCATAACACAAGCCAAAAATAGAGAGTTTGAGAGAGAAATCAAAGCCGAAAAAGAAACGAAAATAGAAGAAGAAGACGAATCAGAGAAGTTGAGAGCGAGACTGAGAGTACGAACAGAGGCGATTGAGAGGAAGAACTTTGACGATGAGAGTGTGAGACGGGCAAGGAGGGGTTTCTTCCCCATGTCGCTCGCAAAACGGCGCGTTTTGTGGCTTAGGGTTTGTTTTTTCCTCTTCAGCTGTTGGCGTTAACTTGGAGCGGGTCACGGGTTAGACCCGACCCGTCTCTCTCCAGCGCCTTGGGCTCCTCCTTGTTGGGGCTTTTGTTGTTTATATCAGCACCTTTGTTTACTAAAATCAGCCTTTCTTTTCCTTTTTCTTTTTTTCAAAAAAATCTATAAATTTTTTTTTATAATTAGGTTAATTTTTATTAAATATTTAGTTAATTAATTATTTTCTCATTTAAATACATATAAAATAAATAAAAAAATATTTTAATTTTAATATTTTCTTTTCTATTATTATTATTATATTTAGTTAGAAATCTGTACATATAAAACATATAAAAAAAACTTTTTAAAATTTTCTTTTCTATTTTATTTTTGTTATTATATTTAGTTAGATATTGATATACACATAAAAAAATATACAACAAAAAAAATATTTCGAATTCAATTTCTTCTTTTCTATCTTATTTTTAGTACATATTTAATTAATCATTTATTTATTTTTATATAAAAAATCAAAAATGTTTGTATAGTTCTTCTTCGTTTAAGATAGGGATTGTTTAGCTTAGTTTTAGATCCTATTAGTGTGAGAGGTTTAGATTTAGGTTTATCTCTTAGTATGAGTTTTAATTTAATCTTTCGATGTCTTGGTTTAGATTTAGGTTTATCTCTTAGTATGAGTTTTAATTTAATCTTTCGATGTCTTGGTTGTATGAGTTTAGATTTAGGTTTATGTCTTGGTTTTACGATCGCCATCTGCATAGTCTTTACACTTCACAACTTTCCAACTTAAGCAAATTGACGCACCGCGTTTGTTTTCCACCTCAGCATTCTCGATCCATATATCGAGTCATAGCCCGGTTACTAAGCCTTTTACCTTGCATTTCTATTTACTTTATCCAGTTTATTTTTGCAAGTAGCAACCTATGCCTTAGACTTAGGAGCTTGCACCCTCATTTGTTTACTTTATTTTTCGCATTTCAATCCAAAAGGGAAAGAACTCCTGCAGTTGACTCAATGTCATAGGAAGTTCAGCCATCCCTAGTTCATTTTCAACCTTAACCATTAGGACTTTTTATTTTATAACTTTTTGTGACTTTGTTAAGTCACGTGAGTGTTTGCCATAACACTTACCTTCCCCGCGAACCTTGAGCGTAACCAAGTGTTCGTTAATCCTTAGGAGAACTACGAGTGCTCTGATTCTATACCTGATACGTAGGCATCGATGCGATGTTGTGCGAGCACCATTAGAAATAATACCTTAGGTTCCCATAATTTTAGCAAGCAATAAATAACAATAACACGAATATTAACAAGAGGTTCCCGTAGGATACTGCGGATGCTTAGGATGCTAACACCTTCCCTAGGTATAATCAACCCCCGAACCTAGTTTCTCCTCATTTAGGGTTTTTACGATCTTTTTCCCTTTTCCCTTTGGATTAAATTAAAGTCGGTGGTGAACATTTAATAATTGTGATTCAAGCTTAACCAATAGCTTGGTATCCGATTCTCACCGCGACAACATCCAACCTGCTTATAGTTGTCTGCTTGGTCGACCCTGGATTCATGCCGCAGAGGCTGTGACGTCAACCTTGCACCAGAAGCTCAAGTACGTAGCGGATGGTCAAGTTGTGACTGTGTGCAGTGAAGAGGACATATTTGTGAGCCATTTATCTACATTCAAATATGTGGATATGGATGGTGAAATTCATGAAACCCTGTGTCAGGCATTTGAAGCAGTGAATGTTAGTTCCTTGTCTCCTCTGAGTAGGGCTGAAGATAAAGAAGGTACGTCTATTACCTCCTACAAGCAGGCCAAGGAGGTTGTGCAATCAGGCAGTGCCCAAGGCTGGGGCAGACTACTGGAGCTGGAAAAGAAGGAAGACAAGTTTGGGCTTGGGTATCAGCCTGATGGGATCGTCAGTTCATCAGACAACAAGACCATTACCTTTACTAGTGCTGGGTTGCTGGACCACAACCATGTCTGTACTACCAGTGAAGACGAAGATAGCGAGTGCGATCTGGATAATTGGATCCGCCCGTGTGCACCGGGAGAGGAGCTGCCCAATTGGTCTGCAGAAGACATCGTCGAAGTCACCTGGATCACAAAGTAATTGTTTATTTGTCATTTTTTCTACATACTGCATGTCAAATCCTGTACTCTGCCCAAGGTACAAGGATCCATTATATGGGCCTCCATGTTTTGAAAGCATTTATTTGTCATAAATAAAGGACATTTTTCAATCAAATCGTTCCTTTTCTTTCAATTTTAATTTTTTGCACAAATAAAGAAAATGGCAATGTGTTTTTTTTTCTTCTTCTTCTTTCTTGCTTTTGGTGTGCGTTTTCTCTAAACAGATTCTGAATGAGCACATCACTTGTGCAGTGTCGATCAACCGGATTCCATTGACAACTCTCCTACTATGACTGAGCATAACTTCGACAATCCAATCTACCAAGCTGATGAAGAGATTGAGGAAGATTATGAACTCCCTGAAGAACTGGTCAGGTTGTTGAAGCAAGAGGAAAGAGCTATTCAGCCTCATCAAGAGGAAATTGAGGTTATCAACATCGGCACAGAAGAGGTTAAGAAGGAAATCAAGATAGGTGCCATCCTGCAGACTGAAGTTAAGAAGGGGTTGATTGAAATGTTGCGTGAATATGTTGACATCTTTGCCTGGTCATATCAGGACATGCCAGGGTTGGATACAGACATAGTTGTGCATCGACTACCGTTAAAAGAAGATTGTCCTCCTGTTAAGCAAAAACTGAGAAGAACTCGCCCTGACATGGCGATGAAGATCAAAGAGGAGGTACGGAAACAGTGGGACGCCGGGTTCCTTGCCGTGACTAGTTACCCACCTTGGGTAGCTAACATTTTTCCAGTGCCAAAGAAAGATGGCAAGGTAAGAATGTGTGTAGATTATCGGGACCTGAATAGAGCTAGCCCGAAAGATGATTTCCCTTTACCTCACATTGATGTATTGGTCGACAATACGGCTCAATTCTCGGTGTTCTCCTTCATGGATGGATTTTCAGGATACAATCAGATCAAAATGTCACCTGAAGACATGGAGAAGACAACTTTCATCACACCCTGGGGCACATTCTGTTATAAGGTGATGCCTTTCGGCCTGAAGAATGCTGGTGCTACTTATCAACGGGCTATGGTAACATTATTCCATGACATGATCCATAAAGAAATCGAATGTTATGTGGATGACATGATCGCCAAGTCCCTCACGGAAGAAGACCACCTGGTAAATCTGTTGAAGTTATTCAAGCGTCTGAGGAAGTACCAATTGAAGCTAAACCCCAACAAATGCACATTCGGGGTACGATCTGGTAAGCTGTTGGGATTTATTGTAAGTGAGAAAGGGATTGAAGTTGACCCTGACAAAGTTAAAGCCATTCAAGAAATGCCTGCACCAAAAACTGAGAAAGAAGTTCGAGGGTTCCTAGGTAGATTGAACTACATTTCAAGGTTCATATCTCATCTTACAGCAACCTGCGAGCCATTGTTCAAGCTATTAAGAAAAGAACAAACGGTCAGGTGGAACGAAGACTGCCAAAAGGCTTTTGACAAAATCAAGGAATACTTATAGGAGCCTCCGATCCTTATGCCTCCAGTTGAAGGAAGACCTCTGATCATGTACTTGACGGTATTAGAAGAGTCAATGGGGTGTGTGCTGGTCCAACATGACGAGTCTGGTCGAAAAGAGTACGCAGTATACTACCTAAGCAAAAAGTTTACCGACTGTGAACAACGTTATTCACTGCTCGAGAAAACTTGTTGTGCTTTAGCGTGGGCTGCTCGCCGACTGAGGCAGTATATGTTGACCCACACTACCTTATTGATCTCAAAGATGGACCCGGTTAAATACATTTTTGAGAAGCCAGCACTTACCGGACGGGTTGCAAGATGGCAAATGATTCTCACAGAATATGACATTCAGTACACATCCCAAAAAGCTATCAAAGGCAGTGTATTGTCTGATTATCTAGCTGAGAAACCCATTGATGATTACCAGCCTATGAGATTTGACTTCCCTGATGAAGACATCATGTTCATAAAAGCAAAAGATCATGAAGAGCCTATTCACACTGAAGGGCCTGACCCAGAAGAAGAATGGACTATGATGTTTGATGGGGCTGTTAATATGAATGGTCGTGGTGTTGGTGCAGTACTCATTACGCCTAAGGGAGTTCACTTGCCTTTCTCGGCAAAACTCACCTTTAACTGCACTAACAACGAAGCTGAATATGAAGCTTGTATTATGGGTCTTGAGGAAGCCATTGACCTCAGGATCAAGACTTTGACTGTGTTCGGAGATTCAACTCTGGTAATTAATCAAACCAATGGCAAATGGTACACGCACCAAGATCATCTGATACCTTATCGGGACTACATAAGGAGGTTGTTGACTTTCTTCACCACAGTCAAGCTTGAGTATATCCCTCGAGACGAAAATCAGTTTGCAGATGCTCTGGCTACCATTTCATCCATGATCAAAGTGCAAGCTGCCAACTTTGTGCCCCAGATTGCAGTATCCAGACTTGACAGGCCAGCCTATGTGTTCTCAGCAGACATTGTCAAAGATGATAAGCCCTGGTACCATGACATCAAATGCTTCTTGGAGGATCAAACATACCCACCTGGGGCATCTTCCAATGATAAGAAGACATTAAGAAGGCTAGCTGGTAGTTTCTTCCTGAACACTGATGGTTCCCTGTATAAGAGAAACTTTGATATGATACTTCTCTGATGCGTTGATAGGGCAGAAGCAGACTTGCTGATGCACGAGGTGCATGAAGGATCCTTTGGTACCCATGCTGGAGGGCATGTGATGGCTAAAAAGTTGCTAAGATCAGGCTATTACTGGATCACAATGGATGCAGACTGTTGTGCCTATGCCAGAAAATGTCATAAATGCCAGATTTATGCGGATAAAGTGCATGTGCCTCCAAATCCTCTGAATGTGATGTCTTCACCCTGGCCCTTTGCAATGTGGGGCATTGATATGATTGGCAAGATTGAACCAACTGCTTCAAACGGACATCGCTTCATCTTGGTCGCGATTGATTACTTCACCAAATGGGTAGAAGCTACATCTTATGCCAATGTTACTCGCCAGGTGGTAGCAAAATTCCTGAAAAGAGATATCATATGCAGATATGGAGTGACCGAGCGAATCATTACTGATAATGGTTCTAATCTGAACAACAAGATGATGGCAGAACTGTGTCGGGACTTCAAAATCCAGCATCACAATTCCTCTCCTTACCGACCAAAGATGAATGGTGCGGTAGAGGCGGCTAACAAGAATATCAAGAGGATTGTACAGAAAATGGTTATCACCTACAAAGATGGGCATGAGATGCTACCGTTTGCGTTACACGGGTACCGAACGTCAGTCAGGACGTCAACTGGGGCAACCCCTTTTTCTTTAGTCTACGGCATGGAGGCAATATTGCCTGTTGAAGTAGAAATCCCTTCACTGCGGGTGTTGATGGACGTCAAGCTTGATGAGGCTGAGTGGGTGCGTGCTCGATACGATCAACTATGCCTAATTGAGGAAAAGAGATTAGCAGCTATCTGTCATAGCCAGCTTTATCAAAGGAGAATGAAGCGAGCCTTCGATCAGCGAGTACGTACTCGGGAGTACCAAGTAGGCGAGCTTGTACTCAAGAGGATCATTCCTCCCAGTTCAGATCACAGGGGCAGGTGGAACCCAAATTATGAGGGACCATTCATAGTGAAGAAAGTATTCTCGGGCGGAGCACTGATGCTCACCACTATGGATGGCGAAGACTTCCAATACCCTGTTAACTCGGACGCAGTTAAAAAATACTTCGCATAAAGGACCCGCTGGACACAAAAACAGAATTATGGTCCAGGCAAAAAAAGGGCATCCCGGCGAGCTAAAAACAGAATAAAAGCTCGGGCAAAAATTAGGGAAAAATTAAAAAAATGTACACCCGCTGAGTTGAAAAGCCACATCGGACAACTCAGGCAAAAAGGGTATCCCGGTGGATTGAAAACCCGAAAGGGCGATCCACGCAAAATCAGGGAATAAGCGAACAACTGCGCTCCGGTTTATCTGAACCACATCACCGCTTCAAACAGCTTGACCATATCAGAAGGGTAGAGATCAGCCCCCTCATCTTCTTCAGAAGGCCGAAGACGGAACGGAAAGTCTTGAGGATATGCCAGTCATAGCAGGAAGGAAACTCTTTGGAATGCCGTGCCATTGCCATTAGGATAGTTTCTTTTCTCAATTTTACAGTAGCTACCTCTTTCCAGGTGGTTACTTCCGGGTGTAAAATTTTGCCTATTCAGGGGCCAATCAATAAAAAGAATATTCAGTCAAACACCGTGTTATGTTTATTTTGTTTACAAAAATATCCTGAATTTTTGACAAATAACATTGCATGCGAAACATGTTGCTTTTCAAACTGATAAAAATGACATTGCATAGACACTTAACATCGCTTTGAGTGTCAGGTGACGGCAGATGAATAGATCAGGCCGTACCAATCTTGGTGCATATGTGTGTATTCTGTTATTGCAGGATTTGCAGGTTATAACCATATCCCCAAGCAGCAAAGGTATTTCCCCGGCAGAGCGCCTGTTTACAAGTGACTTATTCTCAGCAGGTATCTGAACACCTGCACTCCCCAGAGGTCGGGTCAATCCCCAGCAGGAGTCAGTAGAAGTCTCCCATCCTCAGTGGAGTTGTCAGAAGTTTATTAATCGCAACGGAATCGCTAGAAGTTCTCCTTGCCCAGCAGAATTGCAGGTAACTTCATTTCCCCACAGAGTCATCGGGATTCTCATTCCCAAGGGATTTCCCCAGCAGAGCAAGAAGAAATTCTCCCCAGTGGAGTCAAAGCAGGATGATCAGATCCTCGGCAGATGTTCAAAGCAGTTAAACGACGTATACCTCACGCAGAGTCGTCTTTCTTCCAGTGAAAGCCTCTTCAGCAAGCATCAGGTTGCCAACACTTCGTTTTCATCAGAGTTAAAAGTTTTGAGTCCCCAGCAGGTTGCCGGAATCTTCTCCCACAGGTCGCCAGGACTTCATTCCCCAGCCAGAGTGGAATTGTTTACTTCCCCACCATAATCAGCCTTTGTCTGTATTGATACTTATTCAGTGTTTGTTCGCACTCTTAGACACTTATCTGATGATTCAGTTTGCTCATCCGCAGTCTCCAGAAGAACTAGCATTTGTCTGTGCTCGCATCTTTATTTGATGCTCATCCTCTTTCAGCACTCGTCCGTGCCTTTTCCTCAGCAGATTCCTCTTTATTTGAGGTATTCCTCAGCACTCATTCGTGCTAGCATCTTTATTTGATGACTGTCCACAGCTCTCGGCACTCGTCCGTGTTTATTAGTTCTTTGAAGTTTTTCTCCAAGAAAGTCGCCAGTACTCGTCCCTACTCGCATCTTCATTTAGTGCTCGTCCGCATCCCTGCAGCACTTGTCCGTGCATTTTTATTTTCCGATTCCTCTTTATTTGAGGCATATCCCCAAGAAAGTCGCCAGTACTCGTCCGTACTCGCATCTTTATTTGATGCTCGACCGCATCTCTTAGCACTTGTACGTGCTTGTTACTCCTTTGGAGATTGCTCGCCCGCATCCTTCGACACCCGTCCGTGTCTATTACTTATCTAGTGCTCGTCTGCACGTCCCGGCACTCGCCCGTGTTTGGTATTTTCTTTTGAAGATCGTCTGAAATAAGCTGATACTCGTCTGTATCTTTGCTGACACTCGTCCGTGTTAGATTGTTCCCTATTGAAGATTCCGATGCTCGTCTGTGTTGGATTTCTGGTATTCGTCTATACCAGTGATTGATGCTCGTCCATATCATTATTAGAAGCACTCGTCCATGTTTCTTGGATCATCGTCCGGTGCTCGTCTATATCGTCGACTTATGACACTCGTCTGTGTTTCTTTGATGATCATTCTGATGCTCGTCCGCATTGAAGAGGTTGAAAATCCTGACGGTGGGATTAAAACGTCAAAACCATTTCCGGAACCTGCGTAAGGGTTATCCGAAGAAGACTCGTCCGTCTTATTCCACTTATCTGCGTAGGGATTCGTGAAGAGGTTGAAAATCCTGACGGTGGGATCAAGACGTCAAAACAATTCCCGGAACCTGCGTAAGGGTTATCCGAAGAAGACTCGTCCGTCTTATTCCACTTATCTGCGTAAGGATTCGTGAAGAGGATTCGTCCATCCTAGTTGCATGTCTATCCCACAGACTTGTATGCATTCCCAGAGCCTGCGTAAGGGTTATCCGAAGAAGACTCGTCCGTCTTATTCCACTTATCTGTGTAAGGATTCGTGAAGAGGATTCGTCCATCCTAGTTGCATGTTTATCCCACAGACTTATATGCATTCCCAGAGCCTGCGTAAGGGTCATCCGAAGAAGACTCGTCCGTCTTATTCCATTTATCTGCGTAAGGATTAGTGAAGGAGATTCGTCTATCTCAGGTTACTTTGAAGATTCTTAAGGGGCTCGTCCGCTCTATGCACCTGGCGTCACAGGTCATTCGAAGACTCGTCCGTCTCATGTTTCATCAGAACCTTTGGTTTCGTTAGAAGGAGCTCGTCTGCTCATCTCTCAGCTCAGTTGCAACGTCATTGGATTGGGTTTATTTCCCATTTCTTGTTTTCTGCATCAGAGCGCAAATTTTCGTTTTTCTTGGGTATTCAACCACAGTTTATCTTGAACGGTCGAAAGCGGAAGCAATCGTCCTTTTCAGATCAACAGTTGCTTGAATAGGGGCAACTGTAGAACCCCAAATTTGCCCTCTTCATTTTAAGCATCATAATACACCATTTTCATTATAAGCATATCATATATATAGCATTATAGCATAGAAAAATAAAGCATGACAAGCATCAAGCCCTAGCATGAGGCATATGGCCATCTGGGGAGGTGTTGAAGGCCATTTAAGCCAAGACAAGGGTTCCAATGGATTTTTGAGAGGCCTATGATGAGTCTAGACTCCTTTGGCAAGGCTAAGTTCACTTGCAAAAGCTCAGAGGATTGCTTAGTCATCACAAGTTTCAAGACAATGCAAGGCTCCTAGATAGTGCGACCAAATTAGGGTTTTGGTTTCAAGGGCCTTAACCTCATAATTTTGGCCAACTCTTTTGGGAAATGTTTTATATATGATAAGAGGTTCCTACATGTCAATTTTCATGGAAAAATTCCAAGTGGAAGTCAGTCATTGCCTCAGTTACTTGCAGATGAAGCAGAAAGTCAACTGAGCCCAGAAAAAGTCAACTGTGCCATTCCAAAGGGTCCAACCCAACTTTTTTGGCCAAATGAGGTCTATTCAATGTTATAAGATGTTTGGTGAGCTTAAAGTCCATGAATTTTGGTGGTTTGAGGGGTTTTGGCAAAAGTGCACAAAGTTGGTTATGGAAAAGTTACTATTTTTGGCTATTTTGACCTAAAACTTCACAAGACCTTAACTTGATCAAAAAATCTTCAAATGGACCAAAGGTAAACATGAAAGTTGGAGAGTAAGGGCTGCCATTTTTAAAAAGTACAAGAGCATTTTCTGGAGATTTGTAGATTTCTCTATAAGTCCCTCGAAAAAATGAGCATTCTAGGGCAAATTTCAAAATTTCAAGGCCAAGCCATTTGCACAAAGGCTCAAAAGTGAATAGTTTGCTATGCTATGTCCAAAGTAAGTTTACACAATTAAAATGCATCTCATTTAGGTCATTTGGCTCAAAGAAAAGTGGCAAAATTCGTGCACATGAAAAAGTTCCATAAAACTTGCATTTTACACTTGAATTTGCACAAGGCATGACAATTGTGTGATAGCTTACATCCAAGGGCTGAAATTATTTGCTGGGAATCATTGGTGGGATGGTGAATGCACATGCAAGAGAGGCCAGCAAATCATGAGCTTGGCATGCTTATGGCACACTTGGGCCAAATTTGCATTTTTACAAAAAGCAGCTCTCTCTCACGTGCATTTGTTTCAATCCTTTTGCATTGCCATATATATTCCATAACAATCAGAATTAGGGTTAGAGGTAGCCAAAATACACACTCATTCTCTCATTCTCATCTTTTATACAAAATTTCTCATTCTCCACAAACTCTTGCTACAAGAATCCATTCACAAAACTCTTGCTGGATTCTTGATCCTCATCACTCATAGATCATTTCCATACCATTTGTTTGGATTATTCTTCAAGAATCATTCATTTCCCATTTCTTGTGCACATTTGCATTTTGTGCCATAACTTTTGATCTAGGCAAGCTTTCTTCAATCCAAGACCATATCCATACTCCTCTCATCTCAAGGATCATTAAGCACCCATGGATCTAGATTTATAGTGGAGTTTGTTCAAGTGGCCATTTGAAGAGCTTTGAAGCACAAGGAAGCTTATTGCTGGATTCACAAACTTGCAAAGCCTTAGATGCATTTATTTTGCATCTAAGGGGATAAGGAGATCCTTTGCCATCATTTTGTGCCATTCTTGACTTCAAATTTTGGACAACACCTCAGGTACACTCAAATTTCGAATCTCATAGAAATGTGTTTGGTTGTGTGTTTTAGAATCCTCATGTTGTGCTGGTTACAATGCTCTTTGTAGTTTGTGAAATGGTTGAGTATTTACAAAGTTAAGTTGATTTAAAGTTTGATGGACAATTTTATTTTCACTTATATCATGAGATTCTTTGAGTTTTGATCTAATCCAAGCATGTATTCTTGTTTAATGATGTTGGTTTGTCTATTCTGGAGAGTTTCATGGCTGGTCGTGGCTTGATTTGGATTTTCGTGAGGCTAGGGTTTAGGGTTAGGGTTTTGCTTCATTAATGGTGGTGAGAGTTTAGGGTTTTTCATGAAGAAGAAGGTGCAGCAGCCCCCAGCGCTATCTGCACCCCCCTGCAAGGCCCATGTGTTTTTTTTTAACTAGCGTGTTTACTTCTTACACCCCCTTGGCCCATTTGCTTTATTTTTATTTTTTTTCTTTACCAATTTATTTCACTTTGCTTTTAATTCTTTTTAAATATTTTCTTAACTCTAAAAAATCCAAAAAAAATTCATATGCACTCCTTAATTCATCTAGTTTTTTATCATGATTTTTCCAGATTTTTATTTTCATCCCACGTGGCCAAATAAATTCAACATTGAGCATTGCTTTCTTGTGGACTCTCCTAGACCAATCTGCCTTGTCCAATTTCTATTTTTCTCATACTTTAAGATATGAACCCCATTCTTTTTGCATTGAAACCCTAAGACACTCTACTATCTTCATGATTTATATTGGATTTTTCACAAACTTCCTTGCTGGACTTTGCTTGAGTTACTTGTGCCTTAATTTTCAAAACCCTAAATGGTGATACCTTGCATCCTTGAGCTTCATTGACCTAGTTTGGTGCTGTATTTTTGCAAACCCTTTTGGATTCTCATTTATTTGTGTTTGGAGGGTACTTTGCTGGTTGGGTAGAATTTTTAAGTGCTTGGATCTTTTTCTTGGGTATTTTCTTCCTCACCTTGCCTTGTTTTGCATCCTTTGAGTCTTCTTGTCTCTTTTAAGTTTAGAAGGGCACTTGTGCCAACTTCTCTTCATCTTTTGGGGTCCTTTAGAGGTTTATGGTTGCTCCTGGTCTTAGGATATAGTTTGAATCTCCTTGAGTCTTGGTGTTGTGTCTCTTTTATGTGCTTTATTTCTTTAAGTGTTAAGCATACCTTCATTGCATTTGTTTCACTTCCAATCATCTCAATATGATCTTGTGTTGCTTTGTTTATCACCTTGTGAGCTCTTTTCCATGCCTATATGCTTGTGTAGCTTCTGACTTGTTGGTTTATGCCTTGATTTTATGTTATTACACTAACCTTGCAGGATCTATGGTAAGTTTGAGATGTGGGAATTGAGTTCCACATCTCCATTTCTCATCTCCTCTTGTTTATATGGACTAACATCTTCTTGTTGGGCTTAGGCCTTTCTCATCTCTCCTTTTATCGTCTTCTTCTTCTCTTGAGATCTTTTCTAGGTTAGAAAGACCTCACAAACTCTAGGAACTCCATGCATGCTAACTTAGGATAGAAACTTCCCCCTAGTTTTTTTTTCCTTTTTGCTCCTTTGGTTCTCTTTCTCTTCTCATCTCATAATCATAAATTACACTTTAATAATTTTGAAGTGATGCATTGATCCATAGCCTTATTCCATGAGGTATGCTTGTAGTCTTCCCATCTTGGGATAGTACAAGTTTACCTTGTGATGCACAAGTCTGATCAAGGTATCTTCTTCATAAAAGAAAAGCATAAAAAACACTTCTTCATTGTAAATAATCAAAACACTTAATCAGTAAACAAGTTAGTGAGCCTAGGCCCTAATCTTTGGGTTCAAGTTTTGGGGATCTTCTCCTTACTTGAGTGTGCTTGTTCTATTATTCCATCTTGGAATGTAGTGACAAGTGCACATTCCATTGATGAGAGCTTGAGTTCACTTCCTTGTGACACACTCATAAAAGCTTTATAAAAAACACAAACAAACAATAATCGTCTTTCCTTCAGGAATTCTTTTCTCATCTCCTTCGCTCCGTACGCGAACTTGCTCCTACTTGTCACCTTGCAAGACGGTTACGCACTCGTCGTCCGAGTCTGCAACACCTGAGCAATGGCATAGGCAGTTCAAGCCTTAATTCACAAGAAATTTCCTTTTGGTACCCCCTAGTTAGGGGAACTACGGCGTCTCTGATCCTCATTATCCTGACGAGGTACGTAGGCAGCGGGGTAGGGCCCGTTCGAGCATAATCTTTATTTTCCCTACATTTTTTTCTCTTTGTTTTCTTATTTCATTTCCTTTCTTAGTTTATTTCCAGTTTCATTTTCATTTCTTTTGCTGCAGTTTTCATACCCTCACCCTTTGAAACAGTTATCTTTGCAAGCGTGGATCCCGTCGGGTACGGCGGATGGTCTGGGTGCTAATTGTCGCTCCCACCAAAATGACACATGGTCAGAAGGAGTACAAACGCGAACGGTCGGCGAAAGAGGAAGAGAGAACACACAAGGGTGAACTCAGAAGAAAAGAGTCGCCATCTAGGCATTTTTATCCCGGAGGAAAGGTAATGCTGCATAAACCTAGGAAGATATGGATAAGACGGTTGCGAACCAGAGAAACTGAGAAAGGGGGTTGGTTACAACCTGGGAAGGTATTAGCACCCAGATTGTCCGCCGTACTCGACGGGATCCACGCTTGAAAGATTTGTGTTTTAAAGGGGTAGTGTCAGTGCAATTTGTGTATCAAAGTTGGAAAGAATGCAAGTGTCAGTGTAAAAGGAAGTGAAGTGTATAAGTGAAGTGTCTAAGTGAAGTGTCAGTGTAAGATCAAAAGTGAAATGCTCAAGACCATGAGGCTTAAAGAATGAGGCTGAAAAAAAGGGGGGATATACAGAGACTTTTGTTCGATAACTGTTAAGTTATGCCTACGTATCCTCTCGTGCAATGAGGAAGTCAGAACACCGTAGTTCGACTCAAAGAGACTGAAAGATAAATTGACTTGTGAACTGCTTACTTGTCTATGCTCAAGTATATGACCTGTCTGGCTCAGGTGCAAACTGTCTTGCATTAGACGGAAGAAGCAAGTTCTCGTTTGTGAATGAATGAGATGAGAAAAGAATCCCGGAGGAGACGATTATTGTTTGTTTTTGTGTTTTCAATCTTTTATTGCTTTTGGAAGTTTGTCAAAGGAAAATGAGCTTAAGCCTAAACCAATGGGTCAGTAAACTCATCACATCCTCCCTCTGATTAGGGGTAATGAGAATACCTTAAGTGTGAAGTCAGCATCTCACACTTAATCACCATGGTGTAGGATTAAGATCATTAACCTACTTGTGATTATTTAGATGTTTTTGTTGCTTTTGTTTAGTGTTAAGTAATGAGATTAAGCCATAATCAAGGATTTAATGGACTCATTACACCATCCTAATAGAAGGATAATAGATGAGAACATTTAAGCTGAGGAAAGCTCCTCAACTTAATCCATGATTAGGGATTAACCTCATGACAAAACAAAGCATTTATTAAGTGGATTTTAGTTAATGATAAGATGGAGAAGTGAATTTTAGGTTTTGTAAGACAACTTGAGGGGGACTTGTCCATTAACACTAGGGTTAGTCCTTCTTAACCAGTTAAGGAAGAATTAGAACCCTAATGCAAGGCCCAAGTTACAAGTTTGATGTCTTGATGATTATTAAGTGGATTGATTAAAGGATTTAAACACATTAAGGGTTTAACACTTAGGATTAAAGTTATACACTCCATTCTAATAGAAGGATGCAGGCATAAGCTTAATCACAAAGCCTTAAAACCTTTAGGGTTTAGTCCTTGATTATGAGGTGAGAAGAGAAGACTCAATGATGACACAAAGGTAAAAACTAAATGGGGGGACTAATCAAACCCTAATTGTGATCATGCTTGGGTATTCCTAGGGTTAATGAGGTTTGCAAGAAGATCTTCAGAGAAACCACCGGGAAGGAAGCAGATGAAAGGAGCAAGGAAAAGCCAAAACAACTTGCTTCCCTTAAGAAGTCAAGTTGCTGGAAGAAAGAAAGTAAGTGATGAACATGAATGAGCAAGCTCAATCTAATACACATACAAAATGCATCAATGATGCATAAAAGAGATGAGAAGAGATTGTAAGAAGTGAAGGCAAATTCACTTCTCAAAACAACTTACCACCTGAAAAGTTAGCAAAAGAAATGAAATGCAATGCAAATGAGATGCAATGTCATGATGCAAACCAAAACCAGAAGCAAGAACATGAAGTTAATGATGTTAAGAGATGATACAAACATGAGACAAGACATGAGAATGATCATACAAGGACATGGATGCATATGAAGAATGCTTTGAACCATAAAGATTCATGAAAAGTTATGAAATGCAATGGACATACAACATGGCAAATGAAAGATGCAATGATCAAACATGATTCTAATATGTCCTAAGATGTATTATGAATCATGTGAATGCACAAAATGTCATGGCAAGTCATTGGATGTAAGCAAATGAAAGATGGATGCAAAGGAAGGCACATATTAGGGTTTATGATCAACACACAAAGCAAAATTCAAAACCAGAAGCATATGACATGATAAAAATTTGAAAATGCAATCAAAGATACCCCAAACCTATACAAACTCACTGCCTAAAGGAGGGGATCCAACTCTTAACCTAGTGAAAGTTATGAATTTCCTAAGATGGTTATGGTTTTAAGGTACTTCAACAAGAAAAATGCTAAACAAAATGAAAATGCAAGATCAATTCAAACTAATTTTATCCTATAAACTACATGCTATGAAGAGTGCAATGCAAGAAGAATCATCATTCAACTCTCAATGGTTAGGCAGAAAGAAAATTTTGAAGTTTGAAACAAAATATTGCTTTGAAAA
Organism: Lathyrus aphaca; assembly: GCA_963966055.1. Classification (NCBI taxonomy): domain Eukaryota; kingdom Viridiplantae; phylum Streptophyta; class Magnoliopsida; order Fabales; family Fabaceae; genus Lathyrus; species Lathyrus aphaca. The sequence goes on from OZ014525.1 coordinate 207,019,442, forward strand.
GAAATTAAATCCAATGAAAATGATCAAAAGGCATCAAGAACAAAAAAGAAATTTGGTTTGAGAGTTGAACAATGTTTCTAAATGTTTCTAAATGCTATGTGAATTTTTTTGTGATTTTTAAATACCTAAATGTATTTTTAATTAATTAATTTTAATTAACTAATTAAAAATAAACATTTAAATGATTTAAAAATAATTTTTAATGCAAAAAATAAAAATAAAAATATTTTTGTGTTCTGAAAATTCATAAAAACTTTGGCAAAAATTTTCATAATTTTTAAATGATTTTAACTATTTTTTAAAATTCGTGCAAAATAAATATGAAACAAATAAAATTTAAATGAATTTAAATGGAAAAAGGGAAAGTCAAAGGATCTGAAGGCCAGGATTCAAATTCACAGAGGCGGGAGTTGACTGCGCGCGCGAATGAACGACCCAAATTCAAACTGGCCTAATTAAATCATTAGCCCTAATCCTAACCCTAATCACTTTCAGATGACCGGAACAGTGTTCCGGTCATCTTCTCCGGCAAGCTGTTCATGCTATCTCACTCCCTACGCATCAAAACTTCACCAAAATATCCAGATTCAATCCTTAAACATCATTAAACCTAAACCCCACCCCAAAAATCATTTATTTTCACTGAATCAGAAGAAACAAACCAAAACTCATTTCACGGGCAAAGTTTCAAAACAAGCATACATGGCCATTTTTCACTCATTTTCAAAACAAATCACATCATGATAATCAGTGAAGCATAAGGAAGCATTTAGAAACTAAAAATGGAAGTTCTGGAAAAATAAATGCCATGGCTACCTGAGCTTGAGCTTTCGAAACAGGGACTTTCTGGCTGCTTCTTTGGTTCAAACAAGCTCCAATGATCCTCCTTAGAAGCTTTTGACACTTAGCTAGAGTTTATATGGCCTCCAGAGATAGTTTGCAGAAGCTCAGGTCAAGGGAGTGTTGAAATCGTATTTTTGATTGTGGTGGTTTCAGGGACAAGTGAGGGGTGGGAAATGATCAGTGGATCATGGTGAGTTGATTAGTGAAGGAATTTTCAAGTTTGAGTAGCTGAGTTGAGAGATTCGATAGAAAATGCAAGGGGAGGGATTTTTTTGTATGCTGACTTGTGTGTGTGTTCTGGCTTAGTTGTGTTATGTGTTGGGTTGCTTTTGGTACACATTTCAATCCTTGATAGGTCAGAGAGTTGTTGTGGAGCAGTGTGATTGATATGGAGCAAAATGCATAAAGTCAACTTTTTGTGTAAGAGAGGTATGGGTCATTGGTAGGCCAAGGACAAAGGGGTTTCCTGCGCAGCAAGGAATGAGGAGAGCCATGGGATCAGTCTTGAAGCTAATTAGCAAGTGGATTAGGGTTTGTATGATGTTTTGCAACTTTGTCCAATTTTGGCCCTTTTGAAGTTTCTTGATCCATAAGTCATGAAAATGGGCAAACCTTTGGTGCATTCTGACTTTTAGGCATTGGTTTATGTTTGTACAAATATTATAAGTCACTTTGAGGTCTCATTTTACCTTGGCAAGGAGTTTTGCAACTTTGTCTCTTTGGTACATAACTTGAAATTATGTGATTTTTCCTAACTTTGACAAGCCATAACTTTTGATCCAAAATGAATTAGAATGAGTTCTTGTACTTTTTGAAAAGGGAATGATCCATTCTACAACTTTCATGACCAAAGTTTTCCCATTTGAAGCATTTTTGAATCAAAAAGAAAGGGTTGAAAAAGTTTCCCAAAATGGCAAGTTTCCATTACAAGTCATTTTCCCAAAAAGGCAACTTTGCAAATGGCTTGAAATTCTTCAATTTTATGAACTTACAATACCTTCCATGATCAAATAAAGATCATACACATTCAAAATGATGAAGAACACCCTTTGGTTGGGTCATTGGGGGCCTCAGATGCCCTGATTTTACACTGACTTGCTCAAGAAGTCAACTCTTGATCAAATGCCTTCCTCATGGAATTTCTTCGTGAAACTTGATATGCATGATCCTCATACCATATAGAGACCAATAGAAACAAGAATGACCAATAATTTTGGAGTTATGGCCTTTGAAACCAAAACCCTAATTCTAGGTCATCTGTGCAGTTAAACCTGGCTCTGCTTCCATGCCTTTCTCAGTTCTTGTGATCCTTTGACTTTCTTGACCTTGTGAGGATACAATATGATGCTTGGACATACATGGACCCCTTTGAAGTGATTGAAGACCTTTGGAGTGGCTCAGATGGCTCATGGATTGCTCAGGTCACAAACCCTAGATGCAGATGACTTAGAACCAATGCAGTGAAGCAAATATGCAATATGAGATGGTATGATTGAACCTATGCATATGAAAAGATCCCAAGCCATGGTGTGAATGGGTGAGGGCAAATTTGGGGTGTTTACAGCTGCCCCTATTCAAACATGAGTTAGCTGTGTAGGATGTAAGCAACGGCTTAACAGGCAAACAAGATAACTTGTGGTTGAATACCAAAGACAGTCCAAAATTTGCACTCACAAAATGAAGAAGAAAAGGGATATAGATTGCAAAAGGCAATAAAGTATGATTATAAAGTGCGGGCGACGGAGGACGACCGTCGAGCATAGGACGACTATTGGGGAAAGAGCAATGACGGGGACGGCCGACATGCTGGGGATATAGGAGATTATGATGGGGACGGCCATCAAGTAAAGATATAGGACTCTCTGGAGATTATAGGTAAATGAAATAAATGATGAGGTACGGTCATCAAAGGTGAAGGACGATCACCTAGCAGGGTACGGCTGCTCTGTTGGGGATAAGATGAGGGACGGTCATCTAAGGTGAAGGACGATCACCTGGCAAGGTACGGTTGCCAAAAGTATCACGACATAGGACGAATATCGGATAACAAGATCAACGATGGGGACGACCATCGGATAAAATGATGAAGGACGATCATCAGGAGGTGAAGGACGATCACCTAGCAGGGGACGGCTGCTGAAAATATCACGACATAGGACGAGTGTCGGATATGAAGGGGTTCTAATGAATAGAGACTCCACTGGGAGAAGGATGAAGGACAATCATCCAAAGGTGAAGGACGATCACCTGGCAGGGTACGGCTGCCGCAAGGGTATCATGACATAGGACGAATGTCAGATAGAAAGGAAATAGTTTAACAAGTTTTATTGGTGACCTTGCTAGGGAATAGTAAACACGGACGAGTGTCTGTATCCAAGGAAAGAGAGGTATAAGTGTTTGACACGGTGTATAGATTAAAGATGCGGACGAGCATCCTTAAGATTATGATACGGATGAGTATCGACTTGTTAACAAAGAACACGGACGAGTGTTGATTCTGAGGGGACTCTTCTGGAGAACAATAGACACAGACGAGTGTCTAAATTCTGAAAGAGGTAAAAGCATCTGACATTGTGTATGGATTAAAGATGCGGACGAGCATCCTTAAGACTTTGATACAGACAGGTATCGGTAGAAACAAACGCTTGACGCATGCTCAGATATGATGATACGGATGAGTACCAACTGGTTAACAAAGAACACGGACGAGTGTCGAATCTGAGGGGATATAAGTGGCATATACAAGACACAGACGAGTATCTGTATGAGTAAAAAGTATGAGCAAGACACGGACGAGTGCCTATCTTGCTGGAGAGGGTGCGACACGGACGAGTGTCTAAAAAGTGTATTAAACAAATATATGATTTACAAAGCGGGTGTCAAGAAATTGTGTATATATGTATCTGTGAGTGCAAAGGGGACGCTTTGGCTTTCTACTGGGGATATGGCACGGACGGGTGTCAGGAAGTATCTGTATCTTTAGGGAAAATGCCTTGGCTCTCTACCGGGGAATCTGGGGAGTTTTCTGTACATCGTTGATGGATTGTCAGTATTTACAAGTGTTTGATTCAGAACATGGCTTATGATTATGCAATATGTTTGATTTTTTCCGTAATGCTCCATTTTAGACGGAATGCTACGCTCTGTGGGGAAAAATAATGATGTGAATGCTATGATTAGGCAAAAAGGTAATGATCCGGGATTCGGATCCCGTTGCTGCGAAGATCTCTGGCTGATCTGCTCGAAGTGGACATCCCAGCTGGGGATAAGATCATTGGTAGATCTGATAAGATGTGACTCTGCCTGGGGGAGTAGGTCAATGATAGACCCGTCTTGGTAATGAGGGACCCAACTGGGGTTTGTAGAAGCTTTTTCACTCTGTTGTGATTTCTTCACGCGTTGCTCTTCCGGGTAGAGGTTGACACTCTGTGGGGAGATAGTTCCCTGGCTTTTGCATTTGGCTGAGGAGGAAGTAATAAATAGTAACTCAGCTGGGGAGAAAGTACTTCTGGTGCTAAGACTGAGTAGATACTGGTTTGCCAGCTTGCTGGGGTGAAGCTTTCATGCCCCATGTTGTGCTTTGACTACCTGCAATCCTGAAAAGACAGAGAAACGCACAAGTAATCCCGAGGTATCCCTTACCGGATTCCATCCTGAGAGTTTAGACACTCCCAGGAGTAAGTATATTTCCTGCAAGCACGTATTTAAAAGAAGCATCTGTATTTATGCAATCAGTAGCTTAAAGACATCAGACATTTTCGCAAATGATAATAAAATGTACGAGACGAAACATGACTGAAAATTTGATTTTATTAATTCGTGCGCCCTGAATTGGCAAGATACAGTCAAAGAAACAAATCCCCTAAAATGAGGAGATCGTTACAAATTGAGAAACAAAAGATGTTGGCAATGTTGATGACGCTTCAAGGAGCCTCCCTTTGCTATGACTCGTATGACATTTGACGTTCTTTTCGTCTTGCTTTCTGAAGAAGGCTGATTCTGAAAGAAGCTTGATCCTTTCGAAGCTTGCCAGGTTGTAAGTGATACAGATGAATTCGGAATACAGTTGTTCGCTTATTCCCTTATTTTGTATGGATCGCCCTTTCGGGTTTTCAATCCATCGGGATACCCATTTTTGCCTGAGTTGTCCAATGCGGCTTTTCAACTCAGCGGGTGTACATTTTTTATTTATTTCCCTTATTTTTGCCCGAGTCTTTTATTCTGTTTTTGACTCGCCGGGATGCCCTATTTTTGCCTGGACTTACATTCTGTTTTATGTCCAGCGGGTCATTTTATGCGAAGTATTTTTTAACTGCATCTGGATTCACAGGGGACGAGAAGTCTTCACCATCCATAGTGCTGAGCATCAATGCTCCACCGGAGAAAACTTTCTTTACTACAAATGGCCCTTCATAGTTCGGAGTCCACTTGCCCATGTGGTCTGTATGAGGAGGGAGGAGTCTTTTCAGCACAAGATCTCCTACTTGGTACTCTCGGAGCCTGACTTTCTGATCGAAGGCTTTCTTCATTCTTTTCTGATATAGCTGCCCATGACAGATTGCAGCTAGTCTCTTCTCTTCAATCAGATTCAGTTGTTCATATCGGGATCGAACCCATTCTGCTTCATTCAGTTTAACATCCATTAGTACCCGCAAGGAGGGTAATTCAACTTCAACAGGTAGGATTGCCTCCATACCATACACAAGTTGATACGGTGTTGCCCAAGTGGACATTCTGATTGACGTACGGTACCCATGCAAGGCAAACGGTAGCATTTCATGCCAGTCTTTGTATGTAACTACCATCTTCTGCACAATCTTCTTGATATTCTTGTTAGCTGCCTCAACAGCGCCATTCATCTTTGGTCTGTAAGGAGAAGAATTGTGGTGTTGGATCTTGAAGTCCCGGTACAGCTCTGCCATCATTTTGTTGTTCAAGTTGGAACCATTATCAGTAATGATTCGCTCGGGAACTCCAAACCGACAGATGATGTCTCTCTTCAGAAATCGGGCTACCACTTGCCTGGTAACATTTGCATAGGAAGCTGCTTCAACCCATTTGGTAAAATAGTCAATGGCAACTAGGATGAATCTGTGGCCATTTGAAGCAGTCGGTTCAATCTTGCCAATCATATCAATGCCCCACATGGCAAAGGGTCAGGGTGAAGACATCACATTCAGAGGATTTGGAGGCACATGCACCTTATCCGCGTAAATCTGGCATTTATGGCATTTTTTGGCATAAGTACAACAGTCTGCATCCATTGTAATCCAGTAATAACCTGATCTTAGTAACTTCTTGGCCATGGCATGCCCTCCTGCGTGGGTACCAAAGGATCCTTCGTGCACTTCGTGCATCAACAAGTCTGCTTCTGTTCTATCAACGCACCGGAGAAGTACCATATCAAAGTTTCTCTTGTACAGGGAACCATCAGTATTCAGGAAGAAACTACCAGCTAGCCTTCTTAATGTCTTCTTATCATTGGAAGATGCCCCAGGTGAGTATGTTCGATCCTCCAAGAAGCATTTGATATCATGGAACCAAGGCTTATCATCTTTAATAACATCTGCTGAGAACACATATGCTGGTCTGTCAAGTCTGGATACTGAGATCCGAGGTACGGAATTGGCAACTTGAACTTTGATCATGGATGAAATGGTAGCCAGAGCATCTGCAAACTGATTCTCATCTCGAGGGATATACTCAAGCTTCACCGTTGTGAAGAAAGTCAATAACCTTCTTGTATAATCCCTGTAAGGTATCAGATGATCTTGGTGTGTGTACCATTTGCCGTTGGTTTGATTAACTATCAGAGCTGAATCTCCGAACATAGTCAAAGTCTTGATCCTGAGGTCAATGGCTTCCTCAAGACCCATAATACAAGCTTCGTATTCAGCTTCGTTGTTAGTGCAGTTGAAGGTGAGCTTTGCCGAGAAAGGCATGTGAACTCCCTTAGGCGTAATGAGTACTGCACCAACACCACGACCATTCATGTTGACTGCCCCATCAAACATCATAGTCCATTCTTCTTCCGGGCCAGGCCCTTCAGTGTGAACGGGCTCCTCATGATCTTTTGCTTTAATGAACATGATGTTTTCATCAGGGAAGTCAAATCTCATGGGCTGGTAATCATCAATGGGTTGCTCAGCAAGATAATCAGACAATACACTGCCTTTGATGGCTTTCTGAGATGTGTACTGAATGTCATATTCTATGAGGATCATTTGCCATCTTGCAACCCGTCTGGTGAGTGCTGGCTTCTCAAAAATGTACTTAACTGGATCCATCTTTGAGATCAATAAAGTGGTGTGGGTCAACATATACTGCCTTAGTCGGCGAGCAGCCCACGCTAAAGCACAGCAAGTTTTCTCGAGCAGTGAATAACGTTGTTCATAGTCGGTAAACTTTTTGCTTAGGTAGTATATTGCATACTCTTTTCGACCAGACTCGTCATGCTGGCCCAGCACACACCCCATTGACTCTTCTAATACTGTCAAGTACATGATTAGGGGTCTTCCTTCAACTGGAGGCATAAGGATTGGAGGCTCTTGTAAATATTCCTTGATTTTGTCAAAAGCCCTCTGGCAGTCTTCGTTCCACCTGACCGTTTGTTCTTTTCTTAACAGTTTGAACAAAGGTTCACAGGTTGCTGTAAGGTGAGATATGAACCGTGAAATGTAGTTCAATCTACCCAAGAACCCCCGAACTTCTTTTTCAGTCCTTGGTGCAGGCATTTCTTGAATGGCTTTGACTTTAACAGGGTCAACTTCAATCCCTTTCTCACTCACAATAAATCCCAGCAGCTTACCGGATCGTACCCCGAATGTGCATTTGTTGGGGTTTAACTTCAATTGGTACTTCCTTAGACGCTTGAATAGCTTCAACAAATTCACCAAGTGGTCTTTTTCTGTGAGGGATTTGGCAATCATGTCATCCACATAACATTCAATTTCTTTATGGATCATGTCATGGAATAATGTTACCATAGCCCATTGATAAGTTGCACCAGCATTCTTCAGTCCGAATGGCATCACCTTACAACAGAACGTGCCCCAGGGTGTGATGAAAGTTGTCTTTTCCATGTCTTCAGGTGACATCTTGATCTGATTATATCCCGAAAATCCGTCCATGAAGGAGAACACCGAGAACTGAGCCGTATTATCAACCAATACATCAATGTGAGGTAATGGGAAATCATCTTTCGGGCTGGCTCTGTTCAGATCCCGGTAGTCCACACACATTCTCACTTTGTCGTCTTTCTTAGGCACAGGTACAATATTAGCGACCCACGACGGATAACTAGTTACAGCAAGGAAACCGGTGTCCCACTGTTTTTGTACCTCCTCTTTAATCTTCATGGCCATATCTGGGCGAGTACGGCGCAACTTCTGTTTAACCGGCGGGCAATCTTCTCTCAAAGGCAGCTTGTGCATGACAATATCGGTGTCCAACCCTGGCATATCCTGATAAGACCAAGCAAACACATCCACATACTCTCGAAGCATATCAATCAGTTGTTCTTTCACTGAGTCTTGTAGGCAGGCCCCGATTTTAACCTTTTTCACGTCTTCATCCGTACCAAGACCGTTTCAACCTCCTCCTGATGAGGAGTGATAACCTTCTCTTCTTGCCTTAACAACCTGGCTAGCTCTTCAGGAAGCTCAAAATCTTCTTCAACCCCTTCATCAGCTTGATTGATTGGATTGTCAAAGTCATACGAAGCCATAGCAGTGTTGTTGTCGGTGCAGTCTGAAAGGCACTCTCTGCAAGGGTTTAGATTGTTCATTTTAGTGATTGATTTTAGTCTTGTTTTAGAAAAAGTGAAATGAAGTTATCATTTTGGAAAACATTGCCATTTTATTTTTGTACAAAAAGAAAAATGAAAAACAGTGAGCGAAAAAAGAAAAAGACTCATTTGCAAAAGATGTCCGATATTCATTGATTGATCTGTTTGCACAAAACTACAAGATGGCCGGATTACAAAATGAGTCTTGTCATCTTGGGCAAGATGCAAGACTTGATGCATGCTTAAAAATACAGGAAATAATAATTACTCTGCAGGAGTAACCCTTATAATTTCCTGGGAAGACCAGTTAAGGACTTGGCTCCCCGGGGTCCTTGGACGTATCCAGCTCTCCAGGTTGCGGTCGCTTTCATCCTCGTCTTCCAAGTTGTTCACTGCATCCGGGGTGAGCATCCCCCCGCTGACAAAATCGGGCTTCTTGGCAGCCTCTGATTGATCTTGTTGAGTTGGTCTGTAACCCAACCCAAATCTGTCTTCTTTCTTCTCTACGGGCAACAGCTTGCCCCAGCCTTGGGCAGTACCCTCTTCAACAACCTTCCTGGCTTGCTGATAAGATGTCATGGAGGTTCCCATCACAGCAGATGCTTCATTAATGTTCAGGGCCTCAAACCCCTGGCTCATAGTTTCATGGATTTCTCCATCCATCTCTATGTACTTGTACGTAGCCAGATGACTAACAAAGATGTCTTCTTCCCCACAGATAGTGATGATCTGGCCTTCCCACTCGAATTTCAGCTTCTGGTGAAGGGTAGACGTAACAGCGCCAGCTGTCATGAATCCAGGGTCTACCCAACAAACAGCTGTAGGCCGGCTGAATGTCCATCACATAGAAGGTAATTTTAAAAGTCTGCGGGCCAATCATCACAGGCAGATCAATCTCCCCTAGAACTGACCTTTTAGAGCCATCAAATGCTCTCACCACCAAATTACTTGGACGTAATGCCAAGCCATCATACTCTAGCTTCACCAAGGCTTTCTTTGGTAGAACATTGAGTGAAGACCCAGTGTCCACCAGTACGTGAGATAACACAACACCCTTGCATTCTAAGGTGATATGTAAAGCCTTGTTGTGGTTACGTCCCTCAGTTGTTAAGTCAGCATTGGTGAAGCCCAGTCCATGACTGGTGTTGACATTTGCCACCACAGTTTCTAGCTGGTTAACAGTGATCTCCTCTGGCACGTATGCCGCGTGCAAGACTTTCAATAATGCATTCCTGTGAGCTTCAGAACACATCAACAGTGATAATATGGAGATTTTTGAGGGAGTTTGGTGAAGCTGATCCACCACCTTGTAATCACTTCTATTTATAATCCTCATAAACTCGTCTACATCTTGTTCAAAAGATGTCTTCTGAGTTTCTTTGATAATTGGTTCTTCAGATATCACACTCTTTCCCTTTGCTTTGGCAGCAGCTTCTGCTTCGGCATTAGGTCTTTGCAGTTGTGAGGCAAAAAGGCGTCCGCTTCTGGTGAAGCCTCCGCCTCCCCCAACATTATCAATCTGTGGAGAAGAAGTTGAAGAATCCAAAGTGATTTTCTCCCCGTTGCAGTAGAGATCAGAACCATAATGCCAAGGTATGGCATTGCTGCTTTCATATGGAACTGGTCCAGGCACCGTGATGGTAACTGGACTGACTGCTGCAGAGGAGGGTGTTGTAACGGTGTGCGGATTGTAGTAAATGGTGACTGGTGACCTGGAAGGAGGTGCCACTGTTTGTTGTTGAAAGTTGTTGTTTGGAGGAACATCTGATGGATCATAGTAGATGGTGACTGCTGAGATATCTTCATTAATTTCTGTTGGCGTTGTAGAAGATTTTGCTGAATAAATGGATGCTGATGTTGTAGAAGAAATGGTTGTTGACATCTGGTTTATTGAAGTGATAGATGAAGCCATTGTTGATGATATTGATGAATTGGTTGGAATGGTCGTTGTTGCAGTTGTAGAAGAATCAGGAATTGTTGTCAAAGGATTTGTTGGATTTGTAGGCACCGTTGTTGAGACCTGAAGTATACCACTTTTGATAAGACCATCTATGTCGCTTCTCAAATTATCACACCCGTTGACCGAAATGTTGCAATACCCACAACCGATCTCACACCCGGGGAACATCTGGCATTCTAGAAGCTGAGCTTTAATTTCGACCAGAGGTGTTCTAATCTGTCCAACACTGGTGATTAAGAAAGATGGCTTGTCTTCCTCAATGGCATTAATTCTTGGTCCTCCATGATTGGGCATGGGATTCTTGGTGACACTTGGAGGGGGTGCAAAGTTGAGGGCTTTAGAATCCACCAGATCTTGTACCTTCATTTGTAAAGCCCTGCATTTCTCAGTATTGTGGCCAGGTGCATTGGAGTGGAAAGCACATCTGGCGTTGACATCATAATTTCTTGGAAGATTGGAAGGATCTGGTGGTGCCAACGTCCTTAATTCAACCAAGTTGAGTTTCAGGAGTTGTGGCAATAAGGCAGCATAAGGCATGGGGATAGGGTCAATCACCCTATTTGCTTGTGATGGTCTTTGCTGAAAGGGTCTTTGTTGATTGCTGTTATTGTTGTTGTTGTTGTAGGCTCTCTGTGGCGGATACTGAACTTGCTGTTGATAGTGGGGTTGTGGTTGTTGATATGTTGGTTGCTGAGGAATCGGAGCTGGAATAGTGACAGCTGCTACTGATCTGTGGACATACTGAGGTCTGCCCCTGTTGGCATGAATGGCATTTGTCTCACCGGTTCTTCTAGGTCCCACAAAAGGTTTCCTGGAGTCACTTGATGAACTTGCACCATTATCGGAAATCTTTCCCATCTTCAGCAGACTTTCAATCCTTTCCCCGGCTATAACTACGTCTGCGAAGCTGGTGGAAGAAAAGGCAGCTAGCCTATCAATATATGTTCCTTGCAGAGTATTCATGAACATGTCGGCCATTTCTCTTTCCGACATGGGTGGATGGACAGCAGCAGCAAGCTGTCTCCACCTCTAGGCATACTCCCTGAAGCTTTCTCTGGAGGATTGAGACATTCCCATCAAAAGGGTCCTGTTAGGAGCCATGTCCAGATTGTATTGGTACTGCCTGATGAAGGCTTCAGCTAGGTCCTTCCAGCATCTGATAGTGACTCTGGTCAAGTGTGAATACCACTCCCTTGAAGCCCCAGTCAAACTGTCTTCAAAGTAAAACATCCACAGTTTTTCATCCATGGTGTATGCTTTAAGTCTTCCCAGGAAGGACTGTAAGTGAGTTCGTGGACAGGAAGTTCCATTGTATTTTTCGAAGCAAGGGGGTTTGAACTTGTGAGGGATCCTTACCCCATCCACTAACCCCATATCCATGACATCAAAACCTAGGGAATTTTGAGACTCCAGAGATCTCAACTTCTCAGCAATTTCATCAAACCTCCTATCATAGACTTCATCCCCAGCTCCCATCACAGTAAACTGCTCTTCTTGGGGGTCTTCTTGCAAGATTCTTCCCCCAGTAGTATTTCCTTGTACATTACCCGGGATGTTGACTTCCGGATGTAGATGAGGCCCATATACTGGTGGATTAACATGAGGCTGACCCCTTTCATTGTTACTTGTTCCTCCAGTTCCCAGATGGGGTTCTTCCGGGGTTTGTCTTTCTACCAATGCCCTCAACCTTTCTTGACTTTGGGCCAAGCCATTCATTACTTCCATGAATTGGGTCATTTGGTTTCTCATCTCCAGCCTTTCATTAGCCATCTGAGTTCTGACCTCTGTCAGATCTTGCTGTACTTGATCCATTTGGATACCAGGAAGATTGTTGCAAGTAGGATACCAGTGCGGACGGTTGAGAGGGAACACCCGGCGGCGAGCAATAATTCCTGAACCACAACAGAGTTAGAAACAAACAAAATAATAACAAAACCTACAAAACAAAACAAAAGTTAGTATGCAATGCAATATACTTATTTATTTTCCAAGGTATCCGGCTTGGCTCTTGGTTTTGACCTTTCCAGACCTCGAGGAAGATGCTTCGGTGTTGCTTGAGAAAAGAAACTCAAATGGAACAAACTAACAAATACATTACAAATGGGGCATAATACATAGTTTGTTTTTTACAACACATGCCCCTGAGGGGTCAAAATACAACATAAAAGAAAAGTACATCAAATGAAAGCAACAACAAACAAACAGTCAGACATTAAGTCCAAACTCATCCTCCTGAACCTCCTTCAAAAGTGCCTCAGTTACAGGACCAACCGGATGCTCTTTAATAGTCCTGATGAGGAGGTTTCTGGTGGCAATGGCAGTGGTCAACTTCTTGTGTCTGTCCTGATCCTTTGACTTCTTCACACCAGCCCTAAGCTTCAATTCTGAAATCTCCTTCTGGGCTGCTAGCAGAGCCTCCTGTTGTTTCTTTTCATTGGCCTCTAACTGCCCAATCCTGGCCTGAGTTCTCTTATCCTCTTGAGTGCGAGCTTCAGTGATCCTGACCCACCTAGCTTGACTTTCTTGCAGGTAGAGATCAGTCCTAGCCTTCTGAAACTGGGCCTCTTTACAGGCATTCTTCAATATTTGCTCCCCAGCTCTTGATTTCTTGATGTAGTCCTCTGTTTTATCAATCTTGGCCAGATGCTCCACCCTAAGCTTCTCCAACCTCTCAATGTCCAGACGACCATCACTCCTCTCCCAGAGGGTCTTCTTCAGAGCTTGAGACAGATTCTCATTCCTCTCCTTCAGCTCCTCAAATTCTTCCAGGCTGACAATTGCTGCTGGCTGTACTGTGGAGGGTCCAGGTGTGTCCTCAATGGTAAAAGGCATTCCTGTAATCTGAGCTCTAGCATGGGACCATTCATAGTACTGGGCTGAAGCAACATTATTACACTTTCCAAGAATAGCCACCCCCTTTGTCTGGATGTTGTCCCAAGCCCGGGATGCTTGTCTGACAACAACTAGGTTAGGTTTTATCTCACAATACAGGGTTTCAGCTAAATCTTGCACTCTAGGAGGGTGGACCAAAGCATAGCCCAATTGTCTTTTAAACAACAAAGGATTGTAGTTGATGCAACCCTTCACTCCTACTAGAGGTACATTGGGGTACTGCCCACAGCTAGTGATTATGTCTCTGCCCTTGGTACTCTGGGTGCACCATCTGATGTCATCTGAAGCTAAAGCAATAAGTCTCTTAGCCCAATTCTTCTGTTGGTGGGGATTCAGGAAGGAATCAGTCTTAGGTAAGTGTTTGAGCAGCCAAGTATGGAATAGAGGAGCACATCATCTCACCAACTTTCCTCTTTGCTTCTCATTTCTTTGGTGAACAGAATAATAGAAATCTCCCAGCAATGTGGGCACTGGGTTCCTCAGAAGGAAAAGATGAATGGCATTCTTGCTGATAAATTTGGGCTCGTCTGCAAATAGTATAACCCCATATATACTGAGGGCTAACAATGCACAAACTGCCCTCCATTCTCCCAAAGAGGCTTTCAGATGGCCTGAGAAGTCAGAAAGTCCAGGTGCAAACCAGGGATCCCAGCCTTTGTTGTCATGTTCTGCTCAATCAAAATAGGTTCCAGGTACAGTGCTTTTGCCACTTCTCCATTGCTGGGAGAAGTCATCTCTGGGTTGAAGGGGATACCACCCCTGACAGGTACTCCAATCAATGATGAGAACTCCTCTAGCAGAGGTCCTAACTGAAAGTTCTGGAAAGTAAAGCATCTCAAAGGAGGGTCATAAAACTGTAGGCAGGTGTGGATCATACTCCTCTGAGAAGGGTCCAGGTCCATAACCATATCTAGGATGCCTCCATAATGCTCTATGAATAATGGGATGTGGTCTGGAATGATAAGTGCCTGGACCTGCCTGATGCCAGTCAGCACAGGCTCAAAGAAATGGTATGAAATGTTGCTCTTCTTGGGTGCCATGACTGCTGATGAAGAGCTGAAAACAAGTGCTGATGATGAAGACTGATACTGGAGATGAGCCACTGATAGGCTGAGGTTGGTGATAAAAGTAGCTGAAGCAGGCAACTAATGAAGATAGTTGAAGCAGATAACTGATGAACAGAGGTCTATGCAGATGAAGAGGTCAAAACCAAGCCAGATAAAATGTGGATACCCTGAAAAACAAATAAACAAATGTTAAATGATGCAAATGATGAGTATGCAAATGATATGCAAGGGTTTGTGATCAAGCTGGATCTGATTAACTGCCTTGGTATAAGTCCATGTATGTTCAAGAAGTCCATATGGGGGTTTAGAAGTCCAGTAACCAAGGTAGGGGACTCAAATAAAGAGTCACATGTCTAGGGTTCAAATCACAAGAACTGTCCCAAAATGAGGTACTCTTAGTCAAACAAGTAAAAGGGTATGGTGTGGCCAGAGGTACCTGCAAACCTGTAAACAGCCCAACCCCCTCACAGGTGATGTTCTAAAACAAAGATCCTCAGACTTGGATCATTTATGAGAAGTGTAAACACTTCTAACCCGGAGGTACAGTGTTTACAATAACCATAAAAGATCCTCCTCTAATTCACCTCAGTTTCTGAAGGTCATAATAAAGGTCATCCAGACTTAGCAGGCTTCCCAGATAGCCCTAGCACTACAGGAAATCTGTAGCACAGAGTTCTCAAGAAGAAACCCACATCTGAATCGTGTTTCATATTCCCGCACCAGATCGAAATGGAATGGGAAAGAACACGAACCACTCTAGCCTAGGTGTCACTCAGGTCCCAGGTATAGGACCTTAAACTCTCAATGAAACCCCACCCACTAAGACAGAAGAACAGATCCAGCAATGATAATGACAGTATGAAATATGAAAAACTGTAAAGAAAGCAGTAAATAAAGCAGTACATAAAGCAATAAATAAAGCATATAAACAAACACAATTAGCACATAACACCCCAGTAAACACAAATCAAACAAGCGCTAGGAGGAACCCACAAAAAGAACCAGAAGCCCTGGTTACAGTATAAGGGTCCCCAGCAGAGTCGCCAAGCTGTCGCTCCCACCAAAATGACACCTGGTCAGAAGGGGTACAGACGCGAACGGTCGGCGAAAGAGGAAGAGAGAACACACAAGGGTGAACTCAGAAGAAAAGAGTCGCCAGCTAGGCATTTTTATCCCGGAGGAAAGGTAATGCTGCATAAACCTAGGAAGGTATGGATAAGACGGTTGCGAACCAGAGAAACTGAGAAAGGGGGTTGGTTACAACCTGGGAAGGTATAAGCACCCAGATTGTCCGCCGTACTCAACGGGATCCACGCTTGAAAGATTTGTGTTTTAAAGGGGTAGTGTCAGTGCAATTTGTGTATCAAAGCTGGAAAGAATGCAAGTGTTAGTGTAAAAGGAAGTGAAGTGTATAAGTGAAGTGTCTAAGTGAAGTGTCAGTGTAAGATCAAAAGTGAAATGCTCAAGACCATGAGGCTTAAAGAATGAGGCTGAAAAAAAGGGGGGGATATACAGAGACTTTTGTTCGATAACTGTTAAGTTATGCCTACGTATCCTCTCGTGCAATGAGGAAGTCAGAACACCGTAGTTCGACTCAAAGAGACTGAAAGATAAATTGACTTGTGAACTGCTTACTTGTCTATGCTCAAGTATATGACCTGTCTGGCTCAAGTGCAAACTGTCTTGCATTAGACGGAAGAAGCAAGTTCTCGTTTGTGAATGAATGAGATGAGAAAAGAATCCCGGAGGAGACGATTATTGTTTGTTTTTGTGTTTTCAATATTTTATTGCTTTTGGAAGTTTGTCAAAGGAAAATGAGCTTAAGCCTAAACCAATGGGTCAGTAAACTCATCACATCCTCCCTCTGATTAGGGGTAATGAGAATACCTTAAGTGTGAAGTCAGCATCTCACACTTAATCACCATGGTGTAGGATTAAGATCATTAACCTACTTGTGATTATTTAGATGTTTTTGTTGCTTTTGTTTAGTGTTAAGTAATGAGATTAAGCCATAATCAAGGATTTAATGGACTCATTACACCGTCCTAATAGAAGGATAATAGATGATAACATTTAAGCTGAGGAAAGCTCCTCAACTTAATCCATGATTAGGGATTAACCTCATGACAAAACAAAGCCTTTATTAAGTGGATTTTAGTTAATGATAAGATGGAGAAGTGAATTTTAGGTTTTGTAAGACAACTTGAGGGGGACTTGCCCAGTAACACTAGGGTTAGTCCTTCTTAACCAGTTAAGGAAGAATTAGAACCCTAATGCAAGGCCCAAGTTACAAGTTTGATGTATTAATGATTATTAAGTGGATTGATTAAAGGATTTAAACACATTAAGGGTTTAACACTTAGGATTAAAGTTATACACTCCATCCTAATAGAAGGATGCAGGCATAAGCTTAATCACAAAGCCTTAAAACCTTTAGGGTTTAGTCCTTGATTATGAGGTGAGAAGAGAAGACTCAATGATGACACAAAGGTAAAAACTAAATGGGGGGACTAATCAAACCCTAATTGTGATCATGCTTGGGTATTCCTAGGGTTAATGAGGTTTGCAAGAAGATCTTCAGAGAAACCACCAGGAAGGAAGCAGATGAAAGGAGCAAGGAAAAGCCAAAACAACTTGCTTCCCTTAAGAAGTCAAGTTGCTGGAAGAAAGAAAGTAAGTGATGAACATGAATGAGCAAGCTCACTCTAATACACATACAAAATATAGCAATGATGCATAAAAGAGATGAGAAGAGATTGTAAGAAGTGAAGGCAAATTCACTTCTCAAAACAACTTACCACCTGAAAAGTTAGCAAAAGAAATGAAATGCAATGCAAATGAGATGCAATGTCATGATGAAAACCAAAACCAGAAGCAAGAACATGAAGTTAATGATGTTAAGAGATGATACAAACATGAGACAAGACATGAGAATGATCATACAAGGACATGGATGCATATGAAGCATGCTTTGAACCATAAAGATTCATGAAAAGTTATAAAATGCAATGGACATACAACATGGAAAATGAAAGATGCAATGATCAAACATGATTCTAATATGTCCTAAGATGTATTATGAATCATGTGAATGCACAAAATGTCATGGCAAGTCATTGGATGTAAGCAAATGAAAGATGGATGCAAAGGAAGGCACATATTAGGGTTTATGATCAACACACAAAGCAAAATTCAAAACCAGAAGCATATGACATGATAAAAATTTGAAAATTCAATCAAAGATACCCCAAACCTATACAAACTCACTGCCCAAAGGAGGGGATCCAACTCTTAACCTAGTGAAAGTTATGAATTTCCTAAGATGGCTAGGGTTTTAAGGTACTTCAACAAGAAAAATGCTAAACAAAATGAAAATGAAATATCAATTCAAACTAATTTTATCCTATAAACTACATGCTATGAAGAGTGCAATGCAAGAAGAATCATCATTCAACTCTCAATGGTTAGGCAGAAAGAAAATTTTGAAGTTTGAAACAAAATATTGCTTTGAAAAGAAATTAAATCCAATGAAAATGATCAAAAGGCATCAAGAACAAAAAAGAAATTTGGTTTGAGAGTTGAACAATGTTTCTAAATGTTTCTAAATGCTATGTGAATTTTTTTGTGATTTTTAAATACCTAAATGTATTTTTAATTAATTAATTTTCATTAACTAATTAAAAATAAACATTTAAATGATTTAAAAATAATTTTTAATGCAAAAAATAAAAATAAAAATATTTTTGTGTTCTGAAAATTCATGAAAACTTTGACAAAAATTTTCATAAATTTTAAATTATTTTAACTATTTTTTTAAATTCGTGCAAAATAAATATGAAACAAATAAAATTAAAATGAATTTAAATGGAAAAAGGGAAAGTCAAAGGATCTGAAGGCCAGGATTCAAATTCACAGAGGCGGGAGTTGACTGCGCGCGCGAATGAACGACCCAAATTCAAACTGGCCTAATTAAATCATTAGCCCTAATCCTAACCCTAATCACTTTCAGATGACCGGAACAGTGTTCCGGTCATCTTCTCCGGCAAGCTGTTCATGCTATCTCACTCCCTACGCATCAAAACTTCAACAAAATCTCCAGATTCAATCCTTAAACATCATTAAACCTAAACCCACCCCAAAAATCATTTATTTTCACTGAATCAGAAGAAACAAACCAAAACTCATTTCACGGGCAAAGTTTCAGAACAAGCATACATGGCCATTTTTCACTCATTTTCAAAACAAATCACATCATGATAATCAGTGAAGCATAAGGAAGCATTTAGAAACTAAAAATGGAAGTTCTGGAAAAATAAATGCCATGGCTACCTGAGCTTGAGCTTTCGAAATAGGGACTTTCTGGCTGCTTCTTTGGTTCAAACAAGCTCCAATGATCCTCCTTAGAAGCTTTTGACACTTAGCTAGAGTTTATATGGCCTCCAGAGATAGTTTGCAGAAGCTCAGGTCAAGGGAGTGTTGAAATCGTATTTTTGATTGTGGTGGTTTCAGGGACAAGTGAGGGGTGGGAAATTATCAGTGGATCATGGTGAGTTGATTAGTGAAGGAATTTTCAAGTTTGAGTAGCTGAGTTGAGAGATTCGATAGAAAATGCAAGGGGAGGGATTTTTTTGTATGCTGACTTGTGTGTGTGTTCTGGCTTAGTTGTGTTATGTGTTGGGTTGCTTTTGGTACACATTTCAATCCTTGATAGGTCAGAGAGTTGTTGTGGAGCAGTGTGATTGGTATGGAGCAAAATGCATAAAGTCAACTTTTTGTGTAAGAGAGGTATGGGTCATTGGTAGGCCAAGGACAAAGGGGTGTCCTGCGCAGCAAGGAATGAGGAGAGCCATGGGATCAGTCTTGAAGCCAATTAGCAAGTGGATTAGGGTTTGTATGATGTTTTGCAACTTTGTCCAATTTTGGCCCTTTTGAAGTTTCTTGATCCATAAGTCATGAAAATGGGCAAACCTTTGGTGCATTCTGACTTTTAGGCATTGGTTTATGTTTGTACAAAGATTAGAAGTCACTTTGAGGTCTCATTTTACCTTGGCAAGGAGTTTTGCAACTTTGTCTCTTTGGTACATAACTTGAAATTATGTGATTTTTCCTAACTTTGACAAGCCATAACTTTTGATCCAAAATGAATTAGAATGAGTTCTTGTACTTTTTGAAAAGGTAATGATCTATTCTACAACTTTCATGACCAAAGTTTTCCCATTTGAAGCATTTTTGAATCAAAAAGAAAGGGTTGAAAAAGTTTCCCAAAATGGCAAGTTTCCATTACAAGTCATTTTCCCAAAAAGGCAACTTTGCAAATGGCTTGAAATTCTTCAATTTTGTGAACTTACAATACCTTACATGATCAAATAAAGATCATACACATTAAAAATGATGAATAACACCCTTTGGTTGGGTCATTGGGGGCCTCAGATGCCCTGATTTTACACTGACTTGCTCAAGAAGTCAACTCTTGATCAGATGCCTTCCTCATGGAATTTCTTCATGAAACTTGATATGCATGATCCTCATACCATATAGAGACCAATAGAAACAAGAATGACCAAAAAATTTGGAGTTATGGCCTTTGAAACCAAAACCCTAATTCTAGGTCATCTGTGCAGTTAAACCTGGCTCTACTTCCATGCCTTTCTCAGTTCTTGTGATCCTTTGACTTTCTTGACCTTGTGAGGATACAATATGATGCTTGGACATACATGGACCCCTTTGAAGTGATTGAAGACCTTTGGAGTGGCTCAAATGGCTCATGGATTGCTCAGGTCACAAACCCTAGATGCATATGACTTAGAACCAATGCAGTGAAGCAAATATGCAATATGAGATGGTATGATTGAACCTATGCATATGAAAAGATCACAAGCCATGGTGTGAATGGGTGAGGGCAAATTTGGGGTGTTTACATTAATACCTTCCCAGATCGTAACCGACTCCCGAACTCAGTCTCTTTGGTTCGTAGGACCTGTGTCCTTCCTCTTCTTTCTTCTGGTTTGTGCAGCATTACCATTCCCTTTCTTCGGGATAAAAATGCCTGGCTGGCGACTCTATTCTTCTTCCGCGCCACTTTCGCGTTTGTACCAAGGATGGAAATCCGGGGAGCGACACTGGGTTCTTCAGAAGGAAAAGATGAATGGCATTCTTGCTGATAAATTTAGGCTCATCTGCAAACAGTACAACCCCATATATGCTGAGGGCTAACAGTGCACAGACTGCCCTCCACTTTCCCAAGGAGGCTTTCAGGATGGCCTGAGAAATCAAGAAGTCTAAGTGCAAACCAGGGATCCCAGCCTTTGTTTTCATGCTTTTCTCAATCGAGGCAGGCTCCAGGTACAGTGTTTTTGCTAATTCTCCATTGTCGGGAAAAGTCATCTCTGGGTTGAAGGGGATGCCACCCCTGATAGGTACTCTAATCAAAGAGGAAAATTCTTCCAGTAGAGGCCCTAGCTGGAAGTCTGAAAAGGTGAAGCACCTCAAAGGAGGGTCATAAAACTGCAGGCAAGTGTGGATCATGCTCCTCTGAGAAGGGTCAAGGTCCATAAACATATCCAGGATACCTCCATAATGCTCTCTAAACAAAGGGATGTGGTCTGGTGTGATAAGTGACTGGACCTTCCTGATGCCAGTCAACACAGGCTCAAAGAAATGGTAGGAAATGTTGCTCTTCCTAGAAGTAGTCATGAATGCTGCTGAAAAGGATGAAGGTAGGTGCTGATGAAGATCACAGACTGATACTGGGAGATGAGCCACTGATAGGCTGATGCTGGTGATGATGAAGACAGCTGAAACAGATAACTGATGTAACAGAGGTTTATGCAAAAGAAAGGGTCAAAACCAAGCCAGATATAATGTGGATACCCTGAAAAACAAATAAACAAATGTTAAATGATGCAAATGATGAGTATGCAAATGATATGCAAGGGTTTGTGATCAAGCTAGATCTGACTATCTGTCTTGATATAAGTCCATGTATGTTCAAGAAGTCCAGATGGGGGTTCAGAAATTCAGTAACCAAGGTGGGGGACTCAAATAAAGAGTCACATGTCCAGGGTTAATCACAAGAACTGTCCAAAGTGAGGTACTCTTAATCAAAACAAGTAACAAGGTATGATGTGGCCAAGTGTACCTGCAAACCTGTAAACAACCCAACCCCCTCACAGGTAGTGTTCTAAAACAAGGATCCTCATACTTGGATCAGTTATGAGAAGTGTAAACACTTCTAACCCGGAGGTACAGTGTTTACAATAACCATAAAAGATCCTCCTCTAATTCACCTTAATTTCTGAAGGTCATAATAAAGGTCATCCAGACTTAGCAGGCTTCCCAGATAGCCCTAGCACTACAGGAAATCTGTAGCACAGAGTTCTCAAGAAGAAACCCACATCTGAACCGTGTTTCATATTCCCGCACCAAACCGAAATGGAATGGGAAAGAACATGAACCACTCTAGCCTAGGTGTCACTCAGGTCTCAGGTACAAGACCTTAAACTCTCAATGGAACCCCACCCACCAAAACAGGTACCAGATCCAACAATGATAATGACAGTATGAAAAAAATGTAAAACTGTAAAGAAAGCAATAAATAAAGCTGTACATAAAGCAATAAATAAAGCACACAAATAAACACAATTAGCACATAACACCCCATTAAACACAAATCAAACAAGCGCTAGGAGGAACCCACAAAAAGAACCAGAAGCCCTGGTTGCAATATAAGGGTCCCCAGCAGAGTCGCCAAGCTGTCGCTCCCACCAAATGACACCTAGTCAGAAGGGGTACAGACGCGAAGGGTCGGCGAAAGGAGGAGAGAACACACAAGGGTGAACTCAAGAGAAAAAGAGTCGCCAGATAGGCATTTTTATCCCGGAGGAAAGGTAATGCTGCATAGACCTAGAAAGATATGGATAAGACGGTCGCGAACCAGAGAAACTGAGAAAGGGGGTTGGTTACAACCTGGGAAGGTATTAGCACCCAGATTGTCCGTCGTACTCGACGGGATCCACGCTTAAAATATTTGTGTTTTAAAGGGGTAGTGTCAGTGCAAGCTATGTGCAAAAGCTGGAAAAAGAATATACAAGTGTCAGTGTAAAAGAAATGTGAAGTGTATAAGAGAAGTGTCAGTGTAAGAACAGGAATGAAATGCTCAAGACTATGAGGCTTTAAAAATGATGCTGGAGGAGGGGGAATATACAAAGACTTTTGTTCGATAACTGTTAAGTTATGCCTACGTATCCTCTCGTGCAATGAGGAAGTCAGAACACCGTAGTTCGACCCAAAGAGATTGAAAGATAAATTGACTTGTGAACTGCTTACTTGCCTATGCTCAAGTGTATGACCTGTTTGGCTCAGGTGCTAACTGTCTTGCATTAGACGGAAGAAGCGAGTTCTCGTTTGTGAGTGAATGAGATGAGAAAAGAATCCCGGAGGAGATGATTATTGTTTGTTTTTGGTGTTTTCAGTCTTTTATTGCTTTTTTGAGTTTGTCATAAGTTAATGAGCTTAAGCCTAAACCAAGGGTTAGTAAACTCATCACATCCTCCCTCTGATTAGGGGTAATGAGAATACCTTAAGTATGAAGTAAGCACCTCACACTTAATCACCATGGTGTAGGATTAAAATCATTAACCTACTTGTGATTTATTTAGATGTTTTTGGAGTTTTTTATTTAGTGTTAAGTAATGAGTTTAAGCCATAATCAAGGATTTAATGGACTCATTACACCATCCTAATGGAAGGATAATAGATGAGAACATTTAAGCTGAGGAAGGCTCCTCAACTTAATCCATGATTAGGGATTAACCTCATGACAAAACAAGGCCTTTATTAGAGTGGATTTTAGTTAATGATAAGATTAAGATGTGAGTTTTATGGTTTGCAAGACACTTGAGGGGGACTTGTCCATTAACACTAGGGTTAGTCCTTCTTAACCAATTAAGGAAGAATTAGAACCCTAATGCAAGGCCCAAGTTACAAGCTTGATGTCTTAGTGATTATTAAGTGGATTAATTAAAGGATTTAAACACATTAAGGGTTTAACACTTAGGATTAAAGTTATACACTCCATCCTAATAGAAGGATGCAGGCATAAGCTTAATCACAAAGCCTTAAAACCTTTAAGGTTTAGTCCTTGATCAAGAGATGAGAGGAGAAGACTCAAAGATGACACAAAGGTAAAACTAATGGGGGGACTAATTAAACCCTAATTGTGATCATGCTTGGTTGTTCCTAGGGTTTTATGAGGCTTGCAAAAGATCTTCAAGAGAGAAGCCACCAGGAAAGAAGCAGATGAAAGGAGAAAGAAGCAGAGAGAAGCAAGACAACTTGCTTCACTTAAGAAGACAAGTTGCTTGAAGAAAGAAAGTAAGAGATGAACATGAATGAGCAAGCTCACTCTAATACAAAGATAAAATGCAGCAATGATGCATCAGAGAGATGAGAAGAGATTGTGAGAAGTGAAGGCAAATTCACTTCTCAAAACAACTTACCACCTGAAAAGTTAGCAAAGAAAATAAAATGAAAATGAGATGAAATTCAATGATGCAAGACAAAGTCAGAAGCATGAACATGATGTTAATGATGCTAAGGGATGATGCAAACACATGTCAAGAGTTGTGGATGATCATACAAGGATGAAAATGCAAATGAAGCATGCTTTGAACCATAAAAGTTCATGAAAGTTTATGAAATGATATGAATGCACAACATGGCAAATGAAAGATGCAATGATCAAACATGATTCTAATATGTCCTAAGATGTCTTATATGTCATATTGATGCACAAAATGTCATGGCAAGCTCTTGAATGCAAGCAAATGAAAGATGGATGCAAAGGAAGGCAAGAATTAGGGTTTATGCACAATATGCAATGCAAAAATTCAAAATCAAAATCAAATGACATGATAAAAAATTGCAAGTGGGATCAAAGGAATCCTAACCCTACACAAGTTCACTGCCCAAAGGAGGGGACTTAACTCTTAACCTAATGGGTGTTATGATTTTTCTAAGTCAACTAGGGTTTCAAGGCACCTCAAAAGGAAAAATGCTCATTAAATTGAAAATGAAATATGAATTCAAACCAATTTTACCCTAGAAACTACATGCTATGAAGGATGCAATGCAAGAAGAACCATCATCAAACTCTTCATGGTTAGGCAGAATGAAAATTTTCAAGTTTGAACAAAAATATTGCCTTTAAACAAATTTTATTCCAATGAAAATTGTCAAAATACATCAAGGACCAAAAAGAAATTTGTTTTGAGAGTTTGATAATGTTTCTAAATGTTTTAGAATGCAATGTGAATTTTTTGGTGATTTTTAAATACCTAAATGCATTTTTAATTAATTAATTTTCATTAACTAATTAAAAATAAACATTTAAATGATTTAAAAATGATTTTTAATGCAAACAAATAAAAATAAAAATGTTTTTGGGTTCTGAAAATTAATGAAAGGTTTGACAAAAAATTTCAGAATTTTTTAATATGTTTTGCTATTTTTAAAAATTCGTACAAGTTTAATGCAAATAAAATGAAATAAAATTAATTAAATGGAGAAGTATGCAAATCCTGAGGCTCACATTCAAATGGATTTGGAGGGAATTGACTGGCGCCAGATCCTATGGTCCACATTCAAACTGGCATTTTTAAAACTAATCCTAATTAATTAATTTAATTAATCACAATTAATCCTAATGACCTAATCTGGACCACACAAACGCGCGCGGGAAGGCCCATCTGATGGCTCACATTCAAAACTGGCCTAAACCCTAATTAGGGTTAATGACTTTCAGACGGCCGGAACAGTGGTTCCGGTCGTCTTCTCCGGCGAATCAAAAACCCTAGCTTCCTCTATAGGTTACCAAACTCCAAATTTCTTCCACAAAAATGATCCTTACATCAATCTAAACCTAAACCCTCAATTAAAATCCATTTATTTCACTTCATAAGCATGAATCGAAGAAAAATACGAAACACGGGCAAATGTTCAGAGACAACATACATGATGGTTTCGCAGCCATTTTCAAAAGTAAATACATCCCCATGATCAGGGGAACATGAAGAACCATAAAAGAACTTAAAACTTAGCTTCTGGGAAAAAAGTTCTTCATGTTACCTGAGATGAAGGCTCTCTGATTCTGAGCTTTCTGGACTCAAACTTTGTGCAAACCCTCTCCTTTGAACACCCTGATGATGAAATGAAGCTTGGAGAGCTTTGAGAATGGCTGGTTGTGGCTGTTTTGCTCTGGTGTAGCAGAAATGGAGGTCTTTGTGTGTGATGCTTCAAGCTGTTTCAGGGGGTGGGTTTTGTTCTATGGATGATTTGTGGTTTGTTGGTGAAGAAATTTTGGATTTTTTATGGCTAAGGAAGGAGTTTCGAAGAGGAGAAGTTTTGGACAGATTTTGTGCAAGCTGGATTGTGGGAGGTTTTTGGCTTGTGTGTGGCTTGCTTTATGATCCATAGCACATCCATAAACTATTGGAAGAGGTCTGAGGAAGTGGCTTGCACTATGGGAATGGCATGGGGCAATTGGCCAAAAAGTCAATGTTAGGTGTACTTGAGGCATGGGCTGTGGCAGAGGCTATTTTAGGGTTGCTTTGGGTTCAGCTGCCTTCAAGGATGGCCATGGGATGAACTGATGTGAGCTGGAATGGATGAAGGGTGAGATGTCACATGTTTTGCAATTTTGCAACTTGTTACACTTTGTGATTTTTGGCCATGGACATGTGACATTTCTTGGGCAATATGCAGCAAAATGCACCAAATAATGTTGCTATGACACTTTGATATTGATTAGAGACCAAACAAAACCAAAGGAACCCTTCTTGCAAGATTTCCCTCTTTGTGATTTTCATGAAAAATGGTTTATGATTCTTGGAATTCAAGGCATGAAAGTGAGAAATTCTTTGGTGCATTCTGAATTTTAGGTCATGAATTATGTTTGTGCAATGGTTAGAAGTCAATTAGAGGTCACATAAAGGCTTGGCATGTGAATTTGAGAGTTTCCCTCTTTGTGCAAAAGTGAAAATTTCATGATTTTTCCCAACTTTGCAAGGCCATAACTTTTGATCCAAAATGAATTAGAAAGAGTTCTTGTACTTTTTGAAAAGGGAATGATCCAATCTATAACTTTCATGACCAAAGTTTTCTCATTTGAAGCATTTTTGAATCAAAAAGAGGAGGTTGAAAAAACTTTCCCAAAATGGCAAGTTTACATTATAAGTCACTTTCCCAAAAAGGCAACTTTGCAAATGGCTTGACATTCTTCAATTTTGTGAACTTCTAACATCTTCTATGATCAAATAAAGATCATACACATTCAAAATGATGGAGAATGCCCTTTGGTTGGGTCATTGAGGGCCTCAGATGCCCTGATTTTGCACTGACTTGCTCAAGAAGTCATCTTGTGATCAGATGCCTTCCCCATTGAATTTCTTCATGAAAATTGATATGCATGATCCTCATAACATATAGAGACCATTAGAAACAAGAATGACAAAAAAATTTGGAGTTATGGCCTCTGAAACCAAAACCCTAATTCTAGGTCATCTGTGTAGTTAAACCTGGCTCTACTTCCATGCCTTTCTTAGTTCTTGTGATTCTTTGACTTCCTTGACCTTGTGGGGATATAATATGATGCTTGAACACACATGGACCCCTTTGAAGTGATTGATGACCTTTGGAGTGGCTCAAATAGCTCAGGGATGGCTCAGATCACAAACCCTAGATGCAGATGACTTAGAAACAATGCAGTGAAGCAAAAATGCAATATGAGATGCTATGATTGAACTTATGCACATGAAAATATCACAAGCCATGGTGAAATGAGTGAGGGCAAATTTGGGGTGTTTACACCCTCCCGGGTAATTTCATGGAACGTCTAGCAGGTTGTTCGTCCAGTGGTTTTTCCGATATTATACTGACCGGTGAAAGGGTTGAAAATTGGATGAAAATCCCGGGAGTGACAACTGGCGACTCTGCTGGGGAAAACAGTTCAAGAGATGCCTGAGCCTAAAACTGAGAAAGAGGTATGTGGCTTCTTAGGAAGATTGAACTACATTGCACGGTTCATATCTCACCTAACAACTATGTGCGAACCAATATTCAATCTCTTGATAAAGAATCAGGTTGTCGGGTGGAATGATGATTGTCAATTGGCTTTCGACCGAATAAAAGAATATTTGCAAGAACCTCCAATCCTCGTACCCCCAGTTCCGGAGAGACCCTTGATTATGTACCTTACAATACTTGAAGGATCAATGGGTTGCGTCCTCGGTCAGCATGACGATCCTGGTCGAAAAGAGCATGCAATAAACTACCTTAGCAAAAATATTACCGACTGTGAGACAAGATACTCACTGCTCGAGAAAACTTGCTGCGCTTTGGCATGGGCTGCTCCCCGACTAAGACAGTACATGTTGACTCACACTACCCTGCTGATATCCAAGATGGATCTTGTCAAGTACATCTTTGAAAAGCCAACTCTGACCGGAAGGGTAGCTTGTTAGAAGATGATCTTGACTGAATACGACATCCAATATACTTCTCAGAAAGCTATCAAGGGAAGCGTATTATCAGATTATCTGGCTCAACAACTGATTGACGACTATCAGCAAATGAGATTTGAGTTCTCAGAAAATAATAGGAAGGATGATTTCAATAATACATCTCACTTCTAACAAGAAAATTCGGAAGAAAAATATCACAACCAGGAATCAGTATAAGTTTCAAATAACAAAAAAACAGATTGACATAACTGAGAAAAATCGATTATGAGGAGGGATATCTATTCAAAAATTTATTAGAGAAAAAACCAAAAATTCAATTACATGGGGAAAAAATTCCAGATAACATAACTCAGTGGTAGAAAAACAAAAGTCCTGATATAGCAGAAGGAATCTCAAAACAGAAAATGACAATACAAAAAAATCAGTTGCTGAATCTCTAACTAACTTCATAACAAACTTACCTGAGAAAATCCCCAAATCACCCTTCTGATCTTCATCTATAAAGCTGAAAACATTGCTGCAATTTGAGATCTTCAACTTCATTCTTTCTCATTCTCTGCATCATCCTCATTCACATTCTTTGAATCTCTCGCTCATTCTTCTGCATTTCTTCTCAACTTCCATCTTCATCTCTCTTTTCATTATTTCTCATTCTGCATCTTCACCTCTTCATAACCTTCACCTTCAACTCTCGTTAATCTTCATCACCATCCTTCATCCTTCATCGCACCAAGCACAAACAATAATCTATAATAATAAAAATCATATACAAAAGGCAGAAAAACGCACCCTCAACAAAGGGAGAAAAATGAATCAATGAAACGAGTTTCGATCATAACAAGAATCAGAAAACATCATACCGCGAACGAGGAACTTTCGATCGTCACCTTCATCAATGCTTCTTCATCGCAAAGTTTCCCCTTCGATTGTCGTTTTCATCGTTATCGCACATCTAAAATCGATATCATCAGTTTCACAGCATCGACAACAACCTGCAAAACCACAAGGATCACTAATCAGATCGCAAACGAGCCGAATTGCACAAGAAGAGGAGTAACGAACCGAACACATATACGTAGCTTTGATCGTCATATTCATCGATCCGAATTTTCAGCTTCAACGAACCATCAACGAAGTTCATCACCGATCGAAGGTACAAGACTCTTGATATGTCTTTGATTTCTCTTACTACTTTTCTTCTGAATCGTTTGATCCATAGGTTTATGAAAGATTTAGGGTAAGTTGTTTACGGATTTGAAATGATGAAGAAAAAAGAGTGGAGGTTTGTTCTTAATGTTTTCGGTTTGTATAGGTTCACCGGAGGGGAGGCCGACGACGACAACTAGGGTTTAGGTTGAGGAATATGAACATGTTTGAGAGGGAGAGGACGCGTTTTTGTGAGGTGAATGAGAGTTTCTGATTCCTTTGTTTTTAATTTATGAAGTTGGAAAGATAAAAACTCATAAAGTACATTAAACTCCCATAGTCAATGCCAATTAAGAGGATAAGATTCTTTTTCGGTGGTCCACTCCGATGGTGACACTTGTCACCGTCCGATAGGACCACCAGATTTCAATCCCTTGTGCCCTACCACACCGCAATATCATACACCTAGCATTTTTAGCCTTCAGATTCATCATCAGTATCTTCCTTTTGATCTAACGGATTAGAGAAGGTCAAAATAGTTGACTGAGAACCATGGGACTACAGTGCTCCTCTAGGCTTCCCAGCACATTGGGCCTAAGCACAAAGCGCTATCTGCATCCCAAACACAGGCCCATGTTGGTTTTTTTAACTAAAAATTACTTTACCATCACCTCCAGTTTCTTTCCTTAATTTTCTTTTATAACTTCTTTACAAAAACAATTATTAAAAATAGTTTCTCTTAATAATTTTTTTTCCAGAAAATAGTTTCTCTTAATTCTGGTTTTTTATTTATTTATAATTATTTGCATTTTATTTTGATTATTTGCTTTATATGCCTTTAAATCTTTTGCATATTTGACATGTTAATTCATTTGTCCATACTTTTGCATATTCATGTTAAATTCCACTTACTAACAAGTTCTTTCTTGTAGGAGGTATTATTCGAGGACTCTCTATGTTGGATTTGGATTTTTTGCTTCGATGTATTATTTTTTATGGTTCTTGTGCTTTAGTGATGTAATAGTTAGTATTCCTTTTATGCTTGTATGATACTTAGGAATAAAGATAGAAAAAAATAAAATTGAAGCGTTTAGAAAACGAAATTTTAAAGGATAAGAAAAGAAATATTCAATCCAACGTCAAATTAATTTCAAACAAAAATAAATGAACAAGTTTCATATGATGTTAGGGTTTCCATGATTACACCTTCGCTCCACTCCAATAAACCAAAGCACACCCATGTATGATACGAACCATAAGAAGTGTGTCTCAGCATCGCACAATCGATCCACCTGATCACTCCTTTCATGACTCATCACATGTTCTCACCAACCATGACATAGGAGGACCATGTTTATTGTTCCATTTTTACATTTACGTTTCATAACTAAGTTCCACATACTTGTGTTTGCTTCACATGCTCCCTTAGGATTCGCAACTTGGACTTAATTTTCAATTAAAGCCACAATGTGATAGACTTTAGGATAGCCATCCATGTATGCTGACTTAGGTAGATTTTTTCCTTTAATCCTCAACCTTAGGATCAATAATTGCATGCTAACAGTAGGGTTTGAGTCTTAGTCTCCCCATAGTTTATCTTTACAACTTTGAGTCCCTCCTCTCATCCTCAAAGAAAAGCAAAAACATTTAAATCATGGAGGTGTGCATAGTACGCCACGAGCCTTAAGCTATATAGGAAATGATTAGTGAAGGTCTCCTCCCCTCTTCTAGAATGATGTACAAACGTCCCATTGGGGGCGACCTTGGAAAGTATTCGCTCCTGTGTCATAGTATTTAATGTTTTACATACGATAAACAGAAAATAAAAACACTTCTTCTAAAAGACAATAAACCAACAACAAGCGTCTTTCCTGTGGGAATTCTCTTCTCACCTCCCTCACTCTAAATGCGAACTCGTTACGACTTGTCTCTTTGCAAGACGGTAAGGCATTCGTACCAGACGAGCCTGCAACACCTGAGCATAGGCATAAGTAGTTCGATCCTAAAAAACACAAACAAATATCATCCCTAGTTAGGAGAACTACGTCGAATCTGATTCTCATATCCCATGAGATACGTAGGCAGTGGGGTAAGGCCCATTCGAGCACACTCTTTATTTTCCCCCTTTCCTTTCGTTCTCTTTTTCCAGTCCCTTCCTCATTCCAGTTCCAGTAGCAATTATTTTGTTCAGCAACATCTTATTTCTCACCCTTTAAAACAGACTAACAAGCGTGGATCCCGTCGGGTACGTCAAACGATCTGGGGTGCTAATACCTTCCCAGTTCGTAACCGACTCCCGAACCCAGTTCTTTGGTTCACAGGACCATGTCCTTTCCTTTTCTCTTAGGTTTGTGCAACATTACCTTTCCCATTCATTCAGGATAAAAATGCCTGGTTGACGACTCTACCTTTTCCACACCACTTTCGCGTTTGTACTAGGATGAAAATCCTGGGAGCGACAATGGGCACTAGAATTAACTGAGTATTCATTAAATTATAAACCCTTAAAAGATGTTAAGGGCAAAATGGTTGCAGACTTCATAGTCGACCACTCTATAAATGAAAGTCCTTTAAATTATCTGGAGATTGAGCCCTAGAAGTTATACTTTGACGGGTCTAGTAATAAAGATGGGACTGTAATAAGGGTACTTGTTATTTCTCCTAATAAAATTCCAACAACACTTAAGTATAAAATTGATGACCGTTGTTCCAACAATGAAGCTGAATATGAGGATTTGATAGCTGTACTTGAAGTATTGTTGGAATTGGGGGCAACTCATGTCGAAATAATGGGAGATTCTGAGTTGGTAATAAAACAAGTCACCAAAGAGTACAAATGCATAAAAGAAAATTTAATTATGTATTTTGTAGTGGTAAATAGATAGCTTAAAAAATTTGAAGCAGTTACCTTTCGACACATTCCTAGACTAGAGAATCAAGTTTCAAATGACTTGGCTCAAATTGCTTCAGGGTATAAAATTTCAAAAGAAAAGTTATAAAGTGCAATTGAGGTCAAAGGAAAAGTTGTGTCGGTAGGATTGATCCCATCAGATTTAGAAGAGATTAAGCTTGGATATGCTGATGAAGACAGTTTTGCAGTATTGGTAGTCGATATCATAAGTGACAAGAATTGGAGAAAACCCTTAATGGACTATCTTGAGAATCCAATAGCTTTGACAGAAAGGAAGATCAGATACCAAGCTTTAAGTTATGTTCTCTTGGGGAATGAATTATTTAAAAAGACTCCTGAAGGAGTATTTCTTAAATACCTTAGTGAAGTTGAGGTATATTTAGCTCTCTCGATTGTCCATAGTGGGGCATGTGGAGCACACCAAGTAGGCCATAAAATAAAGTGACTGTTATTTTGATAGGGTATGTATTAGCCTACTATGTTGAAAGATTGCATTGAATTTGCCAAAGGATGTCAATAATGTCAAGTGCATGTTGGCATTCAACATGTTCCTACAATTGAATTGCATTTCATTGTGAAACCTTAGCCCTTTAGAGAATGGGCTTTGGACCTGATTGGAGAAATTCGACCAATATCTTCAAAGAATCACAAATACATTTTGGTAGTGATTGACTATTTTTCTAAATGGGTCGAAGCTATTCCATTGCCAAATGTTGATCAAGAGGATATAATTGATTTCATTCAGAAGCATATCATTTATAGATATGGGATCCCATAAATAATCACTACAGACCAAGGGTCTATGTTTACCGGTCGAAAGATGCAGGACTTTGCCACATAAATGGGTTTTAAACTTTTGACATCTACACCTTACTATGCCCAGACTAATGGCCAGGTCGAAGTAATGAATACAATAGTCATTGGTTTGATTAAGAAACACGTGGGTAAGAAGCCAATAAATTGGCATAAGACATTGGACCAAATCCTTTGGGCCTGTCGAACTTCACCTAAGGAAACAACTAATGCTACTCTGTTTCGACTAACTTATGGGCATGATGCGGTGTTACCTCTTGAAATCTACCTTCAGTCCACAAGAATTCAAAGGCATCATGAGATTCCATCTGAGGTTTATTGGAATATGATGCTAGATGAGTTGGTGGATTTGGATGAGGAAAAACTTCATGCCTTAGAATTACTAGAAAGGCAGAAGAAAAGAGTAGAGAAATCCTACAACAAGAAGGTCAAGTTAAAGACTTTTTCAATGGGTGAATTAGTTTGGAAGGTAATCTTGCCCATGGACCGAAAAAGCAGATCTTCAGGGAAATGGTCACCCAAATGGGAGGGTCCCTTTCAAGTTGCTAAAATATTCAGTAACAATGCTTATGAGATACATGAGATTGAAGCTGATATGGGAGTCTTGAAAGTAAATGGGAAATATTTAAAGAGGTATAGGCCAATACTTCAAGAGATTCAAATAAAAACATAAAATTTCATTAAACATTAAGGGGCCACAAATGGCCTATAAATGCAGAAATTTAAAACATGGTTCAATAACCAGAGAAAAAACTACACTACTTATAGTCTTTCCAGTAAAGGGAATTGAGAAAAGTGATGTAGTCTTCATCAACTTCATCACCCAGATCTTCACCTTTTGGAGGTTCCTTCTTGGGAGATTGTGACCTGCCCTATTTATTTTTTGAGCGAGTAGTCACCCCAATGAAAGTGCTAGAAGAATAAGTAATCTTCTTTCCAGCATTCTTCGCTTGCTTGCTTGGTTCAACATCACCCACTTTCTTCATATAACTACTCATGTTTGTTGTTTTATGAAGAAGATGGGTTTAATGGAGAGTTATTTATAGGGGAAACACACATATGTTGATTGGCCAATCAAAAGGCAACTAAAAAGCATGTGAATTCTTCCTTGGGAATGAAATCCTAAAAGGCACGTTGCAGGTATAGCCTGTAAATGGTAGTTTGTGCCATGCAATTACATAAGGCATTTAAAGCTGTAACGTTGCCACATTAACCAAGATCAAGGCAAGATTGCGTTGGATCCAAGGTTTAAATTCAATTTTCGACTAAAATAATGTTCCACAGTTTTTTCTTATGCAAGGATATTTAAAATGCAAGTCGAAAAATGACAGTTGACTTAAAACATAAAATAAAAAAGGGAAAAATAATGCCAAAAATGTCATTGCATAAAAAGTCTTATTAGGGCCAAGGGATTAATACATAAGAGGAAACAAGAATTCTAAATATTACAAAAGCCATTGGAATCAGAAGGGGAGTTTCTCTTGCAGTTGAAGAAAGTTGAACTTCTGAGTTTGAAGATGATTCTCTCATAGAGCCTTGTCAAGCTTGGCCGTCGAAAACTCTTTTTCAAGACGTTCATCAGCATCAATGAGGTCTAGGGTGCGCTTTAGCTCAGTCTCCAGTTTAGTATCATCAGACTTGCTCAACTCAAGGCTGCGTTGTTCAGCTGCAGAGATTTTGCTTTGGAGCTCCTCAATCTCCTTCTTCCACATTTCAATGGCCATTTCATTAGCAGTTTTTTTACTTTCCTCTTTGGCCTTGATGAGCTCTAGGCTTTCGACACGACCTCAGCTTCCTGCGCTCGATCCCAGGATGAACCCCTTTCTACACCAGTTGTCTCAATAATATTTTCGATCTTTGGAAGAGACTTGAAATCATCATACATTTGGTTCACCAGGGTGGTCAGTTCTATGAGGAAGTTGGAGACCTTGGGATCAAGAGTCGAAAGATCTAGCTTTTAAATATTATCCTCCAGGAAGAGAGAGGCAGTTGGATCTGCATTCAAAAAATATGGATGTCCCTTTTGAAGAATTTGTCCTTGATCTTTTTAAGGATAGGACCAGTAAAGTCATCTGAAGGTGAATTCTCAGGAGTTATCGAAGCGCTACTCCCAGAAGAGCCAAGACTCTACCCAAGTTTCCTTATAGCATACTCCTGAGGATTCAACCACCTTAGAGCCACCAGTTGGTCCTCAGTGGAAACTTCTTTTGGGATTGAAAGGTGAAAAGTTGAAGGTTGTATGGGATTTTTCTCGGGCGAAGTTTGTTGAGTCTTTTCAGGCTCTTTTTCTTTGCTGACTTCGCCCTTGTCCTAATTGCCTTCTTTTTCCTCTTCACTTTCTTCTTCTTCTTCTTCAATATCCATATGATTATCTTGAGCATCAGCTTGGGGATCTCCCATATTCTTTAGCTCTTTATTTGTTGGACTGGAGTGATAAAGGTCCTGAGTGTTCTAGGTTCTTCTTCTTCTGCAGCAAAAGCTTCACTTATCTCCCTGACAATTCTGCTTGATTGGCCAAGAAATTCCTTGCTAAAAGTATTTGTCACACTCGTAATCAAAATCATCAGTATTAGATTGTTGAGTGGTAGTTCTAGCAGGTGAACTTCTATTGGCTTCGAGCATTGAGGGAGGAATAGTTGTTGTAGTAATTATCTGATTAATCTCACTCAAAGAACTGTAACCAGAGCCAAAATCAGAAGTTAGCTGATAAGTTGGCTCACTTTGGTTGTTCAGAAGAGTTGTGGTTGTGGGAGTAGCAGTTGATGGTGGTTGAGTATCACCTACTCCAGCTTGTTATGAGAAAAGGATTAGGTCGAAGTTGCAAAAAAGGAATAAAAGATGAGGGGAGAAAAGTCTAAATACCTTATTCTATACAGCACCTAGGATAGAGTTTGCACTCTTAGGAGGGCCACCGGTTGGCGCCACTACAGGAGTGGGAGGTGGAACTTCAACAACACCTACAACATGTGCCTTTTCAACAATTTTGCCCGCCTTAAAGGGGGGTTGGCCAGTAGTACTAGGAGACTGTGCAG
The DNA here is from genome assembly GCA_963966055.1 of Lathyrus aphaca. Classification (NCBI taxonomy): domain Eukaryota; kingdom Viridiplantae; phylum Streptophyta; class Magnoliopsida; order Fabales; family Fabaceae; genus Lathyrus; species Lathyrus aphaca. The sequence goes on from OZ014525.1 coordinate 207,055,409, forward strand.
TCTTCCTTTTTATTTTGAGGGGCTTCTCCTCAAGAGATTGATCATCATCTGATTTGATGATGATGCTTGAAGCCTTTTTTTACCATTCTTTTGGGGTGTTGAAGGCTTTTTGGTTGTCTGAAAAGAGAATCAAAGCATTAGAAGGAAAGTATGCAAAAGGTGCATAACTAAGGGATGTGAAGTACCTTAGTGCCTTCGTTGTTCTTCTCGGGCTTTATCACCATGCCTTTGGTGGTATTTGATCTTCTGGGGATAACTGAGAATGCATATGACAATTGTTATGAGTTAATAATTGATCAGTTAGTAGGAAATAAATGAAAACCTCAAACCATTATATATTTCAGATTCGACACGAACTTCTTCGATCCCTATATGAATGTGTCCTTTGAAACTGTCTAGTGTGTGCTTAGTCACAACCACCCTTTTGGCTTTCAGCTGGGACTGTTGTTGAAGGATTTTTATTGAATCCCCACAAACAAACCAGTCTGGAAATGGAGGGGCAAACGCCACTCCAAAATCAGCAGTGGGTAGTCAAGGAAATGTTGGAGGAAAAAGTTTGAAATCTACCTCATAACGCTTCTCAAGAGGAACGTTTGAAGGGTTTTTCAACTTATCCATTTTCTACAAAAAAAATCTCCTTCAAAGTGACAAAAACCTCGCGAACAGTTTGACTAAGATGATATGGTTGATAGACAGTTTCAAAGTACTTCTGAAAAGCTTGTATCACTTTGATATGAGTATACTTACTCTTCTTGACCTTTTCCTACACATCAATGAAAGCTTGGTCAAGCAAGGTAGAAAATTCAGCAGCAGTGAGAAAATGGTTACTATAATACTTGCGCCACTAGTTATTAAATGGGTGGGAACACAAGCAAGTAGGCTGGAAGATCACTGGAGATGAAACTGCTTTTTGAGCATTCCATTTGTCGAAGATGATGGCCACAACATCCTCGTCAAAGAGGTTGGTGTGGAAAATCACTTGGCCCTTCTTTTCATAGAGGCATCTGGGAAAACTTTGTCCCAATCCAAACTGCCTAGAGACCAAATTCGGTTGGTAAGCAATTAGGACCGTATCTAATTTCCCACAATTCAGTCTATGAATAATGAACCTGTGAATTAGAAAAGCTTCCCAGACTGCAATGGAGTCCAGGTGAATTTTCCTTGAAGGAGAATTTGGAAACGCCCTGGTAAACTATTTTGGACCAAACTTCCTCTCAGCAAAAGGAGCCATTGTGGGTGCAAACTCATATTGATGTGCAAACATCACGAGGTAGCTAGAGAGGGCCCTTTTCAGGGTTTCGCCTTTATCACTTGATGTGAGTTTGACCAGTCGAACACCTTCAGTGCGTTTGTGCCTAATCTCTTCAGAGTCCTCATCAACTTTCTCTTTTCTGGGAAGGATAAGTTCAAAAGTGGCATTTAGCCAAAGCTAAAGAAGCCATAGAGGACCATTCAGGCTCATAGCACCAGAGGTACCAATTGGATTCTTGAGTCGAGATACCCCCTCACTTATAGACTCATAGAGGCTGGCTAGGATTATCTCACTCAAGCAAATCCCTCTATTATAATGGAGTTGGTTTGCCAGAGGTAAGTACTACTTCGCCACCTGCAAATATTTGGTGCAGAAAACATATCTTGACAGCCAGAGGGTGAGGAAAACAATGTGCTCCTTATCAGAAACCTCTTTAGTGTTTGGCTTGAAGTGGTGTTTGATGAAATGAGTATACGTCAGCTTAGAGTCACTAAAGCCAATAATATCCTTAACATCAGTATAGGGGTCATAGGCCAAGCCATCAGGTCGAAGCCCTGTGATAATGACTACATCAAAGAGGGTGGGGGTAATCATCCCACAAGGAAGATGGAAGGTGTAGTGGGTGTTGTCCCAGAAATAAATGGAGGCAACCAAGAGGTTCAAACAATAGGGGATGTTGGTCTTCGACAACATTAGCAAGTCATAAATCATTGTTTCTTTCCATTGGGCAACCTTGACCTTTTCCATTTTAGCCATCCAAAGATCAAAGTCATTAAAATGGCTAACAATCCTAACCAGTCTAGTACCATCATAAAGGTACTTTAAATCCAATTGATTGGAAGGAGGTGGGGTGGTTGAAGAATCATCAACTTTAGGGTTATTTTTGTGCCCTAGAGGTTGGGATTTACGATAGCTAGGAAAGAACTCACTCAACCTTTTATTAGTGTTTTCAACCTTGACCAAAGGGCCAGAAAGAGCATAAACACATTCACTGAGAATGAAAAGAATCATTACCTGAAAGTTGTATAAACTTCTTTGTTTAACCATTTTAGGTTCTGGTATGAACTGATGGTTCTTGACCGTCTTAGGTTCAGTAAGGTTGCTGAATGGAGGAAAAGCTTGTTCGAAAGTAAAATCCTTTCCTTTATGACTTTTCTTCTATGAAGTGGTAGCTTTTGAAGACTCCATTGTTATAAATGAAGAATGGGTTTTTTTAAAGGATTTTTGGGAAAAAAAGAGGAAACTTTAGAAAAAGAAGACAAAGTTTGCAAGAGTGTAGAAAAGTGTTCTTTGTTGCTGAAGAACGTATTTATAGGCGTGGAATGAGAAGTTGTGGAGTCCAGCCACTTAATGTAAATGTGAGGTGGTGGGACGCGTGGCACTTTGGATCAGACACGTTGGAGGTAATAGTTACTACAAGACATCTTGGCGCTTTGTTTCAAGAAAAGGTCATGATGAGTAAACATCAGAATACGACTGATGGGACCTTTGGGGATTAAACCATTATGATATGACGACATGCACATGGTTGGAGAATCATAATAGTTTTTTAAAACGTGGGTTAGGTGGTTGCAATCATACTTTCGTCTGATCAAAGTTGACGTCAAAATGATGAATATCAAAAAACGATCTTTTCATCAAAATGGTCGAAAAAAACATTTTTGGGGGGCAATTTGTTATCTCTAAATTTCGATGCTAACATAATTGGGTTACTTGGCTTAGAAAAGAGTTTTCTTGTAATAAGCTAAAATGAGGTCTTTTCGACCTTACTCATTGAAATGGTGAAAGTCAAAGGAATCCCCCACCTACACATCATGTACTTAGAGAAATTATGAGTTTATATTTTCTAAGTGTTAGTGGAATTCGACCAACACATGATTCGACGCAAAATGACAGTTACTCAAATGATGCACGTTCAAGCATTTGAGGGAAAATATGTAATTTTCAATTCAAAGACAGGGACAAGTGACGCAAGATGAAGCTTCTTCAACATGTAATGGGACAAGTGTCATCATCTTAGAGTAGAACCGTAAAAAACAGTTATCTTGTATTTTCCATAAATAGCTTAGTCTAGTATTAAAATAAGTGTGCATGAAAATTATATTGTACTGAGTAACTCCGTAAAACACTCAAAGTATCCGCGTGTAGAGAAAAAAGTGTTGTGAGAATGTACGTGATGTAACACCACCATCTTATTTTCTGAAGTCTTTTATGTTAAAGCATCAATTTATCTTCAATGTCATTTATCATTCAAGTTATTTACCTTTAAAGTTATTTAACTTCCAAAGCCTTTTATGTTAAAGCATTTATCTTTCAAGTCAGTTACTTTGCAAGCAATTTATTGCATTTCATTTACAATTCTTGTTCTTTAACATTCTTGTCTTGTCTTATCTTTTCTTTACATTTTCAGCCATTTAAACTTCGTTGCCTTGCATTTACTCTTTCATTTATCTTTTCATTTATCTTTTCATTTACTTTGAAAGCCTTTTAAACATTTCTTGCACTTAACACTTGCTTTTACATTGTTTTTCTTTACTTTAATTTCTCACTTTTACTTTCAGAATCCTGTCGAAGGATTCATGACCTTTTTCCCAAAAAAAACATCACAATTAACCAACAACTAACACATGTCATAGGATCAATCTGGTTGATCCTGGGAGTAACTGAGGGTATTTGATATCTTTAGAGGACCAACGGTTGTTTATCAATTTTGGGGTAAACAGGCTCACACTGGGATTAGCTCATCCCTTTCAAAGAGATGGGTTGGGAGCAGAAAATTTTAGATTGACATTTGGATAACTTCAAGATTGAGGGAAAATTCAGAAAGGCGCCAAAATCATTAGAGTGGTTTAGAAGAAACCAAACATGCGATGAACAAAAATTAACACAAACAAATATATTCATAACAACGTCGCATGATAGGGTTGTTGCTAGGGATCACTGTTGTTTCTTCGGTTGGATGACCTTTCCACAAAACATATTATGGTGTGTTAGCCAATATAATTTGAGGCTAGCCAATATTATGGCGTGTTCTACATTAGTGGATCGATGTCTCATGATGCTAACTGAGTTCGAATCTTTATAAATATATCGATTGATAATCTCTCAAGCACTATATCTATAAAGGCAAAATGATTTAAGATCCACCAATTCAAAACAATTACCTCGTCTATAAATTGTACGCTTCAACTATATTTTTTATTGATTATGAAAAAACAATTGAAAATAATTAAATATATAAAAATTATAATTGCTTTTTTATGTTAAATATTAAAAAAACATCTTAAATAATATATCACATATAATTCTTATAGTAAAATTATAATATTATTTTTATATAGAAGAATTAAAAGTTATGTTAAGAAAATATACAAAATTTGGAGTAGGGGAAGAATTAAAATAAAATTAATATGATAAATTGGCTAGTGCTTTATTTTCTTAAATTTAAGTTAGACTTTTACTTGGAAGTAGGCAAGTAGCAAATTTGTACAAAAGACCCACTATACGAAGAAAGAAGCCTCAACTGTTTCCACTTTACACTGAGCTCACTCTTCCTTCTTCAGTAGGGTTTATCTCTTTCTTTCTTAATTTCACATTTTATTAAAAATAAATAATTAATAAATTGATATTAAAAGGTTACACTCATTTTCAGTTTTTCACATTATTCCAGACAGAAAAAGATGGATACCTATGTTTTGCAACTAGCCATTGCGGCTCTCGTCGGAGCTTCCACCGTCGCCATCTCCGCTTATTTTTTGCACCGCAAAACACTACTACAGCTTCTCGAGCTCGCTCGCGACGTTGATGGTGATGATGATGATGATGACCTTGTCTCCGCCGCCACTGATTTGCCTAACCGTATCCCTGGCGGCGGACGAGTAAGGAGGAAAGTGAGTGGATATCTACGACGAGGCTCTTCGTCGTTGCCGGATGTCACGATGATGTCTGAAGGCGAGGAGAAGAGAAATGGACAGGTTACGGTCCAAGGGATTCCGGCTGGGTTGCCGCAGCTGCACGCGGTTCATCAAGGTATCGTTGAGCTAATGTATTGTGTTAGTATCTTATATATTATTGAATTTGAAGTTGATGTGGTGGACTGTTATTGATTGTTGCAATGTGTGGGATTTTTGTGATTGATCATTGATCAGAGACAGTGTGAACTGGTAAAGTAGTTTGTGGAGCTTATTTTGATTGCGGTTTGAAGAGTGCGGTGTTCGGTTTTTCTCAATTTTGTTGCTCATTTGTAAAATTGATGATGATTTAGATTTAGAAGGGATAGGAAAAATCTGAATATTTTGTTTTTGTGATATAATTTGGCTTTGTATGTGTAGTTGATTTTGTTTTTTCTTCTTATTGAATGAAAGTTTGCATGATAGAGGGTGGAATCAGGTACATTGATGTGATCATATGAGTTAATGTGTTTGTTTGATATGTGCTATGAAACACGTAAACATATATGAATACCAGACATGTCACTAGTTATGATATAAGAAAACAAAAGTGATTGAATGTTTGTGACGGTATTATGTTAGGGTTAAACATTAGACACATCTTTAATCTGAAGTGTAGGTACTATGTAAGATACATGTAAATAAAGCTTACCTGATTTAAAGAATATGAGAACATTTGCTAGTTGTCGGCGATTCTCCACAATAATAGAATAAAAAATTGAAAGAATTGAAATCCCTTTTCATCTTCACCTTTCCTGCCAAGAAAGTAAATTTATATTGCTAAGACTTTCAGTGGATGGGGTGAATGAAATGAAAGTGGTTTAGAAATATGTCCTGTGCATGGAACCTGAAGTAACTTGTAGTAGAAATGTCGCATTTATTTGACTTCAAGCATGTGAAAATTTAAGTATATATAGCAAAAGATGCTCTGCCCATGTGAAAATAGACAAAAGCACCAAGTTTTCATCTAACTGTATACATGTTAATTTAGAATGATTTAATACCCGTTTGTTGGCAAAAATGTTATGCTAAGCGCATAAGCTTGAGGAGGTTAATTCTTTGCGTTGTTTTTTTTGAGTTAACCTTCAAAAGGCTTAGCTAAGCCCTGCACAAGCATCAATACATGCCACTGGAGGAAAGGGAAGTGAACAACTTACATTTTCACTTTCCACCGTGCTTTTTTTCTTTTTGTATAGCCTCTCATTGATGTACTTCCCACATTAGTACGTGAACTGCCTTGTTTTATCTCAGCTTGTTTTACTGATTAAGAAAAATGTATGCACTTTCAGGTACCCCGAAGAGAAAAATCACGAGGCCAATTTCTCCCAAGTCTCCTGTAGCAAGTGCTAGTGCCTTTGACAGCGTTGAAGAATCAGACGATGATGATGTTGCTGACCACACTAAACTAGATACTACATATCTTCACACCAATGGAGATGTTGTAAGTTGCTGTTATTAAGTTTTAGCATTCATATGATATTCTGTAAATGAAAAATGTTTGCTCGTCAAATGATAAGTTGCCATCCTTATTCCTCCTTGCTTCTTCCAACTAGGATTGGAGTCAACCTAGATTTTCCTGTTGCCTTTTGAGCTGCACTTTGATTATTTATGATTATGTGTTCAGTACCCACTAGAGCAAAATGACAAATGATTTCTGATAGTGTTTGAAATAACCTATGTTCAGGGACCAGAAGTCAAAAACCAAAACCAGCTTTTAGCTGATTCTGTAAATGCTAATGGAGAGCAGATGCCAGTTGCAGTTTCAAGTTTGATCCATTCTCACAGTGTTTCTGGTGACCTGCATGGTGTGCAGCCTGACCCAATTGCAGCTGATATCCTAAGAAAAGAGCCAGAGCATGAAACTTTTGCTCGACTAATAATTACTCCTCTTGGTACTAAGTTTTGGTCTTTCTCTTGAATGCAATTATTTACTTTAAACGGGTTTTCTTGTAGCATTTGTATAGTCCACTTCCTTAATCAACCTTTGCAGTCTATACTAACACACTTGGAAGAGATTTAGTAATTTTTATTTCATATTTTATTTTTTGGTTTAGAGGCTCCATTACCCGATGAAGTGGAAGCCTACATGGTGCTTCAAGAATGCCTTGAAATGAGAAAAAGATATGTCTTTACAGAAGCAGTTGCTCCATGGGAAAAAGAGGTTATATCTGACCCCGGCACTCCAAAACCTAACCCAGAGCCATTCTTTTACACCCCTGAAGGAAAATCTGATGTGAGTATTTTAGTTTCTTTTTCTAGTGAATACATGGTTATCTTAAAGTTATATACACTGTGATGAAATGTATGTTGTTTCTGCTGTGATGCAGCACTACTTTAAAATGCAAGATGGGGTTGTTCACGTATATCCAAATGTAGATTGTAAGTATGTTGGGAATATGTATTTAGTTTTCTGTAACTTTTCTTTTATTGTACCATTCCAGCTGGGAGTCTTATGCAATTTTTCTTGTTATCTGCAGCAAAACAAGAACTTTTTCCTGTTGCAGATGCAACAACCTTTTTCACTGACCTCCATCATATAAATCGAGTCGCTGCAGCAGGGAACATAAGGACTTTATGCTATCACAGGCTTAATCTTCTGGAACAAGTAATTATAATTTTCAGTTTCTGAGTATGACTAACCCAAGTATACAATATGCTTATACTTTAATCGCAGGCAAGGTCAGCTGGTTTTTGACAATTTTTTCTATGTACTCAGCAATTCATTCTTCATTTGATGCTAAATGCGGATAAGGAATTTCTTGCCCAAAAGAGTGCTCCTCATCGAGACTTCTACAATGTTAGGAAAGTTGATACTCATGTCCACCACTCAGCATGCATGAACCAGAAACATCTTTTAAGGTTTATAAAATCTAAGCTGAGGAAAGAACCTGACGAGGTAATAATTTGGATCTGTTTATTGCTGTGTTATCACTTGCTTTGATGTATATTTTTTTTAATGGAGTTATTATTCCAAATTCATTTTCAAGAAAAACAATTGTTTTTGTCATTGTTTGCTCTGCCGAGTAAATAAATACAATCAAACTGTAGGTTCGTGTATGCAATAGATTGGAAATTTGACATTAAATCATAGGTCATCCATTTGTATTGCTCATTACATCATACATGTTTTAATAAGTATCAGATGAAATAATATAGTTCATTGTAACATGCTTATGTAAATAGAATTAAGTTAGTTTATTTGGTTTTGTATTATAAAATATGAGTTGTATTTTGGAAGATGATATGAGTTGCATTTTTATTGAAGCATTGGAATTTTTTTACTTCATTCAGGTTGTAATATTTCGAGATGGGACTTATCTGACCTTGAAAGAAGTTTTTGAGAGTCTGGATTTAACTGGGTTGGTAACAAACATTTCTATAATTTCTACTATAATTGTAATTCATTATAAAGCTTGGTTGCTAATAAATTTCAACACTTTTTTTTTCTCTCGCAAACAGATACGACCTCAATGTTGATCTTTTGGATGTTCATGCAGACAAGAGCACATTCCATCGCTTTGACAAATTCAATCTTAAGTACAATCCCTGTGGTCAAAGTAGGCTCCGGGAGATATTCCTGAAGCAGGATAATCTCATTCAAGGTATTCCCTCTTCATTATTTTTTTTTTGACAGACCCTCTGTTCATTATTACTCGTCACTTTTGTTGAAAACTGTTTTTTATTTATTTGTCACTTCCAAATATCAAAGCAATGTTAACTATTGTTATCAATAATACCCTTAAATAATTATTGTAGAGAGAAATATGTGAAATGAGATAATTAATAATTAATGGTACGATAGAAAAAAGACATAGTTATGTCAAAAGTAACAAAGTTTATCAGTTTTCTTGGTATGTGTAAATAACTGTAAAGCAACAACTAAAAACGAAAAGAGGGAGTAATATTTTAATGTATAGTGGAATCTCTTTGCTTAGTTGTTTTTTATTTGAAAGCTCTACTTCAAACAAGTTTATTCAAAACAAATAAGTATTGTCGCCAAGTTCACATATTTTTTTCGGATCTGAAACGAAGAGTCAAACACTTAACATTATCATCTAATCTAATAATATCTACAATGTAATGGATATAGTATTTGCTACCTTGTCTATATGTCATATTTGTTGTTAAAGACAGGGAGTTGGATAACTAGTACTTGTAGTGATTAATAACATTAGGTTCTGATGGAAGATTAAACTTACTTCGTTTAAGGTGGATGTGCCTCAGTTCAATGTTCCGTGGGATTATGTCATAATGTCATTAATTTGTTTTGAAAAAGAAGTATCATGAATTCATAATATGGAAAATTTAAGGTCTTGAACTAATATACATGTATGAATTATTCTCTAAGGATGGTGAGAGTGGTTGAAAATTGTATTACATTATTGAATTAGGTATGAGTTTTGAGTTTGAAATGGTCAGGTGGCCTCTAAAAGCAGTTTTAGGTTTACGTTTTTCAAAAGTAACTGTATTAATAAAGTCGTGGAAGAAACAAAATAGCAAAACATCCTCAGATGAATATTAAAATTTTACACATGTCATTTGGGAGTTTACTGTTATGATTTGTGTTAGTCATCTTCAATTTTAAGGCATCTTTTACCCCACATATGTTCATACTATTGTGTTGTACCAATTAGGTCGTTTCCTTGCCGAGGTGACAAAGCAAGTATTTTCTGATCTTGAAGCCAGTAAATATCAGGTTATTGATACCGTGCATTTTTTCTTATATTAAAATACTTGTAATTTAATACTTAGTTTTTGTTGTCCTTTTTGTACTTAGTAGATTAATAATCAACATGAACTAGTTTGCTGATGTGCTATTTTGTATAGGTGTATGTGTCAGTTTTGCCCTTTTCATAACTATGTCTTAAGTTTTTCTTTTTTAAGTCGGGGCTTTAAATGCTTTAAATGCACGCGTGTGTGAATGTATGATTTTTATAGAACCTGTCCATTCATATTTAAACTCTTGTGCAACTTATTGGAAAATGTCTAAAGAATAAGACAATTTTTTCTTTCTTTAATAGAAATAATAGAATTTAATACTTTTGCTATTTATTAAAAAGTAATAGATGGTCCGTTGGAAAATTCTCTTTTAGAAACCCTACCCTGCTCTCTCTCATTCCATCGCATTGTTAAGCTAAAAATGACGATCGAACGAAAGACGGAGAACATGGTTTATGAACAATGCGATGGAATGATAGAGTTTCTAATAGGAAACGTTTCGGTGGACCATCTATTATGAAAAATAAAAAACAAAAATGAATATCAAATTTAATAAGTTCATATTAAAAAAGAAAGGATAGAATGTCTTATTCTTTGTACACTTTTTTCAGTCAGTTGCACAAAGGTTCAAATATGGATGAAAATCTTCTATTTTAATAAAAATAATATTTGTGATTCACGCGTGCAGTTAAAGCCTTGACTAAAAAAGGAAAAACTTCAAACATGCTTAAGGAAAGAGCAAAATTGACAGATAAACCTATACAAAATAGCACAACAAACTAGTTGCAAATTAGTTATTCCCTTATGACGTGGGATCTAGATTTTTGCTAACTTCTCTATCTGCCTATTTGATTCACAGATGGCTGAGTATAGAATATCAATATATGGTAGGAAACAAAGTGAGTGGGATCAGCTTGCTAGTTGGATAGTGAATAATGAACTCTACAGCCAAAATGTGGTTTGGCTGATTCAGGTATTTTCTAGTTATTTGCTTGTCAGTGTCACCTTAATATTCAAACGCATAAATCATTATTCTTCTACTACAGCCTTTTTACAATGTCGCAAATTTCAGCCTCCTAAGCTATTCTTTAGATGTTCCTGTTAGAAATGCTAAAGATCTAGTACTATCTGGGTAGTTCCCATTTCTGGCTTAGTTTGTTTGTTGAGAATATTGTGCAAGTGTTGGTTGTTGATGGTAGTTCTTCTAAAATTTGTTTTGCAGCTTCCAAGGTTGTATAATGTATACAAAGAAATGGGAATTGTGACGTCATTCCAGAACATCCTTGACAATATCTTTATTCCACTTTTTGAGGTTACCGTGGACCCCGATTCACATCCTCAGCTACATGTTTTCTTGAAACAGGTGTGATATATTTTCAACTACTTCTTATATTGTTGGAACTAGGAGGCTTTTGCTACCTATATTGGATTGTGCTGATATTAGTATTGTATTCTATAACCTATACACTTCTTAATCAAAGTAAAGCAGCTTAAATGACTGCAAATATGCACTGCACAAGTGGAATTTTCTGCTAATATTAAAATGGTTTTATACACAATTTTAGCTATCACATTTTGTTTATTTATTTTGTATCTTCTTTCTGCAATATAATAATATCCATTATCTGGTATTAATGCTGTATTTATATTTACATTTTTTAGGTTGTTGGGTTGGATTTGGTTGATGACGAAAGCAAGCCTGAAAGACGGCCAACCAAACACATGCCTACACCTGCTCAATGGACTAACAAATATAATCCAGCATTTTCATACTATGTCTACTACTGTTATGCCAATCTTTACACCTTAAACAAGGTGTGTAACTTTTCTCAAAGACAACTATATACTAGTAAGTTAATCACCAAATAAACCAGCACTGGTTGCTGATAAGAGGAAATCAAGATGGAATTCATGTTAGTATTAAGAGTGTCATTTTATGTTTTATTCATTGCTTGCCTCTTTCCTCAATAAACAATAGACTACCTTAAATATGTATACCACAGGGTTTGTCTGCTTCTCACTCCATAACTAGAATCTGAATTTCATGAATTTATTTGATCCTAAAATATGACCTAATATTAATATTTTCACAGCTTCGTGAGTCGAAGGGAATGACAACAATTAAATTGCGTCCCCATTGTGGAGAGGTACTTACAGGTGTATATTTTCTTTGTTTTGATATTTGTTAATTTGTTTTATGGGCAATTGATGTTAGATACTCTTTTCAGGCTGGTGATATTGATCATCTTGCTGCAACCTTTCTTACTTCTCATAACATTGCTCATGGAATTAATTTGAGAAAATCTCCCGTGCTCCAGTATTTATATTATTTAGCTCAGGTATGGTCCACGATTCAACAGATTGCAAAATACTGATATATGCAGTGACTAATTGGTGGTGGGTATTTATTATCAGATTGGGCTGGCAATGTCTCCCCTCAGCAATAACTCCCTATTCTTAGATTACCATAAGAATCCTTTTCCTAAGTTTTTCTTGAGGGGTTTGAATGTATCACTTTCCACTGATGATCCGCTCCAGATTCACTTAACAAAGGAACCATTGGTTGAAGAATATAGCATAGCTGCTTCTGTAAGTACCAAGATCTCTCTCTAGTATATAAACAGACAATATTGACAGTCAGGACATTTCTTCCTCTGTAGGTGTGGAAATTGAGCTCATGCGATTTATCCGAGATCGCTCGGAATTCAGTTTACCAGTCAGGTTTCTCTCATGCCTTAAAGGTAAACTTATCTTGACATCTAAGCCTTCTGTAAAGAAAATTCTCTACTCCTAAGGCACAACTGTTTTGTATTTTCCTCCATTTATATTTTTTGTTATAATGATCAAAATAAAATAATTAAGTCTGAATATGAGTTGGGTAGTTATTAGATCTAGGATTATGTTTATACTTCATTTAGAGTATGGAATAATCTGAACTATCGTAATGCTATAAAAGCTGAATGTAATTTTTATTTTATTTTAAAGTATTGTGTCTGTCTTGTACTCAACTTATTAGTTTTTTTCTTCTTCTTGTGTTGTTAGTCACACTGGATTGGCAGTGAGTATTACAAGAGAGGGCCAAATGGAAATGACATTCACAAAACAAATGTTCCTCACATCCGATTGGAATTCCGAGACACGGTATGGGATCAATGCACGGTTAAGTTACCATATGTAAATTGTACACCGTTGCAAACATGAATTTGAATCCAATTATTTATATTTATTCTTTTCATGTTGAGTTGAAACTTGCTATATAAACAAATTGGAATTGTTGCTTGCTTCCTTCCAGTTCTTCACTTTTTAGCATTTTTCTTTGATTTGTGATAGCTTGAAAGTGTATAGTTGTTTCTGTTACTTAAAACATCAACAAGCACAATTAACCAGAATTACAAATAGATTGTAATTGTTCAATTTACTCAAAAACCATATTTACCTTTGATTGCTATGCTTGCAGATTTGGAGAGATGAAATGCGACTGGTTTATTTGGGCAGAGCCAACATTCCTGAAGTGGTAGATAAATAATATAACATGTCTGATGGCATGTCCTTCATCCACATGGAAAACCAAACTGCTAATAGGTTATATCTCCTTAGCTTCTTTCTTCATTCACAAGTGTCTGCTTGTGTTGTGGTTTTAGCGTCACAATTTGTCTTTTTCTTCCTTCGTAGATGATTGATCCTTTTTCCTTGTAGGTTGAAAATGAGTTCCTCCACACACCTACTGAGAATTGACGATGGCGTATGCGAACCCTATTTCATGGTTAGGCTTGCAACACATGTAATACTAAGGCTGCGGACGTTAAACAATTGGTTCGAGGATATTCAACACTCAGCTTCAGGAAGATTTGCAGAACTACAAATCATCATGGTCCTATTGGGAAAGTCTTTTCTCATATTAATAAAGTGGTCGGGTGTTTTAAATTATTAGAATACCAATAATTGGGTGGGTGCATAAAGCAATGGATACTTGTTGCCCTTGAAACTATGTTATAATTGTACTGCAAAGAGAGAAATTAGCTTTCTCAAATTTTGATCCCTGTGTTAAGGGAGCTTTTTCATTGGAATATGAAGAGTCTCCTCAATTTTGCCATGCAATGTAATGATTGTGAGAGTTATGATAAAATCATACAATGATGTAACAATTGAATCGAGTAACGAGTGAACATTTATATTTTATTTTGATAAATTCTCAATCATCCCTCGTCCTCTTATTGGATAATCGTTGGTATTAGTATATTTTGATATGTTTGAGTAATGCATATAAGGAAGCAGATTTTGATGTGATGATATTTATGCATGTAAGGAAGTAGATTTTGATGTGACTGTATTTGAGGCGCATGATATTATTAAGCAAATAGACTCCACGTTTGATGAGTTAGACAATGGTGGAAACATATGACAATTGATCATTAGAAACGGGTGCAGTTGTTGATGATGATTTAAGTGCTGCCACATAAGAAGATAGCAATAATGTTTCGGTTCGGATAAAGGGATTACTGTGATGATAGTGAAGAATATGATGGTTGAAATGGATGGTGGTTTTGAAGATGAATTTAAGGAAATTATATCTTCTACTCCACATTTATCCCGGTACTCCTACGTTAAATTATTTTGGACGATTTTATCCTCATATAAATAGTAAATATTTTAAAAATTTGAACTTTTTCATCTCATTTCACCTCAGACCAGATTTTCACAGAAAAATTTGCACAGTAAAATTCACATTTTTACCAACCGGAAAACTAGAGTAATCTAGTTCCGGTTTGAGTTTTGTTTGAATTTCACTCCGGAAGTAGGGTCATTGCTACTTTCGATTTAGAACGTAATGCACCGGAAGTAGCTCATGTGCTACATCCGGTTGTGTAATTATTATTATTTTATTTTATTTTGTAATTTTTTATAATTTTTTTTTTGATTTTTTGACAAATCTAAAATATGTTGTTGGTCATCTTCAGTGAGCCGGCTAACAAATGCATGACCTTCAAATCTATCCGGTAAACCATGGTTGTGAACGTCACATTTTACATCGATTTTCCAACCAGAACCATCCTTTGAAGGTGTTGATCTAACTTTGAAAGGACACTCACATCTTTTGGAAGCACTTTGTGTTTCGCTTTCTCGTTCTTTGTCCTTTCCACCTCTATCGCATGCAAATATAACTTTGTCACTTCTTCCTCTCTTGCCTGTCTTTGTGTCCGACCGAGTGATTATAATAGTAACCCTATTTCTGAGTCCAACCTCCCTGATCCATCGAGTCGCCTCTTCCCGTGTAGGAAATTTTTGTGTAGTAGAGAATATATCTGTAGTATCTACTTTTGAGTCATCCTTCACGCATATCATCAAAGGCATCTCCTAAAAAAAATTGAAAATTTATAAATTAAAAAAAATAAAACACGAACCGGAAAACCCAATGAGGCTACTTCCGGTTAAGGATTTACAAACTGAAAAACCCAATGAGACTACTTCCGGTTAAGGATTTACAAACCGGAAAACCCAATGAGGCTACTTCCGGTTTATAAATTTTCTACACCGAAAAATCCTTCCAAGCTATTTCCGGTTCGTTATTTTTCAAACCGGAACTCTTACCCATATTACTTCCGGTTCGTCTTTTTCAAAATTAAAAAATATTATTTTTTTACTCTGACTTCGCGGTAAAAGATTTAAGTTTTTATTTAAATTTAAAAAGGGTAAAATTGGAATTAAATTTTTTTATAAGGGTATCAGACTAAATGTAGGAGTACATGGTATAATTTCCTAAATTTAATGATGTTTTGAATGGCGTGGTTCATATTACAACTCTCAAATCGGACTATCCGATCTTAAATGGTAAAAAAAGTGTTATTATTATTAGAGGGTTGTTTGCTCTTCACACCTTTAGTGGTGAAAAGTCATCATTGTAAAATACAAATTTTTCTTTCCTCAAATTTAGAAGTATACTTTCACATTCAAAATGCATCACATCTCTTCGGAAATGAGTTATTCACTCCATTTTGTCAAAAATTATTGAGAAATGTATCTCCGTGTTGAGGGAAGGGTGAGTTTGTTAATACACTTTCGTAATAATCCTTGATACATTTTAAACTCATTATAATATGATTATTTTATAGAGAATAATTTGGAAGTATACTTTTGGACAAACTTTCGAGACAATTAGTTCCATCATAGAGTTCCATCATAGATAAGAAGTATATTATAAATTTGACATTTTTTAATAAATTTTATATTTTAGGTCATTTATATTAAATATACATAATTGTTATTCAATTAAGCTATATAATAATTCAATTAAATGTCATATATTAATTCAATTTAAATTTATAATCTAACATCATTGATAACAAATTACAAATCATAATATAAATATTATTAAAATACAAGTAAAAATGAACTACTAGGTATATTTGACCCCAGTTCCTTATCTGTTTCATATACTATAGGGTATTCCGTGTCTCGGCTGTCATAGCCTGTACGGTGGCCATCCTAGGTGGATCTCCCTCAATATCTAGTGTCAAGTAAGAATGTGATACATTTAAAACTATTGGATGCAGTCGTTTATAACACTCCATGGTTAAGGATTTGACACACATCGTTCATCCTCTGGCACCAAATGATTATAGAAATCAACATCTTTGCAGACGACAGTGGGAGGATCAGACATTGTGAGGTCTCTTGGAATACCCTGTAGAAACCTGAACTAGCGCATGAATCACTCAGGAACACGTGGATACATTTGCCGTGACCCACAAGCCAAGCATTAAGAGTATAAGGATATGTGATCCAAGGGAAACGCCTGACGGTGATACCATAGTATGTAACATATATCATCTTCTCTGATGCAGTCAAGTAACACTCAGAACGAGTTGATCATCTGATTCCTTTTAAGCGGGACAAAGGAGCAAGCATGTGGCCAAGCCTCATCGTATTCATTGTCATATGACCAACAAGGGATACGTGGAAAGGGAGATAAGATTCATGCCTGGAAATAATTCGGATAGAATATTAGTAATGGTGTAGTACAAGTAAGATAAAATATTAGTAAATGTGCAAATATATTATCGTAAACATGTTACTTGTATTATCTGTCTAGACTTTCAAAGACAAACTTCACTTAACTTCGAGCACATGAAAAACCAAACAAGTTGTCTCCCAATTGTACTCATGAATTCACTCGAAGTGAATGAAGTATCTAAGGTAAACAACATCGACTTAATAAACACTTTTGTTCACAAATATGTACGTGCCACCTAAATACACAAAGTATGACCTTAATGCACATGCTCTATGATGCAAAACTTGTGCACATCACCATCGGCCTCCAGTACTGCAACCATGTGGTATTTATACAACTCTACCAAAAAATGTAAACTTAATATGATACCCTCTGGTGTCATATATCTCCTTTTGGGCATCACCCAAGTCAACTCCCAAGTATTGCACCATCATGTCCAGTGTCACATGTATAGAGATTCTAGACTGAATTAATAATCTTCCTCTGATTGGAAGATGTAGAAGGGATGATACACCATCAAGTGTGATGGACATCTCACCAATCAGAAGATGAAAATACGACATCTCTAAGTGCCATCTCTCCACAAAAGCAGACAACAAACCATGGTTAATAACATTATAATTATTCATGTATAAGTCTTGCTGCCCAAATTGGTGCATGACAACATGAAACCATAACTCTTTAGGCAGTTGAAACTTCACATTTCAACTGTGGTTGATGTATTTTAAAGTCTCGCGGTACTGTAAAAAAATACATCATCGTCAGAAAGTTCAAATATTATAACATATATTTTTTAAAGAATAAATATATATATTTATTTTACCTCTCCACCCACACGTACCTAACAATATGATTTCTAGCATACAAAGAAAGTAATGAGGTGTCATAGGCACCTCATAGAAAATAAAAAATGACATTAGGGACGGGACAAAAAGTAGTAACAGGTTCTTCAAAATGAACTTCCAGTGAAGCTGTAAGTGACACATACCTCTGGGAAGATGATGTCGGAGACACCTTAATTCGGGAAGACGAAGCTTCCACATCAAATGAAATGTCACCAACTGGTGGTCACGGGGGTCTAGCTTTTTCCCTCCTAATAAATTCATGTTGGACCACTTTATCGTGCCTCAATATATTTTAGTTGTCATCCATTTTACGTATAATTAAACTAGAAAAATCATATCATAATCAAAGAACTCAAACCCAAAGGACAATCATGCAAAAACCAAACAAAATCAGGAGTTGCATAAAATTTATGGAAGTGCACTTCCGTAACTCAGGAAACTCAAATACTGGAAAAAAATCCAGAAGTGTACTACCGTAACACTTGAACTCAAAAATTGTAAAAAGCGCAGAAACCCAACATGCATATGCTCTAAACATAAAAAAAAATGTAAATGTGTGCCTCAATAAACTACATATTATGAGTGTAACTACAACCTAATGTAGCGTAAACAACCTATTTATATAATGCATGAATCACAAATCTAAAAAAGGAAGGAAATAAATAACTTACCAGATGTGAGAAATAAAAGCTCTTGGATTGAATGAAGTGGAGTATATATTGAATGATGTCTTGGGATTGAATGCAATGTAGTACAAGTTGTGAGAAAGCTTGAAAAATTGGAAATGAGGTTTGCTTATGAGCTTTGTTCTGGGTTCTTTTTAAGTTTCTATGGTTAAGAAGGAAAGGGGAAGATCTGGCGCAATAATATAACTTAAAACAAGTCAGGAGGTATACTTTTGCAGTATTCACTGAGTTGTAAAATCAAGGGTTATTACGGAAGTATACATATATACTCACCCTTCCGTCAATACAAAGATACACTTCTAGACTAATTTTTGGCAAAATGAGTGTGACTCACTTATAAAGTATTGTGGTGTGAACTTTTAGGTGTGTTTGGAAGTGTAGTTCTAGATATGATGTGCAAATATATTACCGTAAACAACATGTTACTTGTATTATCCACTAGACTTCCAAAAACATACTTCACTTAACATCGAGCACAAGAAAAACCAAAAAAATTGTCTCCCAATTGTACTCATGAATTCGCTCGAAGTCAATGAAGTATCTAAGATAAACAACATCAACATAATAAGCACTTTTGTCCACAAATATGGACGTGCCCACTAAATACATGAGGTATGACCTTAATGCACATGCTCTATGATGCAAAACCCGTGCACATCACCATCGACCTCCACTGCCGCAACCATGCGGTCTTTATACAACTCTACTAGAAATACAAACTTAGCATGACACCCTCTGGTGTCATATATCTCCTTTTGGGCATCATCTGAGCCAACTCCCAAGTATTGCATTATCATGGAGCATCCATACCACTATCAACGATTTCTGTTGCGACTTTTTGAAATTGATTTCTCAGACATTTTATGGAAACAAAAAGGGAGGAATTGAAGAGTGGAAAAGATGAAGGAAATGAAAATGGAGGATTAAAGAGTGGACAAGAGGAAAAAGCCGACTAGGGCAACATGAAGAAGGAAACAGATCTGGATAACATGAAGAAGGAAACACATTTGGATTTCCATTAATAAATACAATAATAAAAAATTATTATTTAATTTTAAAAAGTTTTTTAATAACAAAATTAATTACTATAGATTAAAATATTAAGAAAAATATAGTCCAAGTGTCATGTCATTAATGAGAAAACCAAATAGAAAAACTCATGTGTCATTAATGAAAAAACCAAGTGGAGAGTAACCATGAAAATCCAAGTGAGTAAACTTTAGGGACAAAAAAACTGGTTTTTAAATAGGACTAAATTTTTAAAAAAACCTTTAAAACAAGGGGACCAAAAATGCTTTTAAGTCTTTTAAATTTAGATACATATCTAAATACATTTTATATCGTATCAAATAAATTCACACGTGCAATCGCAAAATATCTGGCTAGTTTATAGTAAATGTGAATATACCAATACATAATAAGATTCTTTTATTATTTTCTCTCTTTTATTTATACAACTTTTGTAGCTTACAAGCTTACAAAAATTGATGAACTATGTCAATTAATTTGGGGGAGAATTTTACACAAAAATTGCCAGCTCAACCATGAATTTGTTCCTAAGCAAAAAGACCATTAGATTGTCTCAAATTAGTAAACTAGGCCAACCAAATTACATATATTTATATAGATCACCAATGATTCAATAGCAAGTGCAAACATTCATTTCATAATACCAATTAAGATTAAGTAAAATATTTAAAGAACATTGTAGTTGAAGTATAGTTGCATCTCAAGATTTCCATAATATTTTTTCAAGTTCAATAACCATTGAAACAATGATATCAATTAAGTTGCCCTTTTAAAACCGTCAAAAATCTCCAATATCACCTAAAAAGGAACCAGCCTTCAAATTATATTTAGACTTACTTGTGTAGTTTTCTAGCATAAGCCTAAACTCAATGACAATTTCTTCAAACAATGAAGAAAAATTGCTACCAATAGCAAAAGGGTAAAAGGGTACATGTTACTTCTTATACTGCTTTATCTCCTTAATAACTCCATCAGTAAGTGAGTCAACATTGTTGTTCTTGCCGAAAAACTTTACGAATCCCATGTCAGGTGCCATCAAGTATCTGAAAAGAATTGACATGTTCTCAGAAAAATGTGTTCGTTATTCAACGAAAATCATCCTATGTAAGCTATATAATCCCGCAAATGCAACATCATATAGAATTTTCCATATGCAAGACAAGAAAGCATGTGACAAAAAAGAATCGAAATCAATTGCTGAAATTCAAATGATTTTTGTAGTTTGTTATTCAAGTGCATGAATAAGATCATAAAAAGTGAGAGATTCACTTTATAGAAGCGAAATAGTAATACTATCATATATGAAGTAGAAATTAACTGGCATACATGACTATGGAGTGATCAACAAGATAATCCGAGTCTTCCTCTGCTGTTTTCATGTAATAAACACGATAAGCACGAGCAACACTTTTGATCTCATCTGTGCTACCGGTTAGTCCAATCAACTTTGGATGAAATTCTGAAAAATAAAAGATATTTTAATTATAATTCAGCAACAAACGCCTAACATCAGATATAATAAGTTTAATTCATGAAGTATGACGTAATCACCTTTGACATATTCAGCCACTTGTTCGACAGTATCCCTCTCAGGATCAACAGATATAAAAACCGGCACAGTTTGAATTCCAGATTTCTCCTCTGTAAGAAACCAAAAGAGACACGAACATGATTACCATTTGAACAATATTTCAGACATCACATAATTTTAATTTCACAAGTTCATTGAGCGAGAGCAACGTAATGAGAATTAGAACTTATAGTTTAATGTGAAACTCGGTTTGGGATACAGCAACATGTCACCTACAAACACTTACTTATTTTATCAACTGCAGCTGCTAACTTCTGCAGTTCTTCAGGACAGATATCTGGGCAGTGAGTAAATCCAAAATACATCAATGTCCATTGACCCAAGAAGTCTTTTTCAGTTACACGTTTTCCGTGATGGTTGGTGAGCTCAAATGGACCTCCAATCGCAGCTTTGCCCGCAGAAGGTCCCTGCTTAACTGTCTCTGAAGCATTATGTATTTCTACAGAAATAAAAGTTGAATCAATAAATGAGGAAAATGTACAAGAAACTTCAGAACGATATTCAGATACAACAAGAAATGAAACCGCTTCATCTAATTTGTTGTCATGTTACCACTAAGAAACAAAGATGTTGGGATATATGCATGATCAGGTAGATAATAGTTCAACACTCAGGCTCGTTAACTTCGAATACTACAAAAAGCTATTAAGCCGTGTAAATGTTATTTGATCTAGTCCAATCCCAACACTGATTAACAGATGCACCATTCTCAGATAATCCCTACATGCATATCCACAAAGTACTCAACTAACTCACCATAGTAATCTACCTTCTATATGTCGTTTCTTTTCACGATCATAGTAATACACCAATCCAGCTCCAGTTAAAACCAGAAAAACTAAGCTCAACCAAGAAACCGGCTGTAACACACACAATACCAACAAAAAAAATCATTATTATTGAAACAAAAAGCTAAATAAAGAACACTACATTAGTACATTGCTACACTAGTTTTAGATACACACCGAACCACGGATGGATTTTCCAGCATCACTTTTCTGTTCCTGTTCTCCACCAGACTCTTTTCCTTTACCAGAATCATCGTTTGATGAACTATTATTATCAGCTGGTGGTTTATCTTGATTAGCAGTACCGGATAAAAGTCTCTGATACAGCATAAATGACCCATTCCCATAACCTTGATTCCCAACCTAAAATTTGAACAGAAAATGACATGTTATGAAAATTGAAACAAACCCAATTGAAATCAAAGAATAAAACAAGGAAATTATAACAAAGGAGTGATTTTTACAATCAGGTTGCGGTTAAAAAGAGAAGTGAACCTGGCGAGGTAGAGTTGAAAGGTGATGAGAGAATGATGATGGTGAAAGAAGCGAGGAAGTGGGTGTGGGATTGCGAAGGAGGTGAGATAAGAGACAGCGAGAAGCGTAACGAAAGTGGTTGGTTTTGGTGGATATGAGGGACGCCATATGTTTGATGAAACTCTTGTATGAATGTTTTGCAAAACCTTAATAAACTCAAAACAAGTACGAGGGTTTTGTTTGTGATTGTAATTTGAAGACGTCAAGGTTTAAGGTCGATCAAGGTTTATGGTCGATTCGGGATCTAATATTTATCTTAACTCTACCTCATAGTCTATTTTACTCTCTTAATTTTTTTTTTTTTAAATGTCATGTCGATTCTAATTTTTAAAATGAAGTCACATGAATCCTCTCCCCGTTTATGGTATCAAAGGAGTAATTTTTGATGGATAGGTTGGAAAAGGTATCAAAGAAACTTGCTGGAGAAAAAAAGAGTTTGAAAAACTCATAATGGTGAATGAAGAATTAGGGAAATAACGGATGAATTTGATTTTTTTTTTTTTTATGATTATCATTGTATTAGTTTTTAGAATAAATTGGGGTATTATGATGGATCCCTAAAGGTTTATATGTAACGGTTCTCTTAAAGTTTGTACCAATTAATCTTAATTGACAATTTTGACAATGACATGTTTGACATACTTAAAGTTTGGTATGAATTGTTTGTGTCAGTTGAATATGTTAAGAAAAGTTATAATTTTGGCATTTACCTATATGCAATATTTGGTCTGACTTATATGTGTCTTTGGAATACCCGTTACATAACATTTGACACATGTTTGTAAACAATTTTTTTTACACATAAAATGATTCCATAATACGTTTGACACACAATGTTACACAAAGTGATTCCATAAACGGATTCCATAACACTTAAACTGATTCCATAATACATAACAATATTCCATAAACTTATTACATAAATTTTTTTCATAAGACAATATGTTTCATAACAGCATAAGCTAATATCCAAAATATGTTTCGTAAGTCATTACTAATGTGGTGTAAACAAAAAACAATAGACAATAAACTGCATATGAGGTTATTGTTTTCTTGAAATCACCTTTGGTACTAAAGTACATTCCAATCTCCCATTTGTAATTAAACATATCTTTTTGTAACTTGAACACGGGGTACTTCTTTCTCCTACCTCCACTGTTATCATCATTATCACACCCATTTTCTAGGTCCTCACATTCATTATCACTCTCTTTAAACTCATATTTGTTTTCTTCCCACTTTTCTTTACCTTTTTTTATGATACCCTCTTGATCATCATCTTCAATCACATAGTCAATTATATTAGCCTCTTCCTCATCCAAATTATCATCATACTCATCAAATTCATCATCAAATACTACCTCCACTGCATTATCATAATTGAAGCTTTCATCCTCACTATCATCAGAATTAACATTGTCATTAACCTCACCACGATCATGCTCATTATCATCATTTCCATCAGTTTATATTACCCATTCTTCCCTAACATCATTTTCCCTAACACTTTTCTTCTCACTTACCCCGCTTTCCTCATTATCCTTCAACCTAGTTTCCTTCAAACCCTCATTAACTGTTTCTTCATATATTGCAGCAAGCACTTCTTCACTCTCATCTACAATGTCATTTTGATCGAATATTATCTCATCAAGGGGACCATCATAGTAATTAGTCTGCGATAATATGTGTGTTAAATATAGATGTCAACACTAAGATGAACCCTAATAGAGATCAGCAATGTCTAAGGCACATTTATCGTCAACCAATAAATTCATCCCAAATGTGGGATTCCTATAATATATCTTCTCTATGAAATTTTAATCTAAATCCCTAAAATAACCTAACAATTCAAAATAACTCCACCTATCAGCATATGTTTTCAAATCATCAACCTCACCCCCTTCGTATGCACTGAAATTATCATCAACAAATTCACCACTGTGATGGATTTTTAGGTGCAAATAGTCATCCATTTCAACGCATGTCCTATGTCCTAAGTAGAACCACATAAAAAATAGATTTCAGAGAGTTTCATCAAAACCCTAAAACTATAAAAATAAAAAATTTGCAATTAAATCGCTTCAAACATACCTTGTTGTCTTCAATTTCTACTTGAACAAACAAGATTGCCTCAACTCGCAGTTGATTCACCTTGAATATGCAACAATGGTTGCACTAGGGTTATCTTCAACACTTCTAAAAAGTTATATTCCACATGGCATGAAAAAAAACACATAAGCTAGACGTGTGAGTCAAATGTACACTACCATTGACTTTGACAAACGGTGCTGACGGAAAGGAAGAACATGACATTATTTTAAAAATTAAAGGATCACTTTGGAACTTTTTAAAATTAATGGATCAAAATAGATCTCGAGATAAATTTAAAGGACCAAAAAAGATATTTTGCGTGATGATGATTTTCCTTAAACATCCTTGTAAGATAGTAGTTTAAATTGTTAATTAAATAGAGTTATTTTGAACTAAACACAATTACCTTAATATATATATATATATATATATATATTGATCTAACCAATTTTTATAATGGTTAGTTATGATATATTGACAACATATACAGTTTTTCTATGCATGTAAGGTTGTTTGAGGTGCCTTTAATTATATTTATGAATGAGGTGAATTACCATTCTTTACTGTGGTTGAATAAGGAGAATGAAGTGTAGAAGAAATTGTTCTTTCTAGTGCAACAGTCAGTGTATCAGATACAATGAAATGAAGTAAATCTACAAAGTTGACATTATAACGTTCAAGTAAGTGAAATAATGGAGAAGTTATAATGTGAGTGAGAGTAATATAATACCTCAAATTGACGTGTATGGTGTTTATATTGGATGAACACACGCACACGCACATGTGCGCGCACACACATTCACACTCACTCACTCATTCACTCACTCATGCTCACACTCACTCTCTTAGTTCGTGTATAAATTATTGGTGGTGGTGTCATGGTAAGGATGATGCTTACTAAGTCAAATTCTCGTAGGTATTTGATACTAGACTTCAAGCTTAAGTCCAAACAAATGAAGTTGGCTTTATTATGCCCCTAAGTTTGAATGGTTGAGTTTCTTCTAAAGTGACAATATTTTCTTAGAAGTTTCTTTGTGTGTTAGTGGACTTATATGTTGAATTTATTTTGTGTTTTTCTATAATTTTCTAGATTCTACTTCGCATTTTTTTGTTGCCTATATGGTGACAACAAGTTTGTGGTACAACATCTTTAAGTGGATAGTGTGGGAATTGATAATTTTCATAAATATTTCTTCTTTGTTTGAGATGCTTTAAATGATTAAGGATTGAGTTTAAGATTAGAGTTTACTTGACTTGATTTGACACTCTATATTGTGGTATATTTAATAGTTTACGAATTCTATTTTATTGGATATGATAGTAAATGTTGAGAAATTGGTAGATTATAATATTATAAGTGATATCTTAGTAAAGACTTTTTGTTACTCTTACACTTTCTATGAGCCGTTAGTGAAACTTATTCTCTGCCTAAACTGATATAGACTTCAAAGTTTCTTTTTCAAACTCCAAGCGGTGTGACAGTGGCTTGGAGAATTTGTGCTTTATTACTTTTTTACTGGATAATTAATAATGACGATGGTATCCCTAATGTTTGACCCTAAGATACCTACACATCCATCAGTTCAATGGACAATGTTGAAGTATACCAGGTCACATCCCCGCAGTGAATCAGGATTCCAGAATCTCTCAGAGGATTCAAACAAATGATCAATCATAAAATCCTAAGATTTTACACCTTTAAAACATCCTCAAAGGATTATATAAACTCAAATGGTGATAATTCATGCAAAGATTGCACAAATTTTTAGTGATCTGAGCCTCGAGGCCTCAGTGTCAAATCAGGATTTTTAGTCAACAGTTCCCTCCAGAAAAAAAATTTCATGGGAAAATGAGCCAAGACATCCACATGTAATTCAATGAGCTTAAACTAACCCTAATAGAGCATCCACAAGCAGGAATCAAGATCAAAAGATGCAGAGATCAAAAATCTCAATATTAGGGTTTCATAGTACCCAAATAAGGGTTTTGACTGATCGGAGAACCCAAAGTTGAAATTTTCAACTGGACATGAGCCAATACCATATGGAATGGGTTAAATAGCTCATATACATCATGGAAGTCCATTCACAAGTTCAAAATACCACAGAGGGTGCTCAGTCAAAAAAATAAAAAATCAGGGGGATCTAGTGTAATTTTTATCTGGACCAAAAAAGTCAAACTTTGACACAAACTTAACCAAAGTAGAGTTGGTAACCTAGGACGAGTATCCGTATGCACTATTTTACTTATGAGTCATGGTTTGCTTGAGGACAAACAAATGTATAAGTGTGGGGGAGTTTGATAACATGAAAATGTATAGTATTTCTAGACCCGATTCATATGGATTTTAATTTCGTTTTACTTATTCTCCTTGATTTATGTTTTATTATGCCAACATTTATTATGATTTCAGGTAACTTGGATTAAATCGGATTAATTTATAAAAGAAGGAAAAAAGGAAAAAATGAGGAAGAAAAGAAGACAGATAACAGAAAGTATGAAATTCTGCAAATTAGGTGTGTGACGTTTGTCCCACATCTGTGACGACCGTCACACCCTAAGTAGTCAAGACAACCGCCAAACCACCTAGGATGACCATCATGAGCGTTTTATATGGAATTTAATTGTGTGAATTACTCAGTAAAGCAGAAGCTATTTCCTTCCCTTTTTCTCTCCCTCGGCTCAGTCTTCAAAGTCAACTAAGTCACTCCATGGATTTCTCAACTCAAGCAAAATTATTTCCTAAATTTTCTCCTTTAACAGTCGTACTCAAGGCCTATAAATAAGAACCAAGTCAGCTTGAAGAAGAGATCATTTTTTTAATTTTTATTCTTAGTTTTTAGCAGTTTTATTTTACCATGTAAAAGTGGTATTTTCTCACATCGAAGAATTACCACACTATTAGTTTTAGGATTCTATTTTCCGCCATTTTATTTTTCTGCAACTGATTCAAGAATTCAAGATTTCATATATGATTCAAAGCATCTATTAATTCCAGGTTTTATTTAGTATTATTTATTTTATCGTCTTCTTATTTAATTTTCAAAGTATGTTTTCGATTTTAGTTATTTATCGTATCTGCGTGTTTATTTTCCTATCCATGTCTAGCTAAATAGTCTTGAGTCCGACGTATGAGAATCGTCGTTACCGACGGACTTGGTAGAAAACAATAGGCGCAAAATTACGATCATATTCTGTTTTAGTTTTAATTTCCAAGTTTAATTTAAGTAGCTTTGTCACGAGAGTGAAAAGTTATTTAACACGATTTCATCACGAAAGTGAGAAATTAATTAAGGTTAGAACCGACACTGCGAGAGTGTGGGGATCGAACCGGATATTGGGAATTAGGCAACAAATCTAAATACAACGAAAGCGCTTTAGATAAGTTTAGGATATTATTGGCTTTCAAAATATATTTCCTAGTTACCGGACGAGCGAGAGCAAAATCTTGGGATTAGGGAACATGACTTTAGTTAATACCGTGAGAGCGTGAGGTGAGTCTTTAAGTCAGTTTATTCTACGGAACTAAGTTATAATCGTAATTAGTAACCAAATTCTATGTAGTCCTTTTGGAACGCGGAATCCATATTTCAGTATCTCTTTATTATCTTATTTTCTTAGTTTTATTCTAAGTTCTAGTTTTAGTTTTCTTCTTAACCAAATACACTTCACCTTAGCCTTACAAAGTAACAATAAAGTACAGTAGATTGACATTGGTCTCTGTGGGATCGATATCTTTTATTACTACGTGATAGACCGTGGACTTGCAGTTAGTAACCGTTAGACTCAGAAAGTCGCGATCAAAACACCAATGTTACCAACAATTCAAAGAACCAATTGGTATGAAACGATCTTGCTTGAGCATGAAGAAATCTCTTGTCAAACACACCACGTCACAACTGTTTTTCAAAAACAGATTTTTACCAAACTTGAGATTTGGATTTTGGTGAGTCAAGGGATAATATCAAATAGTTAAAATCATCTAAGCAATCATCATAAACCTGAGAAACCTTCAAATTCAGGATTGCATTCAAGGAACTTCCATTTATGGTATTCATGAATGTCAACACATGCATTTGATCCAAGGGTCATGGTGCTCCAAAAAAACATATCCTAGAATATCTTGATCAACAAGCAACATGTGATTATAATCAAAGATTATAATATTTGAAGAATGTGAAATTAGCTGCCACATAGCTAAGCTATTTGAGAATTTCATCATTCCATTTGTAAGAGATATTTGTCAAGCAAATGATCAATAATGCTGAACTTATCTCTTCAAAACTTGCAGGCTAAGTAATCTCAATATTTTTTCCTATAAATAGAGACCTCAAGTGACTCATTAAATCACTCCAAAGCTCCACAATTCATACTTTTCTCTCTTTCACTCTCAAAGACTCAAAACTTAATATTTTGAGCAAACACCATCGGGTTTTGAGTTTGAGCCACAACAAGCTCAAACCAATTTCTCTAACACATCACATATGATGTATTAGAGGTGTTCAAACACTCATCCCACCACTGAAACACCTCTAACCCAAAGTCACTTCAAAACCTAAAAAAAGCTTACTTTCTGCAACTTGAACACCACAACTTGTTCCAGTCAGTTGTAATCAAGTCCAAGTGTTCAAACACACTCCATATGGTGTAGGGAAGTTGTTCAAATCACCACAACTCTTTTGTAACACCTCCAGCTCAAAGATCAAATTTTTCTTGTTGCTACAAGTTCAAGTAAGCCTAAAACTTGGTCATTTCAAATTCATGCATATTTTCTCGCACTATCTTTTTACCATGTGTGCATTAACAAATTTTAAGTGTTTTCCCTCAATCAATTGCATATAAACATCATCATGTAGAATTTCATGAGGCTTAGGCCAAAATTAGGGTTTATCTACTTATACACTGATTTCTCACTCTACACTTACAAAATGAAATTAATTGTTACCATCGTGTTCGTGAGTTAAAATCGAGCAAGTTTGATGTTTATTTCATTTCATTTCATTAAGTAATCACTGGGATATGATAGATTTTACAAAATCTGAATTTTCGGGCAAGATAGAACACACGAGTGTTCTTCATGTGTTCTTGGCACCCTTTTTAAAATTTTGAATATTTGAATTTTTGATATTAATTGATTCTAAAATTAATTTCTCTATGATTTTTTGGAGTTTTTGAATAATTATTTTTCATTAATTTTCAAAAATGTAATTATTTTATTCTATGAAAAAATCCAAAAATATTATTTATTTAAAATATTTAATATTTTCATAAAAAAATAATTTTTATTTGTTTTTAAGTATTTCAAAATTTATTCTTTTACTTGATTTTTCAAACATAAATGATATTCAAGTCCATCTCATTGATAAAACCCAAATTTTCAAACATTAATCCAAGATTTAAACTTGTTTTTCATATATGTTTGATATTTTTAATCCTTTTAAGTTTTTTATTCAAAAATAAATACTTAAAAACACAAAATTAGGGGTTTGTTCTTATCCCCGCTAATTTTGAAATAAAAAACACTCATGGGTCTCTATTAGAGTGTAAGACCCATCCCTTTTTGAAACATAAACCGTTAGGGTTTATCTGAGCTATTTTCAAAAATTCGGTGCAATCACCTTTTTCACTGAATTGTATTTTCATTTGTGAATTTCTTTCTATGCTATTTTACGCATAACTCTTTGTTTTCTAAAATGAATTGTCAAAATGTGTCATGGGGAATCCTTTGTGTTTAGGATCCATTTCTTTTTTTTTTTTAAACTTTCTCCAGTCTGTTTTAAAACTCCTCCAGACTTTCGTATAAGTCCTGATCTCCCCAACTTGTTTTCTTAAAAATTGGGAGAGAGATTACAAGTAATCTCCTTCCGTATACAGGTAAATATATACAAGTAATTTTTAAAACTCCGCGAGACTTCCGTAATTTTTAAGAATGATGTTAGAAATTACTTAAGAATACTCAAACCATATCAATGACATACTAAAAAACGTTCAACACATTCATTGACACGTTTATTTTTCTGCATGCATCTTTACCTGTATATATTTCTTTACAACTTTACTAGTGGTTTATAGAGATAAGAAGTTTTCCGATGAAATGTTTCTTTGTAAATTGTCCTCAGCCTCCTCTTGGGCTTTGTTCAAGGACCCATGGCCTCTTAAAGGTAATCTAGCCTCCTCTTGGGCTTAAACACAAGGACCCTCAAAGGCTTCCTAAAAGCATATGAGGAAATCCTTAGTATCAAACACATACAATAGTCTCCCTCTCCCCGATGGATGACCAAGATAGTCTCCTATTGGGCTCTAAGAAATTGAACCTCCCTAGACAAAGGATAGTTTGATGACCTCAACAAACAAAACAGACAAAACACTCTTCTTCAAGAGTCAGTCTCCCACAATTTTTCAGCATACCATCCTGGACTTTATTCAGGATACAAATAAAATCAAGAGTTAGTCTCTCACAAATAAACTTCACATCTGGACTTGCAAATCAGGACACATATAACTTTCTCTATAGAGTCAATTTTCTTTGTTTAGCTTCAACATTGGGCTTCAATCAAGGCATGCATATAAATCAACTATCCTCTCTTTAGAAATGACAATTTCTCTCTACTGAGTTTTTAACTATAACTCCGGGCTTCAATCAAGGCACATAAAGTCAAACACTTACCACTCAATCCAACAATTACAATCATAGTCTTGGACTCTAACTAAACTAAATCATTACAGTCATAGTCTTAGATTCTAACTAAGCTAAATCAATTCAGTCGAAATCACAAAAAATGATTCGAACTGCAACATCAATCAATTGTGTTTTGAAACCACAAAAAACCATCAATCAATTGTTCTTTGAAACCACAAAAAACCATGCTACAGGTATATAATGACAATATTAAATAACTTGCTAGCAAATTGCTTGAGTTCAATTATCTAGTATATGTAGAAACTAATGTAAAAAGTTTAAGCCACAAGTTTGACTCTATAGGGACAAATTTGAATGATATACACTTACACTGTTATGTTACTTAATCTTATACGTTTATCTACGTATTAAAATGACATTTTATTAGTGTTTCTGATTTTGCATTCATTGAAAACGGAAATTTGAAGATGAGTATTTTGTTAGGCACTTGTTAGCAAAGTATAAACTATTAAGTACTAGTAAATTTGTATGAAAAGTTATGCTTTCATTACATTTAGAAGAGAAGTACTAGTAAATAATTGCATTATTCTAAGGTTTCATCCAACCATGCTTTCATTATCCAATCAAACAACCACCTCCAACAATCTTGCACATTTCAGGACCACTAGACCAAACAACACACACCATAAAATTAGTTACAACAGCCTCAACCTCACTAGAACACATGGGTTTCCCAGACATGAACAGGATTTGTAAAGTTTTCACAAACATTCAATCAAAGGCCGCCATCTTATCATATCGAATTATTTCTTCAAACGTGTTATACAAGATACGTGTTCTACAATAACATGGTGAAATATAAAAAAATCTCGGTGTAAGGAGATGGAATGATATTGTAACACAGCACCATAAACTATCATTAATATCCTAATCTTGTTTTTGGTTCAGCAAACAAGCTGGAAGAAGCCATTACATACCATGTGAAACAAACCAAAAATCAAACTGCCAAAACAAATTTACATACTTCCCACCAGCAACTTTGGTATATAGAATCTCCAGCCATTATTACCCTTCAGCAACGCAACAAGAATGACAGAATCACCGATTCTTGAAAGAATCCATTTTTTGGGGAAGGTCCTTGAGCTGCTCAGCAAGTTCTTGTCGCGTCTGAATAGCTGCCACAATAACACAAGGGTCAAATTGATTTGCTTACATGGTCAATATAAGGAAATCATTTTACTACTACCTTTTTTTGAAAGATTTTCGATATTCTTTGATGTCCTCACTGCAAACCTCTGAAATGCAGGACTGCAAAACCACAGTGAAACGTTAACATGAGAAACATGGTAGAAAGCAAATAAGAATTACGTAGTAACCACATAGAATGAATTTCTCTTAACTACTTAAATGACACAAAGCAAGAAAACCTGGCCTATGAACACCTTAAATGCCATTAGTATAAACAAAAGGTTTCAATGGTCAAACAAAATTCTAATCCCATGTAGTTTGCATGATTCTGTGTACGTTTGGATAAATATTTGTCAAATATGTGATTCTAAATTAACTTGATTTCGTTGAAGACTTAAAGTTGAATTTGAAACAAAATGATTTTTGTCAGAATGTATTTGCTCTAAAATCAAACTTGATGTAAAACTTGGTTTAATTTTTTAATCATATGTAAAAAAGTTACCGTATTTAGTCAAAAAAGAAGGTTGGAGACAAACTTAATTTAGGCATATTGAGACCTAGCATGTCTTCTCTAACAAAATCATGTTTGTCCGATGTAAAAGCAAGCCAAGGAAACTGAGACAATCCCCTCCATGGGTTTGTTCATCACACCAGAAAAACAGTCTGCTGGATATTGGTTGATATACAGTGTGATTACAGACAAAGCTTTTGGAATATTAAATTGTTTTTTAATTAATATAATAAGCAATGTGAACAATAATTACTTCCAATTTAAGTTACAAGACAATATATGTTTTTATACTTAATATATTGTTAGATTCATTATACCTATTATAACATAGAGCACATTAAATATTTGAAATGCAACAGTCAAAGTATTGAGTACACTAATCAGAGTCCGAAGCTTATTTATAACTTTCAGAAGAGTAGCAAGAAGAGAAGTCAGAGAATTGGAGACAAGCCTTAAAACACATGACTTTTTCCAATGTGGGAGTATATATGGAATGCAAGTTTAGCAAAGATACATAAATCCTAACTCGGAGTTAAAAATTGGAAAACATGCATCTCATGTTTTCGGTACCATTGGTCCAACCTTCAATGTTGTCAAACAACAAATAGCCATTAAGAATATGAACTTATAGCATGTTTGATTATGCATTTCAATCACTAATACAGCGGCCCCGCTACAATTTTGATGCAATTTTGAAAAGCTATAGATCTTACCTTGACTCTGAATCCAGAGCTACATACTTTTCAACGTGGAAACAAACGGACACTTAGAGTTGCAAAGTTGGCTATACAAGATAATTAGGGTAACTCTTATTTTAGAAAAAAAACATGTAAAGTACCACCTTAGGTGGTTTGGACATGCAATTAGAATAACAATAGAAACATATGTAAAGAGGGTTGATCAAATGGAAGATAGTCCAATAGTTAAAGATAGAGGGAGACGAAAAGAAACTATAAACAATCCACTAAAGACATATAGAGAAAAGCAACCTATCAGCAAAGGAAAAGAATAAACAGAGCATCCAAGAGAGGCGTAATCAAAAGCCAGAACATGGAAGATCAGCAGACATGTGTTAACAGAAATTGAATGAGCATATCAGCAGAGGATGCTAGTCAGTAGAGGGAGTGTGGAAAATCACCAGCTTCAAATAGAAGCAAGTACTGCGAGGAGTGGTTGGGGATTGATTCAACAGGGGACCAAATGAACATGTTTATTTTCTTTATGTTAAAGGCGTGAGGAAGAAGAGTATGGCATAAACCCTATACAACAACAACCACCAAGCTTTATCCCGCGCACTAAGTGGGATCAAGTACAAGAATCAAATTACGCCCTAATGTTCTATCCATAAAACAAATATCTCAAAATCCACAAAAATCTAAGAAATTCGAGGCTCTCTATCTGTCTCTCTAATGATCAGAGAAAGAACCCTACAACCTCAAAAACTAAAATTTCGAAATTAAAAAACCAAAAAGCACCTGTTGGCAAGACCATTGACAACCACTTCATTCACGAAATAAGACAGAACCCTATGCATAAAATTGCCGCCAGCCATGTTTTTTCCTCAACTTCAAACTGCATAACATTAAAATATAAAATAAACAAAGTTAAAACCCTTAAATTTTCACGTCAAAGTTTCAAAATTTTCAAGAAATAGTCCAAAACCCTAGAATTATTCACCTCTAATTATCTCGTCCTACGTTTTTTTAGGGCAAAAATATTGAACACAACAAAAAAATCAAGGGTTTCTCGGTAACGAAAATCAGAGCTGATAAATGAGGGGAAAAAATCGAAATGATGTAAATTTCAAACCTTGATGGAATAGAAGGATTGATCGGTGGATTGTGATGTTGGGGAAGATTGGAGATGTTTCTCGAATCGCATTCAAATGCGAGACTCTCGCGTTTAGTTTTGTTTATATACGAGAAAAACAAAGACACGTGAAGAGTTTTTTTAGCGGAATAAAACTATAATTTCACATTTGTTAAAGCTGGTCAAATTGGGATTTTGAAGTTTTTTATGACTCCATGGATGTGCAATTTACATTTTTTACATTGAAAAGTCATAAAAACTCTTAAATTTCTAAGATACAATTTTCCAACTCATTCAAATTACACACCTCTAAGGC
Organism: Lathyrus aphaca; assembly: GCA_963966055.1. Taxonomy (NCBI): domain Eukaryota; kingdom Viridiplantae; phylum Streptophyta; class Magnoliopsida; order Fabales; family Fabaceae; genus Lathyrus; species Lathyrus aphaca. The sequence continues at coordinate 207,090,370 of OZ014525.1, forward strand.
TTTAGTGAATAAACACTTCATTTTTGTCCAAAAATATTTTTGAAGATACATCTTTATTATATTTATACAAGCGTGAATCTTATCTCCGTAATAATTTTTATTTTAAAACTCAATATTTTGTGCTCAATGTATTTTATAGAAATGTATCTTCGAACGAGTTTTAATTAATATACCTCGTGTTAGAATCTTCCTTCTTCCTTTTTCATTTTAAAAAATACTTCAGAGCTCGTGAACAAGAACCAACAAGACCATTTTTCAAGCTTCAAAGATGCTTCTATGTCATTCCAACCATTTCCAAGACATTCCATTCACTCCATTCAAACTTTCGCACATCAACTCTCATTTCCTCTCTATTTTTTAGTTGTGATGCATGTATTGGGTCAAATATGTTGTTTAACATGCATTAGGTTCTAGTTCATTCAAAATAGGTAACTTGAATAGAAATGCATTCACATTTGTTAGTGTTTAAGGAATCATTTGGGATTTTCTGCACTTTCTACATTTGCGTATTTTTCCGGAGATGCATATCTGAAATCTTCTTTTCTTATGTTACGAAGATGCATCTCCAAATTTAACTTGTCTTGATTTTGATATGATTTTCTGGTTTGTATTATACGAACAATGGTTGAAAACCAAGAGAGATTAAGGCATGATCGTGTATCCCAACATGTGTTTGTCCGTAGGAAGAAAGTAGTGCGATCGAATCCACTTGTTAGTTCTAGTTTGTTTGACGTAGAAATGTCGACTTCACACGGTCACATGTCTCAGACTTCACAAGACCACATGTCTTAGAGTTTTGCATTACATATGTTTCATACTAATTGAGTTGTGACTGATGATGACATATTTATTTTTATAGGAGCGCAAAATGATAAAATTTGTAAACCATACTAAGAAGACTGTGAACTTGAAACAAAATATAGACATATGGTTTCAAGATGTATTTCAATACTCTGGGCTGACAGGTTCATGCACCACTAGACACAAGACCATTAACCTTTACATGTTGACGACTTTTGGAGAGATGGCACAAGGAGGCGTCATCTTTCCACATCCATCGTGGTGAGATGACAATCATCCTTGATGATGTCTCATGCCTTCTACAGTTCCATTCCATTGTCGAGTGTAAGGTGACACCACCTCATGCACAATCCCTTCTCTTTCACATAATTTGTCAAAATCTTTCGACACATATTTTTCACCACCAACAGTCATCAGAATCTTGAGGTTTCGACCACTTTGTCTTTCGACCATAGATGTAAACTTGACAAATACCTCGATCACTTCACTTTTCTTCTTGATCAGGTAAGTCCATAATTTTCGACTGAAATCATCTATGAATGTGAAAAATTATCTACTACCTCCAATCGAATCCACTTGAATAGGACTACATACATTAAAGTATATGACTTTGAGGACTACCTTCGACCTGCTTTCTGCATCCTTGCTGAAGTTGTTCTTGTGTTGCTTTGTTTGCACACATTCTTCTATGGCTACTACCACGTAGTCGAACTTTGGAGCCAACGGCCTCAAGATCTTTGCAACAACTGATCTTGATGTCAACATTTCTTCACATACCTTGATTTGATTCACCAGTTTTGTAACCCTAGTGAAGGAATATGTTATGCTTTCATTGTCTTCCATCCGAAGCAATTCATAAGTCCTTTTATGAGTTTATTACTTCACCTCTTTCACCTTTTTTGCATCTCCAAACGATTTCTCTAGAATTTCCATGCTTCTTTCGCTAATTCTACATCACTAACCTTTTTAAAATTATTTGGATCAACACATTGATGAATTATAAAGAGAGCTTTATAATCTTTTTTATTCAATTCTTTGTATTCAATATTTTCGTGATCCGACGCGTTTTCTACAAGTGGTGTTACTCCTTTCTTCACAAGATCCTAAATATCTTGATAACGGAAAACAACTTTTATCTATTTGCACCAACTCTCATAATTGTTGTTCTGGAGAATCAAAAGATTCTCTGGAAAATGCTCGTTTGGATGATTCATCGACATCACGTTTTGCTTCCTTGAATCACAACCGGAGCTATAAATACCAGATGTTGGAATTAACCCAATAACTTTGGGAATTTCAAACCTTTCTTGATGAACATGATTCAATCAACCGTTTGAATTTCTCTTGCTCTTCACTCTTCACTTGAGTGAATCAATCACACCTTGATTGCAAGAAAGATTATGCCCAACTATTGTTAAAAGAAGAAGAAAGAAGATTGAAAAGTGGAGAAAATTAGGATTTTAACAAGATTGGAGAAGATGATGAATTTTCTGCAGAGTTTCTCTCTGCACATAAACTGTGGAAATTCTCTTATTCACTTGCAACTGCAAATTCTATGAATATAATGTGTATTACAAAATAGGGGTTATTCTCTATATTTATAATTGAAGTAGCTTGCTTTCTAAGTTAAAGTCCAAAATATACAAAAGTTCAAAATACCTATTTTAGTCTAAGTCGAAATCCCGTGTAAAGCAACCTGCTTCGACACTTCGACAATTAATATAACTTGACACACACTATAAGTAATTTGACACATTATTGTTTTGATGAATTTAATTGAATCGATAGATACAAATTATAGCATATTATTATGTCAAGAATGATTAAAAATAATAAGAACGATGTACCTTGTTAGACCAGAGAGATTATCGTCGGAGATAGTAGATATGAAAGGATTACTACCCTCATTACCGTTTAGGGTTTCTAGAATATGTTAATTGTCTAATGGGGCGACACTTAAATAGCTAAACGACTGAGGACAAAGACCTCTCATTAGGCTTAACTGAATGGTCCAACCCATCACGATCCATTCATGCATAAAATCCAATCAAACAATTCATCTCTTTAGTGTTTAATAACAATAGACCATAATATAACTAATTAATAATTAATTATGTCAATCCATAATTGATTAATTAAATAATTAATCTAACAGTCTCCCACTTGGATTACAATAATTAATTATTAAAAAATATATATTTTAATATTAGAATATCAATAATGGTCAAAACACTAATCATTCAAAAGAGAAATAAGTTTCAACGTTGCAGAAATTGTATCCGATAGGGAAAATAAATCATACATGTTAAAGACTCACAACTTATATAAAGAATGATGAATTTAGAATAACATATTTAAGTTAAGAGAAATATGTTATTAAGAATGGCCCAAGCATATGAAAATGCTATTGATAAACTCCCACTAACTCAAAATATCATAAGACTTACTCATGTGTATAAGTCTATGATTAGTGTTTATACTAATGAGTTTTAAAATATAGGTCATAGAATATCCATTTAGGTCTTAGAATAGTAATTACATATAAGCACGCCATACTACGAGAGTAATTACATTTAACCATAAGTACCTTCATAACACAATATCATACTCGATAGGAGTATTGATATTTACTTGTACTTTCATATTATGACCTGACAAATGTGGATTATTGAATATTGAATAACACAATATTATTGCATGCTAAAGAATTATTGTCTTTTCAATATTGACTTAAACATCAAATTATAACGTTTCATGAGATTAAGAGAATAATATATCTCTCAGTATAATAGAATAAGACTTTTTAGAGTTATTGTATATTTTGAAGTCTTCTTAGAATATGTCATATTTATAATGTGCTCAAGAATATATGACCATATGAGAATTATAATCTGAAAATCTCAGATTACATTATTGTGTACACATGCACTCCCATTGATCCAATATGATAAAGATTTATCAGAATCCACAAATATTAAATACTCTGATATACAATGAGACACTAATACTTTTATTTTATTTTTAGTGCAAAACTAACATAGATGTGATTCTATAATATATCAACATTAGAGTTTACAAACTCAACCACATATTTTGCACGTAAATAGAATATATCATTTAAATAATTTCCCATGAAAGAATATGATGATCATATAAAAAGATTTATCATCATTTGAGTGAGATCAAATTCATATAACTTTAAATAGAATATAGGATTATATACAATATATTAATAATTCACTCAAAACTCAAATGCTACAAACATAACTATACACATTTGAGAAACATATTGTGTTATACGCACCAGAAAAACATAAGACTTTAATTTAATTAATATTGAGGATATAACACAAGTAGTAAAAGATTTTCCTCAATAACATAAAACTACAACATCCTCAATATAAGTCTCTATAAATAATATTATTTTAAACAAATAATATTTATTTATCATTTTATATAATTGACATGTTAAATTCTCCCACTTGATAGAGACTAATTGAATTATTAATTCAAGGGGTTATAAATATTTAAAAATATTCAATTATTTTCTCTATCACCAAATGATCATGTCAAGTAACGTTATACTGATAGGGTATATCCATCACTTACATAATACTTAGAAAATTGAAACTCATTTTAATAAAACAATATTGAATTTCATAAAGTATACTACATGTCTTTAAAATAATTTCTTATTTATCAAATACTTATTTCAACAAAATATAACAATGTACAAATATTATGTCACAAATAAATTCTAATACTGATAGGGTACTCGAATTATAATTTACATAATCATAAATCATAAGTACATTGAACAAAATAAATTATATTAATAATAACATACCGATAAGGTATATCTATTATCGATATAATATTTATTATAATTTAAAATAATTTAATTATTTTACTAAACAAAATTTATATAATTGTATCCACGATAGCTGAATTACAATTATACAAATTAAAAATACTTATATTTTATTCAAAATAGAAATATTTGTATAATTGTATCCACGATATGTGAGATTACATTCATACAAATTAATAATGATTATTTAATTTTTCTAGAAAAAAACTCTCAAAATAATAAGATATCTAATATACTCGTAAAACTAGATTTTTTTTAATTTGAGTATATAACAAAGAATCAATTTATAATCATAAATGAGGAATTTTTAATTCAGAATATTCTTAAAATTAATAACTTTATATAAATGCACATTTTATATTTTTTAAAGGAGTAAATAATAAATAAATTTCTCCTTAAGTGCATTTATATAATAAATCATACGAGATTCAAGAATAAATCATGACTAACCTTAAAGAGTGTAACATTCATCTTTGTAAATAGAGTCAGTGAATATTGACAACTTATAGAATTTACAATGTCATCTCAAATGATCCACATATTAAAATAAACCATTATAACAAAACAAACTCTAATACTCAAGAATAATAAAATTGATATGATACAAGTAAGCCAACAACTCTTACACATTATAATAGACAAATTTATCTCACAAATATATCAAATAATAATATGATATTTTAATATTAACATTCTTAACATATTTCGGTATTCAAAATCATAACTCATTTCTATAAATATTTAGGCAATAAAATAAGATTCAAACCTCTATAATGGATTGAATTAAAAAAAAAACTTGTAGATAATACAAAAGTCGCTTATAATTTATATTTCTTAACCAAAACTTAACCATCTATCTTATATAACTTTTGAATAAAAAGAAATAAAATTTAAAAGCATTTTTTTTTATATCATCTAAGATATATGATGTCATACAAGTGACACAACTATATTATCACTTTATTTATTTTTATTTAAATTTAAATCACTATCATTGAAATATGTGTTTATTTATTCTGAATTTATATCAACAATAATTTATCGATAGGATATAATTATTATTAATATAAATAATTATTATTATCAACAAATTCATTATCCAATCAACACATAAAACTCATATAAATATATTTATGATAGACAAGATTATAATCATATGAGTCAACAATATTTATACATAAGAGACTATGACAAATTTTATTATTTATAATAATTATTAATTGAATAAAATAATATCATATATCTCAAAATAAAACAATATGATTTTGTAAACTATTGTCAAGTAATAGTGACAATCTACAATATATATATTGTCACGTAATACTGTTTTATAAAGTTAGCTTTTATAATAACATTAGCAGTGAAATATAACAAACTAGTTTTATAAAATTAGTTTTATAAATACAAATATTGTACTATCGAGAAAATTATTTTAATAATATTATAAAATTAGTTTTGTAAATACAAATATTGTACTATCCACCACATATAAAATTAGTTTTATTAATAAATTGTTACCACTATTTTCTCACCATTACTATTATTTAGGAAATTTAATAGGAATAAAGAAGAAAATGCTATTTTCTCACAATTACTATTATCTTGGAGATTTAATAGGAATAAAGAGGATACCACTATTTTTTCAGGAGAAAATTGAGAACCAATTACTTTTGTTATTCAGAGTCATTTGAAAAGAAAAATTATTCAGCATATATTTAAACTTTTATATAATGATGAAATTCATCATTTAGGAAAAATATAACTCTTTCATCAACATGATAGCTTCATATTAATTCATTCACAAATTATTCACGCTACATCTATTTTAAGGGTTTTGTTTATCATAAACAAAATGAATACAACCTTGTAATTGATTTAGCCAATGATACACAATAAAAAATTTAAGAGTGTTAAATAATTAGGACATCTATATTAGCAATAGTCATAATATGTATCTAAGAGGCTCTGATACCAATTGATGAATTTAATTGAATCGATAGATACAAATTATAGTATATTATTATGTCAATAATGATTAAAAATAATAAGAACGACATACCTTGTTAGACCGGAGAGATTACCGTCGAAGACAATAGATATGAGAGGATTACTATCCTCATTACCGTTTAGGGTTTCTAGAATATGTTAATTGTGTAATGGGGCGACACTTAAATAGCTAAACGGCTGAGAGCAAAAACCTCTCATTGGACTTAACTGAATGGTCTAACCCATCACGAGACATAAAACTCAATCAAACAATTCATCTCTTAGTGTTTAATAACAATAAACCATAATATAACTTATTAATAATTAATTATATCAATCCATAATTGATTAATTAAATAATTAATCCAACATATTTCTATCAAACACATCTACTTTGACACAAGGAATTACAACTTAACATAAGTATAATTAGAGATTACCATATCCAAGGCTAGATGAGCATAACTTATCCTTACAATGGAGCTCTGATTGGTGAAGAAATTACTAGAGCAGTGTTTGCAAAAACATAATAAACTATTGATTTTGCAAATAAAAAATTGTTATATATATCACACAAATGATAATGAATCAAAAGATTAATGTACACAAACAAACCAGTGGACATCTTCATGTCACAAAGGAAAAACAAAAAACACAGTAAAAAACATCATATGATTTTTGTGCAACATATATATTCTGTTACAACATTGCCAAAAGTATTTGATTCCATGTATCAGGAACTCCCGGCAAACACCAATGTATACAATCTGCATTTTGCGGATTAGTCCTTTCTTCTTCTGTTAACAATTTTCCTCCGGTTTCAGTATACACATTAGAATGACCATCAATTCTGTATTCTGATATCTGTGTTATGTTGATGAATGTCACTGGAACTTTCATTTTCTTCACAACTTTCGCAACCACGCTCATTATCCGTTTATCCGAACCAGTTCCCCAATGCTTCTTTTTTTTCACTGGTTTCGTCTCGTTGAAGCATTTTTCATCTTTCATGTTTCCCCAATCTTGGCTTCTGAGAAATGAAATATTTGAGTTGTTAGAATCTTGAACATGTTAACCAAATGGTATTTTTAAGGATTAAAACCAAAATAAGTGTATATTATAGGGACTCAAATCTAAAAAAGTTAATTATTATAGAGACCTTGTGTGAGTAGGTGACATTGTTGTGAAGAAGACTTTGGTTTTGTTTGGATTGATAGTTGAATCAACCCAATTAGCCCATGTCTTCAAAGCTAACTTGTAAGCAACCGGTGTGTCGAATTCTTCGTATCCGTCGTATCCATTGCCAAATGAGCCCCATCTGAAATTTATAAACTTTATGTCAGAAATCATTTTCGTCCCTTCGGTTAAAGAGTATAGATCATGGTTTTAAATTGCAGTCTGCAGCACAGTATAACGATTTTAGAGGTGTCTGCAACTTGCAACTGGAACCGCAATTTAAAACCATGATCATGGATAGTGAAATATGAATTATATAGATTATGTTGCTTACAATGATTTAATGGTGGCACCACTCATCCACCATACATAGGTATTGAAAACAAGGATATCCACTCCTGTCCAATTTTTGGCTCTCTCTTTGATAGCATCCACTTTTATGATCCTTTTCTTTGTATCTCCAATGATGTTTATGTCAGTGTTGGACTCAACCAGATATGGAGCCCAATAGAATTCTATACTAGCATTGTATTCCTGTGAAAACACAATAATGTTTTAAAAATCAGACCGGAGATCAAACTGGTGAGATATCCGTATCGTGGTTTAATCAGTTCAAGTTCAACCATGACCGAATCGAACAAATACTAGTATGCATCAATTACCTTGGCTTTGAAGACTGAATGAGAAATCCCTCTTTTCATAGATTTCATCTTTTCCGGTATGATCCATTCCACCAAACAAACAAAAGATTCCCATTGATTTCTTTGCAGTGAATCCCCAACAAATAGTAGTCTTTTCCCTTGTAGCTTTTTAAGGGCCAACAATGCATTGAAACTACAAAAAAAGTAGAAGTTACATAAAAACATGTTTCGGAAAAATCAGAATTCAAACATGTTTTGGTTGTAGAACTTACCTTGGCAAGGTACAATCTTCTGGCTGCCACTCCCAATGTTGATAATCAGAATCTGTTCTACCATTTTTTACACAAGAAAATTGTCTATCTATATATGGACAAGTTATGTCAGTGTAGAGAGGCTTTAATGATTGGTTAAAAACCCATTTTCCATTAGCAATGTTGCATTCTTCTGTGTCAAATTCAAATCTGTCATCAATCCATGTTTCATTCGCAACCTCCTCATCAACTTTCTTTTCACCTGCTAGAACATTCAAAGTATCAGAGACATCATTACCAGGGCCGTCTTTGAGAATATGCAAGACAGACTACCAGACATGAACCGTGGCTAAATAAGGCCCATATTTATTTTTCCACGGTTGAACTGTGAATAACCTACACAGGTGTTCGAAAACTTAAGACGACCCTGATCATTAAGATAGTTATGGCATATATGAAGTTATACTTACTTGGTTTTGGTTTGGTGTTCTTTCTTGGACAAGGTTTGAACTTGAAGAGGGACTTGGAAGAAAGAAAACTGAGTCTCTCAGCATACAAAACAGCAAAGAAAACAAGAACACCAATTGTGATGATAATGATAGGAAAGGGTACTTTTCCTCTATGAACCTTCATTATTCCGGAATGGATCATGAAGACAAGAGTGAGAAGAAACTAGAATGAATAATTGGACAGAATGCAACAGAATGATGAAGACATTGTAGGAAAAAAAGGTTTAGAGAGGGAAGGTTTTATGCAAAATTTGAGTAGAAGTGAAGTTAAAGCATAGTATGACTAAAAATAATGTTAAAAAAGATACTAGAGGGTAAGGAATGAGTTGAAAGGGTTACATCATGCTTTCTATATTTATCATGTGAGTAATATATGTACTTCTCTCTCTTCTATGACATGTTGAATATTCCATACATCTTTTTGAATCCTTTTCTAGTATTTCTAGTGGATATGTTATGATTCTTATGAGTGAGTATTTGAGTTAGAGTATGGAACAATTTGTTTTGAAAATTTTGAATTTGCTTAAGTACTAAGAATCATATCTTATTAAAGTGTAATTATATGGATTTTTTTGTTGAACTAGTAAGATACCCGTGCGGGGTTGAACTAGTAAGATATCCGTGCTTCCGCACAAGTAAAATTATTTGATAATTTATAAAATAAATTGAAATATACATGTAAATTGAGAACGTTATAAAATGTATTTATATATGAATCTAATTTTAGAAATTAACTATTAATTTTAAAATGAACAATAATTATATAAATTCAATTGTATTAAAATACAAATAGAAAAAATGACACGTGAGATGAAAATAAATTTAATATTTGATAATAATGATTTTATCTTTCAAATTAAAATAATTATTGATTAAAATAAAATATGTATTGTGATTATAGTGACCCGTGAAATAGAAATTATATTTGATACAATATAAACTGTATTTATATACATATGAAAATTCGAAATGAGTTATTTAATTGTAAATTGTAAAATAATTATACAATCTCAATTGTATTAAATAATCGTGCAAAAAGAAAAAAATGACTCGTAAGATGAAGACAACAAATAAAATTTTAATGCAATAATGATCCGTGAAATAAAAAAAATTATTTAATGCGATGTAAAATGTATTTAGATACAAATACAAAATTTAAAATGATATATTTAACTGTAAAATAAAAAATAATCATATAAATTAACTTGTATTAAATAATTATATAAAAAGAGAAACAAAAATTATGAGATGGAGAAATAAAAAAAATAATATTTAAAAATAAGAAATTTGTCTCTCAAATTAAGAAAAATATTTATTAAAATAAAAATATATATTATTTTGATAGTGACCCGTGAGATAAATAAATTTTTAATTTTATTAAAATTAAAAAATAGATTATTAGTATTTTTAGTGATAATAAATAAATATAGAAAAAAATAAAAATGAAAATGAAAAAGTGTGGGGAAAAATATGAGAGAAATTTGAAATTTGAATGAAGAGAGAGAATGTATGTATTTAATATTTGAATGAAGATTTGAAATTTAAATGGAGAGAGAGAATAAATGTATGATAAATGATGGGGGAAATGTTGTGTAGTAGCCAATAAAATAATGCCAAATGGCAACAACATAGGGAAAGTGTGTTGAATAAATGAGATAATTTGTTAATTACCAAAAAACCCAAAAGTTAGTGTTATTTTAAATTGTTTAAAGGGTAGAATAATCAATTTTTCTTATGTAGATAGTAGAATAGTTTATAAATTTAGAGATTTATTTTATTTATACTATTGGTGACATTATGTCCATTCATTAAGGTGCTTGTGTAAATTTTACTCATAAACTTAGTTTTATATTGTTTTTGTAAAGGTGAATCATGTAGATAAATTGAATGTTGATCTATACAAAGATCTACCAAACTAGAATATAATGATAAATAATCATGTTTAGATTTCAAGCCTTTTTATTCTACATTCTTAAAATGGACAATAAAAATATAAAAATTCTTTCATATGTATTTTGGGAGAGACTATTAGAAAAGTTCTTCCCTGATTTAAGTAAAAGACCAAAATGCCCTTCTTAATGTCAAAAAAGAAAGTAAAACATTTTTTTCTTCCTCATTACATAATCTATAATCTACTTAAGTAATTTTTGCAAGCTGTTCCAATATTGAGTAGGACATGATAGCTTCCCATATGTTGTTTTTTCAACTTTTTCTTTTCATTTTGATAGTAACTATTGGTTGCATGGACAACTTTCTCTCTTCTTTCTTCCTCTTGAATTTTTCATGTATTCTCATTTGTCCATTTGTGTTTTTTGAGTAATCTTTAAAATATGTATCTAGCTTCTCTTTTTGTCATTCAATTTCTTCCAAATCTAACCTAGCTAGATTAGATGTCAATGTGTAGAAATTAGAAATTCCAACTTTTGTTAGTTTTCTTTTTGGTAGAAATTGCTATTTATATTATGTTTATGGTGTTATGATTTCTTAAGAAATTTTATTTTCATGCAAACAAGGAAGAGGTTGTTTGAAGTTTCTTATGGTTAAGAAATGTATAATAAAGGTTGAATTACGTATGAGACTGAAAGTAGGTGAAATATACAGTTTTAATGTACTTGAAACTTAGCATAAGAGAAAAGAATAGTTGAATTTAACTGTATTGGAATAGGGTATTGTTTCTATACATTATCAAATAACTATTTTTAGACAGGTTTTTCCGTTAGTAAGTTTTAATATTAAGTCGACATAAATAATGTACTTATTATTAAGATGTACAAAACACTCCATGCATGACCCCATATCATACCTATTTGTTTTCTTGTGCCAAACTCTCTTTTAAACATGGTAAAATCGAATTAAAATATTAAATTATTGTATACAACATAGCACGTGGTTTGGTAAACAAACTCACTTAGATTGTGTAAAATGAAAGATCCAAGGATAAAGTAAGGGTTGCATGGAGTACTTTGTGGAGACACAAACCCTCCAGAATGATGAGTTTAGAAGACCTTATCTCGATATTTATAAAACCTTTAAGCGGATAATATTATGGTCGAGTCCCTTGCGACTCATACTGAGGCATTGGAGACTCAAATCTTACTACTTGCACTAACACCTATAAGACCATCCCCTAAGGAGAATGTGTATGTTGTAACAACCAATAGTGAAAAACAAATCAAAAATCCTAAGGAGAGTGATAATGAGAATGATGGGAGTTCTGGTGAGGAAAGAGTAGAGAAAAATCCACCGACGCCATCCGAAGGGGAGGTTTTCATAGAGGTAGAGAATGAAACAACTATTGTTGTTACTCATCTATATATCCCACCATTTCCTTTCTCGCAAAGTTTTGTGGAAAATAAGGTAGAATCCTAATCCAAAACATATATGGAGGTATTGTAAAATATCCACACCAATGTACCCTTGTTCGAGCTCCAAGATAAAAAGATAAAATTAGAGGACCATCAAACTAGGGAAATCATTAGTGCTAAGAAGGTAAGTTTAAACTTTGAGATGGTGGATGAAACAACTAAGCCCAAACTTGAAAAACTGATACATAACATAGATCCAGAACTACCACCACAAGTTCAAGACAATGAACCAACCCACAAAAGGAAGAAAAGAAAATTTGAGGGATATGTGAGATGGCTTGATAAATGGCCATGTAAACCAAAGATCAACACTCCTAATCGTCGAGTTATCGACGTTAAACAAAACGCTGCATGGGTGGCAACCCACGAGCTTTTAATTTAATGTTTTCCTTTTATTGTTTTTAGTTTGTAGAAAATAAAGAAATGTACCGCTTGTCACGTCTCAGCTACATTTAGGCGAAAGATCTCTAGATGACAATCCCTTAAGATGAGTTGGTGCCCACAGACGTTCCTACGAATGCCTCCGTTGGTGATGACACCATGATTAGTAATTTTTATCTACTGCTATCTGGTACTCATTGATATTATACTTTCATTGATATTTTTTATTTCGTTCTGATGTCAGTACACAACATTGGTCCTGTAAGTTACCAATTTAACATAATGCATGCACCAATCTTTTATTTAGTTTCTAATGTATGATTTAATAGAACTTATTCTGGTCAAAGCTCTTACTAAAACCAAATGTTTATCGGTCCAATAGTCATACATGCAGTGAAGTTACTAAAGTTGTTTCACCTTTTACAGGGTGGCTTGCGCCACCCTCACCCATGGCATAGGTGACATGTGTCACCCTTCATGTTTCTATAGTGGCTCACGCCACTTGCATCAAAGAGAAATAAAGGTGGCTGGCGCCACCCTTGCATTTTATGCGTGAGGTACATTTGTTTCCCCCTTATAAAATCTTTGACCAACATTTATACTACCAACCATCCACATTAAATTTCTATCTTATACCAAATACTCCAATTTATTTTTCATCCCCTATATAAACCAAACATGCACTACTTTATTATCACTTCACATGTCACTTTCAATTCTTTCTATTACACTAGATTTTATTTTTCATAAGTTAGTGCTGAGGAAATATTTTGGAACCGGCTCAAGGATACCAAATCATCTTTAGAAATGCAAATCAAGCATCAGAAGTCTTCTAGAGCGAGAAATCGAATCCACAAGGTATGCCGATGATACTTGTTTAGAAACATTAGGATTAAAAGACAATGTAGAATATTTGCTAGAAAAATTCCAATTAAAATAATTTTTATCTCATAAAGACCCTGTCTACATCCAACTTACCTTAGAATTTCTCAGTTCTTTGATAGTCGATTCCATAGTAGGAACAATAGGCTTTAGAATGTTTAATAAATACTTTTTGTATACTTTTGATCAATTAGTTGTTCTACTTCAATTTCCAATCGGGGAGGGAGTAAAATATAAGGTTCAAAGTGAGAAGGATTGGATGAAAACTTATAAACTTTTTTAGAAAGCAATAACGGGTACACACACGTAAAGTTGCAAAGTTGTTAGAGCTACTCTCATTCAAAACCCGACAATAAGATATTTTCGCCAACTATTGGCTTCAACTATTTTTGGGCGGCTGAACTCAAACAAAGTAAATGAGAAAGAATTTCTTTATCTTATAGCTTCCTTCTTTTCAGACCGAATTAATCACGTTCTGGTTTTGCTAAATCATATGACCATAATAATAACCGCAAACAATGGTCATATATCCTTCGACGATTTAATAATCACGATAGCTCGAACCCTTGAGCTCAAAGCAAACTTTTCAACCATGCAACCTCTTTGTGATCGAACCATAAACTTAAATATGGTGATAAGCATAAAATTAGTAAGGAAACATAGAGGTGGCAATTTTGAATTAATGATTGATAATAATGTTTTACCGGGTTTTATTTTACCTAACCCGAGTCACACTAATGTGAAAATTGAAAACAATTTTCGTTATTATGATTCGGGCCCCGCGCACATTCCTATGAATGTTGCTGCTGGAGGGGACGGTAATGAAGCTAACCCACAAGCACACACTACACTGTCTTTTTCTGAATTTGTTACAGGTACCTCATCCAGGCGTATGCCTAGGAGAAGAGATGACGAGACATCTGAGACTCTTGACAACATTCTTACTGAGATGATGCGACAGAACGAAGCAAACACTCTACGCAATCAAAGAGTACAAAGCATCACAACTCAGCAAGCTCTGATGATGACACAACAGTGCCAGATGTACGCTCAACAAAGTGACATGCTGCAAATCCTTCATCAATTGCAGCAAGGCCATAACAATATGACAGAACTAATTCAAGGGATGGTCGATATGTCCTTTCAGACGGAACATCAAGATACAAATGTGGATACTTCGGACCAACAACCAAGAAACGTCAGGAGAGCACGAACCCGAGGAAGAGGTATCTGTCAGTAGCCTGGCACTCCAGGTTTCTCCTTCCTTTTCCACCTTATGTTATTGCATTGGGGACAATGCTCGATTTAAGTGTGAGAGAGGAAGTTTTATCGCTTTCATTTATTACTTTTATTTAATGCTTTCTAAGTAGATTTAAATTTTTCATGCTTATTTCCTTAGTTTATTTTCTGTTTAGTATCAATAAATAAAATAATCCATGTATTGTCGAGTCTCTACACATAGTTTATGCTATTATTTAGATTCTCCCAATTTTCTTGAGCCATAGCAAAAAAATTATTTTTGGTTTGACAAATGACACAATGTATGAAAATTTTGATAAGCTAAGTTAGAAAGACTTGGGAAAGTGTTGATAATATCTGTAACATTCTTATACCTTGAACCCCTTGATTATGCAAATTTATTTGAATACTCATTATGCCAAAACCAATCTCTTTATTATTTTATATTAGCAGTCGACACCATCCTAAGACACAACTTAAGTAATAAACCGATGCAAATACGTGTCTGATCTCAACAAGTAAATTGAATGGTTTTATTGCCAACAGTGAACTAAAGGTTTGTTTCCTTCTAAGTTAGATGGTCCTTACCCGACCATTTATCCCAACGGATCAGACTCTTTAAATTCAAAAATAGATAAAGAAAAAAAAGAAATTACTGATATATTTGAAAAATGAGATCATTGAACACTAACAGGTTTACTTACCATGGAAATGCGTGGATAACGAGCTTAATGTGATTGCACTAGAATGAAAGAGAGGTGTGTGGGTCGAGTTATAATGGTATGATTCATATTTGTTTGTATAAGATAAGAGTTCTTGATTATCTTTCATAATGTCATGTCGTTACGGTATCCGTAGTGTTAATATTTAGTATCTATCTTTTTGACTGAAGTTTAGCAACATATGTATCTTGTTTAAAACTCGTGCTTAATATGTTTAATTTGCTTGAGGACAAGTAAAATTTCAAGTGTGGGGGAGTTTGATAACGCGAAATTATATCGTGTATTTGGCTTGACTTACATGAATTTATAGTATGTTTTATTAGATTTTTCTCGATTTATGTTTTATATTTACCATATTTATTTATGTATTTCAGGTAATCGAGTCGGATCGGAAATTATCGGGAAAGTGAAGAAATTATGAAGACTTGAAGAAAATTAGAAGAAAAGAAATAAAATTTGTGAAAAAAGAAAAAGAAAATAGAAAATAAAATAATAAAAAAGGGTGGTAGGGCCCATCACTCACACATATGGTGGCGCCTACCACAAGCAAAGGAAGGTGGCGCAAACCACGTTGGTGAGAGAAAGGGGGTGGCGCAAGCCACCCTGGAGACTTAGTCCCCCCTCCTATTTTCTCTCCGTCCTTTTCGTTTGAAGCAATTTTCTTCGCACACACTAATCCAACTTCCAGTCTTCATAAAAGCTATTTTCACGCATCAATAACTGTTCTTACCAAAGCCAACCACACTATAAAAGGCAATCAAACCCTCCTTTGAGAGGGGGAACTCTTGCACCAGTTTATTTCCTTGTTCATTTTTATGTAGTTTTAATTTATTCATGTAAAAGTAATAGTTCTCCACATCAGAGAACTATTACCAATATTAGTTTTAGGATTCTATTTTCTGCAATCGGATTCGCATTCAAGATTTCAGTGTATTATTCAAAGCATCCATTTATTCCAGGTTTCTATTACTGTTATTTATTTTATCGTTTTCTTATTTAATTTCCAAAGCATGTTTCCGATTTTAGTTTATTATCATTACCTGCATGTTTATTTTCCTATCCATGTCTAGCTAAATAGTCTTGAGTCCGGCGTATGAGGACTGTCGTTATCGACGAGATTCAGTAGAAAATAATAGGTGCAAACTTATGATTAGAACTCTATTTTGACTTTAATTTCCAAGTCTAATTTAAGTAGCTTTGTCACAAGAGTGAGAAATTAATAAAGGTTAGAGCAGACACAACGAGAGCATTGGGATGGAACCAGATACTAGAAACTAAGCAACAAATCTAAATACATCGAGAGTTCTTTAGATACGTTTAAGATATTATTGGCTTTCAAAATATATTTCTTAGTTACCAGGAGAGCTAGAGCAAAATATTGGAATTAGAAAGTATGACTTTAGTTAATACCGCGAGAGCGTGAGGCGGAGTCTTTAAGTTAGTATATTCTACGATATTAAGCTATAGTCGTGATTAGTACCCAAATTCTACAAAGTCCCTTAGGAACGTGGAATTCATATTCCGGTCTCTCTTTTCTATTATGTTTTCCTACTTCTATTTTAGTTCTAGTCTCACTTTCCCTTTAATTGAATATCATTATCCTTAGCTTTACAAAGTGACGATAAATTATGGTAGATTGACATTGGTTTCTGTGGGTTCGACAATCTTTTATATTAGTTCGATACTTCCGTGCACTTGTGGAAGCATCAGTTTTATAGCTTATCTGTTTTATGTTTAATGAAAGGTTCTTTTTTTTGTCTATTATTTATGTTGCTTTATTTGTTTTATCATTTTCTTATTGATTGATTAAAAAACATTACCATAACCGAAGGATTTCAAAGGAAGTTTATGACTATTGGGAAATGGATGGAAAATTTATTCATTCATAAGACATTACATGATATGATCCTAAAAACTATTACATATGTTCTCAGATTTGATCATTTGTCTCCTTTTGTTAATCTAAATATGTTTTCCAGTCATCATCCCACTCCTTCTCCTTGAGAGTTTACAGATTTGCATATGGAATCTTTCCCTCTTCAGAGACTCCACCAGATGTTCCTTCTTCATCCATAGTTGTGGACTTTGAGTCTTTGCTAATTCCTAAGCCTTTTTTCTATCTTCTTGCTTCCATTCTCATTGAATTGCTTATCTCTTTTGCAAAATATCTCTTGTCAACCTTGAATGTATTTCTTTTGGTCATTCTTGTGTCTACCTAGAGAAACTTTAGACTTTGTGATTTGGCTGTTTTTCTACGTCTTCTCTTATAGAGGTATGTTTAAATTAAACCTTTTATGTCTTGAAGAACGTGTTCTTTGAATCTTGTGCCTCTGTGAGTATTATTCCTTGAAAATCATGTCGTTAGAGTCTACCTTTGACCATTTTGAAATTTGTGGTACAAATGCTTATCAGTAATCAGTTTTTGTATTTATTATGTTTTTGTTGATGACAAAAGGGGGAGAAATTCATGGGAGAGTATTTAAGAGGATAAAAGTATTTTTTTGAATACTTTTACTTAACAAAACCCTAATTATTTTGATATTTATTTTTATTTGAACATTATTTTTATCAAAATAAATTTAATTAACTTTGATAGGACTTAGGATGATCTTAAATTTTTTCAGCATTTGAACTATTAGACTCAGGAGGAGCTCACAAACCTCAGGCTCTGATGTTGTCAAGTTGGTAAAATCGACCAACCATTATTCCTAAATACATTTGTTTTCCATCATAAAAAAGGGAGATTGTTGGAACAAAATTATTCATATCCCTTGGATTTCGATGACAAAAAAAGTACTGAAAGAAATATATGTTCAAGTGTAAATGATGACAAGCTTAATATTTAACTCTAAATAGACCCTGCTAAAAGCACCTATGGACAAGAAATATAACTCATATTTTTGTTTGATAAGAATTTGATGATTCTGAACGTGTTCATCAGCCTCTGAAGGATCAAACTCTGATCATGATATTCCACCCTCTAGTGACAACTCAAACTCTGAAGTCTTAAGGTGCTTCTGATCCATACTCTGTGCCAAAACCAGACCATTCTTTTCAAAACACCAAATTTTTAGAGAGAGTCAACTATGGTTTCGTTTTGCAAGGCTCGATGAATGGTGATGTGATCTCTTCTGTTTGTTCTACCTTTTGATGGATACCTAGTACTTCGAAAGATACTGTGGATAATACTTTTTTTCTTTGGACAATGTCTTTAACTAGATACATCCTCCAACGTGTCTCTTGGTATGCTTTTTCATGTAGAAAGCTCTTATGCTCATCCTTCCAACGACTATTTCTCTACCTATATAAAAGGAAGCTGAAGATTTGAAAGAAGGTGAATAATAATACTACATCAGAACAACTTGAGCATAACTTTAAGCTATTATTTATAATTTTTATTGCATAAGGTCTTAATATTCCTTTTCTTTATGTATCTTAGAAATCTTAAGATTTAAGAACCTTTGTGGTTATTTTACAAATACTATACTTCTGATTGTTTATCAAAGTATGATTGTTATCTTTTCTACTAAAATGTTTATTTAAAGTAGATGGATTATCTTGCCTGCATGCTTGAGCAATGAAGTTTCTTACTTGCATGCTTGCGTAGTGAAGTCTCTTGTATGCATGCTTGAGAAGTAAAGTCTCTTGTCTGCATGCTTGAGCAGTGAAGTCTCTTGCTTGTATGCTTGAGCAGTGAAGTCTCTTGCCAACGTGATTGAGTAGTGAAGTATCTTACATGCGTTCTTGAGCAATGAAGTATCT
The DNA here is from genome assembly GCA_963966055.1 of Lathyrus aphaca. Classification (NCBI taxonomy): domain Eukaryota; kingdom Viridiplantae; phylum Streptophyta; class Magnoliopsida; order Fabales; family Fabaceae; genus Lathyrus; species Lathyrus aphaca. The sequence goes on from OZ014525.1 coordinate 207,109,956, forward strand.
TGCATGTGTGCTTGAGTAGTGAAGTCTCTTTCTAGTGTGATTGATCAGAAGTTTCTTGCTAGGTTGCTTGAGCAAAAGTCTCTTTCTAGATTGATTGAGCAGTGAAGTATCCTGCTAGTTTGCTTTAGCAAAGTGTAATCATTTTGATTATATTGAAAATCTCTTGTTGAGGCAAGGGTACTGGTCTACTCTCAGTTGAAGAGAGGAACCAGGATAATATTTGTATATTGATTTTCTTATTGTTTCTAATTCATATTCTTTCCACTACTATCATATTTAACCCCCTTATGAAGTTGTTTTTGTTCATATTCTGAAGTTGTTTTTTTCAAAAGTGAAATGTGTTTTATATACATAATTCAACCCCCTTCTTGTTTATTTTTCCCACCGTCACATGGTAGGTGAACTTGCCTACTTATCTTATTTTTAAGTGAAGTGAAGGAATAATTACACTTTTGATTCCCAAAGTATATATGTTGTAAGTAGTTGCGCTCAACTATTATGGATTAACCAAAGTCTCAAATATGTGACACATTATTTCATGACATTATACTATGACAACAATCTATTGTGCTTAAATGTTGAAAAAATAAAAAATTTCTATTTTCGCTTTTGCGCCTCAAATAAATCTCTAAATTTGCAAGTTCTTCTACAAAGACTAAAGTCAATCTGAAAGCATGTTAGGAACAAAGAAATTGTTAAATAGTTGTGGAATCCCAAAGAAGACATCAAAGAAAAGGTATGAAAAATATGTTGTAGCTATGAAAGTTCATGGAGTTTGTATGAAAGGAATAACGATTAGAGGAAATGATGATGGTAAGTCTGGAGGTGTTTCTTCTCTCATCAAGCCTAAGGGTTCTCAAGATGTCAACCGGGATATTCTAGAAAACAATGTATGATATGTTGGTGAATGATATTCCAACTCAGAAGAACGGTGAACGAGTTTCCCTTGTTAATTCAGAAGTGAATGATGATGTGAATAAAAAATTCCCCAGGAAAGAAAAGAAGACTTCTCTTAGCATGTTGTGGAACATGTCACACACATATTGCATGGCATTGTTGACAATGTGAAGGTTAATGAGCATGGTGTTATAAATGTTAAAATATTTATTGAAAGGAATAAGCTTCCCAAGAACTTTCCATCTATTCCTTTTCATTATTAAGAAAGTACAATCAAATGGAATTTTTGGTTACAATAGGAGAATGGATCTTGATAAACTCTATGTTGAAACCTTCGAGTACAATGAAATTGTGGAGCATCCTAATGATGCTAAGTTATTGAAGATAGTCCTGAACGTTGGATATTGTTTTCAAAAGTTGATGAAGGAATTTGTGGTTAAGAATGATGGTATTCCTCATGGGTTGTTGAATTTAGTTACAAACTATTCGTTGGAAAAAATGTCCTACACATTAGTCTTCCCAATGTTCCTATTATTGGTGAATCTGGTTTTAGTAATATGTTAAGTATGCCTACTTCTGGCTGTATCCCATATTTGAGGATAATTGCTCAAAAAATTCATAGAAATATTCTAGAGAACTGGCCTTCAAATGATCTTTTGATTTCCATCTACTTTATTGTAAATAATGCCATCTAGTACAAGCCACCTATAGGAGATCTTTTTGTGGTATTTTGAGTGGTCAAAAGAAAGAAATTGGTAATTAGGTTGGTAATTAGTGTTGCTCCAAGTGTGTTGTCCATGAGTTACACGCTGATTGTTGGGAAATATGTGGTGGACATTGTGATATATGTTGATGAAATTGTTCTAGTTGTTGGTGAAGAAATGTTGTATGTTGCTTCGCCTTCAAAGACCATGATAAGTCACATTATCAAATGTTTTAATTCATGTTAGACACAGTCTCATCATATCTGAGCTTCTTCTTCTTAACCTCTTATTGATGCTACTACAATGTTTATGTTCAACAACGATTTTTGATGTATGTGTACTTGTGTTCTCGTTCTCTGGTACTTTTATCCTTTTGACAAAATAAGGGGGAGATGGTGATGTGATGATTTTAAATAAAGACTATTTATTCCAATTGGTGTTCGTAAGAAGTTGTGTGTTGTTATTATCTAAAGAATGTCTGGAAGAATGTGCATAGCATCATGTCTGTTTGCAGACTCTGTTATTGGTTTGTTGGTTTCTTTAGTTGTATTTTTATATTCTGGCTCACTTTGGATTTTATAAGTTGTTGTTGCTTGTTTGATGGTGATCTTATGTCCTTTGTCTATTTTGAGGCAAATAGGGGGAGAAAAAGAAAAGGTCACACTTCTTTGATAATTGTTTTTTATAATATTTGTATCTTATGTAGTATCTATGGTATGTTTCCTTCAAGAAGTGTTAATACGTGATATTTGTTCTTTGCCTAAAAATATATAAAGGGGGAGATTGTTGTTCATTTGATTGGCTTATTTTTGTTGGCAACTTGTTGAGCAAGATATCTTAACATTTTGTATGACGTTCTGGCCCAAGTGTTATTCATAGTGCTCAGACTGGGTTTTATTATTTCAAGTAATTGGCTAATTTATGTAGGAAACTTGTCGAGCACGATGTTTAACATATTTTGTGGGACATCTATTCGTGCGGATTGGGTTCTGATTATCTTCAGATTTGTTTTGGTTTTAATTCATTTAGAAGATGCTGAAGATTGCTTTTGGAAGAAGTTTGTTAAGCCAAATCAATTTGGAAATGATTCTATTCGAATAAGAAGGTTTGATTTGATAGTATTTGGATTGAAGAATATATGAAGAATTGGTTTGATTAGATTTTCTTTGAAGAAAATATTTATTTGAATATGCCATGAAGGAAGTTTTGTTTCATATTTAGTTTATTCAAAATTGTGCTGAAATCTTGAATATGCAAAGATATTGATTAAAAATTCATTCTATGAAAATATTTAATGAAATATTTTAATTGCAAGATTTAGATTTGCATTTAATGAGAAAATATCCAATATCTATTAAAGATGATTTAAAGTGTAATTAAGTTTCTACAAGAGATTTATTATGAATCATTTACTTGAGAAGTTGGAATTGTGATTTATATCAAGTAAATATTTTTTTATTTGTTCAAGATTTAGAATATTACATGGACAAATGTCAGGCCAAATGTTCCATGATCTGTGAGACACCTATCTCGGGCTGTTACTTGGTGAGCATGATATATTGAAGTATATATTGTCCTTTTATGATTTGTTTCCTTTTCTGTTATATCAGAGATATAATTGTGCTAGCTTAAGTTTGGAGTTGGAAAATATCTTATTTGTTCAAGGTTTATATCAACCACAAATCTCAATCTTCATAATGAATATTTGATTGATTATGTGAGTTTTTGGAGGATGTGATCTGAATCAAATACATCAAGAATAATCAAGAGATTCAAATTTATTCAAGGAGACCAATCAAGATGAGAAATCATCATTATTGCAGATTAATCTCATGTGATTTTTAGAAGTCCAACTAAACTCATGATCTAAACCCTTATGGGCTTTTGGACCTGGAATTTTGTGGCTATATAAGGAGTTCATCTCCTTTGTGAAGACTTGAACCTTAAGAGAAAATATTTACTCATTAGGAGAATTTTATTTTAGTTGAGTCATTGCTTTTGTTTGTACTTTGTACCCCTATTCATGTGCTTCAAATCTAAATTAGCCAAATAAAGTATTGAGTTTTAAGGTTGTTATACCATACATCTTATTATTGTAATTGTCCAAATACCCAGAGAGTGTTTGAGTGAAATTCAAAGGGGACTCTTATTTAGGGGGAGCCTGAATGAATCTTCTCGAGTAGTATAAGGAAAGTGACCTTGAATTGGGAGAGTTTAGACTAAGCCCATTTATCCTTTTGACTATTGGAGTGGAGTTATTCTATAGGGAGTCATGAATATAAATTCACATGTAATTATAGGAAGAGAGGCATTGAACAAGGCTTGTTCATCTAAGACTATTTGTACTTTTACTATTGAGAGTGAATTTCTTTTCTTGGGTTGAATGCCCCACAGACGTATGTGGTATTGCACCGAACTGGGTTAACAATCCAGTGTCATCTTTAATGTGTTATGATCTAATTCATGTCATTTGTTAATCTTCTATAAGCACATTGTACACATTGTTTTAGACATTGTGTCCAACAATTGTCGTGTGAAGAACAAATTTTCAAAACTCGTAGAGGACACTTAGAAATGTTTGGCACATGCACTTGAAAACCAAAATACACATAAAATCAATTAGTGCCTACTCTTGTCTTTGGATAGACATGCGAATCCAATTGGTGTGGTCTATTTGAGGTTCAAAGGGTGTGCAAATTTTCCCTACACATCCTCTTTCTTATTAATTAATTAATTAATATAATAAAATATTATTATATATTGTTTTATATTATAATTTAATAGGACGTGCCATATGAATTGAAGTGTAGTTATGATGAAATTTTGTATAAATAGAGGTGTCATGTGAACCATTTACTCACACCTCTTCTCAATTTCATCTAAATTTTTTGTTCATTTGTTCTAACATGATTATTTATGGGCATATTTTTTATTCAAGAACCAAGCCTCCGATGAAGATCCATATTTAGCGTTGGAATTTCAAGCAACTTGAGACTAACTTGAACCTTTTGTTACTCGAAGGGATTTAAAATGGTGAAAGAGTTAGAAGAATAAATAGACTTGTTTTGCACATATCTATTTTGAATGACACCGATGATATCCAATGTCATTGGTTGCAAGTTTAGAATGACAATTATGTAAGAGATATGATTTTTGGATTATATGATATTATTTTGATTGTTGTATGCTATAAGATATTTTGCATTGTTAAGTGTTTTTATTTGTTGTTTTTGTTTTTGTTTTAGCCATGTTGGTGTTCGTTTTTGTTGTAACAAAAAGTTGTTATCAATATTAAATTCAAAGTTTACAAAAAAAATTAACAACATAATTAATTATTATTTATAACGTGTTCCAACATTGGGACAACATTTCAGTGTGTGACCGGTAAGACAAAAAATACCACACTTTCTTTCCATTTTGTCAATCAAATCCATTTTGGTTTTGAGACGTATGTTGGTGAGGTAACCTTTTTTCTTCCTTCTCATATTTTCGTTGTAGAAAATTTCGTCCCCTTGATATATAGGCCAATATTCCTAGTTGGCTACCACTATGAAGTTATTGTTATAGACATCAAATAAGTTTACGACCTTGTAAACGTCGAATACATGCAACAATGCATCTTTTCGAACTTTGGAACATGCTACAATGACATGGGAGAAAGGCAGACAAAAGGGTTGAAACTTTCCATTGTCGCATCAACCTGTATTTCGTTCAACCATGTAATATCCCTTTGGTAGCCCATCATTGTGGTCCATTTTCTCCTAGATACTGAAGCTGTAGTTTTGATGATCAAATATTATGACCAGATATGTGTTAGATTTAATAGTTTTTTCCTTCATAACTTTATAAAATTGTCACTGATTAATTGCCGTGATTCTAAAACTAGACTATATTTTGAACCTATATTAGCAAACAATGATCCCAACATATAATAGTTTGGTATAGCTAACACAATTATGGGTAGGTTTCTAGTGCCTTTATAGACAAAGTTCATTGATTCCATAAGGTTTGTTGTCACGTGGCCCTATAGTCATCCCTAATCAAATGTGGTAGTCCATTTCTCTACGAGAATGTTATCCATCCACCTTAATGCCTTTGAACTTGACAATATTATTTCATCATTGTACTGAATGATGGTTAGTTTAAAGCATACCATGTTTTCACAACTTTTTTGCGAAGATTTTTGTCTTTGATTTTATGCATGAAGTTTTGTGTAACATTTCTTAAGCAATAAACATGTGCAGAAAGAGGATTTTTCCAACCATTATAAGGATTATTATATGTACTTTTATTAGATGCATGTTTGTCTGGAATTAAACAGAGATTGAGTTATAGAGCAACACATGTTATGAGATTCTTGAGAAAGACACTTTAACCACCACCAATATCACCTTTAACCAGAGAAAAATAAATTAGAAAGATATTACTATTTATGTATAGTTCCACTACCATTAGTAATGTTCCCTTGTATTTCATGTACAACCATGTTCCATCAGTTTGAAAAATAAGTTTGCATAATGCAAAACCTTTGATGCATGGTTGAAACGTCCAAATTAGTCGATTTAATATTCTACTTCTATTAACACAAGTTCTGTCATGCATATATGTTAACGATGTCTCCATAATTGCAATCGTTTCAGGAACATATTTCTGAAGTGTGACAACATATTGTGGAAGTTTCTGTTGCACAATATTTCCCAATTTCCATAAACCTGTTCTACTTCCTTATTCCTTTCAATCCATACTTTCCTATATGTGGGAGTGTAATTGAACTGTGTAACAATATGGGAGATTATTGTACTCAACTTCATTGACAAGTCCTTGCCTACAAGAGGAAAAATATCTTGTCATATTAATTGAAAGTTTGGTTTATGATGATTCTGTAGAATATTGATGGTAGTGCAACTGTGAGGTGGATCCATATAATGTATCTCCCAAGTATACTTCTCTTCCTGTATGAAGCTCATAGCCAAAATATGAAAAGCTCAATACGAAAAAAGAACCACGTACCCCCCACATTTGTGCAATCAATAGTATAAAAAACAAAGGTTTCCATGTGAAACTTTTTTATAGCTCGCATGCAATTAACATTTGTGCGGTACTTAGTTCCTACTTTTAAACAACCCTCGAACTGCATAAACGAGTTGTAGAAGATATATTAGGATGACTCATTTTAATTCAAATTCAAGTTAGTTATGTACCAAAGGGGACATTAAACGTATATTAAAGGTTATGGATCTTGATTGTCATGTTCAAATTCACAATGTGCAAAGTAGTCACCGATACTAAGAAAATTAAACATTTAATTGACACGTTCCTTACTTTCTTCTTCATCATCATCAACGACATCATTAGATGATGTCATTGAAGTTGGTAGTTCAACTTGTTCAAACATTTGAGATTGGTCAAATATTTGAGATTGATCTATTATTTGAGATTGATCAAATATTTTGGATTGTTGAGATTTATTGAGTAAAATATACAACTAAATATAATTGAATCCATAATGTTCATGGCTAACAAACATGCTTTCATCATCTTCATCATCTTGAACCTTTAGTTGGAAATATTTGACGTGATTGTTTAAAAAAAACTGGATTTTGATATATAATTTGTGAGATTGAACCAAACATTAACTTTGTCTCCATTCTCTCTTTCAAATGCAAGAAATTTTATTTTCTATTGATTGCAAACTGGATAATATCGATATTTTGAAAACCAAACCTGAATACATTAGAGACACATGTCTTTTTGTTAATATGGACGTTGACAATATAATTTTGTATAACAGACATATTTATAGTGAAATTGGTGTTTTTAGTCTGATATCTTGTCAAAGTCGTATCCTATTCACTTCTATATGAATTGACGTAACAAATCCAAAAACAATAGAGGTGCCTATAACATGTACACACCTCTGTAAAATCCTGTATAAAAGCACCAATAGGGCATGCTTGGCCTGTACCAAAGCACCAATAGGGAGTAATTATTCTGTACCAACGCGCCAATAAGGCCTACAACACCATGTGCACGCATGTTGTCACACCAATAACATTTACACCACCATGCATTCCCACCAATTGAGTTTATTGATCTAGGTGAATCTATTCAAACTCCAATTGAATGCCATTCAATGTTGTATATTTGTAGAATCAGATTTTGGGTGAATGCATGGGAAAGCTTCAACCATTTTTACAAAACTTCATTATTTTATTTCATATTAATTTATTTTTGATACTAACACATATTAAACTCATTTATTTTTTTGCAACAGTTTATTTGGAGTTCATATCTGGGTTTAGAAGATCATCATGAAATAAAACAAGAAGCTATTGTCGTTTTGATTGCAACAACACCGATTATCATGTTCACCACTATGGAGATGCACCATAGTGATCGTGTGAAACTTCATTTCGACATGCATCAAGAAATCCTAGGTCCACTGAGGTGCTTTAAAAAATTTCACAATAGCAAAGTCTCAGACTAATGAACCTAACAATTGAAGAGACTACACCAAAGCTAAGTGTCGTCAATGGATGCGCCTCCATATCCCAGTCCTAGTTTACCCTATAATGTCAACCGAATCAAAACCAACTCCTACTTACATGTATTAGTATATATCAGTTACAATTGGGAATTTGTCTGAACCCAAATATTTATTCAACCCACACCAACAAGCTCATAACCTAACACCCAACAATACCAACAAAACACTTTCATTCAGCCTCAAATCCAATAAAATTACCAACCCACAAACACTGAAATCCACGACCAATACATGTCACCCACATAACCACAAAATACCCTCATACTACCAACAACAATCACACCATTTATATCAATATCAACACCAATAAACACCATCGACCAACCTATCACACACTTACCAAAACACCAAACAAACAAATGAAACAAAGATAGACTACCAAACACCCTAAAACAAGTTCCTTTCCCCCCTGAAACATTCACACTAATGTCACCATTCAACTGACATGGCTACCACCCAACAATGACCTCATCAACACAAACAACACTACATAACTATGAAAACATGAGCAACAAACTCAGTTATGGCAGTGCCAACATGTCTACATGAAACTGACAAAAAAAACAAGAATTGCTTATGAATAATGATCCAATCCTCGAGTGGAGAATCAAATGGGTCGTAACCAATAATATAAAAATGTATTCCTACTCGTGTAATCTGAATTTAATTATATAACATTAATATATGTATTGTTAATTAATATTTATTATATATTGTAATAATTAATTATTAAAAATAAAAATATTAATAATTAAATAAAAAAATACATATTACTTAGAACCAATTGACACGTCCTATAAAGATAGGTGACCGTGCCAATTGAATTCACGTGTCCTTCAAAGTGATAACAAAATGAGTCAAGTACTCCAATTAGATGTAAGTTATTTTTACTTTTTTTTTTGAAACATGAATGAATAGATTAAAAAATATGAGAGAAATAAATTGAGATTAAAGTTGGAAAAAGTGTTTATTGGTGTAAATTTTTTCCAAAAGCACCCAAAAAAATATCCAATGAAGGACAGAGTCATTAAGAAAAAAACACAAGTCATTTTATCAAATGGCCTCCAAATTATAAGCAACAATATGCATATTATCCAATTAAATAAGTCTAATCAAGTATACACACACTTTCACATACAAATGATTCATTTTCAAGAGATACTAATCATGAAGAACATTTTTAACAAAATGGTGTGTGATAGGTGAGCTGTTTTAGTGGGAGAGATGGGGAGCATGACGTGATATTAATACAATAATATATTTAAAAGAAGTATTAATTCAGCAATGCACCTAATGCTACCTCTACCACTATGCAAATTTGGAAAAATAGTAATCCAATTTTGGATATAGACACTACAACCATACATAGTGGTTACATTAAATCAAACCATACAGCTAAAAATTGACTTTAGCTACCTACAAATCTTTAAATTATAGTGTTAAAAATATATTCTCTAGTGAATCTAATTATCTTGATACAATCCTTATGATTACCCTAAAGAATAGAAGTTTAAGACACAAAAACACATCACCTCAATTAATCATTTAGGAATAGAAACAACCACTATGTATCATGCATCAACATCAATTTTGAGAGAAGTTTTAGTTAGTTGTTGCTTGAAAACTGGATTTGACCTAATGTCACCACATCAATTTTCCAATTTTAGATAACACAATTTTCTCTCTAACTTTAATTGCTTCCAATCTTATTGAAAATGTTGAAATATATAAAGATCATTTTCTTGCTTGCACAAACCAACTTCAACTGTATTCTTTACGTACAAATAGACAAAAAAAAACTTGCAAAGCATATTGAAAAAAATTATCAAGGACAATCTGTTATGCGACATATCACTTTGATTAATGCGACATATGGATCTCTACCGGTAAACTAATATCATTGGATATAATATGTTATGTAAGTTATGTTTATAGTTAGTTTATGTATTGTTTGTTGACTTAAAAGGACGATCAAACCTTCAAAAATCAATATTTGGTAGTGAGAGGACGCCATTTTCGCGATCACTGAGTTGTAGAAATTTTTAGAGATATATCTCCAGAAAAATGATATGTTAATGGATTTTAGGTGCTTTCGAAGATGCATTTGCGGAAATAGTTTCATAGCTATATCTTCGGAATATGAATAGACTATTTTTTTTCCTTTTTGTTTTATAATTTCTTTGTATTTAATAGTCATTTCTTGGTTACTCCCCACATACATTATGATCGACAGAGCTGACCGTTTGAGACATGGACGGGTTGCAGAACACACATCCATCTGACGTGAGCGAAACTAACCCATTCCGGAGGCAGGAGGTACATCTATTCAGGGAGAAACACATATTGTTGAGGCACAACCTACTACTAACATCTAGGCCACGCCTTCTGCATCTCAGCCCACTCCTGATGTTCGACTTTCACCTCAGCCTCATGACACTTCTTATACATATACTTCTTCTTCCCGCAGGCATCTAGATTCTGTAGATGACACATCATTTCATCCATCCTGCCACATGCATTGTCGGGATGCACTTGTGTTACCTGCTATTGTTAATCCGGTGCCACCATCGGAGGGTGATGTCCTACCACTGGAGGGAAAGATTGTTGATGACCACGATGCTGAGCCACAAGGTTTCCCAAGGGGTCCATTAGATTTGTCTCTACTACCACTGTACCCAAACTACACTGCTAGATTTGTCTGGGAGGGAAAGGTAATACTACTCAGATTGTTGTTATTTTTTCAATGGAAATTGATTATTAATTTATAACTGTTGGCTAGAGATTTCGACTTGGAGGTTTGAAAGCAACACCATGAGAATGTCAGACGAAAGGGTTTTGACCTAGCTAATGAGAAGGAGAAGTCAACTATGGGTCGACACTCAGAAGCCAGAATCCAAAAAGGAGTCAAAGAGCTTCGACGCACCCACAGATATCACCATGTCGATGGTATTTCGATAGGTCCATTCAGGAAGACACATAAAAGAAACTGCTCCAAGTCGTGGGTGGTTACTAGAAGAATGCGTTGACAGGTGGCAAATCCTGATTTGTTGGAAAAGTGTCCGAAAATTATTTTATTTGTCTATATAAGTAGATTTCATTTTCATTAATAAAGGTCGCATTTCTTCACATTGTAAAGTGACACACTCAAAGTACCGAGCGTCAGAGAAACTAGTTAACCCCCTACTTAAATGTATGATAGCGTCCAAAAAAGCTTTGTATATCAAGTCATTTCAATTCCATGTTAATTTAAATTACTTGCCTTTTATCTTTATTCATTTTTCTTGTCCTCTCATTTCAAGCATTCCGCGTGCGTTTTATATAAACCAAAAAAACACCAAAAATATATACAAGAACCACCATTACCATTCTACATTACAAAGAGTTTGTATCATAACTAATCGGATAGAGCAGTCCTGAGACTTGTTTGGTCGGTACCGCAAGTAAACCTCGCACGTAGGAGGTCAGCGGATTGTTCATGCGAAATCCATGTGCGAACACATTGGCACGCCCAATGGGACCCGTTGGGTTAGTTATATGCACTTGTGCAGTGACAAAATTGTAACACCACATCCAAATGAAGAACCGTCTTCGACAGGAAGTCCAATTGTTACGAACACAACTGAGCCCATTATGATTGTAGTCCCGACTGCTACTAGTGGATCGACCACTACTCCGATTCGACCTGAACCAATCAGGCCGAATATGTGTGGAACTTCGTGGCCACCGGGACCTAGTTTCACTATGTCGTTTTTCAGAACCTTCGGCATGCCTCCTGAGTTCATGCAAAGTTTCCAAAGTTCTGGCACGACATTTGCAGATAGTTCGTCAGGAGCCTTTTCTCCATACCAAGGGCTAGGGCCTTTGATGAACCAATACGGTCGAGCGACCGACTACAATTATTTATCTCAGTCGATGGCAACTTTTACTTCAAACAATATGGTCGTTGTAAGGCAGCAAATGAATGAGAGTAACCATGAGATGATCCATATGTTAACACAACAAATGGGGACCATTTTAAGAATTTTAATAAAAGATTCGACACAGAGTTACCAACATTTGGCAACTCAGATGACTCGAATAAGGGATTTTTCGGGGACACCAACGACCCCAGGACGTCGAACTCCACCTCCTCGTCTTGAGACACCGGTCCGAAAGGAAGAGGAGTACGAAGAGGTTTTAGAACAACCTTACGAAGAGGTTGAACAAATACTCAGGGTGGCCCATAGGCCATCTGTCATGATGTTACATCGACATCAAAACTAATGAGATATGTTAGGACAGGTTCGTCAAGATGCCATAGCCGAAGAGCCGAACATTGAAACTATAGTAGAGAGGATTATGGTCCAAAATGGTGCCAACCCAGGCCTTCAACGAGCCACTTACACATCCTGGTTACCTAACTATGTGCTACAAGCTGAACTTCCCAGGGGATGGAAAGTCCCAAACTTCACCAAATTCACTAGTGAGACCGAGGAGTCCACAGACGAACATGTGACACGTTACCAGACTGAGGATGATGATATAACAAATAATGAGGACTTAAAAATGAAATATTTCCTTAGTTCCCTCACCAAGAATGCATTTACCTGGTTTACAATGCTTCCTCCTCTATCCATTCACACATGGACTCAACTCGAAAGATTGTTCCACGGACAATTTTATATGGGAAAATCCAAGATTAGCCTAAAGTAATTGGCTCGTGTAAAACGAAAGACAAGTGAGTCAGTCGAACAATATCTAAAAAAGTTCATACTTTTGAAAGAGAGATGCTCTACTCAAGTCCTTGAGCATGAGTTAGCTGAAATGGCCGCAAGAGGATTCAATTATTCGATCAGAAAGAAGCTAAATACACAATACCTTAGGGATATGGCTCAATTAGCAGATATAGTTCGACAAGTCGAAAGCCTAAAAGCTGAGAAGTCTAAGGCTGGTCGATTCCATAAGAAAGTTGCATACTTAGCAACTGACGAGTTCTCCTCCGACGATGGAGAGTTCCTCAACGAAATTGAGGTTAATGTGGCTAAACTTAAGCCAGGACCTCCCTACAGGTGCAAAGTATTGAAACCATCGAACAAAAAAGAACCTGCCAAAACAGGGAAATCCGACAAATACGTTACTTAGACATACACTTTTGATATATCTAAGTGCGATGACATTTTTGATTTACTAGTAAAAGATGGTCAAATTCTTGTTCCACCTAGTTTGAAAGACCCCCCATTTAGACCAAAAGAAAAAGAGTGGATTTTGTAAATTTCATAATTACGTTGGTCCTAAAACTTTTCAATGTGTTCTTTTCAGGGATTTGGTGCAAAAAGCTCTGAAGGATGACAAACTTCAATTGGACGAAAGGCCAAAGATGCAGGTCGACACTGACCCTCTAAATGTCTAAAAAACACTTTATTCAGAGCAAAATGAAAGCCTGATGGTGGAAGTTACTGAGGATTTCCCCAATTCACCTCGTGTCGAGAACATGGAGTGTATGATGGTCAACACTACTGAAGGTGATGACAAAGACACTGAGGAAAAACTGGAAGTAGTTTACCCAAGAGCTGATGAAAGTTTGGATGAATTCCAAAAGAAATGCCAAGTGGGTGGATCAAGGGAAATATTATGCCCAAGGTAAAATGTTGTGTTTGACGAGAAGGAAACCGAAAGATATGAAAGTTATTAAAAGTTTATTTATTTCAAATTTTCAACTCTAATTATTAAAAATCTAATCAGAATACATTATATTTGTTGTAAAAAATGCTATAGGTTATTAAAATCTCTAGTATTATTATATTTAGTTATGATCAATGTTAGGGGAGATTTATTACCATAAATATATAACATAAACGAAAAAAGGAATGTTTACTTCTTTTACACATATAGGTCTGCAATTAATGCCACTGTACCTGTAATGTGGCACTCCAATCACTGGTTCCAATGGAGCCAACTGATGTGTAAGAAACTTGTAAACAAAATCAGTATTCAAGGAAGCCACTCAAACAATAAGAGCAATTTTCTGCACTCAAAATGCAGTTGCAGCTAATAATATTCATAAGTAACCCATATTACATAGTCATGATAGTCTAAGTTCCAATCATCACATCATTCATTATGTTGTGAGAACAAAAGAGTTAATGATATATATATATATATATATATATATATATATATATATATATATATTCTTGGGAAGTTTCGATTTGCTTTGTTTATTTACATGAGAGATAGACATAAGTGATATATTAGTGGTAGGTGTAGCACCTCAAATCTACCTGGCGGAAATTCATAAATCAGAGTTTCAAAAATTCATCATTAAAATAGGATGTCACATTTTCAACTTTAAAAACAACAACAATTACAATCATCGCATATTCAACATGGATACATAACACTTAAACATAGGGAGATAATTAACAACTTTATTCATTCTTTAAACTAAAACATCTTTTATAACTTTGCATCGGAGTCTCAATTATTCAACTAAACATGGTATATCATGTTATTCAACTTAAAACAGCTTAGCAACAACTTGATCATACTAAAACACCTTAAAAACAACAACTAGAACAACTAAACGTCCACCCCCCGAGTGTTACGTATCAGAGCACCGACACCGACTCGAACTAATGAAGATAATCATCTTCTTGCAAGCTACCTGCATGTTATCGACATAGGGGTAACATTCAAATAGAAGGGGTGAGATATCGACAATTATAAACGGAGTATGATAAACAATACTTAGATAAGGATCATAAGTAATTCACCACTTAACAACATCAATATCAAACAACGACTTAACAATCATCCACCTTTTATCAACTTATTTTATTACTATTATAACCATCAATATTTTCTACAAAAACCATATAGTCATATATTCAGCAAGAACTAATTAATCAATTTAATCAACATAATTCATTAATCAACTTGAAATAACATAACAACTTTATCAACTTGAACGACATATACAACTTATCACCTTGAACAACATACACAACTTATCAACTTGAAATAACATAAATACATAACAAACATCAACAATGCAACACAATGCGACTCAATTATGCATATGTATGTGGTACCATTGGAGTAAAACTCCCAACTTCAAATATACTAGGTTATCGAGGTATCTGCAAGGCACAAGCCTTCAACTTAATAATTTTGCCAATTTACCGAGGCATCAAGGCATAAGCCTTCAACTTTCAACTTAATTGTCAATCCAGGCCAACGTGGTGTGATCAACGGCTCCGACTTAGAAATGCACATATGCCATGTGACATGTACGACTCAACAACATAAACAACACAACATCATCAACATCAGCAACATAAACAACTTATACGACATGAACAATTTAAATTAACGTTGGCTAATAAGCCTTCAACTTGTACAACACAACAACTTCGGCAACACAAAACAACATAGACAACATGAGCAACTCATACGATATAAACAAGCAACGCAAACAACTTATTCGACATAGGCAGCTTAAAATTAACTTTGGCTTATAAAGCCTTGAACATAACAACTTTGGGATTTTCCATAAACCAAAACCACTTACTAACTTATTTGTACCTGTAACTCAACTTTACAATGTATTTTCAACAAAATAACGTAACAAAAATCAATTATTAAACTACCCGACTTACCCCATCAATTTTTGTTAAATTCTGGGCAACTAAGTTTTCCGCCTAATTCGGCTAAACCAACTAAACCAGAACTGTTTTGAACATTCTGCGATCGGTACGATTTTATTACAATACCTGGATTTTCTATATCCTGTTAAATATTATTTGTCATAAGAATTTGTACTTGCTCCTTTCTGCTAAAATTCCTAAGTCTGCATTTTTCTGTCAACTACACAACACTGTGTTTATTATAAAATGTGTTTCTTATTGTTTGCATTACAAGTGCTCTGAATAATAACTTCTTAATACCAATTTCTGATTCTTATTAACATTTATTTCATGAAATTTAACGGATTCATAATTTAGAGTTACTAAACATAATATAAACATAATATGAGAAATTGTATTATATTTCATTAAGTTAAGTTACATAGCCTGCCACAGATTAATGTGGCACCTGCCACTTTGAAGAATGGCTTGTGCCATATATTAAACAAGTAGCCACTAAAGTGGCGATCACCATAGCACAATATGGCAGGCGCCATATTCAAAATAAGATGACCACAAATGTGGAACCTATCATCTTTATTAAATAAATTTCAACATATTAAATATTATTTAGATTTGTTTCATGAGAAAGGATATATTTCAATTTCTATATTCTCATTGCATTCTTGTTAAGGTGATAATAGTAACCCAAGTGCCCACCGCCACCGCCACTTGCCTTGCCAAACCATGTGGCCCTCGCCACTTTATAATTTGATAGCCACAAAAATAAAAGTGGCACCCGCCACTTTAGCATATGGCTTGCGCCATGGTGCCTGAGAGCAAAAAGGCTCCCATCACGAAAATGTGATCCCACATCGCAGATCTATGTGTTATCGTTCCAATCCAACAATTTCTAGAAATTCATACAACATAGTAATATCAACAATAATCAACCCAACCAGAACGACTTTTAATAAACCAAAAATCAAGAATCAGACAACAATTTTTCACACAAATAATCATCGCAATAACAAAATACAGATTATTCCAAACAACATTAAGATCAACAAAATACACAGCAACCTAACTACCCAAATCTCAGTATTATTTATCAAACCCGGTTATAAAGATCGAACCCCACCCTTACCTTAATCGGTGGCCATTTCGAATCTCCGATCAATTTTGATTTCCGACGGAGACTTCTCGTAATCGCGTTTCTCCCAATTTTCCTCGTTCTCCTTTTCCACGTTCCACTTCTACTGATATTTTTCTTATTTTTATTCTGAATAAATCCTTTTTATTTTATTCATTCTTTTTATTAAAATAATAATAATTCAATTAATAATCAACTAATGGGCATAATTCTTAAACCCCCTTTAATTGCTAATTCCGACGCAATTCAAGCCCATTAACCAACACGCTTCTATAATCAATAATATCACTCGTAATAATATTTCTTCAACTTTCTGACTTGATATTCCGACTTAACGACTTAATTCTTTGCAACAAAAAAACAACCGAATATAATCCGCAACCAATTACTTACTCCCGACTTAATAGATTAGATTCCGATTATCAACCAAATAGTCCAATCGGTCCAATCAACATATCCAACAATACCCGGAGAATATTCCATATCGTCTTCCACATCTTATATTAACTTAATTAATTAAATTCGACTTAAACCAACTTATAATTATCAACATAATATTCCGAATTTTGGAAATCAACGCGACTTAACACAACCTACCACAATTATATTTAATTAAATAATTAATTAAATAAACGGGCGTTACAACTCTCCCCTACTTAGAATATTTTTGTCCTCAAAAATACATCTGATTCTACTACTCCTACTACTTACTTCATCCGACTAATTAATTATCATTTCCAAAGGCAACCCACATATAATACAAACGACAATTCACAACTTTAATGGAAACAACAACACGATCAACCCACAAGCGATGCACTTTGACATTTAACAACACAACACAACTAGTAACCAACTTAAGAACTTAGAACACATAAACACAAGAACATACAACTTAACACTATATCAACTTAATCAACTATCAATATTCTTGTCATTCATATACGAACAACTGCACTACACCACACGTTTGCTGCGCACTCTGATTACTTGCAAAATACCAAGTTTACCGAGTCTAACTCCAACTTACAATCACCAAAATCAACATATCAACAAAGCCTCCGACTTAATCCTTTGGAATTTATTCCAACAGGTATTCTAACTCTTTCGTAGTTACCGAATATTTACAACTTAGGTCCATAAGACAACAACTTTGAACGTTCGGCGTAATTACAACGACGACTACTTACCAATCTTGAATGATATACTTACACTTCCCAATTATACTCAACACAACTACAACTTTACTTATCTTTTAACAACACGTCCTTCGAAAATTATCTTAAACACACAACATAAGATACAAGTGTTCAACGAATTTCCACAAGATAACTCATATTCTTCGCTTCCAACTAATTCAACATACCGAATCCTCGATTCGTACTCATACCGATACAACCTTTCATAATTCTTATCTGAATCAGCACAACCAAACAACTCTTCTTGTTCTAACCAAAACCGCACTTTAATAAACCAACTTATAATTTCACTTTGTCTAATACTTGCAAATCAACTCTATCCAATATTTTTGTCAAATCATGATCTTTCATTTCCATATACTTTCCTCTCTAATTATCTCAAGAAATCTCCAAGTCTTCTGCCACTTAATTCATCACCAAAACTGTAACACCCACTATACCCAAATTAAATAAAACAACTATTTTATTAAGAAAATCAGAGTTTTTATCAAAAGTGGAATGCTAATTTTTCACCAAAAACCAACAATATCATAGTCTTTACAACAATAGCGGAAGTACTTAATTCATCATAACTCTTTTCATTAAAACAACGGAAAAATCTCATTTATTCATCAAATGGCAATTTTCCAAATATCCACAATATTCATAATCCTCTTGATTTATAATTTCCACAAAAATATGATACGTAACTATTACTTAACAAGAATAATTAAAACAACAAAGATCCCTAACTCCCATGTTACGTATCAGAGCGACTCCTAAGACTCAACCAAGTAACTCGTACTCCGAGCGTACTCAAGTACCTGAATCATCTGTACTTCCGAAGAAGCACAGACGCAACCAAACAACAAAGGGGTGAGAAAACAATTCAATATTTTAATGGTGCAAATAACATCTAAAAGGGCAATCTCACCTCTATTCATCAATACACCACATACATCATACAATTAATCAATATCTTAATTAGTTCATCAACATATATCATACATCATTAATTCAATCAATGCAAAGTGACTCAATGACACAATGCAAATGCGGTAACGACTTTCAACAATGGTTCATTAATTCGAACCCGGATGTATCGCTTACGCTCCACCGAGACACGATCATTCATGCACCAACGATTCACAATGAATCCGAATGATCACTTACGCTCCACCGAGACATGATCATTCCACCAAATGTGTATGCATATGCAGACTCAAACACATACACCATAATACAAATACGCATGACAACAGTCATGCCTTCACGATCCTCATGATCTTCATCAATTATCACACATCCCATCACATGGGTCACATAAACAATCAGACAGTATTCACACATATAATCAACACAATTCATATGGTTCATCATCAAGAGTCATATAAATCAACATAAACACATATATTCCTACACACTAATTACCAATTATCATATCCTATGAATTCCTCATTAATTCCACTCTCAATTATTTTCCATACATTTTCCAATATAACATGATCCTTCCGATCCTCACCGCTACCAACCTTACCTCATGGGGTCTACGCAAAGCATACAATCAACAATATTACCAATCAACATGATCCTCATGATCTTCATCGGTTATCAACCAGTCCATCATATAGTTTGTACAAGAATTATAATAAACATCACCATACTCAACACATTTTAATTAACCAATTAATAAAGTTATACTATCCACAATAATCATATAAAACTTTGATGTGCGAAGACTTAATGTGTCTAACGGTATCTAAACTGCAAGTGCACAACCTATCGCAATAGTAATAAAAAGATGTCGAACCCACAGGGACTTTGTAATCACTCTAGTGCTAGAAGGTTTGCTAGTTTAGCTAAGGCGGAGATTTGTCACGGTTATGGTTTTAAGGATTAAAAACGGGAACTAAACTTAATTAAGGAAATAATGATAAGGCGGCCGGTATGTAGTAATATTAACCTATGCGGGTCAATCAAGTCTAAGCTTATAAAGATGTTTCACTTAAATAATTCTG
This sequence comes from Lathyrus aphaca, assembly GCA_963966055.1. NCBI lineage: Eukaryota > Viridiplantae > Streptophyta > Magnoliopsida > Fabales > Fabaceae > Lathyrus > Lathyrus aphaca. The sequence goes on from OZ014525.1 coordinate 207,130,057, forward strand.
TAGAGATTACCAGTTTAAAAACCCTCGACTCACACTCTCGTGGTTTTATCTCGGATCATACTCCTAAAGCCCTATGTCTGCTCTTGCTAGCCCATAAGTGTTTAGAGAATAATTTTTGAAAACTTAATAAGTCTAATTCGTTTTAAAGCGCTCTCGCTGTATTTAAATCGAATGCCTAACTTTAGCTATCTGGTTAAAATCTCACACTCTCGTGGTCTCGACCTAACCTATTTCACTTCTCTTACTCTCATAACAAAAAGCTTGATTTTAATTATAAAAAGTCACAGCCAGAATATAAGTTCGTAAATGTTTTTAGCTTAGATTTGATTCATCCGTTTTGGTTGCTTTATTACATACCGACTCAATTAATTTAGCTACTCATATTAATTAAAACAACAGACAAACACAAAATGAAATTAATAAATATTAAAACATGCATTATATAATGATAACAGAAACTTAACATAAATAAATAAATAAAACTTAATATTAATCGCAAATTAAAACCTGAACAAATAAATTCTTCGGCTCCTTCTTCCACAATCTGGCAAGCTTGGAGCTTCGGAATCGAAATAAAAGAAACGAAATCTGAGGCTTAAAGAAATCTAATTAAGATAACAATTTCCTGATGTTGGAAATTGTTATTAAAGGGTTTGGAAATTAAAAGAAAGCAGCAAGAACAAAAGCTGGAAATAAAACTGGGTTGTAAAAACGGAAGAGCTTCCGCATAAAATTTCAATAAAAAACTCCGTACTTTCTTCATCTGATTCTTTGATATTTATAGAAGAGAAATTTGACAATTGAAGAGTAGGAACGTGGGCTTCGGTTTTTCAGGTTTGAGAAAATCCAGGAGACTGGGCGTTGTTGAGGTTGAGAGAAAATAGGAGTCTCTGAAGACTCTTTCTATTCGTTGGCACGTCTTCAATTATATTCAAATAAATTAAATAACCCTTGTAACGTTCGTGACAAGTGTGTAACGGGCAGATTTCTCATATTTAGCGTGTCACGGTCGTAAGACCATTGTGACGATCGTAACACATCAAAAAGGCGCGTCACGGTCGTGAGAGCCTTGTAACGACCGTGACAACAACAAATTATGCAGTTTTTAGCAGAATTGAGTTCTTCTCTTTTCTTTCATGCTAAATTTTGTTCCTTTGATCTTTTTTCCATAATTTTGGCTCTAGACATATTGTACTTGCAATGTGGCATATAAACTCGAACAATCGGGAGTTAAAAGGACCAATGTATGATAAAAACGGACTAAAAACATAGTAATAATACGATACGATTTCTCGTTATCAAACTCCCCCATACTTAAACCTTTGCTTGTCCTCAAGCAAATAATCAATTGAAAAATGATCGGACAACTTTCATCAGACGCATACACATAACATACCATACGAGAAGTCATTTAGTTAGATAGACCGATACTAGAGTAGAACACTAACGATACACTAATGACACAAGCAACAAGCTAAGTCGTCGACTTCCCTTTAAACGAAACATTCAGTAATTCTATTATGATTCTACCTAGAGTCCTTCGTTCTTATTTCACCCGGTTTCGTTCTAGCGCAATCACATTAAGCCCTTTGTCTTAGCACGCACGTAGTGGAGTAGCCGGTTAGTGACTTTGATCCTTTATTAGCACGGGGTCTGGTACACGAATGTGGCAACCCTTTACATATTATCCAAATTGGAGGTTGTGGGGGATCGAGCCGTAGCACGCCCTACCAAGTTCAGAACCAGATACCTCTGAACCAACCAGCAATGTACTCCTTCTTTTATTACTCATCTCTTATATGCGACCGTGTAATTTGGTGCAAATTCTCTTTTTATGACAGCGAGATATGAAGGATTGTTTATAGATAAGGCATCAAACACTTATGTTCATCGACTCCCCACGTGGTTTGTGTCTAGACGATGCTGACTGCTAGTATAAACTACTAGGGGTTACTTTAGAACTAAGACTTAAGATATATGCATAACAGTTATCGAAATGGATTGCTTAAGTAGGAAGTCTAAGGTGTCAAGACTGTATTGATCTTGTTGGATCTTTCTCAGCTTCCTAACTACGATTTCATAGGTATGTCGAGTTATGCGAAGATAAAGCAAAAAAAAATTTTGTATGGCTAAATAAAGCGGGGAAGAATTTGAAACTTAAGAAATATCATAAATATTACTTGTTCAATTGAAAATGCGGTAAGGAAAAATACAAGGAATGGAAAACGAAAAGGTACCTCTCCCACACTATATCAGACATTGTCCTCAATATTGTGATATAATAGCGGGGAAATACGATACAAAAAGAGAATGCAAAAACAAAAAGAAAAACTAATGCTACTGACGACCACGGCCTCGGCTTCTGGTGCAGGAACGTCTGGTAGGAGTGGCTTCCTCATCGGAACCAGTGACAGAAATAGCGGTGACGTCCATCCGCAAAGCTTATAACTCGCTTAAGATCTCACCCAACTTCTCATCCGTTGTTTCCTGGTTTCTGACAACAGTGGCAAGGAGTGCATCATACTGCTCCCGCTGCTTCCGCTCAAGTGCGACATTCATCTGGTTTTGCTGGTGAATGGCACAGAGGATGTCTTCAAGGGTGATCTCAGCAGAAGGCGGCTGCCTGGTATAAGTCTCAGGTATGTCCGTTAGGATCGTGATAGGATAGGTTACGATCGTGATGTTCACAAAATTTGAAATTTCAATAGAATATTTATCTCAGTTAAATCCACCTATAATTCATATCATATTAATTAATTAATTCCAACATAACAACATAACAATGGATCAATATATAACAGCATTAGATTTCACCACACACACATTCATCAAAATTTCCAGCAATCAATTTTTGAGAAATGAAGTATCGGTATATGTTCTTACTGATAGTAACAAATAGCACACAGTACTAATCAAACATGCAATTGGAATTTTGGTAAATGCACTAAATTATGAAAACACGTAAATAAACTGAATGAAAAATTGCATTAATTGAAATACTTTGTTTTTGACAGAACAGAAAGAAATTGCAGTAATAAAAATGAACTATGAAATGTTGCAAAAATTTAAAACTAACTAGAAACAAGAAAGCAAAAAGTAAAATTAATCAAATTACTACAGCTCATCAAAGTCGTTTCTTCAGGTCTTCAAGTGCGGAATTTATATGGTAAAACTGTTCACATGTTAAATCAGTTAAGCCTATAATGTCCAATCTCATGCTCTTAACTTCATCCTTAACAACATTAATGTCAGCTTGGTATACTTCAAGAGTCGTCAAAATTTTGTTTAAGCTTTCAGCATATCCTACTTTGTTGATTTCAGGGGTCTCAATATCTTCATCAATGTGGTTGATGTCATGGTAACCAGGAGGGGTCTCAGGGTCACTCTCTTCATCAGTCTTTATATCATTCCTAATTTGGTAAGATTGTGGTGTTTCAGGTGATGTTGGATGGTCAGGAGGAGTAAGCTCATAAAGCCAATTATCTCTGTTGTGAACGCTGACTTTAGCATGGTTCGACAAGGTGAACAAGGTTAAGATTTCATTCCTAATCAGGTACTCGAATGGTGGTTGTCCTATGTTTCCTATTATTCGGCGGTTAAAGCAGAAATCCAAATTCATAGGGCGAATGGTACCGAAACGGGTGCACTTGTGTAACTGATATCTAAGTCTGAGGGCGTTAGCAATCATGGTGACTAGGCCTCCTACCATTATTGGTAGATTAGGTTCCTCCTGGATGCGCGTAAAGGTCTTCATCATGAAGGGTACAACATTTACGGGTTTGCCTTCGGTCAAAAAGTTCATTATGAATATCTCGTCCTTAGATACTTCAGTAAGGTTCTCTTCCTTTCCAAAGAAGGTGTGGGCAAGGATTTTGTGAAAATAGCGGATAGCAGGGTAGTGTATTTCATTATTTTCCATGCTATCCGGCTCAGGGTGGTAGTTTCTTGTTAAAGTTCCCCAGAAAAAATCTAGCTCAATATCCATCAGTTCTACCTGGGTGGTAGTAAAAGCAAAAGGTCCACTAGGAAATCCTAGTAGGTCAGCTAGTTCCTTGTGGTTATAGACATATTCGATACCGAATAGTCGAAAACTAATAAATCCTTTCCGTAGTCCAAATCCGCGCTCAGGTAGGTAAACTAGGGAGCTTAAAAATTCAAGGGTGAGCTCGCGGTAAGTTACAAACTTATATTTTATGAGAGCTTTCTCCCATCCAAGCTGGTTAAACATGTATAAGATGCTATCATTGATACCTAAGGTTTCCATAGTTTGTTCATCATAATACAGAGTCAAGTCCATGTGTCTCTGTGATAATTCCTCAAATTTCCTCCTTTGGGTTCTACCTCTAAATATGGTTTCCATGAAGTTCCTTGGTTGGTTAGCCATAGTTAGTGTTAAAGCGGGAGAAACAAATCAGGGGAGAAAAAGGTAAGGTAGAAAAGACTTTAGAAAATCTGTAGCAAGGTAAATTTAAAAATGATTTAGAAAATGAAAGTTAAAAATAAAGAAAATAAAGGAATAAATAGATAAATAAAGTCAATAATAAAAATGAAATAAAACAATAAAATGAGTTGCCTCCCACTAAGCGCTGTTTTTATCGTCATAAGTCTGACGTAGTTCTTAGTACTAGATTAATCAGGGAAGTTAGTGGACAACTCTAAAAGTTTTAAATTATTCGCATAATCTCTGTTTTCAATATTATGGTAATGTTTTAATCGTTGTCCGTTTACTGTGAACGGTTCACTATTCCTACCCTTAATTTCTATTGCTCCGCTCGGGAACACTTTAGTAATTTCAAAGGGTCCTGACCATCTAGATTTTAGTTTTCCAGGAAAGAGCCTAAGTCTTGAATTGAAGAGGAGCACAATGTCTCCCACACTAAATTCTTTCCTAGACAGGCGCTTATCGTGCCAACGCTTGGTTCTTTCTTTGTATATCTTAGCATTCTCGTATGCGTTCAACCTTAATTCTTCCAATTCATTAATGTCGAGGATTCGCTTTTCTCCAGCGGCAGTGTAATTTATATTGAGTGTTTTAATCGCCCAATATGCTTTGTGTTCTAGTTCAACCGGGAGATGACAGGCCTTCCCATACACTAGTTTGAAGGGTGTAGTTCCTATGGGTGTCTTGTAGGCTGTCCTATAAGCCCATAAAGCTTCATTAAGTTTAGATGACCAATCCTTCCTAGATATGGCGACAATCTTCTCTGGAATTTGTTTTATTTCTCTGTTCGAGACTTCGACCTGTCCACTTGTTTGCGGATGATACGGTGTTGCTACACGATGTCTGACTCCATACTTAGATAGTAATTTGTCGAATATTTTCGAAATGAAATGCGAGCCACCGTCACTAATGACAAGTCTAGGCACACCAAATCTTGGAAATATTATATTCTTGAAAAGCTTAATTACTACTCGTGTGTCATTTGTAGGAGAAGCTATAGCCTCGATCCATTTTTAAACATAATCGACAGCTACGAGTATGTACTTGTTACCGAAAGAGGATGGGAATGGTCCCATGAAATCGATTCCCCAGACATCAAAGACTTCTACTTCTAATATTCCTCTTTGAGGCATTTCATCTCGTCTTGAAATGTTACCGGTGCGTTGACACCGATCGCAATTTATAACAGCGATGTGGACATCTTTCCATAGATTAGGCCAAAATAGGCTGGCTTGTAAGATTTTTGCACAAGTCTTGGAAGTGCTTGCGTGTCCGCCATAAGGAGATGAATGACAATGAGCAATGACATCTTATATTTCTTCTCCGGGTATGCACCGACGGAAGATTCCGTCAGGTCCTCTCTTAAACAATAATGGTTCGTCCCAATAGTAATACTTGAGATTGTGGAAGAATTTCTTTTTCTGCTGATAGGTTAAGTCCGGTGGAAGTGCTCCTGCAGCTAAGTAGTTGACAATGTCAGCGTACCATGGCAGTCCTACGGTTGTTTGGATTGTTTCCACGGCTTTTGGTTCATTTATGTCTAACTGAGCTGGGTCGCTTCTTATTTGTGCTATCAGCTGTTCATACGAAAAATCGTCGTTAATCGGCACTTGTTCGGGTTTAATACCTTCTATTCTAGATAAATGGTCCGCTACGACGTTTTCAGTGCCTTTCTTATCTTTGATTTCGAGATCAAACTCTTGTAAGAGTAAGATCCATCTCAGGAGTCTTGGTTTAGCATCTTTCTTGGTTAGTAAATATCTGATAGCAGCGTGGTCTGTGTAGATGATTATTTTTGCTCCTACTAGGTAGGAACGGAATTTATCAAGCGCGAAGACAACTGCTAACAACTCTTTTTCAGTAGTGGCGTAGTTCAATTGAGCAGAATCTAAAGTTCTACTGGCATAGTAAATTGCGTGAAGTTTCTTGTCCTTCCTTTGTCCTAGAACTGTGCCTACAACATAGTCACTCGTATCACACATGATTTCGAAAGGTAATCTCCAGTCAGGTGGTTGCATGATTGGTGCGGTGATGAGGGCTGTTTTTAGAGTTTCGAATGCTTTAAGACAATCTTTATCGAATATGAACTCAGCGTCTTTCATTAACAAACCGGTAAGAGGTTTAGTGATTTTCGAGAAATCTTTGATGAATCGTCGGTAGAAACCGACGTGTCCTAAAAAGCTTCGTATTTCTCGAACGGTCTTAGGGGGTTGCAGATCTTTTATGACTTCTATCTTAGCTTTATCAACTTCAATTCCCTTGTCAGATATAACGTGTCCTTGTACGATTCCTTCTCTGACCATAAAATGGCATTTTTCCTAGTTAAGTACGAGGTTTACTTTTACACATCTTTCTAACACCATTTCTAAATTTGATAGACATCCTTCAAAACTTTGCCCGTATACAGAGAAGTCGTCCATGAACACTTCCATGATGTTATCTATGAAATTTGCGAAGATTGACATCATACATCTTTGAAAGGTTGCAGGAGCGTTACATAATCCAAAGGGAATTCGTCTATAAGCGAACGTTCCATAAGGACATGTGAATGTAGTCTTCTCTTGATCATCTGGGTGAATAGGGATTTGGAAAAATCCAGAGTAACAATCTAGATAACAGAAATACAAGTGGTTGGCTAATCGTTCTAACATTTGATCTATAAAAGGTAGTGGGAAATGATCTTTTCTAGTGGCTTTGTTTAGTTTTCGATAATCGATGCACACTCTATGTCCGGTCACTACTCTTTGTGATATCGATTCGCCTTTAGCGTTTTTCACAACAATGATACCTCCTTTCTTTGGTACTACATGTACTGGACTAACCCATTGACTATCAGAGATTGGATATATTATTCCAGCGTCTAGTAGTTTCTTAACTTCTTCTTTTACTACAGTGCTAAGGATTGGGTTAATTCTTCTTTGAGATTCTCTAGAGGTTTTGCAATCTTCTTCTAGCATAATACAATGCATACAGATTGAAGGACATATTCCTTTGAGATCAGATATGTTATATCCTAATGCAGTTGGGTATTTCTTTAAGACATCTAAAAGTTTCTTCGTTTCGAGTGTTCCTAAACCGGAATTGATTATAACTGGTCGCGTACATTCAGTGTCTAGGAATTCGTATCTTAGGTTCTTAGGTAAGGTTTTTAACTCTAATTTAGGTTTCTTCTTGCTTGGCATGGGGTCCGGTGTAAGTGCTAAACTTTCGCTTAGACTATCATCCTGATACGGTTCACGCCAATTGTCATCTTCGAAAATCGGAGGGATTTGAATTTTCATAATTTCAGAATAAGTAGTTTCTTTCATTCCCATCTCTCTTACACACTCGTCAATGACATCCAATAAATAGCATGTGTCCTCTATAGCTGGTGATTGTAAGAATTGTGTTAAAATAAATTCAACTTTCTCTTCACCTACTTCAAAGGTTAGCTTTCCTTTCTTTACATCTATAATAGCTCCTGCGGTAGCTAAGAATGGTCTTCCTAGTATGATAAGTGTAATGGAGTCTTCAGTGATGTCCATGATTATAAAATCAGTAGGAATGTAGAATTGACCTATCCGTACTGGGACATTCTCTAGTATTCCTACATGATATCTGACTGATCAGTCAACTAACTGAACAGACATTTTAGTAGGTCTTAATTCTCCCATATCTAGCCTTTTGCAAATTGTTAAGGGCAGAACACTGATACTGGCTCCTAAATCGCATAGAGCTTTGTCAATGACGAATTTTCCAATTACACAGGGTATAGAGAAACTACCTGGATCTTTTAGCTTAGGAGGCATGTTATTTTGAATTATCGCGCTACACTCAGCAGTAAGTGTAACGATTCTGTTATCCTCTATCTTCTTCTTATTGGATAAGATTTCCTTTAGAAATTTAGCATACGAGGGCATTTGAGTGATAGCTTATGTAAATGGAATAGTAATATTTAACTGTTTCAGAAGTTCAACAAATTTCTTAAACTGGCCCATCGTCTTGGAATTGGTTAATCTCTGAGGGTACGGAATCGGTGGTTTATAAGGTGGTGGAGGCACATAAGGCTTCTCTTTCTCCACTGCCTCTTGATTATTATCTTCCTTTTCTTCTGGTTCATTCTCCTTTTCAGTCGGCTTATCCTGCTTTTGGCACATGGCTGGATTGTCAAGTCTTGGATCGGCAGGTCCGTCAAGTTCCTTGCCACTTCTTAGTATCACAGCATTGGCCTGTCCTTTTGGGTTAGGTTGGGGTTGTCCAGGAAATACTCCAGCTGGGGCAGCGGTAGGTGCTTGTTGTTGAGCTACTTGTGAAATCTAAGTTTCAAGCATTTTGTTATGTGTAGCTAACGCATCTACTTTGCTCACCAGTTGCTTAATCTGCTCGCTAGTGTGTATGTTTTGGTTCAAGAATTCCTTGTTTGTTTGAGATTGGGTAGCTATGAAGTTCTCCATCATTAATTCAAGGTTTGATTTTCTAGGAACATTAGGAGCAGTCTTTTGATATCCTAGTGGTGTAGCTGGCGCTTGACCTGGTGCATATAAAGCATTGTTGTTCTTATAAGAGAAGTTCGGATGATTCTTCCAACCTGGGTTGTATGTGTTCGAGTACGGGTTTCCTTGAGCATAATTCACTTGATCTGTGGGAATTCCTGCTAATAGTTGACAATCAGGGACAGCATGTCCTGGAACTCCACATAACTCACAGTTAGGTGTTACCGCAGCCACGGTGGCTGTTGGTGTTATGGCCAAGTTGTCGATCTTTTGATTAAGTGCATCAAACTTTGCATTAACTTGGTCCATACTACTCACTTCGTACATACCTCCTTTTGTTGGTTTCTCAGTTGCGACTCCCTCGTTTCCCCATTGGTAATGATTCTGAGCCATACTCTCGATAAGTGCATAAGCATCATTATATTCTTTGTCCATCAATGTGCCGCCCGCGGCAGCTTCAATCGTCATTCTTGTGTTGTACAAAAGTCCATTGTAGAAAGTATGGATGACCATCCATTCTACTAATCCGTGATGTGGACAAAGTCTCAGCATATCTTTGTAGCGTTCCCAAGCTTCGGAAAGTGACTCGTTTTCCTTTTGCTTAAATCCGTTGGTTTGAGCTCTTAGCATAGCTGTCTTGCTAGGTGGGAAATATCTTGCCAAGAAGACTCTCTTTAATTCCTCCCACGTAGTTACTGAATTCGAGGGTAGAGATTGAAGCCAGGCTCTTGCTCTGTCCTGTAATGAGAAAGGAAAAAGGCGTAATCTGATTGCTTCTTGGGTAACTCCATTAGCTTTCACTGTATCTGCGTACTGCACAAATATCGAAAGATGAAGGTTCGGATCCTCGATAGGATTTCCGGCGAATTGGTTTTGTTGCACGGCTGATATCAGCGAAGGTTTCAACTCGAAATCATTTCGGTTGATAGCTGGCGCGGCAATGCTGGAATGCGGCTCAACTTGTGAAGGACTAGCGTAATACTTGAGCGGATGATTTGGTTCTTCAGCCATTTCTGCGTCCTTCGATGTTCCAACTGGTTTAGGTGGATCAACTTGAAGATCTGGAATATTGTATTTTCGTTGATATTCGAATATTCGTCTTCTTAAATGTAAGAAGCGTTCTAATTCAAGGACTGGAGGTTGCAAGTCTTCGCCTTGAGAGCGAGTACTTGGCATACACTCGGTAAATTAGATTAGGAAAAATAAATTTTTGCCTTAGTCTAGACAGTGCTACTCTAATAGTGCACTAGTGACTAAATCAAGGTCCCCAGCAACGGCGCCAAAAACTTGATGGGCGAAGACTTAATGTGTCTAACGGTATCTAAACTGCAAGTGCACAGCCTATCGCAATAGTAATAAAAAGATGTCGAACCCACAGGGACTTTGTAATCACTCTAGTGCTAGAAGGTTTGCTAGTTTAGCTAAGGCGGAGATTTGTCACAGTTATGGTTTTAAGGATTAAAAACGGGAACTAAACTTAATTAAGGAAATAATGATAAGGCGGTCGGTATGTAGTAATATTAACCTATGCGGGTCAATCAAGTCTAAGCTTATAAAGATGTTTCACTTAAATAATTCTGTAGAGATTACCAGTTTAAAAACCCTCGACTCACATTCTCGTGGTCTCGACCTAACCTATTTCACTTCTCTTACTCTCATAACAAAAAGCTTGATTTTAATTATAAAAAGTCACAACCAGAATATAAGTTCGTAAATGTTTTTAGCTTAGATTCGATTCATCCGTTTTGGTTGCTTTATTACATACCGACTCAATTAATTTAGCTACTCATATTAATTAAAACAACAGACAAACACAAAATGAAATTAATAAATATTAAAACATGCATTATATAATGATAACATAAACTTAACATAAATAAATAAATAAAACTTAATATTAATCGCAAATTAAAACCTGAACAAATAAATTCTTCGGCTCCTTCTTCCACAATCTGGCAAGCTTGGAGCTTCGGAATCGAAATAAAAGAAACGAAATCTGAGGCTTAAAGAAATCTAATTAAGATAACAATTTCCTGATGTTGGAAATTGTTATTAAAGGGTTTGGAAATTAAAAGAAAGCAGCAAGAACAAAAGCTGGAAATAAAACTGGGTTGTAAAAATGGAAGAGCTTCCGCATAAAATTTCAATCAAAAACTCCGTACTTTCTTCATCTGATTCTTTGATATTTATAGAAGAGAAATTTGACAGTTGAAGAGTAGGAACGTGGGCTTCGGTTTTTCAGTTTTGAGAAAATCCAGGAGACAGGGCGTTTTTGAGGTTGAGAGAAAATAGGAGTCTCTGAAGACTCTTTCTATTCGTTGGCACGTCTTCAATTATATTCAAATAAATTAAATAACCCTTGTAACGTTCGTGACAAGTGTGTAACGGGCAGATTTCTCATATTTAGCGCGTCACGGTCGTGAGACCATTGTGACGATCGTAACACATCAAAAAGGCGCGTCACGGTCGTGAGAGCCTTGTAACGACCGTGACAACAACAAATTATGCAGTTTTTAGCAGAATTGAGTTCTTCTCTTTTCTTTCATGCTAAATTTTGTTCCTTTGATCTTTTTTCCATAATTTTGGCTCTAGACATATTGTACTTGCAATGTGGCATATAAACTCGAACAATCGGGAGTTAAAAGGACCAATGTATGATAAAAACGGACTAAAAACATAGTAATAATACGATACGGTTTCTCGTTATCAAACTCACACACTAATTATCGGTTGTCAGGTCCTATAGTTACTCATGGATGTTATCCTCAAAGCCTTAGACTAATGGTAAGAAAGTAGACCAAGGGAACGGGACGAAACCGGCTTAAAATATCGCGAATTTCCCAAATATAGAGGCTTGACACGGCCCCCCGTGTCCCCTGACACGGCCCGTGTCACACGGCCTGACGAACCATCCTGAAAACATCATTTTCCAAAGTACAGAAGAGTGACACGGCCACCCGTGTCGTGTGACACGGCCCGTGTCGTGTGACACGGCCCGTGTCGTGTGACACGGCCCGTGTCACACCCTCTGATCTCCAATATTCCCAAAATTCCTCCTAATCTTGTTCCCGTAGCCTGACACGGCCACCCGTGTCGTGTGACACGGCCCGTGTCAGGAGCCCTGCGCCCAAAATAAACTTTTTCCCAAAAATCACTTTTCATTCCCCATCTCATACCAGTTCGGGTTCTATTGATTATATCTCACTTTTATCACTCAAAACAGTTCCAATGTCATTCTTATACTGATTTTAAGACCTTTAACACCACATATCTTTCCAACCTAATATTACTAATCAAATTAGGGATTTTAAGTTTCTCTTCCTCTTCTCAATTCACATAATCAACAACAACATTCATATAACAGTTTTCATATTAATCCAATTATACAATTTAAACAATGATTATTCCAAATACAACAATCAATCATGAAATTCCATATTCATACCACAATTCATCAAATTATATCAAATCACACAATCCCTAGGAGAGTAAGGACCTCTCAACTACCCTTTCATGTTAGATCACCAATAAAGAACCATTTCTCCCCCTTACCTTAGATTCAATCGATTCCTTGAACAATCTTGATCTTGGAGCTTTAGGTCTCTTGCTCTTCTCTCCCTTTTTCCTCTTTCTCCAGAGCCAACTTCTTATTTCCACCCAAAACACGATGAATGAAAATGATTCATTTTCCCCTCTCATAAAACCACACCAATTTACCACCTTGCCCCTTAGACCTCCAATTCTTACTATTTTATTTATTTAGTAATAATATTCAAATAATACCATATTATCATTATATTATTATTTAAATAAACAATTCTTCACTTATAATTTCAAAAACACCACCCATATACATAATAATTATTTTATTAAATAAATTATAAAATCGGGGTGTTACAAAAATAACATTCAAATTTTCCAGAGTTCAACTATGAATTTTCTTATTACAATTCAATCCAAACGCAACTTTATGCTATCATCTTTAAATCCCACTAATACTCTCATATAATTACATGTATAGACAAAACAAACAATAATCAATCAGCCAACTTGACTTCAACCAATTCAACGTACATACTATACTAGTTGGGATGACACATCTATCCATTAATTATGATTTTGTCTACTATCAACAATAGATTAAGGGTGATCAATCCCTCAATTTGTCAATAGACATCCAGAAATCACAATGGTGACATAAATCATCATTAGCCAACACAATAACATACTTCAACTTATGCCCAAAGTCCATAAGCATAATGCTCCGCCGACTCTCTACGGCTTATCCACTTCTCCTTAGTCTCCAAAATTTTCGACTTCGTCAATTATACCAACGCATCCCAAAATCTGATACACAATGTTTTATACACGCTCGGAGCATAATACAACTTCAAATATTTTTCTAACACCGGAGTCGCTACAACATCAAGTATAATCCAATTCGGTTTGCTTCCAATTACAACTTTCATCCAAGTTAAAAATTCTTAACAACACTAACCAAACATCCATCTTCCTCTCAACATTAACGTCATCTACCATCAACACTTTAATCTTCCTCATTCAACATAAATCATATCTTTATGCATTCTCCGATTACCTTCGCATTCCTTCTAATACCAACATTTTACTCTTTTCAACATTTTCATCCATTCCAATTTTTCAGCAATAAACACTCAACTTCGAACACAAATATCTCTCCCAATAAAAACTTCCAACTCACAAAATTATATTCTGACATGAAGAAAATTTCATGCAGATCCCAGAACTTCAAAAATAGCTTGAATCTAACTCACGAGTAAAAAGTTATCCTCCTTGCAATGGGACTGGTCAACAATTCCCGTATGTAGAATTTTCCAAAAATTAGCAGCAGACCCAACTATTAAAACACACTTAACTCCCTCGTTGCAAACCTTCTGAATGCAAACCTTATATGCAAACTGTAGGGAATTTCATAAGCTTTCCTAAATGTCAAGAACCGCTCCAATCCGAATCACAAGTAAAACGTTATGTCTCTTCTCGTGACAACTTCTCCAAAATTGCAAAAACCAGAATTTTGAGATTGATGAATACAAATTCCACCTCTTTCCCTCTTACTTCCAAGATCTACCAAAAATCTTGCTCTACATCCAACTTCGAAAATTGCTCGACTTTAATCCAACTACCCTCAAGGCGTAGTGATCTACCGACTTGATCCATCAACTTATTTTTTTCCATTGGAATAATTCCTCCTTCTCAACAATTCCCATCCAAAAATCTACGCACATCTCAATCTCTACCGACACGAATTCGTGAGTCTAAATTCTCGCCGGTCCCAAACAACATCGGTTCAAAAAAAGTTCATTCTTCCAATCAACATCAACTTGAACCACTTCTACATACCAACAACACGTCTGAGAGACAAGCCTCTCCCCCACTTATTCTAAACCAACACCTGCAGACAACGACTAGAAACTAACATGTACCGACAGTGTTTCACACACATGCCGTGTACTAAGAAATTAACGACATTAGACAACAGTGGCCAGACGGACCGACCTGCTCTGATACCACTAGTGTAACATCCCAAATCTACCCGATGGAAATTCATAAATCAGAGTTTAAAAAATTTATCATTAAAATAGGATGTCACATTTTCAACTTTAAAAACAACAACAATTACAATCATCACATATTCAACATGAATACATAACACTTAAACATAGGGAGATAATTAACAACTTTATTCATTCTCTAAACCAAAACATCTTTAACAACTTTGCAGCGGAGTCTCAATTATTCAACTAAACATGGTATATCATGTTATTCAACTTAAAGCAGCTTAGAAACAACTTGATCATACTGAAACACCTTAAAAAAAACTAGAACAACTAAACGTCCAACCCCCCTGAGTGTTACGTATTAGAGCACCGACACCGACTCGAACTAATGAAGATAACCATCTTCCTGCAAGCTACCTGCATGTTACCGACATAGTGGTAGCATTCAAACAGAAGGGGTAAGATATCGACAATTATAAACGGAGTATGATAAACAATACTTAGATAAGGATCATAAATAATTCACCACTTAACAACATCAATATCAAACAACGACTTAACAATCATCCACCTTTTATCAACTTATTTTATTACTATTATAACCATCAATATTTTTACATAAACCATATAGTCATATATTCAGCAAGAACTAATTAATCAATTTAATCAACACAATTCATTAATCAACTTGAAACAACATAACAACTTTATCAACTTGAACGGCATATACAACTTATCACCTTGAACAACATACACAACTTATCAACTTGAAACAACATAAACACATAACCAACATGAACAATGCAACACGATGCGACTCAACTGTGCATATGCATGTGATACCATTGAAGTAAAATTCCCAACTTAAAATATACCAGGTTATCGAGGTATCTGCAAGGCATAAGCCTTCAACTTAATAATTCTGCCAATTTACCGAGGCATCAAGGCATAAACATTCAACTTTCAACTTAATTGTCAATTCAGGCCAACGTGATGTGAGCAACGACTCTGACTTAGAAATGCACATATGCCATGTGACATGTACGATTCAACAACATAAACAACATAACATCATCAGCATCAGCAGCATAAACAACTTATACAACATGAACAACTTAAATCAACATTGGCTAATAAGCCTTCAACTTGTACAACACAATAACTTCGGCAACACAAAACAACGTAGACAACATGAGCAACTCATACGACATAAACAAGCAACACAAATAACTTATACGACATAGGCAGCTTAAAATCAACTTTGGCTTATAATGCCTTCAACATAACAACTTTGGAATTTTCCATAAACCGGAACCACTTACTAACTTATATGTACCTGTAACTCAACTTTACAACATATTTTCAACAAAACAATGTAACAGATATCAACTATTAAACTACCCGACTTACCCCGTCAATTTTCGTAAAATTCTGGGCAACTAAGTTTTCCACCTAATTCAGCTAAACCGACTAAACCGGTACTGTTTTGAACATTCTGCGATCGATATGATTTTAATACAAAATCTGGACTTTTCTGCATCCCGTTAAATATTATCTGTCATAAGAATTCGTACCTGCTACTTTCTGCTAAAATTCCTAAGTATGCATTTTTCTGTCAACTACACAACAATGTGTTTATTATAAAATGTGTTTCTTATTGTTCGTGTTACAAGTGCTTTGAATAATAACTTCTTAATACCAATTTCAGATTCTTATTAACATACTATTTCATGAAATTTAACGGATTCATAATTTAGAGTTACTAAACATAATATAAACATTATATGAGAAATTGTATTATATTTCATTAAGTTAAGTTACATTGCCTGCCACAAATTAATGTGGCACCTGCCACTTTGTAGAATGGCTTGCGCCATATATTAAACAAGTAGCCACTAAAGGGGCGATCACCATAGCACAATATGGCAGGCACCATATTCAAAATAAGATGGCCACAAATGTGGCACCTATCATCTTATAATCATCTTTATTAAATAAATTTCAACATATTAAATATTATTTAGATTTGTTTCATGAGAAAGGATATATCTCAATTTCTATAGTCTCATTGCATTCTTGTTAAGGTGATAACAGTAACCCAAGTGGCCACCGCCACTTGCCTTGCCAAACCAAGTGGCCCTCGCCACTTTATAATTTGATAGCTACAAAAATAAAAGTGGCACCCGCCACTTTGGCACATGGCTTGCGCCATGGTGCTTGGGAGCAAAAAAGCTCCCATCACGAAAATATGATCCCACACCGCAGGTCTCTGTGTTATCGTCCAAATCCAATAATTTCCAGAAATTCATACAACACAGTAATATCAGCAATAATCAACCCAACCAGAAAGACTTTTAATCGACCAAAAATCAAGAATCAGACAATATTTTTTCACACAAACAATCATCGCAACAACAAAATACAGATTATTCCAAACAACATTAAGATTAACAAAATACACAACAACTTAACTACCCAAATCTCAGTATTATTTATCAAACTCGGTTATAAAGATCGAACCCCACCCTTACCTTAATCGGTGGCCGCTTCGAATCTCCGATCGATTTTGATTTCCGACTGCGACTTCTTGTAATCGCGTTTCTCCCAATTTTCCTCATTCTCCTTTTCCATGTTCTACTTTTACTGATATTTTTCTTATTTTTATTCTGAATAAATCCTTTTTATTTTATTCATTCTTTTTATTAAAATAATAATAATCCAATTAATAATCAACTAATGGGCCTAATTCTTAAACCCCCTTTTAATTGCTAATTCCGACGCAATTCAAGCCCATTAACCAACACGCTTCTATAATCAATAATATCACTCGTCATATTATTTCTTCGACTTTCCGACTTAATATTCCGACTTAACAACTTAATTCTTCGCAACATAAAATCAATCGAATATAATTCTTAACCAATTACTTACTCCTGACTTAATAGATTAGATTCCGATTATCAACCAAATAGTCCAATCGGTCCAATCAACATATCCAACAATACCCGGAGAATATTCCATACCATCTTCCACAACTTATATCAACTTAATTAATTAAATTCGACTTAAAACAACTTATAATTATCAACATAATATTCCGATATTTTGGAAATCAACTTAAAATCAATGCGAGTGAACACAACATGCCACAATTATATTTAATTAAATAATTAATTAAATAAACGGGCGTTACATTAGGGGTGTGTATGGTTGGTTATTTTTGAAAACTAAACCATAACTATGTTTAAACCAGTTATGTGTGGGTCAAGACCAGAGAGCTACAGGTACACCTGGGGCAACAGAGCACTCACAGGCGGGGTCAGGGCAAGGGCAGCACGCCACGGAAGTTCTCAGCTTAATCTTACTGGCGCTATATCTTGGGTGCACGATATGGTGAGACTGTCTAGCATAGAGACCCCCAAGAATCCTTGAGTTACAACAGCTGACGGAGGCAACGCAAATCGGGGAACCAGCAAGTTCTTCCGCAGAAGTCAGGCAACTAGTAGACCACCTCAGTGAGCAAGCAAGCCATGGAGGTGGCCAATGATGTTTCAATAGAAAGAACACTCAGAGCTCTTGCAATGTGGATGGTTGGGCTAACGCTAGCATTCACTATCTCCAAAGCGCTTGCTCAAAAGGTCCGGGGTTATACTGGTTATTAATACGAGCCTGGAATTTCTGAGAAAAGGTATACTACGCAAGAAGAGCTCCTCCCCCTAAATCTTTGCTTAGGAAAAAAAAGTCGAGTAGTTGTAATTCGAAAAAAATGAAGGTGGGGGGGGGGGGGGGGGGGGGGGGGGGCTGGGCAGTGATTTGGATTTATAACCATAACCATATTTCGATCAAAACTAGTTATAAAACCGATTATAAATTTGGTTATGGTTATATAATCGATTTTAAACCGGTTATTAATTTTTTTTGTCAAAAAATTTAATTAGTTTTAAAAATATTAATTTTTTTTTTAAAAAAAAATTATCTTTTTTCAAAAAAAATATTGAGTTTTTTTTCATAAAATATAATTTTTTGTTCAAAATACAATAATTTGAAAAAAAATTAAAATTTGTGAAAACTATTTTATTGAATTAGTTATTTTATAACAATTTGGTTATGGTTTATAATTGTTTAATAACCAAGAAAACAAGCCGTTTCAAGGGTAGAATAACAAGCTCAAACAAAGTTTCTTTAATCGATTATAGTCCCCCAATGGAGTCAAACTCTACATCAATGTGGTCAGGATTTTAACATCACCTGCTATAATATCATGTACTTAATATAAATTTATTACGCTAACGTAAACAACAAAGGATAATCCCTCGTAGGATGACAATACTTCCTTAGTTCCTTTTTAAATGTTATTTTTTGAGTTTTATACATATAAAAAAAACTTAATAATATTTTTGATAAAATGTATTTAATATTATCTTGAATTTTGCAAATGATAATTAAAAAGAAAAAAAAATTAATTAAAATGTACTAATAATATAAAACAGTTTTACACTGTCAGAATTATAACCGTTAGATATTGGAATAACTTTAATTTTTATTTTAAAAACAAATAAAATAATGCAAATCGGTAATGACAATGAATTGATGTCAATGCATATTAATTAAACTAAAAAAAATATCCATATGACACTTAAAAAAGAATGAAAAGTAATAGATTAATAGTACTTGGCAATCATAAAGGTTAACATTAATTCAAATAATGTTGTTGAATTAGGAAAAGAAATGCGAATTTGGTACCTCATATTGATAATGACTATTGTTACGTCAAAGTAATATAAACAATACTTGAAAAATAATTTTTACAAAATTAAAAAAAAAATAAACTTTTTCCATTACAAAAGAAAATTCAAAAATTTTAATTTCTTTTATTTTTTATTCAAAAATAAAAAAAATTATAATTAAACTAAAAAAATATTCGGATTTTGGATAATAATCGAATTATAACCGGATTCAAAAATAAAATATAATTTGGATAATTAATCATTAATAATTAAACCGGTTAATAACCATTTAATTATATCTAAATATTTTAAATAAATTTAAATTTGATTATAGATTTGGACTCCACATTCGGATATTTTTCACATCTCTAATTAATGATCTATATAGTGACAAGTGAGTCTCATTAATCTTACACACCTCTAATTAATGATCTATATAGTGACAAGTGGGTCTCATTAATCTTACACACCTCTAATTAATGATCTATATAGTGACAAGTGGGTCTCATTAATCTTTCAGTGTAGTTTATCTCTCTCTCATAATGTATAGTAAATGAGGGTAGATAAATGGGGCAAATCCATAATCAAAATCCATAATCATTGTAGGTTAATCGATACTTACAACTAACCCAAGCCGATTAGGAATATTTGGGATTTATAGATAAGTAGAATTCTAAAACAACACAATTTTAACCTTAAGTACTACTAATGACCAAGTGTTGCAAATAGTAAGAAAAATATGTCAATAAGTCTGTCAAAATTAACAAACGAAATGCCAAGCTCATTCAGATGTAGCAATATATATTACACCAGTTACAAAATAATTGCCTCCTAAATATTTGGTCCTCACTGCTACTAACATGCTAACAACCTTGACTTGGCAAATGCACTAACTGACAGTAAAACAAAGACTTAAAAATAGGACTGACTCAACATAAATTATAAATAAATAAATATAAACCTAACAAATTCTCCCCTAAACTCAACATATTTAAGTTGAATTTAAACACCAGAAGCATCCAAGGTCTTCTCATTCTTCATGACTCCAAGATGTGCTCTTAGTCGTTCAAACACTTCAAACCCCACGGCCTTGGTCATAATGTCCACTATCTGCACCTTGGTACCACAGTACTCGAGCTCTACAACTCCATCTCTGACCAAATCCCTAAGAAAATGGAAACGAACATCGATATGCTTACTCCGTCCATGTAGCACGGGATTTTTTGACAGTTTAATGGTAGAGTTGTTGTCACAGAACACAGTGGTTGCTCCTACAACACTTTCGGTCCATCCCATCTGCTCAATAATTCATTTCAGCCATATACACTATGCTGCACATGAAGCAGCTGCAACAAATTCAGCTTCGGTTGTTGATAAAGTCACGATCGGTTGCTTCTTGGACGCCCATGAGATTGCTCCTCCCGCCAAGAAGAACACATAGTCGCCGGTACTCTTCCTATCATCTGTATCCCCGGCAAAGTCACTGTCAGTGTATCCTATTAGGCGCTTCCCCTGTCCCTTTCTGTGGTATTTTATACCGAACTCTACAGTTCCCTTTAAATATCTTAGCACACGTTTTGCAGCCATCATGTGTAGCTTCGTAGGTTTCGTCATATACCTGCTTAGAAGACACACCACAAACATGATGTCCAGTCTGGTCACAGTGAGGAATAATAAACTTCCTATCAGCTGTTTGTATTGTGTTTCATCCACAAGCACTCCATCTCCCTCAATACTTAGTTTTGTCCCTGGCATAATAGGATTTCTCACCGGATTACTGTCCAACATTCCAAACTTGTCGAGAAGTTCATTCGTGTACTTCCTTTGACAGATGAAAACCCCTTGATCACTTTGGTTGACTTCTACACCCAAAAAATACATCATTTGGCCTAAGTCGGTCATTTCAAACTTAGACTGCATTGATGCCTTAAATTCCTTCACAAGTTTCTCACTGCTCCTTGTGAGCATGATATCGTCCACATACAAACTCACAAGGAGTACATCAGATTCATGAGCATAGATGAATAAAGTATGTTCATATGGGCACTTGGTGAAGCCTTCACTCAAGAAATAGTTTTCTATTTTGCTAAACCAAGCTCTTGGCGCTTGCTTCAAGCCATATAGAGCTTTCTTGAGCCTATACATTTTATGTTCCTCTCCTTTAACCATGAAACCAGGAGGTTGCACAACAAATACTTCCTCGGAGAGCTCCCCATGAAGGAAGGCGCTTTTCACATCAAGCTGATGAATTTCCCATCCATGGTGTCCAGCAAGAGCTAATAGTGATCTGATTGTATCCCACTTGGCTACCGGCGCGAAAACTTCATTATAATCTATACCGTGTTTTTGAGCATAACCCTTCACCACAAGTCGAGCTTTATACTTCTCCACTTTGCCATGCTCATTGAGTTTGGTTTTATAAACCCACTTCACTCCAATTGGACTAGCTTGTGATGGTAAGCAAACCAACTCCCATGTATCATTTCTGTTGATTGCTTCCATTTCAGCCGCCATGGCTTTTCTCCACTTCTCCTCTTGTTTAGCTTCCTCATAACTGCTTGGATCAGCCCCATCTACGGATAGTGCAAGCTGCTCACAGAAGTTGCCCATTACATAATCATCATGCCATACCGGCCTACTTCTAATTCTTGGCCTTAGTTCATCCTGTGGGAGGCTTTCAACAACATCTTCCTCTTCCTCTTCTATTTCAATCTGCGTGCTCTCAGACGAGGTCAGTTCATTGCCATCAGCTGCTGCAGCTACAGAGTTCTGGCCCGTTGCTGCTATTATTGTGTCCTGGCCGTCATTTTGGACAGATTCTGCTTCATCCTCAGATTCCCAGAATTCATCTTCACTGCCTTCCCATCTGAGCTGAGTAGACTCAGATAAACTCTCATTGATGTCTTGCCATCCTTTGGACTCATCAAAAACAACATCCCTACTCACCATAATTTTCTTAGTTTGAAGATTATACAATCTGTATGCTTTAGATTCTTGTGACACACCTAGGAAAATACACTTAACACTTTTATCATCCAATTTCTTGCGTTGTTGGTCGGCCACATGAGCATAACATAGGCTTCCAAAAACTTTGAGATGATCCACTGATGGTGGTAAACCACTCCAAAGTTCTTGAGGAGTTTTTTCTGGATTGATCGAAGTCGGACATCTGTTCAAAATGTGAGTGGCCCAAGCTACAGCTTCCGGCCACATTTTGCTTGGCACTTGGCTTTCCTTCAACATACACCTAACCATATTCATAATGGTTCGATTTCTCCATTCAGCTACCCCGTTCTGTTGTGGAGTGAAAGCCGCCGTCAATTGCCTTTTGATGCCAGCCTTGTCACAAAACTCTTTGAATTCCGTAGACAAAAATTCGCCTCCCCTATCAGTTCTTAAGCAAGCTATCTCTGTTCCTGACTCCTTCTCGATAAACACCTTGAATTTCTGAAACACCTCGAAGGCCTCAGATTTTGCTACAAGGAAATGAGTCCATAGTTTCCTGCTGTAGTCATCTATCAAGGTAAAAAGGTACTTCTTACCGCCGTTAGAGTCGGGTGTGATAGGACCGCACAAGTCTGCGTGAATTAGCTGTAACCTCCATGTAGCCTGCCACAAGCTCTTTTGTGCAAACGATTTTCTATGTTGCTTCCCCATAAGACAAATTGAGCACACATCAGGGGTTCTACTTTGTTTCAACTGCGGCAAGCCTTGAACCATTGATTTCTGCTGAAACTTTCTTAGGCCTTGGTATTTCAAATGTCCAAAACGCCTATGCCAGAGCTCGAGATTCTCCTTTTCAGATTTTGACACCATCAAGCATTGCCCTTGTTCAGCTTCTTTACTGCCTAACGATATGCCTTGAAGCACAAACATTATGTTTGCCTTCATCGATGTCTCAAACAACAAGCCTTTGTTCTCATGGAACACCTTGCAAGTTCCCTGCTTGATCATAAATATTAGAGCCTTCTCCTGCATCTGCCCTATGCTGAATAGATTATTCTGCAGTCCTAAAACATAGTAAACATCTTGGATAACAGCAACAGTACCATCAATTTTCACCTTTATGCTCCCTTTGCCAAGAACCTCCAACTTCATGCCATTTCCTAACTTGACATTGCAGGCAAAAGATGCATCAAGGTGTGTAAACCAACGTTTGCTACCCGTCATATGGTTGCTACAACCCGAGTCTAAGAACCACAGAGCCTCATGTTGCTCATCGTTCTCCATAGCCATCAACAATATTTCTTCACTGAACTCACTTGTGTAATGCGCCTGATGGGACCACTCAGGACACTCGTTCCTGTAATGGCCTAATTTGTGGCAATGAAAGCATTCAATCATTTCCTTGCTTCTTGAACTATTGCGTCCTCTACCTCTTCCCTGATAATTACCACGACCGCTGCTTATTCCTCTACTATACTCAACTCCAACCCTTAGAGCTTGATCATCTGTGATCGTTTTCCTAACCAGCTTCTGTTCGTGCACCAACAAAGAACTTTGCAGCTCATCAACGGTCAATTCATCCAAATCCTTAGACTCTTCTATCGAACACACCACATAATTAAACTTGTCCGTTAGAGTCCTAAGTATTTTCTCAACAATCTTCACCTCTTCAACCAATTCTCCGCAATTTCTCATGGAATTAGAAACAATCATGACTCTGCCAAAGTAATCGTTAATCGTTTCTCCTTCCTTTCATCTCTAACACCTCAAACTCTCTCCTTAAAGCTTGAAGTTGAGCTCTCTTAACCCTGGCACTGCCTCGGAATTTGGTTTTCATGGATTCCCAAAGTTCCTTGGCCGTTTCCTTCTTTGTAATTGTCTTAAGGACAGTTTTATCTATGCTACTAAGTAGATAATTCTTAGCCTTACAATCTTTTAACCTCATTTCCTCCAAAGCTTTATTTTGTTCTGCGGTTGGTGTTGTATCCACGGATGGTTCTGTGAAGCCCTCATTCACTACCTTCCAATACTCCTTGGAGCGCAGCAAGTTCTCCATCAAGAGACTCCAGTGATCATAGTCTCCATCAAAGATCGGAATGCAAGCCTTCGCGAAATTTGCGTCACCCATTCTCAGTTCTTTTGGAACACACTCACTTTCTGTAATCCTCTCTCGGTTCTCTCTGTGTTTACCCTACCCAGAGATCCTCCCTTGATTACTCTCTTTTTGTTTCCCTTCCCAATCACTAAATTGTTGTCAGTTTTTGTATAACCACTCTGATAGCATTTGTCAAAATTAACAAACGAAATGCCAAGCTCAAAAACTGTGTTTATTATTAATTCAGATGTAGCAATATATACTACACCAGTTACAAAATAACTGCCTCCTAAATACTTGATCCTCACTGCTACTAACATGCTAACAACCTTGACTTGGCAAATGCACTAACTGACAGTAAAACAAAGACTTAAAAATAGGACTGACTCAACATAAATTATAAATAAATAAATATAAACCTAACAAAGTCAATAATAAAAAACAATAACCCTTATACTAATTTATAATTTACCTTAGGACCATACAAACTTCAAGAAGCTATAAGTTGGTTTTGTGATGAAACTGTCAGCCTTGTTTTTTTGGTGACTCAATGCAGCTGAAGGATTCTACAATAGCTCAGTCATGATTCTTTTCACGTTACCTCGCACTAAATTCTGGACATATTGCATCTTTGGCCTAAAAGTACAAATCATGTCATACATAACACATTAATCCAAAATAAATATGGAAATACAAACCACTCACCTTAGGAGCACAATCATTGCAATTACTTGGTAGACCATCATGTGTTCCTTTACAAGACCAAATTTGTCTTTCTCTAGTAACATCTTATCCTTCCCAAATACATTTGACCCAAAACAATATAAGTTCATAATAAATATCACAAGATTGTTCAATCCAAATATACATCTCAATCAAATGTGTGATGAATATTCTACCAAAATCCAAAGCATAACCAACTTAAAAATCAATTATTATTGAGCCTAAAAACAATGTCTAGAAATGAAGGCAAAATGAACCCTAGCTTTAAACGCCCAAGTATTGTAACCGTTGCAGACGAAGAGTTTGTCATCGACAAATTGAAGGAGGTTAATCGATGACGAATCATCAAACTTGAAATCAGACAGTAGGTTAGAGTGAACCGCCATGTTAACCAATTTGGCTAGGCCTTCCGAAACAATAACAAAGAGATAAAGAGCTAGAGGATCTTCTTGCTTTAAACCTCTAAATATTTTTAAATTCTTTAAACGGACTTCCATTGATAATGACCGATATAAAACTATTACAAACAGATCCTCTCACCCACTTAATCCATTTTGCGTCAAACCTCATATCCATCATCATTGACTCTATAAAATCCCAATCAATGCAATTGTATGCTTGGACAAAGTCCACCTTAACCAACAAACAACTCCTTTTGTTTCTTTTAGCCCGATAAATTGTTTCATTTTCCACAAGGACTCCGTCTAAGAGTTGCCTATCGGGAATGAACGCGGATTGAGACATGGAAAAAAGATTATCAATAACACCTCTAAAACGACGAACCATAATTTTAGAGATGACTTTGCTCACACACCCAACCAAGCTAATTGGCCTAAAATCCTCAAAGGTTTGAGGATTATCCATCTTTGGAATCAAGCAAATGAAAGAGGACGCAAAAGCTTTCGGTAAAGTTGCAGTATGGCAGAATTCCATAATACAATTTGTTAAATCCGATCCAACTAGGTCCCCACACTGTTTAATGAAATTGAAGTTGAAACTGTCAACTCCCGGAGACTTGTTACTATCGAAATCCAAAACAGCCTCGTGAATCTCCTCCTTCGTAAACACAACCTCCAAAGAAGCACTATCCTCAGCAGAAAGTTTGCTGACATCTCCAAGATCAAACTTTGGTTTAATACCAGACGACTTAAGGAACTTCGTGCTAAAAAACTTCACAACCGCATCCTTGACACCAACCGAATCATCGATCAGCACACCATCTACCTTAATAGCAGACACAAAGTTTGTTCTTATGCGAGATTTTAACGTTGCATGAAAAAACTTTGAGTTAACATCGCCATAAAAAATCCACTTCGATCTGGACTTTTGATAAATAAAGCTCTCTTTTAATTTCAGATTTCTCAAATGTCAGCTTGGACATCTAACCCCTCTTCTAGGACCCTATCCTCTTGAGATCCAAAAATTCCAACCACGTCAGAATCTAGGTAATTAAGAAGATTCACCCCTTCTTCAACCTTAAGATCAACCCAACCGAACACGTTAATGTTCCACCGTCTAAGCTTAAGTTTCAAGGCTTTTAATTTTTCCAACAAAACGTGACAGTAAGAACCGGAAACAACAACAAAATTCTAACAGTTTTCAACAAACGACTTAATATCTTTATGCTTCAACCTTGCATTGAAAAATCTGAACGGTTTGGGGCCCCAATTCAGATTATGAGATTTGAGCCATAACAGACGATGATCCGAAACATCTATATCCCTAACTAACTGAAATTTCAGATCCAATTTGTTAATCATGAACTCATCCACCAAGAATCTATCGATTCTACTATGACAACTAACATTCACTTTAAACCAAGTGTACCTATGTCCCACAACCGGTAAATCAACCAAGTCTCATTAATTGACTTTTTCCTCTTTGGATTAACCCACCTAGAATTTTCCACTGGCCCAGAACAAAAATTTTAAATTGGGTATGAAGAAGAAACATCCAGGGCCAATTTAGAATCAGATCTAAACTCTGAAATTGCCTCTTACTAGCGGACAAAAAGGCTTCGTCCAACTCATCACTATGTGCAGACCTAGAGTCACCCTTACAGCTAGTAGTGGGGTCATATCTTTTCAAATCCACCACGTTATCCCTCTTTTTTGTCTCCAAAAGCCCATGAGTATTTTTTACTATCCCAGTCTTTATGATAATTTTGTGTAAATCTTTGGGATCACCACAACCTATCACATCTACCTCCTCCAAACTATAACCAACAATGGAAATGCCATCTTCTCCATCACAACCTGAACCTAACACGTTTGCTAAACCAGAAATACCACCCCCTCCTGCCTCAATACAAGGCAGTGTAGGATCAGGTAAGTCGATGTCTCCTTCGAGGAGCACGTGCTACCAGAAAATCCATCCTCATCAGAGTACTCTGATCCATCGGAAAACAAACTATCTTCAACATGGTTTGATACAACGCTACTCAAAACCACATTGATATTCCATCATTGACACCAAAAATAAACATATTATTGACATTAACTTCCACTTTAGATTTAATATATAACTTAATTTGTCATATTATAATGTTCTAGTGCAGATTGGAAGTTTATATGTTTAGTGAGCATTAACGAAATAAGCATTTCACATAATTTATAATAAACTCTGGGCTATATACGAAAATCATTGTCTAACACAATCATTATTAAATATGTTATATATTATATACCACAACAGTTATTTAAAGTAACTGTTATGATAACTAACGTGCTACTTGGATACAATCACGGTCACACGTCTGAGGTAGACAACGTCATAGATACAATCACACCATACGTCATAATGGTTGACCCGATAAGATAATATCATTTTTCTTACTATTATTAAATACATTTTCCATAATAATGTATTGCCACGGTAAGATATCTATTAAGATCTCCCACCATAAAAATCACCACCTATAAATTATTACGAAGAAGTAAACATATTAACAAAATACAATAACTAAGACCAAATGTGTACCTTTGATTGAAATCAAGTGCAAATTGGTGAAAATAAAACAACTATGAAATTTAACCTTTACTTTTTTGAAGTTATAATATCAAACGAACTATGCAAACCACTTGATGGACAAATTAAATTTCATATCTTAAATAAGTAATATATGTAATCTCTAAAAACGTTTTAAAAATCAAATCTAAAATTATCATAGTAACATTCATCGTTAAAAATAGAATAAAATCTTAAAGAATCCTTAATCAAATCTAAACTAATTTTAATTTAAATTTGAATCAAAAGTAAAGGTTTTGAAAAATGAATGTCCCTGCAATCCAAGGCCTTCTCATTACACTCTCCTCATATGGAGAACATGATTAATTTATAAAACTCTCCAAACTACAGCTTCTATACCTATTTATGGATCTTAATAAAAAAATGAACTTACATAAATATTAAGAGATTAATGTATATAACATTATTAATTTATAAAACTCTCGATATATTGATATATAACAAAATCATCAATACTTTCACATGATGAATAAAAGTCTTTAAGAAAAGAAAATAAAAAACAATAAACCCTATAATAAGTAAAGAAGCCTTCCAATCTCAATAGAGATAAAAGCACCAAATTGATAAGCGTAGATCTAACACCCATGGACATAAATCTTCCTTTTCAAGTAATCAATCTATCTTTGACCCTATCAATGACTAATTTCTAAAACGATACAGGCCGGTGATTACCCGCCACCAAGATTACAAGAAATTTAAAAGGACAATCATGAATTTTACAAGTAAAAAATCTCTCGGTGCCATAAGGAAAGAATCTTCTAAGCCCAAGCCAATTAGAGAACTCTTCCCAAAGTTGATCTCTAACCCCTATATAAGTTGAAATCCTTTAAGAATAACTTTTAAAATTCATAAGTTGCTCCATGAACCCTTTCCCATAACTACGTATTAAAATAAATTAAAGAAAACCTCTTGGTTGATCTTAAAGCTCTTAAAAGAGCCTTTCAACACCGTCCTCTTCATAAGAACCACAAGACCCTCTGCCGTGATAGCAAATAAAAAAGGAGACAAAGGGTCTCCTTGTCTAACGTCCCTTGCATAACAGCCCGGGGCCCTCACAAGACAATCCCGACATTGTCATTTATCTTTCGTGGTAATCAAACCCTATATCTTGGGGTTCAAGTACTTGTTCAATCCATTCTCACTACCAACTGAGCTACTAACAATTTATAACCATGAAATAATTTTTGTTAATTTCTATTGTTAGTTTATTGTAAATAATTAGTGGTTGATTGTATTCGGATCAAAATACCCTAATATCTCCATTGTATCATTTATAATTATAAAAAAAATATTAGGAAGAAATCAAGGTCTTTTTTAGGATATGGATTTCTAGTATCGGAAGGAATTATTGATATTTGAATTGTTGTGGTATAATATGTTTTGCTGATTATTGAGAATGTGATAGTATCAACCTAACTTCTTTTTTTTATAGTAAATTTTAAGAAAAGAAAATAAAAACAATAAAACCCTATAATAAGTAAAGAAGTCTTCCAACCTCAAAAGAGATAAAAGCATCAAGACATGCATATTCAACTTGTTTAAGAGTAAGTGGAAAATTGCTCCAATCACTCAAAGTAATTTTCTTTGGTTTCTGTATCTCTATACAAAGAACACGAAGAGCCAATGTTTTAAGTCCTGCAAAGTTCAATGCTTTGTCATTCATTTTTGTAGCACCAAGTGTGCGAAGATCCACAAAGCTTAAGACATGCAAGGAGAAGTCTCTAAGAAGCTTGTATATATATTAATTGTTAGGTAAAAAATATCCATTAATTGTTTTTCTAATTTTCAGTCCACGAATAATTTGGTTATTTTTTGAAATTCTTTATTTTTTTTAAATTGACTTAAATATTTTTAACAAACTATATGTATTACTTTAATACTATCCATGAACTGTTTTTATTTTAGATTTTAGATTTTTTTTTATTTTAGACTTAAATTTTAGATTTAAAATTTTTAATTTTGAATATTGTTTTCTATTTGTATTACTTTGATTATGAAATTTATATTTCTTAATGTTTTTCGGAGATAGCATTTTTAATTTTAATTGTGTTTTTAAAATTATAATATCATGGTGTGAATCTATTATAAACTATGATTCTTAGAATTTTATTTTTGAAATTAGACTATATATCTAGAAATATTTATTAATGTCAGATATTTGAATGTGATAAATATTGATTTTAAATTTTATTTTGGTATAATTGGTTATTTTAAATTGAAAAAGTTTAGTAATCAAAACAAACTATTTGATTTAATTATTAGATTTTTTTATCCTTCAATTTTTATTCACATAACACTTGCATTTATAATTATATTTTGAGATATAAGACAAATATACAATTGTTTAATATATATTATGTTATTATATTATTTATAGAATTTTTTTTTAATACATCTCATAATATATGGAAAAATTAAATATTTGATTATTTAGATTTTAGATACTTTAAATTTCAGAATTGTTTTCGCTAGCTGTTTCTAAAATTATTTAGGTAAATAATATGTAAATCTATATTATTTATATTTTATGTATTAATCATTAATACCCATCTGATTTTAAATTAAACGTTCAACAAGATTATATGTTTGAGTATTGTTATTAAATTTATATAATAATATAATATATTCTTTTAATCGTGTAATTTGAATAGATAACATTTATGTTTTTATTGTGAATTATTTTTCACACTAAAGACCGTCAAGAAATTTTATTATTAACAAACAACATCATAAATGAATATGTCCCGCTTAAAAAAATGAATATGCCATATATTTTTGGGTGGTGTCTTATAATATTATTTATTAAACTATTGCAGGGTCGGTCCTAAGAGTAGGTTACCAAAAGCTACTGTCTACGGTTTCATATTTTAATTTAATTTTTATATAATCTTTTAAATTATGTTACTAGTTAAATAATACTCCCTTTATTTTAGAATAAGTGTTATTGTTGATACTTTCACACGTATTTTAAAAAATATAATAAATAAGAAAAGAAGATTGTAATTTATCTAAATTACTTTTGTTGATTATTGATGTATTCAAAAAACCAATTTCAAAATAAGAGAGAAACAATAAACTAAGAATATTAATTAAATATATAGTTGAAAGATAAATATTAAAACTGCATTGGAAACTAAACACGATATTTATTTTGAAACAAAATATTTTTTCAAATGTGACATTTATTTAGGGACGGAGAAAATAAACATCTATTTAGAATATATTATAATAATAACCATTTATAATATGTACTGTTTGATTTGTTAATTAAAAACTATACGTGTATATATATGATAAATTTTTTAGTTTCTTTAACAAAATAAAAGATAATAGAATACTTGATATCTATTTTTTTTTTTTATGATTTTGGCATTTTTTTTTCAATTATAATTTTTTAAATAATGAAAAAAGAGTTTAGATGAGTTAATTTTATTATCAATTAAAATAAAATATATACTAATTTTATTATAATAATTTTATGGTTTTACATTATTAAATAATTAAAATATAATAATAAAAAAATTATTATATTAAAATATTTAGTTTTAAATTTTGCCTCAGGCCTCGAGAAGTGTTGGGTCGGCCCTGACTGTCAAGTAATTTTGATTGAGTTTGATACAACATTTTGAGAAGTAAGCTTTGTTGTGTAAATTTGATTCAATCGGAATTAAAAAAGATATATTGTATAATTATTCGTTTGAACAGTTATTGTTTCCCAAAATGAAAACACAACTTGGCCAAATAATTTAATACATGTGATGGTAAATATGTAGTCATTATTAAGTTTATCCATGTGGATAATGATTGATGTTAAAGACGTCTATTATCTGACCAGACTTATAACTAATATTTGATCATTGCACGAGAGTATCACTTACAATAAATTCATGCAATCAAATATTGAGAATTAATTGTGTATTTGGTATCTTGTTTGAGTCTCTTAATTTACAAACCAAAAAAGATTTGTATATAATAATTTAATGATATATCAATAATCATGTTGTGTGAATGTAACTCTTGTGAGTGTTTATTTGATTGCATTCACAAATATAAGATAAACATGTGATGATTGTAAGAATTTATTATTTATAAATATTAAAATTAAATACTACTAGCAACTATTGTTGTTGTCTAAATATTTAATATCAGTAGTGCGTTCAGTATTTTTATAAGTAAATTTTACTCATTTTGTTGTTCTCTTTCAAGCTAAATGTAACTTAAGTATTAGCAAATTTGATTATTATTTTTGTCTCTTAAAAGTTATAACTTTTAGAATTGAAATGAGAACACAAACATACTCTTGCTCCAGAGTATACACATGGCAGACAGAACGACTTCATCCAACTTATCACTATGTGCAGACCTAGAGTCACCCCTACAACTAGTAGTGGGGTCAGACCTTTTCAAATCCACCACGTTATACCTATTTTCTGTCTCCCAAAGCCCATGAGTATTTTTTACTATCCCAGTCTTTATGATAATTTTGTGTAAATCTTTGGGATCACCACAACCTGTCACATCTACCTCCTCCAAACTATCACCAACAATGGAAAGGTCATCTTCTCCATCACAACCCAAACCTGACACGTTTGCTAAACTAGAAATATCACCCCTCCTGCCACAATATAAGGCAGTGTAGGCTCAGGTAAGTCGATTTCTTCTTTCGAGAAGCACGTGCAACCAGAAAATCCATCCTCATCGGAGTACTACGATCCATCGAAAAACAAACTATCTTCAACATGGTTTGATACAACGCTACTCAGAACCACATTGATCTTCCATCATTGACACCAAAAACAAACATAGTATTGACATTAACTTCCACTTTAGATTTAATATATAACTTAATTTGTCATATTATAATGTTCTAGTGCAGATTGGAAGATACAAAAGTTGTAATGTATATTGTTCATGTGAGCGGTTATTGTTGCCCAAAAGGAAGACACAACTTGGCCAAATAATTTAATACATGTGATGGTAAATATGTAGTCATTATTAAGTTTATTCAAGTGGATAATGATTTATGTTAAAGATGTCTATTATCTAATCAAACTTATTACTAATATTTGATCACTGCGTGAGAGTACCTCTTAAATTTAATTCTTGCAATCAAAGATTGAGAATTAATAGTGTGTTTGGTATCTTGTTTGATTCTCTTAATTTACAAATAAAAATGGATATGTATATAATAATTTATTGATATATCAATAATAATGTTGTGTGAATGTAAATCTTGCAAGTGTTTATTTGATTACATTCACATATATAATGATAAACATGCGATGATTGTAAGAATTTATTATTTATAAATATTAAAAATAAATACTACTACCAACTGATGTTGTTGTCTAAAGATTTAAAATTAGTAGTTCGTTCAGTATTTTTATGAGTAAAATTCACTCATTTTGCTATTCTATTTTAAGCTAAATGTAACTTAAATATTAGCAAATTTGATTATTATCTTTGTCTTTTAAAAATTATAAATTTTAGAATTGAAATGAGAACATTAACATGATATTGGATTTAAGTGAGTATGCTCCAATTTAAAGGGACTTTTTTTATAAGCGGTATTATATTCAAAGAAGTATTAGGGGTAGTTCAACCTGATTACAAAAAGACCAACAAACTACAACCCACAAAAATATAGTGATCCCACCAACTTAGACTACCTATATAAAATCAATAGGATTTTTAAACCATTCATAAAAGTTACATTTTACCTTTCTAGGTGAACATGAATCTAACCAACACCAAGATAAATGAGTTATCCTATGAAACATTTCCTCCCCATTTGCTATGCCATCATTAAATAAGATTTGGTTTCTTGTCCATCATATAATCCAACAAGTCGATATCCAAAGAAATAAGCATAAGCTTTGTTGCAACATCTAATCAATGCCAAAAACCAAGACAACATGGAATCACAAATATTTACTTTAACTTCCCAGTCAAATTTTGTCTAGTTTTAGAAATAATGAAAAGAAATATAAGAAGTATAAAGCTTTTGTGTAAGCTTATTCCTCTTTATATTTATTTTTCATTGCTTCACAAACTAGATGACATGGTGATGATGCAAGTGTAATGTACATATATTATTTGTGTAGCTATCTAAAATAAGGAATTCTTCTACTTCAATCTTCTTGATAGATAGTTCCTATTATCTTGTTTGATTCATGTTGTTTCAACTTAGGTTACAATTCCACTTCTTAGGGTTTTGTTTTAGCTTTTACTGGTTTTGTTTTGAATATTAACTAATTTCCTTGTTTGAAATAGTTGAAGTTGTATAGTAAAGATGATACATAGTTATGATGATGGTTGTAGCAAGCCTGTATGAGTTGATAATGTACGTATATATGAAGTAATTTTGATATTGTATATGATATTTAGTTTGTTATATACTATGTATATTGTTTGTTTCACTATCCTTTTATTGAAAATGCAATCATTTAAATTGACATAGAAACATATAATTTGAAAATTAAGATGTATTTGAAAATAAACCAATAACAATAATTGTTTTTCGAATACCTATAAACACATGTAAGGTTCAATGGTCTGTTTGCTTCAATTCATTGATATCTATAATTCTACAATACATCATTGTCGTCACTAATCATGGTGATTGTTATGATGATAAAACCGCGATGATTTTTGGCAATGATGAGGTAAACTATTATAATAGATATCAATGGATTGAAGGAAACAGACCATTAAACCATATTTATGTTAAAGAACATAAAATGTGGACGATGAGACGCATGCAATTCAGAAAACAGTGGTGGATTTAAGTTGGTTTTCAAGAACAATTTAATTTTCATATTGTATATTTCTTTACCAATTTAATGGTTGTATATCTTTAATTAGGTGTATGGTAAAACAAGCAATATGCGTTTGTATATAATAAACTAAGGGTATGTTTCACAACGGTTGAGACAAATAGCCATTGTAATATTCAATATATATTACAACGGTTATTATAATTAAACGTTTTAATAAAACACTTTACATAATACAACAACGATCCCAAATACGTCATGATAAGTAGCATACTTACAACATCATTGTATATAACAACACCTTTACATGCGTCATTATACGTAGTTTCCAACCGTTGTTAAATGACTTTTCTGTAGTAGTGCTCTGGTCTATGAGGCAGCCTCCTCTCCTCATATTGGATGTAAGCATGTGCCTTATGGAGAAGTTAGACAAGGGAGCGAGGTGTTTCAATCCCCACTGCCCTACGTAATTCGCTGTTAGGTCGAAGACCCTTCTCGAGGAGGTATGTAATGCCTTGGAATTCATAACTTAATTATTGGTTAATTATTTATGAATATATGGAAATTGTGTTGATTTGTTGTTATGTTGTTTAATGGCTGGAATGGAATTATTTTAATTGATAATGATATTTGAATAATGTAAAGTATATCATTTAAATATTATTATTAAATTAAAATAAGGAAGTTAGAGATCTTGGGGGTATGTTGGTCTTTGTGGAGGTTAAGTGAGGATAAAGTTGGAAGAGTTTATTTAGGGGTATTTGGGAGTTAAGAGAAGGAATAGAGAAAAGGTTCTCAATATACGTCTTTTTGTTATTGAAGTAAGAGAACTCTGAATAACAAGAGGCTAGGGTTGGAGATTTGTAAAATGAAGAAGAGAAATCAGATTCTATTCTAAGGTATGGGGAGAATCGTTGTTTATTATCCTAGTGTTGTACCCTAAAATTTTCCCTCCCACAATCAAAGCAATGTGTCCTTAGAATCCTCTAAAAGTTCACAAGGTTCACAAAGTTCACAACTGGTCAGAAAAATGGAGAGTTATCTCAGACAAAGCATCCTCCTAAGCAATGGATCCATAACTAGGGTTTTGAGTTTATCTGAGCTAAATGGACTTCCAAGGCCTCAAGTGAGCTTCATAACATCCCACATGTATTCAAGAATCCCCATGTCAAGTTTCAAGGCTTTCCCAATAAGTTTGACTAGTCAAATGATCAGCTATGCAAAAACCAGTCAAAGTAGTTAAAAAGTCAAACTAAGGTCAATTGTGGTCAAATTAAAGTCAAACTTCAAGATTTTTTGCCAACATCAAGATTATGAAGTAAATTTCATCATCTGATCAAGGGTTTCACATGCTTCATCAAAAATTTCCCAGCCAAAGCTCATTCTGAAGTAAATTGAATTCTCTACAACTTTGTGTCTCACAAGCCAAGCATAAAAATGCTTCATTTGGAAGGTATGAGCTAAAACATTACATGTCATTTCAAAAGTCAACAAAAAGTCAACTTTTTCAAAAGAGCATAATTTGAAAATGGTAAAAGATATGGACATGAGACCAAAGAGGTTTGTTAGAGGACTCTTTAAGATTTCCAAAATGTCTAATAACACCTTCATAGCTTTAAAATTGAGGGATTTATGCCTTGTCAAAGTTGGGAGATTTTTAAGGGGTGTATGAAGAAAATAAGGTCTTAAATCCATTTTTTTTCCAAATGGGCCTATCAATTTGCAACTCAATCTTAACAATAACATCAATCACGACCCAATTCAAATAATTTCTGATTTTTCATAATTTATTTATTATTTATTTGGATTTTATTCATTAAAATTCATTTTAAATCAAAATAAAATATGAAAATACAAATATTTGATTTGATTCTTCTTCTAGAAACTCTTAAATGACATTCAAGATGATTAGATGCTATCCAATTTCGCGCACCACTAATTTGGAAGGATATCATTTGATTTTTGGACAAAATTATGGATGAGATTTCTTCACACTCAAGAAACCACAAAAGCCCAATAATCCATAATTCTTTTGACCTAATTTGACTCTCCTACATATACACAATTGAACACAAACACAAGAGGAGGATCCAGAAGCCATTATCCTTATTCCAAGTTTCAATTTTTTTCAAAAAAACTCATATTTGGTTTTGCAGGTTTAAGGTATTTTCAAGACCAAATAATGATGGCAATAACTTTCTTGAACATCATTGAGCATAACACGATCATCATATTCATAAAAAACATCACATATTGAGGAATCTGAACCACACTTTTTCTTGCTTTTTGATTTTTGCGTTTTCATATATTGATGTATTGTTAATCAATTTTGTTGAATCATGTTTGGGTTAAAGTTTTGATGCTTTCTAGTTCATTTAATCGCAGGTTTAAGCCATAATTTGTGAGACACCAATTTTAGGGTTCATCCCTTCCAATTAGGGTTTTCTAAATTAATGGACATAAATTAATTCTAAGACCATAATTGAGTTAAACAAACTGTATAGATCATGTTGGCATGATCAATTTGTTGGATTCGTGCGTGTTCGTATGAGTTCATGTTTCGCAGGTTTTATTATGCAAGAAAATTCGCAGGAAAGTTTGTAAATAAATTCGCAGGAAAACCTGCGATTCTGAGGAAGAAGAAGATGGTCTTTGGCGCGAATTAGAAATTCAAATGTTGTTTGTTTTTTTATTTTATTTGTTTCATTAGATTATCACAAACGTGCAAATGGCCCAGCAGATGGAGGCGTTTTGGGTGAAGCGAGAAGACCTGTGTTCGATCCTTGGTGAGATCCATCTTTTTCTCAATTTTTCAGGAATTTAACAAACACAATATATTATCATATTTTGCTGTTATATTGCCCCGTGTGGCTTAATGGCAAGGATGTTGGCTTTACATACGCAATTTTATTATCCTATTTTATTTATTCTTGCTTTATTTATTTTACTAGAAACAATGTATAAGCTTAATATTATTGTAATTTATTTTCCGCCTATTATATTTTGTATCTGCCCCATAGCCATGTAATAGCTTAGGAACTTATTTTTTGCTTTTATTTTCGTAAATATAAATTGCGTGGTTAGTAAATAGGGAGTGATAACTAATTGAATATTAATAGGGATTTAGATAACTTAATTGAATAAGATAAATTTCTGAAATAAATCATTCACACACGTAAGTTGATCTAAGATCACCGTCTACACTTCCTAGGGTATCCCTCTTAGTTGCCTTCTTTAAATGGTCAAGTCCCTCGAATATATGGGTGTCTTAAGCAAAATTCCTCCAGGAAAATAAATCATCTTGTCCCTCCCAGATTCTAAAAGATCAAGTCCTTACGAGGTTGCCTACGATAAATGATCTTGTCCCTTCGGTTTAAAAGATGATAGTCCCTCCCAATTTCTAAAGACACTCTTAAGTTGCCTTCATTGACCATACGATGACCCTACGCTCGTACCTTAACAAATCCAAGGTAATGACTACCTATTCCTTAATAATAGGGACAGTCTTACCCTTGAAAGAATATATAAGAACATGAATGACTTAGTCTAGGGTAGGTACCTCATAGTTACTTGCTTACACCCTTAAAAATTACTTTTCACACCTCACAATATTTTCAAACATTTTCAAACAAGGCTTTGTATACATCCATACGAGGATGATTACAAAGTACTTAGAAAATTTCTAATCACACACTACACTTTTCAAAAACAATTAAAGTGAGCTAAGTAACTAAGAGCCCATGGATATAAAGGGTGCTAACACCTTCCCTTTATATAACCTACCCCCCGAACTCAAGTCTTTTAAAAATAGGTCTTTCCTGTTATTTTATGTCCTTTCCACTTGGATAAAATAAAATTCGGTGGCGACTCTTGCTATCCGCAACATTTATAGAAAGTCAGTTCTCCCACCGTGTTACAGAACTGGCGAATCTGCTGGGGAGTTACTAAGTAAAAGAGGGGTACCCTTAGGAATTAGATCACTTAAATTGTTTGCTTTGTTTGCTTTATATTACTTGTTGGGGCTTTATGTGTGAAAGATCCTAACCTGGATCTAGTATATCCTAGGTAAATGGCAATAGACCAAGGAAACTGTACGGCGTATACCGATATGGTTGATCTGGTGGCCATAGTTAGTGTGACTTCTTGGTTGGTGCTTATGTTCCTTAAGTAAGTTGAGGATAATATGGGGCTGCCATATGTTGTCAATACACTAACTGACCTTTAGAACCCTAGTTATCCCATCTTGGCCTTTAAAAAGTAGTGAGATAGCCAGCTTTGGAAAAGTCTAAAGTTGGTTTATACTCGATACTATGCTCATTAAGATCCTAAACTTGGAGGTTTTTGGTTGGCAAGTAAGTTGCCTACTGAACAACCACCCTTGGGAAGGATCAATGATATTGAGATCCCTTAGAACCTGGTTACTTTTGTAGGATAGGATGAACCATCTAAACTTCAAGGGAGGGTACTTACCTTTAAACCTCATGCAAGCCCTCAAACCTAGTGCTATTGTGTGACTTGTTTGTGTGTGCCACATGTTTATGATTGAGCATAACATCATGACATCATGACATCATGACATCATGACATCATAAGCATAGAATTTTCACTAACCATTTCAAGGACCAAAGGATTTATCTTTGTTCTTTGTTGCAGGTCATGGCTTCTACTCGTAGGAATACTATCCGGTTCAACTTTGTAGGGATACCTTCTAAGCTTAAGGAATTGGTCTCTCAAGTTTCTGAAAACTCCCAATTCATCAAGAAGCATGGTCACCTACTGGATCTAGTCACTTCAGGGTTCAATGAAGACATGATGAGTGTCATATTTCAGTTCTTTGATCCTGAACATCATTGCTTCACATTCCCCGACTATCAGCTGGTTCCTACAATGGAGGAGTTCTCCAAACTACTAGGTATACCTATCCTTGATCAGAGACCCTTCACAGGCTTAGATAAGGAGCCTAAACCTAAAGTCATTGCTGCAACCCTACATCTGATGAAATCAGACATTGTTCTAGA
The DNA here is from genome assembly GCA_963966055.1 of Lathyrus aphaca. Classification (NCBI taxonomy): domain Eukaryota; kingdom Viridiplantae; phylum Streptophyta; class Magnoliopsida; order Fabales; family Fabaceae; genus Lathyrus; species Lathyrus aphaca. The sequence continues at coordinate 207,169,819 of OZ014525.1, forward strand.
AACGAGAAGCGGAGTTAAGGGTATTCTTGATAAGGTATTGATGGAGAAAGCTCAAGTGTTCCTGAAGGCTATGAGCTATGATGCTTTTGAGGAGATCTTAGCCTTATTAATATATGGCTTAGTGTTGTTCCCTAATCCAGATCAGTTTATAGACGTACACGCCATCAACATATTTCTGACTCACAATCCAGTGCCTACATTACTTGGAGATATCTTACATTCTCTTCATACCCGTACTACAAAGGCGAGAGGAACTCTGATGTGTTGCATACCTTTATTGGCTAGGTGGTTTATTTCTCACCTTCCTCGACCAGTGATGAAGAATGAACAAGGGTTAAGGTGGTCTAAGAGGATTATGTCACTTTCTCATTCAGATATTCATTGGTGCTCTCGATCTATGGAGAATGTTACTATCATTGACCGTTGTGGGGAGTTCCCTAATGTTCCACTCCTTGGCATAAGAGGGGGAATTACCTACAATCCTTCTTTAGCTCTACGTCATTTTGGTTATGCTCGGAGTAATGGTCCTCATGACATGCTTATTCAGGGGATTGTGTTCGACTATGACAATGATCTTCAGGGTTAGCGTCAAAGGTTTATACGAGCTTGGAACAAGGTGAATAGGATTGATAGCAAGACTTTGGAGCCAAAGTATTCTATTCCTATGGATCCTTATCTCAGATGGGTGCGATCTCGTGCTCAGACTCTTATGATGCCATATCCTGCTGTTCTACCAATCACTATGGAGCCTGTTGCTGAAGGAGATGTTCCTTATACCATCCTTCATCCAGACATGCCCACTGATTTGGAAGAGTTGTAGAAGTCCTGGATTCATTTGTGGGAGCAAAGGGATACTTTTGAGACTCATTTCAGAGCTAGTCAAGAAAGAATTCTGGAGCTAACAAGGAAGCTTCACGAGGAGAGAAACCTCAACAAGTACCTCCACACAAAGAGGAAGCGTCCATGGGAGACTTAAAACCCATATATTTATTTTTGTACTTTATTGTTATTTCCTTTCATTGTAAGCCCAAGGGGAAAATTTATACTAAACACTTACTAATAAAATTTTGTTTTTGTTTTCTTTAAACAAATTTAAATCCTATGGTCCTTGAAAACATTGCATATGCATCTACATAACATATCATTGCATGACAGGTTTACATAGCAGGTTTCTCAATCTTCTTGTTGTTTATTTCAGCAGAAATGACTCTCGAACAATCTGTCAAAGACCTTCAATCTCAGAATGCTCAGTTTCAAGAAGTGATCTTGAATTTGTCCAAGGGGCAAGAAGAGTTGAAAGCACTCCTCTCTGAAAATCATGAAGATAACAGGAATGGTCAGTTGGAACAATTGCAAGATGAGATGGTAGAAATGAGGATTCAGATGAATGTCCGGGTGGCTCTTATCCAAAGTTTAGCTCAGAGGCAAGAAGAACTGAGAACCTTTGTTCACAAACTTCAAGGTAACAAAACTAGAAATCTAATCATCAGTCAATCTCCGATGAAACAAGCTGACTTGGTTGAAAAGAGGACGAGGATAAAAGAAGGAAAGAGACAGGCCACCACTGATTATTCTGCAGTTGAAGAAAAAAGACCTTGTAAGATTAATCCACTTCGACACAAGGAATATAAAAGACAGTTTATCAAATTCAGCGCTCCAATGTCGCAAACTTTTCAATGCTTGTTGGAGATGAAGTTAATTTCCTTGGAAAATCCTCCTCAAAATCCTAATACTTCCTCTTCTCGCTATAATCCCAAGGCAAGATGTTTGTATCATTCCAATTGTCCTGGACATAACACTAATAGTTGTTGGGCATTGAAGAATAAGATTCAAGACCTGATTGATGAAGGAATCCTTGAGGTTACACCAGAAGGTCAAATTTAATTCTCTTATCGTCCATCAAACATCGAAACTGCCAGACAAATCATCCGAGGGAGCAAGAAAGAAAGCTCACCAACCCCTGCTGAAGTTTGGGATACCTTGGGACAACCTAGTGGCAAATTTGATTTCATGATAAAATATACTTGTAACACCCTAATTTTTGCCCTAAGATTTCTTTGCATCTCATCTGCATTTTGCATACAAACAAGATCGCACTGGTTGCACGGTTCTTCTCGGGTTAGGATTATGCCTCGCAGGGGATCACCATTGTCTTTAATTGTTTTATTTGATTGTGTTTGCTAACCATTAATCAAAATCCAAAAATATTTTGTTTCCTTTGGCTAACTTTTTTTTCAGGAAGAGGAACCATATAAAAATGTCAAAAAATAGCAGTCCTGCAGCTCGAGTAAATTTCACAAAAGTCGAAGACGATCCGCAAATAATTCAAAATTATCAGATCAAGGATTTCCCAAGTTAATTGATTCATTCAAAGGATCTCCAAGGTTCACGTGTTTATTTCTTCGACGTACACAAGAATCGGGCCGAAACAACCAAGCAGCTATTTTTGAACAAAAAAATTCAAACTTTAGCTTGGTTAACCGGTTAACCAATGCGAAATTTGAATTTTTTACTTCAAATTCAACACCCTTAGATCATTGATTTAATTGGAATATTCTAGATCCATTGGTTTCTGATTTCTCTACATCACTTTGATCATTTCCTACCATAAACCCTCACTAATCACCACTCTTTTCCATTTCCCACCAAAATTCCAATTACCAAACCTAAATTCAAATTACCAAAGCAAGCCCCATTCCACCAAATTTCCATACCTAAGGCCTTTAAATAGGACCACAATTTCATTCATTTCACAAGCTTTTGATAGCCACAAAACATCTTGCAAAATACTCCCCCAACACCAAAATTCTACAAAGCTCATCTTTCTTTCTTTTGAAGTTATCAAGAATTCACATTGAATTCTTGATTAACTTGAGCTAGACCTTCATCCTTTCATTCTTTTGCTCATCAATTTCAGTAGATCTAAGCTTGTGTTGGTTCAATTTGAAGAAAAGCTTTTGGTAATTCATCTTCCTCCATAAACCCATATTCACCATCAACATTCAAGATGTAGATCTTTGGTGCTTTTGTTTCTAGATCCTTTGGATCTTTATTTGTTGTTTGATTGCAGGGATTCCACTGTATTTTGGTTTTAAAATTCGTGCAAATTCAGATCATGATCATCCAATGTTTGAGAAAAGGTTTCAAAAATGGATCATGTTGATTTTTATGCATTTTTCAGCATCTGGTACAGCGTTAACCGGTTAACCATTTGGTTAATCGGTTAACCAGTTTAAAAATAGCGCAATTTATCCAAACTCTGCTTGCGTTAACCGGTTAACCAATTGGTTAACCGGTTAACACAAGTCAGAATGTTGTTTTTGGCTTGTTTCAAGCCCCTTTTTGGTTCCTCTTTCTTCTTCTTCTTCCTCCCTTTTATTTTTACCTTGGGAAGCATTTTTGGGAGTAATTCCTCCTTAATTTCAATGGACTTTGGGTGTAGATTAGAGTAGTTAATGTTCATTAATTCAAAACTACCTTTAAGTGGATTATTCAATTCATTTAAGGTACTTTGCATTAGTGATACATTTTCATGCTTGAATCCACCAAGATGAGTGATTGAACTTAAGGATGGAAGAATACCATAAGTACGGCTCAATTTGGTATTCATCTTTAGTTTTGTGCGGTATCACGTTCGGATAACGATTTACATATCGTTTATATCGCATGCATTAGCACTAACATTATGCACCTTAATTGGTGGTGGCCGGCCTCATTTGTAGGGTAATTACTTCGTAAATTACTCGACGATTGCTTAACATAGACCTAAATGTGTCCCGACTTCAGAATGAAAATCTAATTGGGTACTTACACTTTCGTGGATCGGATCTCTTGTTGATCGCGTAATCCCAAAGTGGTTACTCATATTGCTTCAAGAATCGAGACTTGTGAATTTTTGATGCATAGGTGCTTTGGGTCTCCCAATCACCTTTCAAATTTCATTGAATTCGGTTCGGTTTGCCTTGATTAATCGCTATAGTGTAAGAGGCTAAGCAGATCCGGTTGCCTTCGATTTTGGTTACTTTCCTTTTTGGTTGTGGTTGATTAAGTTCACCATACCATTATTATATGAATACTATTATACTATTACTACTATTAATATTTTAGATACTTGCATTTTTTATTTCTTTTGTTACTAACATTTAATTTCTTGCATTTTTATTGTCTTTATTCTATTTTGCTTTACTTATCCATATCATGTTTATTATTTGCTCTTATTATTTGTTGATTGATTTTCTATTTGTCCATTTGGACACACACAAAAAAAACATTAATAATGGATCAAACATCTAAAAGAGACTTGTGACTTTAATTCTTGGACTATGGCCACTATCCTTAGCATTGGACTTGGAGTTGGACTTAGATTTTAGGATCTCTCCCTTTTCTCAAGTTGTTATCGATTGAAGACCTTGGCCTCGATTTAGTTTCATTTGTCTATGAAGATGGAATTACGTTTGCTTTGAAGAATGTTCATAATACGGTTTGATCGCTCTTCTTTTAACTTTTATATTCAAGTCTTAGGATAGTCACTTCATCTCCTCCCACTTCTAAAATTTTCAAATCTTCTCCCTATTTTCAAATCTTCTTTGTTTTCAAACTTCAAACGTTTTCATAAATCAAACCTTGACTTAGGTCAAGCGATTTTACCTTTTCATTCCATTTTCTTAATAAATGTTAATCCATATAAGCATATCGAAATTTTCTTCTCAAAGACTTTAAAAAAAAATTCAAAACTCACTCAATTGTTTTTATGTCTTCGTGCACTTTTCTTTTCATATGTTTAGATATGATTCATTCTTTCTAGCGGAATTATTCGCTAAAGAATGACGACTTATCTCTACATTTTAAAATCAATTCAACTCATTGTTTCTTTTCAAATTTTGTACCACGAACTACGAGGTTTTGATCTCGCATTGCACTTTGTGGGTACGTAGGCATGAGGCGTTAAACCTCTTCAAACACAAAAATATAAAAAAACGTTTATTTTCTCATCTCTCCAATCTCTTTCAAATAAACCATTTTCAAACCAAAAGCGGTAAATTTTTCAAAGGGCTCCCGTGGAGTACCACGAACATTTTGGGTGCGTAAAACCTTCCCAATTTGTAACCTATCCCCTTACCCGTTCTCTGTTCGATTCTTTTAGCTTTTTGCTTTTAGATTCATTAGGTTTTATTCGCTCCTTTTCCCTTTTCCATTTGGAATAAAATAAAAGCGCGGTGGCGACTCTGTTTACCTTGAGTTAAGTTAGCTAATAGCTTACACTCATGATTTTACCGCTACAGAAAAGTGGCGACTCTGCTGGGGATAAATCTCTAAGTGGATTCGGCCTACTTTGATTTATTTACTGCTTTGGTTTGATTTGTTTGTTATTTGTTTGTTCTGTTTCGGTTTTGGTGATCCTCTGTGTGAGATAAATTCTAACCCGGATCTGAGTTGAAATTATGATAGGACGACGATATTAGAAGCGATAAGCGATGGAGTAGTCCAAAGCTATGTCAATTTGATAATCTCCACTCGGTTAGGCTCTCTTGGACTATCAATGTCATGATAAGTAATCATATGTGGCATTATTTTCCGACCTTGAGCTGATCATATTGAGGACCGTAGAACCCTTAACCCATCCAAGCCAATTTAGGAACGTAGTGCGGAAACTGTCTGGGTGTAAACCTAAGGTGGTTGTCACGCGATACTACACTCGGACGAGGTCTATTTTAAGAATGTTATCGGTTGGGGAGTAATCCAACGTACCGATAATATTCTAAAGATGGCTGTTAACTTCGGGCACCTCTGTTAGCACCCTTTTGGTTTTCTGTAGGTACAATGAAGACAAAACTTTAGTACTTACCTGTAAGGGTTGGTGTTCTGTTACCTTGACTTCATGCTCGTGACTCGGAACCTAAACCCGTGTGCTTTGTTTGATCTTGTTTATGGTTGTTGCATACATACCATCATACATTCATGAGCATTGTTTCTGAGATTTCAAGGGACTCATAAGGAACTTTTGCAAAATTTCAGATGTCTATGGTTATGAATTTTAAAAGGAGGAACACAAAGAAGTACACCTTCAAGAATCCTAATATAGTGGAGTTGAGAAGGCTAGGAGCATTGGTGGTTGATACCCAGGAGTTCCGGAAATGTTATGGGAAGCTCTTGTTTATTTTGGATACCGATGTACCAGAAGGGATTCTCCCTACCTTAGCTCAGTCTTATGATTCGTTGCATCATTGTTTCACCTTTCCTGATTATCAGCTTGTGCCGACTTTGGAGGAGTACTCTCATTGGATAGTGTAACACGGTGGGAGAACTGACTTTAGTTATGTTGCGGATAGCAAGAGTAGCCACCGACTTTTATTTTATCCAAAGGAAAGGCATAAAAGAACAGGAAAGACCTTTAAAAAGATTTTTGGGTCCGAGGGGTAGGTTATGTAAAGGGAAGGTGTTAGCACCCTTTACATCCATGGTTATCCATGGACTCTTAGTTACTTAGCTCACTTTAAAATGTTTTTGAAATGTGAAGTGTGTGAATAGAATTTTCTTTAAGTACTTTATAATGATCCATGTACGGATATATATAAAGTCTTTGTTATTAAAAATGTGAAGTGTTTGAAATGTTTTTGAAGAGTGAGCAAGTACATAAGAGGAACCTACCCTAAGTTAAGTCTTTTCTGTTCTTAAATATCCTTTAGATGGTAAGACTATCCCTACTATTAAGGAGTAGGTAGTCATTACCTTGGATGAGTGAGGGACAAGTGAAGGGACATCTGTTATTTAGGCAACTGCAAGGTGTATTTAGCAATTTTGAAGGGACTTATCATCTTTATTCGAAAGGGACAAGATCATTATGAAGGCAACCATGAAGGGACTTGATCTTTTTATCTGTTAAGGGACTAGATGATATAAGATGAGGGACTTTGCTTTATACACCCTACTTGACCTTTTGTTTAGGCAACTTGAGAGGTAACCCTTAAGAAGTGAGATGGTGATCCAGGATCGACTTACGTATGTGAGTGTACCAATTCAGATATTTATCTTTGAGTTAATGATCTAAATTCAAATTTACATACAAATATGTTTTACACTCCCTATTTTACTAACCATAGCATTTAAAATTAAATATTAAAAATTACTACAACTATTACATATTGGATACAATTACATAATAATAATAATTAAAATAAATTAAATAAGCAAATAAATGAATAATTAAGTGGGTTAGTAACAATAATAATAATAAAATAAATAATCACATAATATATAAATAAATAGATAAGGGGGTTAGTAGTAATAAAATAAATAAGAATAAGATGAAAGAATTAGCATAATGAAAATAAATAAATTTAAAGTTCAATTTTAAATAAATAATTATTTTTTAAGGTTTTTTTAATTAATAATAGAAACAAATGATAAATATTATATATTAACAAAATATGATTAATAGTCTAATTATTTAATTTTATACACATATTATATAAAAATATTTGATTATAAGCATGCAAAATAATAAATTAAATTTACAAAATAAAATTAGGTTTTTAACTATTTAGAAAAATAAATTAGGGTTACTATTTAATTAAATTATTTACATAAAATTACTTTCAATAATAATTATAAACAAATTATAAAATAATGTACATAATTAAAATTTACAAATAAGCAAGCTTACAATATTATTAAAGTTTATAAAAAGAAAATTAGGGTTTTGTAAAAATAATTAGGTTTTATGAAATATTAGGGTTTTTCTTATTAATTTACAAAATAAATCAATTTATTTACAAATTATATATATGTACATATTATGAAATAAATATAAATAAAACAATATTTTAGGAATACATACAAAAATATTTTAATAGTATTAGAAAGTATTTTTTTATAATTTATTTATCAATTTAAATAAAATAGAAATAGTATAATGAAATAAAATAAGTAAATATGGAAAATTGGTCAAAAAGAAAGGACCTGGGATTTGAACCCAGGTCCCCTACCTCATATGCAAGACACAAAACCATCCAGGCCAGCGCGCACTGGTGATATAGACTGAGATCCGCATGCTTTTGTTTCATATCCTGCATAAATCATAACAAAAAATAAAAGCAATACAAAAAGGCCTGGGGGGATTCGAACCCAGGACCCTCAATCAAACAAACACACACTCCAACCATCCAGCCAGAAGGGCGCACCTGTTTATATAACCACTACAAATAATAATATATTAAGTTATATGAATAAATGAGAAAATCAAGCAAAAAGAATGCTGCCTCCCAGGATCGAACCCAGGCCTTGAACCAATACACACGCATCCATCACCACTGGGCCAGACGTGCATCTGTGAAATAAGTTACAAACAATTTCATAAAATATTAAGACTAAATTCAAATTCCAGAATGCGCGCCAAGAACTTCATCTTCTTCCTTGGATGCTGCAAATTTTCCTACGAATTTTCTTGGGCATTTTCCTGCGAATAAAACCTGCCAATCTCATATCATCACAAATATGTAAAGTTTCATCAAATTGATCACATTATCATGATCCCCAAACATCACATAGTTCATTCATAGCTTTAGAATTAATTTATATTAGTTAAATCGAAGAATCCCAAATTTTGGTCAGAAACCCTAGCAATGGCAACTTGCGGTTTAAGTCATGGTTCTTCAATCTTCTTGCCCAGAAATCATCTAAGCATCATACTCAACACAAACATACAGTTAGAATGCATTATTATTACACAAACAATCAAAATCGGAAAAAAATAAGAACAAGAGCAATTTTGATTCGGTTTATGCAATTTGGGATGTTTTAGATGCAAATGAGTATTGAGAAAGTATCAGTGATGATCAAGGAGTCTTTTGCAACCTTCAAAATCTTTTGATATGGCCTCTATGCAAGAATCCGAATTGAGGTTTTTGGTGAATTTTTTGAAGATTGAAACTTACTCTTGAGGCAGCAAAAATCGTGTCCAATGCTTGTGATATGTTTATGTACTTATAGTAGATGAAACTAGGTTAAAAAATTGTATGGTTGTTTGGACTTTTTGGATCCAAGAGATTGAAAAAGATCATGCTTTGAATTTCATATATTCTTGAATGTATCCTTTCTATCTTAAGACAATCACCATAAATTGTATATCAATCTGATCTAATCCATGTTTATGACCTTCTAGAATCAAAATATATTTTAAATCTTCATATTTTATATTTTATTTGAATTTAAAATGATTTTTAATATAAAAAATCATAATAAATAAAATAAAATAAATAAAATTATGAAGATATTAAATAAATTTCGTGCATGATGTCATGGAACACCTTGGGTCACAAAAAGTTCAGCCCATTTGAAGAATTATGGTTTTAAGACCCCATTTACTTCATAAACCACCCAAATATTTCCCAACTTTGCAAGGGCACAAATCCTTCAATTTTAAGGTTATGAGGGTGTTCTTGGACATTTTGAAAATCTTAAAGAGTCCTATAACCAACCCCATTGGTTTCATGTCAATATCATTTACCATTCTCAAGTTATGCCCTTTTGAAGTTGTTGACTTTTTGTTGACTTTCAAAAGGACCTATAATGTCTTAGCTCATACCTTCCAAATGAAGCATTTTTGGGCTTGGCTTGTGAGACACAAAGTTGTAGAGAATTCAATTTCCTTCAAAATGAGCTTTGGATGGGAAAAATTTGATGAAGCATGTGAAAGTTATGGCTGGTCAAAGTTCAGTTGACTTTTCCTGAGGAAACCCTAATTTAGAAACTCCTGATTCTTGATGATCTGAAATCTCCTTGATGAATCATGATCAAACCTTGATCAAATGATGAATTTTACTTCATATACTTGATGTTGGCAAAAAATCATGAAGTTTGACTTTGGTTTGACCACAGTTGACCTCAGTTTGACTTTTTAACTGCTTTGACTGATTTTGACCTATCTGATCATCTGACTGAGCAAACCTTTGGGAAAAGTCTTGAAACTTGTCATGGGGATTCTTAAACACATATAAGATGTTATGAAGCTCACTTGAAGTCTTGGAAGTCCATTTAGCCTGATTAAAGTCAAAAACCTAGTTTAGGATGCATTACTTAGGAGGATGCATTGTCTGAGGGAAATGTCAAATCTTCTGACTAATTGTGAACATTGTGAACCTCATGAACCTCATGAGAGGTCTTGTGAACCTTGTGAACCTTGTGATAGGTCTTGTGAACCTTGTGAACCTCATGAGAGGTCTTGTGAACCTTGTGAATCTCATGAGAGGTCTTGTGAACTTTGTGAACCTCATGAGAGGTCTTGTGAACTTTGTGAACCTTGTGAACCTCTTAGTACACAAAGTCTTGTTTTGTGAGGGCAAATTTTGGGGTGCAACAGATAGGTTTAGCTATTTTGGACAAGGAATATCTTTTCAGTGGTTTAGAGAAGGAGCTTACTATGGGATTGAACACAAAAGCCCAAAAATTTGCACTCACCGGTGCGTAGAGTAATACTGGTGATATGTTGTATATGCTTGAGTGGGCTTAAAGATGCCACTTGGAGGAACTGGAGATGGGCTTAAAGATGCCATCTGGAGAAAAGTTCTTCAAATATAAGGTAGTCCAAATTATGAAGATATAGCTTTTGGGAAGATAAACAACGTCCCAACATTACCTTTGGGAAGATAAACAACGGCCCAAGGCAATGATATCTTTCAGGAGGATAAACAACGTCCTGAGGTAAGAGTATAACTTTTGGGAAGATAAACAACGGCCCAAAGTCATGATAGAGCACTTGGGAAGATAAACAACGGCCCAAGGCAATGATAGCTTTCAGGAGGATAAACAACGTCCTGAGGAAGAGTATAACTTTTGGGAAGATAATCAACGGCCCAAAGTCATGATAGAGCACTTGGGAAGATAAACAACGGCCCAAGGCAATGATAGCTTTCAGGAGGATAAACAACATCCCGAGGTATAATAGGGTACTTGGGAAGATAAACAACGGCCCAAGGTAAGGATATAACTTTTGGGCAGATAAACAACGGCCCAAAGTTATGATAGCTTTCAGGAGGATAAACAACGTCCTGAGGTATAAGTTTGTTGATGTTGTTTGTCTGCTGGAGAATTAATCTGCAAAACAAGATTAGTTTGATGCAAATATCATGATGTATATAACATTCTGCAAATTAGTTTATGCATTATGTATGCATGTATAGTATGATGCACTAAAGTAATGTATTATGTAATTATGGATATGTATGTTATGGTATGATGTAAATGATGTATGTATGCATCATGCAGCTTGAAGCGTCTGGATATCTTCGTATAACAACTGCTGGCCAGGGAAAATAAATCCCGATTTGGTACTGAAGAATATGAGGAACTCGTTCCTGTCTCGTTTGATAATATAGTATTCATAACCTCCCGTCTTCGTTCGATAGTAAGGTATACATAACCTCCCGTCTTCGTTTGATAGTAAGGTATACATAACCTCCCATCTTCGTTCGATAGTAAGGTATACATAACCTCCCGTCTTCGTTCGATAGTAAGGTATACATAACCTCCCGTCTTCGTTTGATAGTAAGGTATACATAACCTCCCGTCTTCGTTCGATAGTACTCTTATTGAAAGAATAAATTCCCGACTATCCGTCTGAGGATAAAAGAGATGGATATAAATTCCAGGGGAGATGTGACTCGAAGTATTTATGAAGATGGATTTTCCCTACTGGGGGATTTGTAGCTGTCTTGTGGGGATGAACCGGCGAAGCTTCGTTGAATTCCTTCCCTCGTTCGTCCTTAGTAAATATTATTACTGCATTTTTATGCATTTCTGGTAAACATCAATCATATTAAGTATTTATGCATTTCTGGTAAACATCAATCATATTCAAAAGCATACATACATTCAAACATAACCAATGGACGTTTCGCTTATGTAAATAGGGTAAAAGTAAATCTGGATTTAAAGATGGAATTTTATTTATATCACAAAATGACCCGTACATGGGTAAATTTGTACAAGGAGACAGAAATCCTAGTAAGAGGAATTTGTCATAAAGTTTTTATAAAACAAAGAAAATCAGCTATGTGGGAAATAATCCTATTGAGTTTCAATTCTACTATTGCCATTATCTTCAAGTATCTCATCTTCTGCTGTCGAGATGGAAACGATTGGATTGAGCTTTATCTGTTCGAGCTTGAGTAAGTAGCACAACTGGTCGTAGTTTCATGGGTGATCCAGACGAGACATAGTCATACGCTTTAATCCCTAACTTTTGCCTGGATTGCCCTTTCAGGTTTTCAATCCACCGGGATACCCTTTTTTGCCCAAGCCGCCTTTTCAGGTTTTTGACTTGCCGGGTGTACATTTTTTTATATATATCCCTTATTTTTGCCCGAACCCTTTTGGTTCGCCGGGATGCCCTTATTTTTGCCTAGGCCATTCAACCTAGCGGGTCTCTTTTTATGCGTAGTATTTTTTAACTATGTCTGCGTTTACAGGCTGCGGGAAGTCTTCACCATCCATAGTAGTAAGTATCATGGCACCTCCTGAGAATACTGTTTTGACCACAAATGGTCCTTCATACGTAGGAGTCCATTTGCCCCTAGGATCACCCTGTGGTAATATGATACGCTTGATTACCAAATCACCAACCTGATATACCTTTGGCTTAACCTTCTTATTAAAAGCCTTGATCATTTGTTTCTGGTACATCTGGCCATGACAAACAGCTGCTAACCTCTTCTCATCAATCAAATTTATCTGGTCAAGTCGAGTCTGAATCCACTCATCTTCATCCAAGCCTGCATCCTTCATAATTATTAAGGAGGGAATCTGAACTTCAATGGGCAGAACTACTTCCATACCATAAACCAAGGAGAATGGGGTTGCCCCTGTTGAAGTACGTATTGTAGTACGATAACCATGAGGAGCAAATGGTAACATCTCGTGCCAATCTTTATAAGTGACAATCATCTTCTGTAGAATCTTCTTAATGTTCTTATTAGCAGCTTCAACTGCCCCATTCATCTTCGGACGATACGGAGAAGAGTTGTGATGCCTAATCTTGAACTGCGAGCAGAGATCAGTAATCATACTGTTGTTCAGATTAGAGCCATTGTCAGTAATAATCCTTTCAGGGATGCCATACCTACATATGAGATTATTCTTAATGAATCGAGCCACCACATTCTTAGTAACAGATGCAAATGAAGCTGCTTCCACCCACTTTGTGAAGTAATCAATAGCAACCAGGATGAAACGATGCCCATTAGAAGCAGTAGGCTTGACCTCGCCAATCATATCAATACCCCACATGGCAAAAGGCCAAGGAGCAGTCAACACATTCAATGGTGATGGAGGTATATGTACTTTATCAGCATAGATTTGACACTTGTGACACGTTCTGGAATGTTGATAGCAGTCAGCTTCCATGGTAGACCAATAGTAACCTGCTCTCAATATCTTCTTTGCCATGGTGTGACCACTAGAATGAGTGCCAAAGATCCCATCATGCATATCTTCCATAACCTCTGTTGCTTCCTTCTTATCCACACAACGAAACATAGTTGAATCATGATTGCGTTTGTACAAAATGCCATTACTAAAAAAGAACTTAGCATAAAACCTTCTCAGAAACTTCTTATCTTTGACAGTTGCCCCTTCAGGGAACTCCTGATCTTCAAGATATCTTTTCAGTTCTATAACCAAGGCTTCTCTTCTGATTCTTCAGTATCAATCTCATTGCAGTATGCAGGCTTCTCAAATCTATCAATAGTAATCTTGGGAGCTTCATCATCCCAGCTGATCTCAAACATGGATGCCATGGTGGCTAGTGCATCTGCCAACTGATTTTCTCTTCGTGGAATATGTCCAAATGTAATCTCTTTGAAATGTGGGATCAAAGACAAAACATGCTCTCTGTAAGGAATGAGATTGTCATGCTTGGTATCCCAATCTCCTTTAATTTGACTTACTACCAGGGCTGAATCTCCATATACGTCCAGGAACTGAATCTTCATATCAATGGCAGCTTTGATACCAAGGATACATGCCTCATACTCAGCCATGTTATTAGTACAATAGAAACAAAGTCTGGCAGTAATCAGGGTATGACAACCTTCAGGGGAACTGATCACAACACCAACACCATTACCATGTGTATTAGAAGCTCCATCAAAAACCATAGTCCATCGGGATCCTTGTTCAGGTCCGTCATATTGTCCAGGTTCTTTGGTAATAATCATAATGTCTTCATCAGGGAACTCAAAACTCATTGACTGATAATCATCCACTGCTTGATGAGCCAAATGATCAGCTACAACACTTCCTTTAATGGCCTTCTGTGTAGTATACTATATGTCATATTCTGTCAAGATCATTTGCCATCTTTCAATTCTTCCGGAGAGAGCAGGTTTCTCGAATATGTACTTGATTGGGTCCATCTTCGAAATCAATAAGGTAGTATGAGTCAACATATACTGTCTTAGTCGGCGAGCAGCCCATGCCAAAGCGCAACAAGTTTTCTCGAGCAGTGAGTATCTTGTTTCACAGTCGGTAAACTTTTTGCTAAGGTAGTATATTGCCTACTCTTTTCGACCAGACTCGTCATGTTGCCCCAACACACACCCCATTGAGTTGTCTAACACTGTTAATTATATAATCAAGGGTCTTCCATCAATTGGTGGCATCAAAATGGGAGGTTCTAGCAGATATTTCTTGATTTCATCAAATGCAGTCTGGCACTCATCATTCCACTCCATTACCTGATCTTTCTTCAACAACTTGAAGATTGGCTCACAGGTAGCAGTTAATTGGGAAATAAATCTTGCAATGTAATTCAATTGTCCCAAGAAACCTCTAACTTCCTTCTCAGTGTGGGGAGCTGGCATCTCTCGTATAGCTTTCACTTTTGCAGGATCTACTTCAATACCTTTTCCACTGACAATGAAACCCAGGAGTTTACCAGACCTAACTCCAAAAGTACACTTGTTTGGGTTCAATCTCAGCTTGTATTTCTTCAACCTCTCAAACAATTTATGCAAATGATCAAGATGTTGTTCTTTATTCTGGGACCTGGCTATCATATCATCCACATACACCTCTATCTCATGATGAATCATATCGTGAAACAAAGCCACCATAACACGCTGATATGTTTCCCCTACATTCTTCAAACCAAATGGCATCACCTTATAACAAAAGGTGCCCCACTGTGTAACAAATGTTGTCTTCTCCATATCTTCAGGCGCCATCTTGATCTGATTGTAACCAGAGAAACCATCCATAAAAGAGAATACCTTATGTTGAGCAGTGTTGTCTACCAGAACATCAATATGAGGAAGTGGAAAGTCATCTTTGGGGCTGGCCTTATTCAAATCCCTGTAGTCTACACACATACGTACCTTACCATCTTTCTTAGGTACCGGTACCACATTTGCAACCCATTGAGGATACGAAGTCACATCTAAGAACCCTGCATCAAACTGTTTCATTACCTCTGCCTTAATCTTCTCTGACATTTCAGGACGCATGCGACGAACCTTCTGCTTCTTTGGACGATAATCTTCTTTTACTGGTAAACGGTGAACCACAATGTTTGTATCCAACCCTGGCACATCTTCATAGGACCAAGCAAAGATTTCCACATAATCATGTAACATCTGAATCAGCCTGTTCCTGACACTATCCTCTAATTCAGCCCCTATCTTGACCTCTTTCCTGTTTTCTTTAGTTCCCAGATTCACAACTTCGACTGGCTCTTCATGTGGCTGTATAGCTTTCTCTTCTTGTTGTAACAACCTAGCAAGCTCTACAGGTACTTCACAATTGTCCTCATTTCTGTCTTCAGTTTGATAGATCGGATTCTCGAAATTATAATTGGCAATAGTAGAACTGTTATCAACAGGATCCAGAGTGGATAAGGATCTGCATTTTAGTGATGTGGGTGTGTGTAAGAACACATAGCTGATAAAACAAAAATAAAAGAAAAGAAAGACAAGGAACACAATATCTACGAAAACGAAACGTCCACTGATTTTTATTGAATGAAGTATGCAAATGAAATGACATCCCGTAACAAGCACACCATTGTGCCCCGGGTAAGGCACAAGGCTTTAAGAGTTCAATTGTTCAAAAATTACAAACTTTAAAAGTAGCAACACAATAATAGTATTTACTCCTGACTAAAGGAGATAAGAATAACATCCTCAGCTTTCCAATTGTTGAGCCCAGCACCCACAGTAGGAAAAATCCAAGCATCCAAGTTGTAATCTTCATCATAGTCATCCACAACATTGATCTGATCTTTCATAATCCCCTGATTGGTGATACGAACAGCATGAGCACGACGAACAGCCTTCTGGGACTCTGCAGTGAAACCCAAACCAAATTTGTCAGACTTGTAAGGAATGTCAGGAAGCTGACCCCAAATAGTACAACCACCTTCGTCCACCACAGCTCTAGCATCTTTGAGGGAGGCCATTGTTGGAGGTACTCTGGTGACCACAGGAACTTTCTTGACGACAGGAGGAGCTTCATAATTATTAACAAACCAAGGAACTACTTCGAATGTCTGGCACGGAGTTTCAACATATTCACCCTCCATTTCAAGATATTTAAAGGTGTTCACATGGCTAACTATATATCCTTCCTCTCCGTAAACAGTGACAACTTTACCTTCCACTGGATATCTCAACTTCTGATGTAAGGT
Source organism: Lathyrus aphaca (assembly GCA_963966055.1). Taxonomy (NCBI): domain Eukaryota; kingdom Viridiplantae; phylum Streptophyta; class Magnoliopsida; order Fabales; family Fabaceae; genus Lathyrus; species Lathyrus aphaca. Next base: position 207,186,494 of record OZ014525.1, read on the forward strand.
GGAGGTTACAGCACCTGCCCCATGGATCCAGGGACGCCCAAGAAAACAAGAATATGAAGGGCGAATATCCATCACATAAAAAGTAGCATTGAAGACCTGAGAACCTACTTTGATTGGGAGATCAATTTCTCCATGCACCACTCTTCTCGAGCCATCAAAAGCTTTCACCACTATATTACTGGGCTTCAACACAACATCTTCAGGACTAAGCTTATTCATAACTTCTTTGGGCAACACATTCAGCGAGGAACCATTGTCTATTAGCACATGTGACAGGGTAGTGCCCCTACATTCAATAGAGATATGTAGAGCCCTGTTATGATCCCTCTTGGCAGGAGTCAAATCAGCATCGGAGAAACCTAACCCATTATCATAGGTCAAATGTGCAACACAATTTTCAAACTGGTCTACAGAAATCTCATTTGGTACGTGAGCAGTCTTCAAAAATTTAATCAGGGCTTTAGCATGAGCCTCAGAACACAACAATAAAGACAACATAGAAATCTTGGAGGGAGTATGCCCCAATTGATCCACAATGTCATAATCACTCTTGCGAATGATTTTCAATACTTCTTCCATCTGCTTAGCAAGATCATCAGTAGCTGGCACATCAGTTTGTATAGGTTCAATAACAGGACCTTTGCCCCGAGCATCAGCAGTGGAGGTAGTAGTTGGAGTAACTGTATTCTTGGAAGTAACTGGAGGAGAGAAAATTCTTCCACTTCGTGTGATCTTACTAGATCCAGCAATATTGTCAACGTCAAGGTTTTTATCAGCAACAGGTGCCTCAGCTAAGGGTTCCTGCTTAACACCATGAATATAAACATCGGACCCATAATGCTAATGCACAACTTTATCAGAAGTATATGGAATAGGACCAGGAGTGGTAATGATCATAGGAGCCACTCTAGCTTCAGCAACAATCTTCACGGGGTCTTCAGCAGTAATCTTAATTGGACCCTTATGAGTGATTTTGACAGGACCCTTAGAAGTAATCCTTACCGGCACTTTATCAATCATATCCACCTCTTCAACCTTCGCACCTTTAGTTATATGATCAACCATACTCTCTATAGAAAATGGAGTCCTCTCAAACACTATGGTGTAATTATTCATGAGGCGTTGAATTCCGTCCTTCAACCTCCAGCAGCTATCCGGCTTATAGGCACAATATAAACAATCTTCACGACAACCTGGAAAGAACCCAACTTGTACCAACTTCTTCTTAATAACAGACAATGGTGTAGTCAAATCTGCAACTGAGGAAATATGTGAAACTTCATCAATGGCATTGACAGTCTTCTCATGATTTGGCATAGGGGCAGTAATCACATTTGGAGTACCCGGAGGGTCAAACTCAATCTCTCCAGCATCAATCATATCTTGAATTTTATTCTTCAATATCCAGCAACTATTGGTATCATGTCCCTGACAATTTGAATGATATGCACATCGTGCATTAGGGTTGTACCTGGGAGAGGTAACATTGGGATTCTGAGGAGGGTCCCTCAAAGTGATAAGTTCACCCTTCAACAAGTGCTGCAAGGCTTGGGCCATTGACATGTTGAGCTTAGTGAACTGTCTTCTAGATCTCTGTTGGTTGCCCTGGGGTGGCTCTGGTGTTGCAGGAGTTGGATTAGAGATATGAACTGCACTCACAGACTGATGCCTCGTATTACGACCAGGTTGACCATAAACAGCATTTGCCTCTTTCTTCCCACTGGGAGGCTTCTTTGCAGTATTGGATGAAGAAGCACCTACTTGGATCTTGCCACTCCTTATACCACTTTCTACGCGCTCTCCTGTCATTATCAACTCAGTGAAGCCAGATGATGAGCTTCCAATGAGGTGACTGTAAAAGGGACCATTCAACATACACATGAACATATCAACTAACTCCATGTCAGTTAGAGGGGGTTGCACTCGACCAGCCAAATCTTTCCACTTCTGGGCATACTCCTTGAAATTTTCTTTAGCACCCATAGACATACTCTGAAGTTGCATGCGAGTAGGGGCTAAATCAGCATTATATTGATATTGCTTATAAAAGGCTTCAGCAAGATCATTCCAATCACGGATGTTGACACTCTCCAATTGATAATACCATTCCAATTGAGCTCCAGATAAGCTCTCTTGGAAGAAATGGATCCACAACTTCTTATCAGCAGTATGGGGTTGGATCCTCCAGACATAAGACCTCAGATGCAGCTTGGGACAAGAGACACCATCATAAACTACGAAAGTGGGAACCTTGAAACCAATGGGTATAACCACCCCAGATATCAAACTCAGGTCTTCAAAATCCAGCCCAGAAGACTTTTGCAATTCCATAGCATCCATTCTATCCACCAGCATTTTGAACTTATCTTCAATGGGCTCATGATAGTAGTTAGCTTCAGAATCAGAATCCCCCATAGTGTTGTGGAGACTGCCTCCCTCTTTCTCAGACTCTTTAGACTCATAATATTCAACCTGTTCTTTGGTCTTGACAGGACCTCTGAACCTTCTTCCCATGTTGATCAGGCCTCTTGACCTTCTAGTCTTCTTAGTCTTCTTGGCCAGCAGTGTCTTCAATTCATCCTGCCCCTTGGACAAGTTCAGGATCAGCTCTTGGAACTGTGCATTTTGTGTCTGGAGATCTTTGACTGTTTGTTCAAGAGCCATTGCTGAAATAAACAGCGAGAAGATAAGAAACATGTGCACAAGAAACCTGTGATGCAATGACATGGTGTATAAATGCGTATGCAATGTTTTCAAGGACCGCAGGATTTAAATTTGCTTAAACAAACCAAGAAAGTAAACTTTTATTAGTAATAAATTTGTTTGCCCTTTGGGCTTACAATAAGAATGAAATAAATACAAAAGATGGGGTTTTAAGTCTCCCATGGACGTTTCCTCTTTGTGTTGAGGTATGAGTTGAGATTCCGCTCCTCGTGAAGTTGCTTTGTTAGCTCCAGGATTCTTTCTTGACTTGCTTTATAATGAGCCTCGAAAGTATCCCTTTGCTCCTTCAACTGGATCCAGGATCTCTGTAAGTCTTCCGTGTCAGTGGGCATGTCTGGGTGAAGGATGGTATAAGAAGTATCTCCTTTAGCAACAGGCTCCATAGTAACTGGCAGGATGGCAGGATATGGCATCATGAGAGTCTGAGCACGAGATCGCACCCATCTGAGGTAAGCTTCCATAGGAATAATTTACTTAGGCTTCAGAGTCTTGCTGTCAACCTTGTTCACTTTCCCCCATGCTCGTATAAACCTTTGATGACAACCTTGCAGATCGTTGTCGTAGTCAAACACAATACCCTGAATCAACATGTCATGAGGACCATCACTCCGAGCGTAACCAAACTGTCGTAAAGCTAAAGAAGGGTTGTAGGTAATGCCTCCTCTTATGCCTAGAAGTGGCACATTAGGAAATTCCCCACAACGGTCAATGATAGTGACATTCTCCATAAACCTGGAGCACCAATGGATATCTGAATGCGAGAGTGACATGATTCTCTTGGACCACCTGAACCCTTGTTCATTCTTCATCACTGAGCGAGGAAGGTGAGAAATAAACCACCTAGATAGCAAAGGTATGCAACACATCAGAGTTCCTCGTGCCTTTGTAGTACGGGTATGAAGAGAATGTAGGATGTCTCCCAGCAATCTAGGCACTAGATTGTGACTCAGGAATATGTTGATGGTGTGAACGTCTATGAACTGATCTGGATTGGGGAACAACACTAAGCCATAAATCAACAAGGCTAAGATCTCCTCAAAGGCATCATAGCTCATAGCCTTCAAGAACACTTGAGCCTTCTCTATCAACACCTTAGCAAGAATACCCTTAACTCCATTTCTCGTTTCTAGGACAATGTCTGACTTCTTCAGATGTAGAGCTGCAGCAATAACCTCAGGTTTAAGCTCTTTTTCTAAGCCTGTGAAGGGTCTTTGATCAAGAACAGGTATACCCAGAAGTTTGGAGAACTCTTCCATTGTAGGAACCAACTGATAGTCGGGGAATGTGAAGCAATGGTGCTTAGGATCAAAGAACTGAAACAGGACACTCATCATGTCTTCCTTGAACCCTGAAGTGACTAGATCCAGTAGGTGACCATGTCTCTTGATGAACTGGGAGTTTTCAGACACTTGAGAAATCAACTCCTTAAGCTTAGGAGGTATGCCTACAAAGTTGATCCTGATAGTGTTTCTACGAGTGGAAGCCATGACCTGCAACAAAGAACAAAGATAAATCCTTTGGTCCTTGAAATGGTTAGTGAAAATGCTATGCTTATGATGCATGATGATGCTATGATGTTATGTTCAATCACAAACATGTGGCACACACAAACAAGTCACACAATAGCCCTAGGTTTAAAGGCTTGCATAAGATTCAAAGGTAAGTACCCTCCCCTGAAGTTTAGATGGTTCATCCTGTCCTACAAAAGTAACCAGGTTCTAAGGGATCTCAATATCATTGATCCTTCACAAGGGTGGTTGTTCAGTAGGCAACTTACTTGCCAATCAAAACCCTCCAAGTTTAGAATCTCAATGAGCATAGTATCGAGTATCAACCAACTTCAGTCTTCACCAAAGCCGGTTATCTCACTACTTTTCTAAAGGCCAAGATGGGATAACTAAGGTTCTAAAAGTTAATTAGTGTATTGACAACATATGGCAGCCTCAAATTATCCTCAACTTGATTTAAGGAACATAAGCACCAACCAAGAAGTCACACTAACTATGGCCACCAGATCAACCATATCGGTATACGCCGTACAGTTTCCTTGGTCTATTGCCATTTACCTAAGGTACACTAGATTCGGGTTAGGATCTTTCACACATAAGAGCACCCAACATATAAGTATAAAGCAAACAAGGCAAACAATTTAAAGTGATCTAATTCCTAAGGGTACCCCTCTTTTATTAAGTCCCCAGCAGAGTCGCCAGTTCTGTAACACGGTGGGAGAACTGACTTTAGTTATGTTGCGGATAGCAAGAGTCGCCACCGACTTTTATTTTATCCAAAGGAAAGGCATAAAAGAACAGGAAAGACCTTTAAAAAGATTTTTGGGTCCGGGGGGTAGGTTATGTAAAGGGAAGGTGTTAGCACCCTTTACATCCATGGTTATCCATGGGCTCTTAGTTACTTAGCTCACTTTAAAATGTTTTTGAAATGTGAAGTGTGTGAATAGAATTTTCTTTAAGTACTTTATAATGATCCATGTACGGATATATATAAAGTCTTTGTTTTTGAAAATTTGTTTGAAAATGTGAAGTGTTTGAAATGTTTTTGAAGAGTGAGCAAGTACATAAGAGGAACCTACCCTAATTTAAGTCTTTTCTGTTCTTAAATATCCTTTAGGTGGTAAGACTATCCCTACTATTAAGGAGTAGGTAGTCATTACCTTGGATGAGTGAGGGACAAGTGAAGGGACATCTGTTATTTAGGCAACTGCAAGGTGTATTTAGCAATTTTGAAGGGACTTATCATCTTTATTCGAAAGGGACAAGATCATTACGAAGGCAACCATGAAGGGACTTGATCTTTTTATCTGTTAAGGGACTAGATGATATAAGATGAGGGACTTTTCTTTATACACTCTACTTGACCTTTTGTTTAGGCAACTTGAGAGGTAACCCTTAAGAAGTGAGATGGCGATCCAGGATCGACTTACGTATGTGAGTGTACCAATTCAGATATTTATCTTTGAGTTAATGATCTAAATTCAAATTTACATACAAACATGTTTTACACTCCCTATTTTACTAACCATAGCATTTAAAATTAAATATTAAAAATTACTACAACTATTACATATTGGATACAATTACATAATAATAATAATTAAATAAGCAAATAAATGAATAATTAAGTGGGTTAGTAACAATAATAATAATAAAATAAATAATCACATAATATATAAATAAATAGATAAGGGGGTTTGTAGTAATAAAATAAATAAGAATAAGATGAAAGAATTAGCATAATGAAAATAAATAAATTTAAAGTTCAATTTTAAATAAATAATCATTTTTTAAGGTTTTTTTAATTAATAATAGAAACAAATGATAAATATTATATATTAACAAAATATGATTAATAGTCTAATTATTTAATTTTATACACATATTATATAAAAATATTTGATTATAAGCATGCAAAATAATAAATTAAATTTACAAAATAAAATTAGGTTTTTAACTATTTAGAAAAATAAATTAGGGTTACTATTTAATTAAATTATTTACATAAAATTACTTTCAATAATAATTATAAACAAATTATAAAATAATGTACATAATTAAAATTTACAAATAAGCAAGCTTACAATATTATTAAAGTTTATAAAAAGAAAATTAGGGTTTTGTAAAAATAATTAGGTTTTATGAAATATTAGGGTTTTTCTTATTAATTTACAAAATAAATCAATTTATTTACAAATTATATATATGTACATATTATGAAATAAATATAAATAAAACAATATTTTAGGAATACATACAAAAATATTTTAATAGTATTAGAAAGTATTTTTTTATAATTTATTTATCAATTTAAATAAAATAGAAATAGTATAATGAAATAAAATAAGTAAATATGGAAAATTGGTCAAAAAGAAAGGACCTGGGATTTGAACCCAGGTGCCCTACCTCATATGCAAGACACAAAACCATCCAGGCCAGCGCGCACTGGTGATATAGACTGAGATCCGCATACTTTTGTTTCATATCCTGCATAAATCATAACAAAAAATAAAAGCAATACAAAAGGGCATGGGGGGATTCGAACCCAGGACCCTCAATCAAACAAACACACACTCCAACCATCCAGCCAGAAGGGCGCACCTGTTTATATAACCACTACAAATAATAATATATTAAGTTATATGAATAAATGAGAAAATCAAGCAAAAAGAATGCTGCCTCCCAGGATCGAACCCAGGCCTTGAACCAATACACACACATCCATCACCACTGGGCCAGACGTGCATCTGTGAAATAAGTTACAAACAATTTCATAAAATATTAAGACTAAATTCAAATTCCAGAATGCATGCCAAGAACTTCATCTTCTTCCTTGGATGCTGCAAATTTTCCTACGAATTTTCTTGGGCATTTTCCTGCAAATAAAACCTGCCAATCTCATATCATCACAAATATGTAAAGTTTCATCAAATTGATCACATTATCATGATCCCCAGACATCACACAGTTCATTCATAGCTTTAGAATTAATTTATATTAGTTAAATCGAAGAATCCCAAATTTTGGTCAGAAACCCTAGCAATGACAACTTGCGGTTTAAGTCATGGTTCTTCAATCTTCTTGCCCAGAAATCATCTAAGCATCATACTCAACACAAACATACAGTTAGAATGCATTATTATTACACAAACAATCAAAATCGAAAAAAAATAAGAACAAGAGCAATTTTGATTCGGTTTATGCAATTTGGGATGTTTTAGATGCAAATGAGTATTGAGAAAGTATCAGTGATGATCAAGGAGTCTTTTGCAACCTTCAAAATCATTTGATATGGCCTCTATGCAAGAATCCGAATTGAGGTTTTTGGTGAATTTTTTGAAGATTGAAACTTACTCTTGAGGCAGCAAAAATCGTGTCCAATGCTTGTGATATGTTTATGTACTTATAGTAGATGAAACTAGGTTAAAAAATTGTATGGTTGTTTGGACTTTTTGGATCCAAGAGATTGAAAAAGATCATGCTTTGAATTTCATATATTCTTGAATGTATCCTTTCTATCTTAAGACAATCACCATAAATTGTATATCAGTCTGATCTAATCCATGTTTATGACCTTCTAGAATCAAAATATATTTTAAATCTTCATATTTTATATTTTATTTGAATTTAAAATGATTTTTAATATAAAAAATCATAATAAATAAAATAAAATAAATAAAATTATGAAGATATTAATAAATTTCGTGCATGATGTCATGGAACACCTTGGGTCACAAAAAGTTCAGCCAATTGGAGAATTATGGTTTTAAGATCCCATTTACTTCATAAACCACCCAAAAATTTCCCAACTTTGCAAGGGCACAAATCCTTCAATTTTAAGGTTATGAGGGTGTTCTTGGACATTTTGGAAAGCTTAAAGAGTCCTATAACCAACCCCATTGGTTTCATGTCCATATCATTTACCATTCTCAAGTTATGCCCTTTTGAAGTTGTTGACTTTTTGTTGACTTTCAAAAGGACCTATAATGTCTTAGCTCATACCTTCCAAATGAAGCATTTTTGGGCTTGGCTTGTGAGACACAAAGTTGCAGAGAATTCAATTTCCTTCAAAATGAGCTTTGGATGGGAAAAATTTGATGAAGCATGTGAAAGTTATGGCTGGTCAAAGTTCAGTTGACTTTTCTTGAGGAAACCCTAATTTAGAAACTCCTGATTCTTGATGATCTGAAATCTCCTTGATGAATCATGATCAACCCTTGATCAAATGATGAATTTTACTTCATATACTTGATGTTGGCAAAAAATCATGAAGTTTGACTTTGGTTTGACCACAGTTGACCTCAGTTTGACTTTTTAACTGCTTTGACTGATTTTGACCTATCTGATCATCTGACTGAGCAAACCTTTGGGAAAAGTCTTGAAACTTGTCATGGGGATTCTTAAACACATATAAGATGTTATGAAGCTCACTTGAAGTCTTGGAAGTCCATTTAGCCTGATTAAAGTCAAAACCCTAGTTTAGGATGCATTGCTTAGGAGGATGCATTGTCTGAGGGAAATGTCAAATCTTCTGACTAATTGTGAACATTGTGAACCTCATGAACCTCATGAGAGGTCTTGTGAACCTTGTGAACCTTTTGAGAGGTATTGTGAACCTTGTGAACCTCATGAGAGGTCTTGTGAACCTTGTGAATCTCATGAGAGGTCTTGTGAACTTTGTGAACCTCATGAGAGGTCTTGTGAACTTTGTGAACCTTGTGAACCTCTTAGTACACAAAGTCTTGTTTTGTGAGGGCAAATTTTGGGGTGCAACAGATAGGTTTAGCTATTTTGGAAAAGGAATATCTTTTCAGTGGTTTAGAGAAGGAACTTACTATGGGATTGAACACAAAAGCCCAAAAATTTGCACTCACCGGTGCGTAGAGTAATACTGGTGATATGTTGTATATGCTTGAGTGGGCTTAAAGATGCCACTTGGAGGAACTGGAGATGGGCTTAAAGATGCCATATGGAGAAAAGTTCTTCAAATATAAGGTTCTCCAGGGATCTTATGTTGTTTCTTGGTCTTCATCCAGTTCTCCTGTCAAGCTGACTCACCGATTTGATACTCGAGCTAATCGAAAGAAGATGATGGAAACCCTACAACAAGAGAATCGTGAACTGCGCGAGGAAGTTACATATCTGAAGGAAAGCTTGGAAAGAGTTTCTGCCATGATGGAAGGCTTGGTGGCTGCTCAGAATCATCCACCTCCTCCTAATTCTCCTGTTCAGAATACAGTCATCTCCGAGATTGTTACTGCATCAATTCCTGTTGAAACTGTCATTTCTCCTTGCTATCGTATGCCTTCTAGCACACCTTGGGGCATGCCGGTTGATTTCATTCTTGCTGGTTATCGTCATCCACCTCCAGTTCCAGAGACTATCCCATGGTGGTATAAGCCAGAGGCTCGCTGTGCTTTTCATCAAGATGCCCCGGGGCATGATGTTGAGAACTGTTATCCATTGAAGTTTGAAGTACAGAAATTGATGAGGAACAATGTTCTGTTTTTCAATGATGTTAATCCAAATGTGAAGACAAATCCGCTGCCGAAGCATGGTAATACGTCTGTGAATATGGTTGATGGTTGTCCTGGTTTATTCAAGATTTATGAGGTCCGCCATATTCGAAGGTCTTTGGTCGAGATGCATGCTTTCTTAAGTGAATATCACGATATTGATCACGATTATGCTGGATGTTGCATCTGTTCGGTGAATCCTCGTGGTTGCGTGATTGTTAAGAGAGACATTCAAAAGATGATGGATGATAAGTTGATTGAAGTGACAGCAAAAAGAGATGAGTATGAAAATGAAGTGAATGTTATTATGCCTCAGTTCAATATTCCTGAGGGAGTTGTTCCTGAGAAGGTGGTTATTTCTTTTGATAGCCGCAAATATACTGTTACTCCATTGGTGATCAATTTGCCTGGTCCAATGCCATATGAGTCTGATAAAGCTGTTCCGTACCGGTATAATGCTATGATGATAGAAAATGGTAGGGAAGTTCCTATTCCTTCTCCAAAGTATGTGGTTAGCATTGCTGATGTGACAAAGGTTACTCGAAGTGGTAGAGTGTATGCTTCAGACCCTCCGAAGAGAGTTGAAGATACAAGTGCGAATAAACAAATTATGGATGATGTTGCCCGATCAGGTCAGTTTGGTGATAATGAAGATGAGGTGTTGAAATTGATAAAGAAAAGTGAGTACAACGTTACTGAGCAGTTGTTGCATACTCCGTCGAAGATATCAGTTTTATCACTCTTGATGTGCTCTGAGGCTCATAGGCAGTCTTTGCAGAAGATTCTTGATCAAGCTTATGTTGACCATGATGTGACTGTTGATCAGTTTGATAGTATTGTGGCTAATATCACATCGTGCAACAATTTAGGTTTCTGTGATGATGATTTTCCTGAAGAAGGAAGGAATCATAACTTGGCTTTGCATCTTTCAGTGAACTGTCAGGAAGATGCTATGTCTAAGGGGCTAGTTGATACTGGGTCTTCTCTGAATGTGATGCCGAAGTCGACTTTGTCAAAGCTTGCGTATCAAGGTGCTCCCATGAGACATAGTGGGATTATTGTGAAAGCTTTTGACGGATCGAAGAAGACAGTGATTCGTGAAGTGGATCTTCCTATTCTTATTGGACCGTTTATATTCCAAATTACTTTTCAAGTAATGGATATACGTCCCGCTTACAGTTGTCTCCTTGGAAGACCCTAGATTCTTGAGGCAGGAGCTGTGACATCCACTCTTCATCAGAAGTTGAAGTTTGTGAAAGAGGGGAAACTAGTGACCATTGGCGGTGAAAGGGCGATGCTTGTGAGCAATTTGTCATCTTTCTCCTATATTGATGCTGAAGAAAAGGTGGGAACTTCATTTCAAGCTCTTTCTGTTATGGATAATGTTGCTAAGAAGAATGCCATGCCTATGTCTTCTTTCAAGGATGCTCTGCGCGTGCTTGAAACTGGTCAATCTGACGGTTGGGGACGAGTTATTGATGTTGTCAACAACAAGGAAGGATTTGGTATCGACTTTTCACCAGGCGTGTTTCTCAATGACCCGAAGTCTATTCAGGAAGGTTTCCGAAGTGCTGGGTTTATCAACGATCATTCCGCTGCTGCCATCATTGAAAATGATGAAGATGAAAAATTGCCTAACTTTGTTACGCACAGAAAGATTTGCCAGAACTGGATTACTGTTGATGTTCCTTTTATTGTTCATGCTTCAAAGTAATTTGTTTTATTTTCTTTCAAAAAACCCTTTTACTCTGCCCAAGGTGAAAGTGATGTTTGTCGGGCTTTGTTTCAAATTTTATCATCATCAATAAAATGCTATTTTGATTTCCATATGTGTTTTTCCTTTTTTGCTTTATTCTGAAAAATGGTAACATAAAAAACCCAAAATAATAATAATTGTTTATCTGCATAATGTTTGCATTTTTGTTCATACTCTAAAATAAAAATAAAATCATTGTGCAGATTGATTGATAAACCCATTGAAAACAATGATCCTATGCCCTCTCCCAACTTTGAATTCCCTGTATTTGAAGCTGAGGAAGAGGATGTTGAAGAGATTCCTGATGAAATTTCTCGGTTGCTTGAGCACGAGGAGAAGATTATTCAGCCTCATGGAGAGTCTACAGAGATGATCAACTTGGGTTCTGAAGATGATAAGAAAGAAGTAAAAGTTGGAGCATTGCTTGGTCCTGATGTTAAGAAGAGGATTGTAGAGCTTCTCAGAGAGTATGTTGATGTATTTGCTTGGTCTTATCAAGACATGCCAGGTCTTGATACTGATATTGTGGAGAATAGATTTCCATTGAAGCCTGAATGTCCACCTGTGAAGCAAAAGTTGAGAAGAACTCATCCTGATATGGCAGTAAAGATCAAAGAGGAGGTTCAAAAGCAGATTGATGCAGGTTTTCTTGTGACATCTAATTATCCTCAATGGGTGGCCAATATTGTTCCTGTTCCAAAGAAAGACGGAAAAGTTTGAATGTGCGTTGATTACAAAGATTTGAACAAAGCCAGTCCAAAAGATGATTTTCCATTGCCACACATTGATATGTTGGTAGATAATACGGCTAAGTTTGATGTGTTCTCTTTTATGGACGGATTTTCCGGTTATAATCAAATAAAGATGGCACCCGAGGACATGGAAAAGACCACATTTATTACACCATGGGGAACATTCTGCTACAGAGTGATGCCCTTTGGATTGAAGAATGCTGGTGCGACATACCAAAGAGCTATGACCACACTTTTCCATGATATGATGCACAAAGAAATTGAGGTATATGTTGATGATATGATCGCTAAGTCGAGGACTGAAGAGGATCATGTTGAACATTTGCTGAAGTTGTTTCAAAGGTTAAGGAAGTTTAAGCTTCGTTTGAATCCGAATAAGTGCACCTTTGGTGTACGTTCTGGAAAGTTGTTGGGTTTCATTGTCAGCCAAAGAGGAATTGAAGTTGATCCTGATAAAGTGAAAGCTATTCAAGAAATGCCTGCTCCAAGAACTGAAAAGCAAGTAAGAGGATTCTTGGGCCGTTTGAATTATATTTCGAGGTTTATCTCTCACATGACTGTCACATGTGCTCCGATTTTCAAGTTGCTTCGAAAAGCTAAAGGTTGTGTCTGGACAGATGATTGTCAGAAGACATTTGAAAGTATCAAAGAATATCTGCTTGAACCTCCTATCTTGTCTCCTCCGGTGGAAGGTAGACCGTTGATCATGTATTTGACTGTGTTGGAAGATTCCATGGGTTGTGTGCTTGGTCAACAAGATGAATCTGGAAGAAAAGAATATGCAGTTTATTACTTGAGTAAGAAATTCACTGATTGTGAGTCTCGGTACTCCATGCTTGAAAAAACTTGTTGTGCCTTAGCTTGGGTTGCAAAGCGTCTTCGCCAGTATATGTTGAATCATACAACTTGGTTGATCTCTAAAATGGATCCAATCAAGTATATATTTGAAAAGCCTGCTTTGATTGGGAGGATTGCTCGTTGGAAAATGTTATTGTCGGAATATGATATCGAGTACCGAGCTCAAAAAGCTATAAAAGGTAGTATCTTGGCTGATCATTTAGCACATCAACCGATTGATGATTACCAGCCTATCAAGTTTGATTTTTCAGATGAGGACGTGATGTACTTGAAAATGAAAGATTGTGATGAACCTTTGATTGAGGAGGGGCCGGAGCCTGGATCTCGATGGGGTTTAGTTTTTGATGGTGCTGTGAATGCACGCGGAAGAGGAATTGGGGCAATGATTATTACTCCCCATGGGTCACATATTCCTTTTGCTGCGAGGTTGACTTTTCCTTGTACCAATAATGAAGCTAAGTATGAAGCCTGTATTATGGGTCTTGAGGAAGCTATTGATCTGAGGATTAAGCATCTTGACGTGTATGGAGATTCTGCTTTGGTAATCAATCAGATCCATGGCACGTGGGTAACTCATCAACCCCACTTAATTCCTTATAGAGATTATGCCAGGAAGATATCAACTTTCTTCACTAAAGTTGAGTTTCATTATGTTCCTCGTGATGAGAATCAAATGGCAGATGCTTTAGCAACTATAACTTCTATGATAAAGGTGCACCAGTGGAATGATGTTCCCATGATCAGAGTGATGCGACTTGAAAGACCCGCTCATGTGTTTGCAGTTGAAGAGGTCCATGATGACAAGCCTTGGTATCATGATATTAAATGTTTCCTCCAGAGTCAAGGATACCCACTTGGGGCATCCGATAAAGATAAGAGGACTTTGAGGAGACTGGCAGGCAATTTCTTCCTGAATGGAAATGTGCTTTATAAGAGAAATTTTGACATGGTCTTGCTCAGATGCGTGGATAGACACAAAGCAGACATGTTAATGAAAGAAATTCATGAAGGATCTTTTGGTACTCATGCTAATGGGAATGCAATGGCTAAAACGATGTTGAGAGCAGGTTACTATTGGTTGACAATGGAATCTGATTGTTGCAAGTATGTGAAAAAGCGCCATAAGTGTCAAGTGTATGCTGATAAGATTCACGTGCCACCAGCTTATCTCAATGTGATTTCTTCCCCTGGCCTTTTTCTATGTGGGGAATCGATATGATTGGTATGATTGAGCCCAAGGCTTCGAATGGACATCGTTTTATTCTTGTGGCAATTGACTACTTCACCAAGTGGGTGGAAGCGACATCGTATGTTAATGTGACCAAGCAGTTTGTGGTTCGATTTATCAAGAATAATATTATCTGCAGATATGGTGTTCCGAATAGAATCATCACTGATAATGGTTCAAACTTGAATAATAAGATGATGAAAGAGCTTTGTGAAAAATTCAAGATTCAACACCATAATTCTTCTCCTTATAGACCGAAGATGAATGGGGTTGTTGAAGCTACTAATAAGAACATTAAGAAGATCATTCAGAAAATGGTTGTGACATACAAGGACTGGCATGAGATGCTCCCTTTTGCTTTGCATGGGTATCGTACATCTGTCCGCACTTCAACAGGGGCAACCCCTTTCTCACTTGTTTATGGTATAGAAGCAGTGCTCCCCGTCGAAGTTGAGATCCCATCAATGAGAGTTCTGATGGAAGCCAAGTTGACTGAGATTGAATGGTATCAGAGTAGAATTGATCAGTTGAATTTGATTGAGGAAAAGAGAATAACAGCTTTGTGTCATGGTCGGTTGTACCAGCAAAGAATGAAGAAAGCTTTTGACAAGAAGGTCAAACCTCGTGTATTCAGAGAAGGCGACCTCGTGCTCAAAAAGATTCAGCCTTTCATTAAAGATTCTCGGGGCAAGTGGACTCTGAACTATGGTGGCCCATATGTTGTCAAGAAAGCCTTCTCTGGCGGTTCATTAATTCTTGCAACTATGGATGGTGAGGAGATCACTCGCCCTGTGAATGCGGATGCAGTCAAGAAATACTTTGCCTAAAAAAAATAAAAAGAACAACTCGCTAAGTTGAAAACCCGAAAGGGCAGCTTAGGAAAAAATGAGCGTCTTGGTGGATTGAAAACCCGAAAGGGCGGTCCAGGCAAAAATTAGAGACATAAATAGAAATAATTATCCCGGTAGATTGAAAACCCGAAGGGGCAATCTAGGCAAAAGTTAGGGATCATGGCAAGTAACTGCGTCGACAGACTGGATCACTTGTAACGACCGAGGATTTCAGATTCTATCCCTCAGAAGAATTTCCCATCAAAGATTCTTATTCACTCGTCCTTGACTGAAGTTTTGGACACAGTGGAGTTCAAAGTTGATAGGGAGAATAGTGATCATTGTATTTCAATGTAGCCCTTTTCCATGTATTTACCATTTTTCAAACTTGTAATGATCCATGGAGTCATGCCATTTGCTGACTACCATTCTATCAATGAATTTGAGCTTTTATTCAATTGTTTGCAATTCTTTATATTGTTTTTGTTTACAAAATTTCAATTTATTGTTGATGATGATTTTTGAAACAAATTTAATAAATTTAATCTTTGAAGATTATAAAAATATTTTTCTTTTGATATGTGAACAAAGAAAGGATATCAATAGTGATTCCAAGGATGGTAAAGTCTAGATATGTGTAAATTGTCTCTCCCAAAGTAGGGTTTGATTCGGTTGTGTCCATGTCAAGTTCCTGAATAGTCTTGGCAGGTTGATGTTAATGATTTTTTGTTCCCCAACAATAAGCATGAGCGGGAATTGTATGATTGTTCTTAATTTGAGTTCCAATGTCTTACCCAGAAGAATTGTTGGAAGGGATGTTCTTAGGAATCCCCAGTTGAGTTGTGATCTCTTCCTCAGCAAGCTATCTCTAATTTGAGAAGCATTGGGAATCCTCAGCCGAGTCCTTGTTCCTCAACTTGAGTTGGTTGCATCCTTGAATAGAAGTATTGATATAGCAGTCAGTTTAGAGGTTTTCTTTTACCTGATGGTGGGCATTGATTTAAAATCCCTCGTAACTGTATTTTGGCTATGATGTTAACTTCTGATATCCCCATGTGGATCCCCAGTAAGTCTGCATGTGTTCGTTTCCAGCAGGTTCCTATGTAATTTTCAGCAGGTCTTGCACTATATCCCCAAGGGGAGCAGGAGTGATATGACAATTATTCCTCGCAAAAGTTGATTTTTATCAAGGATTCTTCTGTCCCTAGCAAGGATTGTGGAAGCTTTTCCCTAATCTTCAGCAGATTATTACCTTTCCTCAGTAGGGTGATATCCCTATGCAGAGTTGATGATTGATGTTTAATACTTCGGTAGGTTGTATCACTAGTAGATCTTTATTTTGTTTTCTCAAACGGAGTCATGAGGATATTTGTTCCCATCAGTGTTAGCAGGGACATTTCCCTTTTTTCCCCAAAGAATGGAATATTTTGTTAGTGTTTCTTGAAGATTGCTTTGTGGATGGGATCCCTAGCAGATGTTTTCTCATCATGCGTTAAGCCTTGTAGTAGGATTTTATTCCTTTGATGGCTTATGATATTCCCCTGCAGGATTTCAAATTGAATCTCCAACATGTTTCCCTGCATTGTTGCCTTGAGATTAGCCGAGTTTCTGGTTGTTGTGATGTTCATGTCACTTGTTGCTTTTCTTTATGTCTGTTTTGTAAGCATATTCATACGCATAAGCATGGCATCGTTTGCTTGCATTTATCGTTGTTCCCTGCTCTTTGGTGTGGATTTTCCCCAAAGAGTGCGTGTGTTGTCTTCCTCTCAAGTTTAGAGTGTCGACCATTAAGCAAAAAGTGTGAATCTTTTCTAATTCCCCACTGAGTTTGTTTCTCGTGGATGATGTTGATTCAGTTTCCTCCCCAGTTTATTATCTGGATGGAATTTCCCCAGTTGAGATATTTCCTCCTCGGGATGAGTCTTGTTTGACCGTTTCTCTCCAACTTGTTCTTGGATTGAATTTTGGTCCTCTTTGTGAGTAATATTGCTTTGGAATTAAGCTATCATTGTTTGATAGTGGGCAACACTTTCTCCAGCTTGAGTATATTACTTTGGAATTAAGCTATCAGTTATTCGATAGTGGGTAATATTACCAAGTTAATCAAGTTTCTTTCGCTTGTACTCCTACCCAGTAAATCCGGTAGTCGAGAGTTCTTCTTACCTAGTAAAAAGGTAATGGAAGTTGTGTCCCTTTGCTTGAGCTCCTACCCAGTAAATCAGGTAGTTGAGAAATTTTTGTTTCTACCCAATAAAAAGGTAGTGGAAGTTATCTCTCTTTATTTTGCTCCTATCTAGTAAACCGATAGTCGAGTCCTTGGTATTCCTACCCAGTAAACAGGTAGTTGATAATTCGTTTCCAACTTGGTACTCCTCCATTTTTGAACTTGAATATTTTGTTTGGTTGATATCCCTGGAAGAGTATTTATTCTTTCCCTTGTTTAATCTTGTACCTTGATTATATCATATCTTTTCCCAAGTGGAATTGGTTATCCAGTTATTTGTTTTCCTGGTAACTCATTTGGTGTCTGTTGTTTTCCCCAGTGGGATTTTCTTCTGTGTCCCCAAGTTTTTTCTTTCCTCTGGTGGTCATGTTTTCCCCACATAGATCTTGGGCTTGCATATCATATTCATATCATATCATGTTCTCTTAGGACAAAAATTAGGTTTTCTGTATTTAAGTCTCTCCCATCTTGTAGAGACGAAGATGTCAATCTTCATATCTCCGGATTGAAGAAACTTAAATAGGGGCAGCTGTAACACCCTAATTTTTGCCCTAAGATTTCTTCGCATCTCATCTGCATTTTGCATACAAACAAGATCGCACTGGTTGCACGGTTCTTCTCGGGTTAGGATTATGCCTCACAGGGGATCACCGTTGTCTTTAATTGTTTTATTTGATTGTGTTTGCTAACCATTAATCAAAATCCAAAAATATTTTGTTTCCTTTTGCTAACTTTTTTTTCAGGAAGAGGAACCATATAAAAATGTCAAAAAATAGCAGTCCTGCAGCTCGAGTAAATTTCACAAAAGTCGAAGACGATCCGCAAATAATTCAAAATTATCAGATCAAGGATTTCCCAAGTTAATTGATTCATTCAAAGGATCTCCAAGGTTCACGTGTTTATTTCTTCGACGTACACAAGAATCGGGCCGAAACAACCAAGCAGCTATTTTTGAATAAAAAAATTCAAAATTTAGCTTGGTTAACCGGTTAACCAATGCGAAATTTGAATTTTTTACTTCAAATTCAGCACCCTTAGATCATTGATTTAATTGGAATATTCTAGATCCATTGGTTTCTGATTTCTCTACATCACTTTGATCATTTCCTACCATAAACCCTCACTAATCACCACTCTTTTCCATTTCCCACCAAAATTCCAATTACCAAACCTAAATTCAAATTACCAAAGCAAGCCCCATTCCACCAAATTTCCATACCTAAGGCCTTTAAATAGGACCACAATTTCATTCATTTCACAAGCTTTTGATAGCCACAAAACCTCTTGCAAAATACTCCCCCAACACCAAAATTCTAAAAAGCTCATCTTTCTTTCTTTTGAAGTTATCAAGAATTCACATTGAATTATTGATTAACTTGAGCTAGACCTTCATCCTTTCATTCTTTTGCTCATCAATTTAAGTAGATCTAAGCTTGTGTTGGTTCAATTTGAAGAAAAGCTTTTGGTAATTCATCTTCCTCCATAAACCCATATTCACCATCAACATTCAAGATGTAGATCTTTGGTGCTTTTGTTTCTAGATCCTTTGGATATTTATTTGTTGTTTGATTGCAGGGATTCCACTGTATTTTGGTTTTAAAATTCGTGCAAATTCATATCATGATCATCCAATGTTTGAGAAAAGGTTTCAAAAATGGATCATGCTGATTTTTATGCATTTTTCAGCATCTGGTACATCGTTAACTGGTGGTTAACCGGTTAACCAGTTTAAAAATAGCGCAATTTGTCCAAAATCTGCTTGCGTTAACCGGTTATTTGGTTAACCGGTTAACACAAGTCAGAATGTTGTTTTTGGCTTGTTTCAAGCCCCTTTTTGGTTCCTCTTTCTTCTTCTTCTTCCTCCCTTTTATTTTTACCTTGGGATGCATTTTTGGGAGTAATTCCTCCTTAATTTCAATGGAATTTGGGTGTAGATTAGAGTAGTTAATGTTCATTAATTCAAAACTACCTTTAAGTGGATTATTCAATTCATTTAAGGTACTTTGCATTAGTGATACATTTTCATGCTTGAATCCACCAAGATGAGTGATTGAACTTAAGGATGGAAGAATACCATAAGTACGGCTCAATTTGGTATTCATCTTTAGTTTTGTGCGGTATCACGTTCGAATAACGATTTACATATCGTTTATCTCGCATGCATTAGCACTAACATTATGCACCTTAATTTGTGGTGGCCGGCCTCATTTGTAGGGTAATTACTTCGTAAATTACTCGGCGATTGCTTAACATAGACCTAAATGTGTCCCGACTTCGGAATAAAAATCTAATTGGGTACTTACACTTTCGTGGACCGGATCTCTTGTTGATCGCGTAATCCCAAAGTGGTTAATCATATTGCTTTAAGAATCGAGACTTGTGAATTTTTGATGCGTAGGTGCTTTGGGTCTCCCAATCGCCTTTCAAATTTCATTGAATTCGGTTCGGTTTGCCTTGATTAATCGCTATAGTGTAAGAGGCTAAACGGATCCGGTTGCCTTCGATTTTGGTTACTTTCCTTTTTGGCTGTGGTTGATTAAGTTCACCATACCATTATTATATGAATACTATTATACTATTACTACTATTAATATTTTAGATTCTTGCATTTTTTATTTCTTTTGTTACTAACATTTAATTTCTTGCATTTTTATTGTCTTTATTCTATTTTGCTTTACTCATCCATATCATGTTTATTATTTGCTCTTATTATTTGTTGATTGATTTTCTATTTGTCCATTTGGACACACACAAAAAAACATTAATAATGGATCAAACATCTAAAAGAGACTTGTGACTTTAATTCTTGGACTATGGCCACTATCCTTAGCATTGGACTTGGAGTTGGACTTAGATTTTAGGATCTCTCCCTTTGCTCAAGTTGTTATCGATTGAAGACCTTGGCCTCGATTTAGTTTCATTTGTCTATGAAGATGGAATTTCGTTTGCTTTGAAGAATGTTCATAATACGGTTTGATCGCTCTTCTCTTAACTTTTACATTCAAGTCTTAGGATAGTCAATTCATCTCCTCCCACTTCTTAAATTTTCAAATCTTCTCCCTATTTTCAAATCTTCTTTGTTTTCAAACTTCAAACGTTTTCATAAATCAAACCTTGACTTAGGTCAAGCGATTTTACCTTTTCATTCCATTTTCTTAATAAATGTTAATCCATATAAGCATATCGAAATTTTCTTCTCAAAGACTTTAAAAAAAATTCAAAACTCACTCAATTGTTTTTGTGTCTTCGTGCACTTTTCTTTTCATATGTTTAGATATGATTCATTCTTTCTAGCGGAATTATTCGCTAAAGAATGACGACTTATCTCTACATTTTAAAATCAATTCAACTCATTGTTTCTTTTCAAATTTTGTACCACGAACTATGAGGTTTTGATCTCGCATTGCACTTTGTGGGTACGTAGGCATGAGGCGTTAAACCTCTTCATACACAAAAATATAAAAAAAAGTTTATTTTCTCATCTCTCCAATCTCTTTCAAATAAACCATTTTCAAACCAAAAGCGGTAAATTTTTCAAAGGGCTCCCGTGGAGTACCACGGACATTTTGGGTGCGTAAAACCTTCCCAATTTGTAACCTATCCCCTTACCCGTTCTCTGTTCGATTCTTTTAGTTTTTTGCTTTTAGATTCATTAGGTTTTATTCGCTCTTTTTCCCTTTTCCATTTGGAATAAAATAAAAGCGCGGTGGCGACTCTGTTTACCTTGAGTTAAGTTAGCTAATAGCTTACACTCATGATTTTACCGCTACAAAAAAGTGGCGACTCTGCTGGGGATAAATCTCTAAGTGGATTCGGCCTACTTTGATTTATTTACTGCTTTGGTTTGATTTGTTTGTTATTTGTTTGTTCTGTTTCGGTTTTGGTGATCCTCTGTGTGAGATAGATTCTAACCCGGATCTGAGTTGAAATTATGATAGGACGACGATATTCGAAGCGATAAGCGATGGAGTAGTCCAAAGCTATGTCAATTTGATAATCTCCACTCGGTTAGGCTCTCTTGGACTATCAATGTCATGATAAGTAATCATATGTGGCATTATTTTCCGACCTTGAGCTGATCATATTGAGGACCGTAGAACCCTTAACCCATCCAAGCCAATTTAGGAACGTAGTGCGGAAACTGTCTGGGTGTAAACCTAAGGTGGTTGTCACGCGATACTACACTCGGACGAGGTCTATTTTAAGAATGTTATCGGTTGTGGAGTAATCCAACGTACCGATAATATTCTAAAGATGGCTGTTAACTCCGGGCACCTCTGTTAGCACCCTTTTGGTTTTCTGCAGGTACAATGAAGACAAAACTTTAGTACTTACCTGTATGGGTTGGTGTTCTGTTACCTTGACTTCATGCTCATGACTCGGAACCTAAACCCGTGTGCTTTGTGTGATCTTGTTTGTGGTTGTTGCATACATACCATCATACATTCATGAGCATTGTTTCTGAGATTTCAAGGGACTCATAAGGAACTTTTGCAAAATTTCAGATGTCTATGGTTATGAATTTTGAAAGGAGGAACACAGAGAAGTACACCTTCAAGAATCCTAATATAGTAGAGTTGAGAAGGCTAGGAGCATTGGTGGTTGATACCCAGGAGTTCCGGAAATGTTATGGGAAGCTCTTGTTTATTTTGGATACCGATGTACCAGAGGGGATTCTCCCTACCTTAGCTCAGTTTTATGATCCGTTGCATCATTGTTTCACCTTTCCTGATTATCAGCTTGTGCTGACTTTGCAGGAGTACTCTCATTGGATAGGTTTAGCTATTTTGGACAAGGAATTTCTTTTCAGTGGTTTAGAGAAGGAGCTTACTATCAAAGTCATCGCCAAAGCCCTTTTTCTCAAGGAGTCTGATCTTAATGGGAAGTTTCTTCCAAAAGGGAGTGTTCATGGTATTAATGCTAAGTTCTTGATGGGGAAAGCTTCTACTTCACTTACTTTGGGTCATAAGGATGCATTTGAGGCTATTCTTGCTTTTCTCATTTATGGGATTGTCTTGTTTCCTAACTTAGATGGTATTGTGGATGAGAATGCCATTCAGATTTTCTTGAAGAAGAATCTGGTGCCTACTTTGCTTGGAGACATGTATCATGCTTTTCAGTATAGGACCTCCAAAGGTGATGGGGAGATTGTGTGTTGTGCGCCTCTTCTCTACAGGTGGTTTATTTCGCACCTACCAAAGTCTGATGTCTTCAAGGACAATAGAGAGAATCGAAGATGGTCTCAAAGGATTATATCACTTTCTCATAAGGATATGACATGGTATTGTTCTCATTATGATACTGGAGTGCTTATTGATAGTTGTGGAGAATTTCCTAATGTACCTCTTCTTGGTACACGTGGGGGAATTAGTTACAACCCTGTTCTTGCTAGGCGACAGTTGGGATATTGTTTGAAGGACATACCAAACAATCTTTCCTTATCCCGTTTCTTCTTTCTTAATGGTGCAGATCATGTAGAAATGAAGAAAAGGATTGCTCATTCTTGGCATGCGGTTCATCGGAAAGAGAAGGGTCAATTGGGAAGACAACACCTTGCTCCCTCTGAGTGTTACATCCAGTGGGTTCGATCTAGGGCTTCCAAGCTCAAGATGCCTTATCCACCTGAGGAGCCTTTGTTTCCTATATTACCATTATCCGCTTTTCTTCCTCCCGTTGATGAGAAGGTGACTCTTCAAGAAGAGTTGGACAAAATGAAGAAAGAGAAAGAAGAATGGCTACTTGAGAAGACTACGATGCAAGAGCAACTGAAGGAGAAAGATGATCTCATTGAGTTACTTGAGTGGCGTGTTACGAAGAGGCGAAGAGAGGATTTATTTTCCTCTAGTACTCCATCTACCATTCCTCCTACATCCGGTGCTTGGAAGGCCATTGTTGATCAGTTAGTGAAGGATAAGGAAGACATGGAAGATCGGTACAAGAAAGAGATTAAGAGGATTCGCATGAAGTATCAGCCATGATTCGAATCTTCTTCGGATATGATTCCCTAGGCCTAGTTTACTAAGTCAAAACCTATGAAGGAGACTTAGTAAAAGAAAAGCTCACTAAGTCAAAACCTATGAAGGAGACTTAGTAAAAATTGAGACATATCGCTGACTGTAATCTTGAAACAAACAGTTTAGGCAAAAAGAATGGATAATAAAGTCAAAAGAAAAAAAAGATCACTACAAATCCTCAACAAAAAAAATGAATGTTCAAATAATTTTTTTGGTTTCTGAATCATCACAAATGTCAGTGTTACAATTCCAAACTCCTATGGAGCTTCAATGCATAAGTTAACCGAACATAGGACTGAAGAACATCACGAATAATGGGTTGGGTACAAATAAATTTGAGCCTTTTATCCTTTGTTTCTTAAACCGTGAACCAGACCACGTTACAACCCTTTAAAAGTCCTAACTGAAGCATGGTTAGTTCGAAAAACACACTGTTACAAAAAGGTATTCTGACTCCTTTAAGACTTATTATAAATCTTGAGTTAATATCACAGTTTTCATAAACCTTGTTTTACTAAAATAAATCTTTTTCAAAACTTCAAGACAGGCACAAGCATTGCATTTTTGAATATCATTGTTTGCGTATAACTGAGTGTTTGACAAACAGAGAAACTTACAGGATGCATGTTCAATAAACCAAAGTCCTTCTGATAGACAAAGTTGCTTCCTGGATCAAACCCCGTGTATACAAAGGGGCATAGCCATTATGTCCCAATCAAGGGGGCATGCCATGATACTGCCTAATTCATTTGGGGCAATTAGGTCAAGATTCAACTATGTTTAAGTAGCCAGGGGCAGGTCTCCTCATCTATCTGAATTACCAAAGGTAACATTACAGAGTTCACGATGCCAGGGGCATATTATTATGGGGCATTCTGCTTATTTCTCTTGAGGTAGCTCCTTTCAGATACTTCCATTATGGAACAATTCCTCCTCAACCACGGGGCAACACTCTCTTTCCAAATCTAACACCTGGAGTGTATATGGCCCATCACAATTGTATTACCTTGATATTGAATTCTCAGCAGAAGCCATTAACCGTCTACACCAGTAGTATCAGATGGTGTCAGTATCATGTCTTCGAATCCAGTCATGAGAATTTATGGGAAATTATTCAGGAAAGTTAAGAACCTTAAAAGCTCTAAATCCAATTGGTTATACACTCTCAAAGTTGAAACGATTTTGTTTTCAAGTTCAGGTTTACTTTTCCCTCTTTATTCAAGGAAGAAATGTTTTCCGAATTCAGGTTTACTTTTCCCCTTTTACTAAAGCGAGAAATATCAGTTGATTATGTTTAAATGTATATATGCCTTTGAATATGATTGATGTTTACCAGAAATGCATAAAATACAATAACAACATTTACTAAGAACGAACAGAGGTAGAAATTCAACAAATCTTCGCCGGTTCATCCCCACAGAGTAATCTTTACGGATATTCTTACGGAATACTTCAGATAATATCTTGTACTTCCAACTCTACGAAGTCTCCAAGCAGTTTCATATCCTCCGAAGAATTGATACTTAACTACATAAGTCTCCTGGGTCTATGTCCATCTCTTTTATCCTTAGTTAGGATATTCAGGAACTTAATCCTTAAATAAGAAGTACGACGAACGAAAACAAGAAGGTTCTAAGTACGATATTCAAAGACAAGACGGGAACAAAGTCTTCATATTCCTCAACAACGAATCGAGATTTATTTTTCCCAGCCAACAATTGTTTTACGAAGCTACTTACACGCTTCAACTACATACTTCATTTGTACATACATCATATCATATCATATCATATCATATCATATCATATCATATCATATCATATCATATCATATCATATCATATCATATCATATCATATCATATCATATCATATCATATCATATCATACGCATTCTCATAAAATATTATCTTGAAGAATGTTATATGCATCATGATATTTGCACCGAACTAACCTTGTTTTTCAGGTTAATTCTCCAGCAGACAAACTTCATCAACAATTTGATACCTTGGGTTGTCGTTTATCTACCCAAAGGTTATCTCATTATCTTGGGACGTCATTTATCTTCCCAAAGGATATTTTGAGACATCGTTTATCTTCTCAAAAGCCATATTGTTACCTTGGGCCGTCGTTTATCTACCCAAAGGTTATCTCATTATCTTGGGACGTCGTTTATCTTCCCGAAGGCTATCTTGAGACGTCGTTTATCTTCTCAAAAGCCATATCCATTACCTTGGGCCATCGTTTATCTTCCCAAAGGTTATCTCATTATCTTGGGACGTTGTTTATCTTCCCGAAGGCTATCTTGGGACGTTGTTTATCTCCTCAAAATCCATACCGTTATCTTGGGACGTTGTTTATCTTCCCAAAACCCATATCATTACCTTGGGTCGTTGTTTATCCTCCCAAAGGCTAGATCTTCATATTTTGGATTGCTTTCCTCTCAAAGAAATAAATCTGAAGAATTTTTCTCCGAATAACATCTTTAAGCCCATTCAAACAATACAACCAACCAACAATATCATACTACGCACCGGCGAGTGCAAATTTTTGGGCTTTTGTGTTCAATCCTCTTCAATCTTCAAGTCACGAATGGCGTGCATGCCAATCTAACTCCTCAGATTTCAGAAAATTGAATAGGGGCAGCTGTTGTACCCCAAAATTTGACCACTCACAATCAAAGCAATGTGTCCTTAGAGTCCTCTCAAAGTTCACAAGGTTCACAAAGTTCACAATTGGTCAGAAAAATGCAGAGTTATCTCAGACAAAGCATCTTCCTAAGCAATGGATCCACAACTAGGGTTTTGAGTTTATCTGAGCTAAATGGACTTCCAAGCCTCAAGTGAGCTTCATAACATCCCACATGTATTCAAGAATCCCCATGTCAAGTTTCAAGGCTTTCCCAATAAGTTTGACCAGTCAAATGATCAGATATGCAAAAATCAGTCAAAGTAGTTAAAAAGTCAAACTGAGGTCAACTGTGGTCAAATTAAAGTCAAACTTCAATATTTTTTGCCAACATCAAGATTATGAAGTAAATTTCATCATTTGATCAAGGGTTTATCATGATGCATCAAGGAGATCTCAGATCATCAAGAATCAGGAAGTTTCTAAATTAGGGTTTCCTAGGAAAAGTCAACTAAACTTTGACCAGCCATAACTTTCACATGCTTCATCAAAAATTTCCCATAAAAAGCTTATTTTAAAGGAAATTGAATTCTATACAACTTTGTGTCTCACAAGCCAAGCCTAAAAAATGCTTCATTTGGAAGGTATGAGCTAAAACATTACAGGTCATTTCAAAAGTCAACAAAAAGTCAACTTATTCAAAAGAGCATAATTTGAAAATGGTAAAAGATATGGACATGAGACCAAAGAGGTTTGTTAAAGGACTCTTTAAGCTTTCCAAAATGTCCAAGAACACCTTCATAGCTTTAAAATTGACGGATTTATTCCTTGTCAAAGTTGAGAGATTTTTAAGGGGTGTATGAAGAAAATAAGGTCTTAAATCCAATTTTTTCCAAATGGGCCTATCAATTTGCAACCCAATCTTAACAATAACATCAAGCACGACCCAATTCAAATAATTTCTGATTTTTTATAATTTATTTATTATTTATTTTGATTTTATTCATTAAAATTCATTTTAAATCAAAATAAAATATGAAAATACAAATATTTGATTTGATTCTTCTTCTAGAAACTCTTAAATGACATTCAAGATGATTAGATGCTATCCAATTTCGTGCACCACTAATTTGGAAGGATATCATTTGATTTTTGGACAAAATTATGGATGAGATTTCTTCACATTCAAGAAACCACAAAAGCCCAATAATCC
This sequence comes from Lathyrus aphaca, assembly GCA_963966055.1. Classification (NCBI taxonomy): domain Eukaryota; kingdom Viridiplantae; phylum Streptophyta; class Magnoliopsida; order Fabales; family Fabaceae; genus Lathyrus; species Lathyrus aphaca. The sequence continues at coordinate 207,213,743 of OZ014525.1, forward strand.
ATCATTCTTTTGACCTAATTTGACTCTCCTACATATACACAATTGAACACAAACACAAAGGAGGATCCAGCAGCCATTATCCTCATTCCAAGTTTCAATTTTTTTCAAAAAAACTCATATTCGATTTTGCAGGTTTAAGGTATTTTAAAGACCAAATAATGATGGCAATAACTTTCTTGAACATCATTGAGCATAACACGATCATCATATTCATAAAAAACATCACATATTGAGGAATCTGAACCACACTTTTTCTTGCTTTTTGATTTTTGTGTTTTAATATATTCATGTATTGTTAATTAATTTTGTTTGTTGAATCATGTTTGGGTTAAAGTTTTGATGCTTTCTGGTTCATTTAATCGCAGGTTTAAGTCATAATTTGTGAGACACCATTTTTAGGGTTCATCCCTTCCAATTAGGGTTTTCTAAATTAATGGACATAAATTAATTCTAAGACCATAATTGAGTTAAAAAAACTATATAGGTCATGTTGGCATGATCAATTTGGTGGATTTGTGCGTGTTCGTATAATTTCAAGTTTTGCAGGTTTTATTATGCAAGAAAATTCGCAGGAAAGTTTGTAAATAAATTCGTAGGAAAACCTGCGATTCTGAGGAAGAAGAAGATGGTCTTTGGCGCGAATTAGAAATTCAAATGTTGTTTGTTTTTTTATTTTATTTATTTCATTAGATTAACACAAACGTGCAAATGGCCCAGCGGATGGAGGCGTTTTGGGTGAAGCGAGAAGACCTGTGTTCGATCCTTGGTGAGATCCATCTTTTTCTCAAATTTTCCAAGCATTTAAGAAACATAATATATTATCATATTTTACTGTTATATTAACAGACGCGCCCCATGTGGCTTAATGGCAAGGATGCTGGCTTTATATACGCAAGGTTGGGGGTTCGATCATGGGCAGGCGTATTTTTGTAAATACTCATCAATTTTACAGGTTTTATTATATAATGAATGTTGCCTGCCATATACACAAGGCACGTGCCTAGCACAGTTGGTGGATGGTTTTTCCTTTGAGGTATAGGGTCTGGGTTCAAATTCCAGGTCCCTTTATTTTGTCAATTTATTTTCTTTTTGTTTTGTTTTCTTAAATTTATATTATTTTCTTTTCTTATTTTTAAATTAAACTACTAACTAATTAAAACAATATTTAATTTTTAAATATTAACTTAATTTCTCAAATATTTTCTTTAAAAACTAATAATAACTTATTTTAATTATTTTCTTTTCCTTATAAATAATAATTTTGTAAATAAATCTTTATATGTTTTTTTTGTAAATAAAATTTAATTAACTCTTATTATATTAAAAAAAATTATAATTATTTCTTTAATAATAAACTTGTATATAATTATTCCATTATATTTTAATTAACTACTAATCATACTATATTTTTCTTAACAAATTTATTTACCCTTCTAATTTTTTCTTAACTTAATTCTTTTTTTTTCAAATTAAACTTTAATCTAATTTTTCACCTTAAATAGTAATTATTATTTTTATAATTTATGTTACTACTTTTATTTAATCTTATTATTTTTGTTTTATTATCCTATTTTATTTATTCTTGCTTTATTTATTTTACTAGAAACAATGTATAGGCTTAATATTATTGTAATTTATTTTCCGCCTATTATATTTGTATCTGCCCCATAGCCATCTAATAGCTTAGGAATTTATTTTTTGCTTTTATTTTCGTAAATATAAATTGCGTGGTTAGTAAATAGGGAGTGAGAACTAATTGAATATTAATATGGATTTAGATAACTTAATTGAATAAGATAAATATCTGAAATAAATCATTCACACACGTAAGTCGATCTAAGATCGCCATCTACACTTCCTAGGGTATCCCTTTTAGTTGCCTTCTTTAAATGGTCAAGTCCCTCGAATATAGGGGTGTCTTAAGCAAAGTCCCTCGAGGAAAATAAATCATCTTATCCCTCCCAGATTCTAAAAGATCAAGTTACTACGAGGTTTCCTACGATAAATGATCTTGTCCCTTCGGTTTAAAAGATGATAGTCCCTCCCAATTGCTAAAGACACCCTTAAGTTGCCTTCATTGACCATACGATGACCCTATGCTCGTCCCTTAACAAATCCAAGGTAATGACTACCTATTCCTTAATAATAGGGACAGTCTTACCCTTGAAAGAACATATAAGAACATGAATGACTTAATCTAGGGTAGGTACCTCATAGTTACTTGCTCACACCTTTAAAAAAATACTTTTCACACCTCACAATATTTTCAAACATTTTCAAACAGGCTTTGTATACATCCATACAAGGATCATTACAAAGTACTTAGAAAATTTCTAATCACACACTACACTTTTCAAAAACAATTAAAGTGAGCTAAGTAACTAAGAGCCCATGGATATAAAGGGTGTTAACACCTTCCCTTTATATAACCTACCCCCCAAACTCAAGTCTTTTAAAAATAAGTATTTCATGTTCTTTTATGTCCTTTCCACTTGGATAAAATAAAATTCGGTGGAGACTCTTGCTATCCGCAACATTTATAGAAAGTTAGTTCTCCCACCGTGTTACACCTAGTATAATAGATTGATTATGATAGGTTTGGGGTTTTGATGGAGTTTTATTGCGAAAGGGGTAGATTCTAATGAGATAGGATTGTTGATGTTGTTTTTGATACTTATAATATGTTGAATGTTGTTGGGATTGTATGTGATTTTTGTGCACTATGAGACTGGTTTTTGGGGCTTTTGTGGGCTGGTGTAATAGAAACTCACATTGCAGGATATATGTCCCGTGCTCGCGCGGTCAGGCGGTAGAATTGTGTTGTCGGGAGGTGATCAAGAGACACATCAAGGAACGCTGATGGATTTTGGAATATTTGAGGGGGAGTTGGCGCCCTGTATACGGCTGGGCGGCGAGAGGAGGCTGCAATCTGTTTTGTTGTTTTTTATGTTGTTTTCTTAGTGTTTAGAGTTGATTTTTGTTGTTTAGTTGATGTTTGTTCATGATGCTATGATTTTGTATAAGTGAATTATGATGAAACATGCTTTAAGATAATTTATTTTGAGGACATGAAATGATGATGCACCATGTTGATTATGTTGAATTTTGATGAGAATAACGCATCATTGCATTTTATAGCATCCTATATTGAGACTTCGGTCTATTGATGGCTTCAATCCCATTGTGTGGATTTGAGTGACTGTGGTGTTTATGTTGTGCTCCTTAACGGAGGGCTAATGGCCGAGTGTCCATCTTATGTTGATGAAGTCGGTACCTCATACATTGAAGTATGACACATACTAGTTGACATTGTATGAATGTGTGTGATTGTTAGGGTGATTTTAGTGGTTGCTTATGAAGGTGTAAAAGACGTTACTGATGTTGCCCTAATTGTTTTATTTTTATTATGTTATTATAATGAATGTATTATGCAACTTGTCTGTGTTTGGTGATGGTTTACACGCCATCTTGCAGATACTCAAGGATAGCTTCATGGTGTGTGGAGTTTGGCTTAGAAGTATTTATGTTTATTTGTTTCCGTTAGACGTAAGGTGGTGTTCTTCTCTTTGTCATGTAACATTGGGTTGGGAACGATTGTGAACCATAATGTTCGTTTGATTATTTTGATTTTAAATATTGAATTAATATGGGTTGGATAACTTTGATTTCAAATAGACACAATATGTTGTTTTCTTTCCGCTGCGTAGTATATGATTTTGTTGAAATACATGAGGAACTGTGTTTCGGGACATGACAAATAATGCTTTGATGTTTGAATGAAATATGATGCTCTTTTGTGGTTTTAATCTGAATTAATTGAATAATTATTCATATATTTGATGTGGGGTAGAAGGGTGTTACATTAGTGGTATCAGAACAGATCGGTCTGTCCGGTCAAGTCTTATTGTTGTCAGTCCTTTGTTTGTCGACCTGTGTATGTACACTATCAATGATTGTTTCTTCAAATGTTGCTAAAAGTGTGCAGAATGGATGGAAGCAACAATCATGCTCTTGCTAATATGGTGGCAGCGCTTGCTCAAGCTACGACTCAGAACAATGTCCCTGATGAGTTTTGTGTGTTGGATAAGTTTAAGGGGAATAATCTACTGACATTTGAGGGTACTCATGACCTGGATAGTGCACATAAGTGGCTTAAGGCAATTAAGAAGATTTACAGAGTGATGGTGTGCATTAATGCTCAGAAGGTGCAATTTAGTACTCATATGTTGTTGGAAGAAACTGAGGACTTGTGGGACAATACCCGTCAGCAATTAGAAGATGTTGGTACTGTGGTGACTTGGGCTATGTTCAAGGCAAAGTTTCTGAGAAAGTATTTTCCTGAGGATCTCATGTTAAGAAGGAAGTGGAATTCCTTGAGTTGAAGCAAGGAAATATGACTGTGGCAGAGTATGCTGCAAAGTTCGAGAAGCTAGTGAAGTTTTGTCCTCACTACAACCGCGTTAGTGATGAACTTTCCAAGTGTCTCAAGTTAGAGAATGGGATGAGACCATACATCAAGCAAGGGATTGGATGTCATCTGATTTATAGGTATACTGAGTTTGTGGATAAGAGTAGGATTTATGATGAAGATAGCCGATCTCGATCTGCTCACTACAAGCAATTGGGTGAGAAGAAAGATAAAGGTCAATTTCGAGGAAAACCTTATACGACTCCATCTGATAAGGGAAACAAAAGGTTTTAGATGGGAAGAAGCCAAGTGGGGGAGCAGGTTCCGTTCCTCTTAAGTTCTACAAATGTGAAGAATCAGGTCACAAGTCTGATGTGTATAAAAACCAAATGGTGAGATGCTACAGATGCGGCAAAAGAGGTCATCGGGTTGGTGATTGCCCAAATGAAGGATCGACTTATTCAACTATGGTGAAGAGGGACACATCAGTACTCAGTGTCAAAAACCAAAGAAGACTGCTACAACTGCTCATACTAACAGTAAAGTGTTCGCCTTGAGTGCTTCAGAAGTTCCCAAGAAGTATAACTTGATTCAAGGTACTTGTTTTATTAAAAATCTTGAGTTGGTTACCACTATTGATACTAGAGCTACTCATTTGAAATTCTGGTATCAGATATGTGATGTCGAATAAGAAGTTACGACATTAATATCTGAACATTAATAAGGTAAATATGGAAAAAGAACAGTAGCAAAAACACAAGAGATTGTTAACCCAGTTTGGTGCAAAATCACCTACTCTGGGGGCTACCAAGCCAGGAAGGAAATCCAATATCAGTAGTATTAATTCAGAGTTAAACAATCCCAGTTTACACTCTTCACTTAATCACTACTACCCAATGCAATTTATATCTAAGAACACTTAGATAAGAGAACCCCTTTTCATTCCCCCTCAATCACACACTGTGATAATCAAACAAAACCTTACAAGAAAATAAAAGAACACTCTTCCAAAACAAAAGACTTGATCTTGCTTTAAAGTTTCAATTAAGAACAAACACTCATACTTAAAAGCTTAGAGTGGACATAATACAACTCAATAAAAATAGTCCAATTCAAACATCTAGGTGATGTATGAATGGCTCACAAAAAACACATACAAGGAAACCCTAAAACTCAAAAGCACTCAACTTCACAATACACAATATTTCGTGTCTTCCAATTAGGTTAAACATCCATTATTATAGAGCATTCTGAATGGGCATGTATATGATCAGAACCTCCCACAAACAGATCACATGATTTACTCCAAATCAAGTATGAAAAGATCTTCAAAATCTCCAAAAACTAAACGCAGAGTAGCTTCTGTATTTGACAACAAATCTACCTTGATTTTCGCATATACTGAAGCAAATCAAATAAATAAACATCTGCTAAAAACATACAGAAATTAAATCAAAATTTTCTGCATCAGGATGTCCCAGATCTGTCAAAACAGATGTTACAACATCTGATCTGACATTACAAAAACATGCATAATAGATGTTCTTCAAGCATGTCAAATACATCTTACAATACATCAAGACACATGAAATGTTTTTCTACATATGCAGCCAAACCAAGAACCTTCATCATTCATTTATTTCGCTTGAATGTGCTACTAAGTTGGATTTGAAATTGTCTGATATGAATGAGGGTATGGTGATAGAAACACCTGCAAATGGTTATGTCACTACTACTCGTGTGTGTGTGTTTAATTTGTCCTTTGTCTATATTTGGGAAGAGTTTCTTGATGGATTTGGTGTGTTTACCCTTGCATCAAATCAATGTTATTTTGGGGATGATTTGGTTAAAGTTCAATTTTGTGCATATCAATTGTTATGCTAAGACTGTAGCGTTTCTGGAGGTTGGTGACCATGGTGAGTTGATGTTCTTGTCGGATAAATAGGTGTATGAACTTCTAAGAGATGAAGCTCAGATGTTTGCAATGTTTTCATCATTGCAAGTTGATTAGGAGGTTGTGGGTGTTGAATTACCAGTTGTTAGTGAATTTCCAGATGTGTTTTCAGATGACATAAGTGATTTACCTCCAGAACGTTGTTGTACCCTAAAATTTGCCCTCTGATTTTCTAACTTTAACTGACTTTATACTTCACATTCATATGCATCTTTCATTAGGTCATTAACACTTGCATTCGTTCATTTGCATCGAGCTCCTAATTATGGGATCAGTTCCATATGAGGAATTATGGTTTCACGCCATATCTGCAGATTATCAGATGAATTCAAGGTTTTGGCTATGCACTCATCAGTAACATCATCCTCTTATTTCTTTTGTCACTGGATTAAGGTTTATTTCCCTAATTTAGTGGTATTCGGAGATTTCACTTACAAGCAATATTCATTAGCACATTTGGCCCATCATCAGCAATAAAGTGTGAATTAGGCCTCTTCTTTGTTAAGTTACAAGGTTTTTCTTCTCTTCTAATCATCGCAGGCTATTCTTCTTTCTCGTTATCTCAAAAGTTATGGTTTCATCTCAAGTGTGTTTGTTCATTCATGATCCGATTCAGATGGATGTTTGACCTAATCTTGGTCAAACTATTAGAAGATTTCTTCAAGTGCAAATTATTTGATTTGGTGGTTGACTTTTCAAGCAGTGTGCGTTCAATTTCATATTTTTGTGTGTGAAATTCTTCAGTTTATCAAGTTATGGTTTATGTGAGGTTTGTTTCAGAAAATTGAGATTATTAGAAGTTGTCGGTTCAGATTGTGCTCCTCTGAGGATTTATTTTCCCAGATATTCTTTCAGACAAATTCAAAGTAATCTGGAGTTTATCTGGTCATAAGTTCAGAATGAAATTCAGTTGGTCATTGTTTCAATCGTGATATGTTCAGTGGTTCAGGAGCTTACCTTTTGTTAGAGATGTTCGAGTATGGTTATTGGTTTAAATTCAGTTAAAGTGCGTGTCAATGGAGAATATCAACGCATGGTTTATTCAAGTTCTTTAATCAGATTCTTTTGTATTTTACATTTTAAAACCATTTTCGTTAAAACCAATTCAAGTTTTCAATATCCATTCATTTTCTTAAATCATGTTTCATTATCCAATTTTGTAAGTTCTGTATTTTTAGGATTGACATTAATTTTGTAAAACAAATATAGCACCAATAAAATGTATAGGATATTTGCAAAAGAAAGAATAGTTTAAGCAATGAGTCCTATTTACACCTAAACATGTTGTTTTGAATTGTTTCAACATCTAGAATAACATGTCAAAGAAGATGTCAAGACAGTTCATTCGACATCATGAACTGCTGGAAGAGGATTTAAGATTTTGTTAAGATTTAACACAAAACAGAATAATAAGAAGATTTGAATCAATCCAATTGACTATGTTTTAAAAGATCTTGAAGACTCAAATTTATATTGAAGACAAATATCAAATATTGAATAAATATAGAGTTTCTATATTTAGAGATATTTTATGGAGTTGTTGATTTGAAGATCTTTTTATTTGTAGCAGATTTTTCTGCATTATTGTAGCAGCTGCTATGCTGTGTTTTTAGGCCAAAAATCAATTTGGGATTAGGTTATAAAAATAAACCTTGTAACCCATGTTTAGTAACCAACCAAATATGTAAAAGTCATATCATTAGGATTGAGTTCTTGTACCAGTCGTGCGCAACAAGTTTCAGACTTTTGTGGCTGTGTTTATTTGTAATTCTCGAAGCTTTTAAGCAAGAGATATTTTGTTATTGACTAAAGTTGTGAAGCAAGGTTAAGGTATTGTCATGAAAGTGTGTCTTCTGATTTGAATTATTAAGTTTATCACTAAGGTGATTGTGAGGGAGTGAGAATGGGTTTCTCATATTTAGGAGTTCCTAAGTAGAAGTAGCATTATTAGTGAGCAAGTGAGAAGGTTGTAAACTGTAGATGTTTGCTGATAAGTATTTGAATTGATACTACATAGTGGATTTCCTCCTGGCGTGGTAGCCCCCAGAGTAGATAAGTTGCATCAAATTGGGTTAAAAATTTGAATGTGTTCTTTACAACTTTTCTGTTTTATACTTTATGCAGTATTTGTGTTGAATGTCATATCAGATGTCTAAACATCCTGAAGAATGTTTGAATCTGGTATATCAAAATTTTAGAATGTTGTTGTGTGTGCCTTGCCATGTTTATAAGTAATAGATCAGATGTATCAACATTGTATTCAACATCTGAGTCTGTCATACCAGAATTTCAATTGGTATCAGAGTAGGTATCATAGTATGTTTCTGGATGAGATCCAAGGGTGATACTTTCTAGTTCATGGTCAAGGTAGAAGATATTTTTTGAAAAGATGTTTGTTGTGTGAATGGTCCCTAGAAGTGGAGGATGGACTATTCTGTTGTTGTAACATGGTGGTAAGATGTTGTTGTAGGATGTTTGATTTATTTTCAAACCTATTGTTGTTGGTGTCACCTAGAGAATATTGCTAGGGCTAATTTGTGACACTTGAAGTTCCTGAGGAGTTTGTATCCGCTGCTTATCTATCTGATAACTCCTGATGTTAAGAGATCTGAAGATTGTTTTTAGAAGACCTATATCTAGTATGTAGATCTCTTTGTGTGATCCTTGGAATGATATCATATCTCTAGATAGAACATCACATCAGAATTGGGCATAATTCTATTGTCTAAGGGATTGGTTGAACATATTCTTTGGGTGCTGAACTAATGTGGTTGAATCACATGTGTTTAGAATCTACTCCTGATATGGAAGAGGAGGCATTTGTGTGGTGTATCTGAGAAGTTTCTAGCCCTGAAACTTATCTCAGTTGTGCGTGTTGGTCAAGGAGTGATCAACATGTTATGTTCTCCTGAGGACAGTTTATTTCTGGTCCTTGCTGCAAGAGTGAAGTACCTGAGCTTCAAGGAGTATTATTTTAGAGAGACTCCTTGTACATGAAGCCTAAGTTGTATCAACCTGTGGAGTAGATTGATGTAGATATAGCTTATCAATGGCTATATTAGGTATGAAGACATCTCAAATCAGACAGTCTGAAAGAGAAGTCTGTTGAAGTGTTCCAGCTGCTGCATATGTCTGTGCTTTGGTCTGATAGCTTGATCAACTACTGATGGTTGATTCCTCTGTGTTCCCCTGCATGTGTTTGTATGGATTTCTATGAAGGTTTCCCTCAGATCCATAGTAATATGTGTAGTTTTGCTGTGACTGATACTGATGTCTGGAAGAATGTTAGAATATCATCTTAGAAGGTGTCAGATGTCTGTAGAAGAAGAAGAAGTCAGACTACATGCACTGCCTTCTGTGAGAAGTTTATCTTATCTGACTTATAGTAAATACCTTGATGTGAGACTTGGTATTTGTCTATTGTTAATGTGATGCATAAGAGGGATACTTTGACGGGAGATTTAGTATGTATATGAAAATTATGCATATCTGCAGTCTGAATATTATGGTTCATAAAGTGTACTGGGAAACTGATGATCATCTTTAGGAAGAGCTTTGTTTGTTCATGAAAGGGGCAGTCAATAAGTTCTATCTATGGTCTATTGGTTCAAGAGTTCAGATTGTTGTTTGGTGTCTATAGCTGGAGTTTTGTTCTTCCCTTGACAAGGAATGTGTGTATAATCATAAAGTTAGAATTGATAAAATCATCAGAACTTTGTGAAGACTACTTTACTCAAGGAATGGTGTCATTCTTGGTATGGTTGTAAGGTTTAGTTTTGAACTATTCCTTCTGAAGGTTCAGACAGTGGCAAGTTTGAAGACTTTGGAGAAACAGTGGGAGTTCCTCATCAATATGTGATATTGGTAGGAATTTTTGTAGAATTAACAGAATAGAGGTTGTCTACTCAAACTTGGTTGATGAATTAAGTTTATGAGAGTATGGAACTATTCTTCTATAAAGGGAGGAGGTTCTTTTAAGTGGTAGAAGAAGAAGCTGAGTTCAACAGCTGGATGTGGAATGATAATGTTCAAATAACTAGTTCAACATTAGAATCTCAGTTGGTGAAGTGGCACATCAATTAAAGATAGGATGATTTACAAAATAAGTAGATCAAAATATTTTTGAGAGAATTCTAACAAACGTGAAGAAGACAAAGTGTGGCAGTTGGCTTTTTCATATGAGGGTTCCTAAATGAGGTGATCAAACTGTGGCAATTGGTTAATCTCTATACTGGATTCGAAGAATCAAGATAATCAGAGTGTGGTAGTTGGTCGTTTTTAAGGATTGTCTTGGAACAAGTTACTCTTGTGCAGAAGAATGACAAGTTGAAGACTCAAGGAGATTTGTTCTTCTTGAAGGTGGATGAGAGTTTATCTCTCTTTCTAGATTTCTGATTCAAGCTGGTGGCACAGTGTTGTTGAAGATTTTTCAGTTGTTGGATTACTATGTTATAGTAAGTCCAGTTGGTGGAGCACATCAAGAATCTTGGTGATAAGGTCTTGGTGTATAAAAGATGTTCTAACAGGTGTTTGGACATTATCTAGGGTGTTTGTATACATTGTTTCTATTTTTTTGTCTACCTAATCATATGGGAGAATGATAAAGTAGATGATCTGTCTTAGAAGAAACATGTAGAGTGGACTGAAGTAGATCAGGTATTGATTGCTTGGAAGTCTGAATGTGGTTATTCATAAATTGATTCTCTTGTTAGAATTATTTTGGATGAATATTGTCTGGATTGTATGGTCATTGGTGTGTGAAGGACTAGTGTCAGGACCTGCTTGCAAGAAGATATTCAACATTTGTAGCTTGTGGTAACAACAAACCAAGAAGGGATCAGGTGTGTTTTGGTACAAGAAGTGAATGTGTTCAATTGTGAATTGAACAAAGGTTGAGCTCTTGAAGACATAAAGATGTGTCTTATGTTTTCCTTTCATCAAAGTGAAAAGAAGCATGTATTATCCTTGAAAGGGGGAGTTTGTTACAATCATGTGCAACTGGATTTGTGAAGTAAAGCGGGAGTAGTACCTTAACCAGGTTTTGTGATGTTACACATCATGTTGTGACATGTGCTACTAAGTATGGAAACTTACTTGTCAGGTTGATACGTATTACTTAGTGTTTATCTGTATGTGTGATCCAGTTGAGGAGTGCCTTGTGTGTCCAAAAGGCTTATGAAATAAAATTGTTATCTGCAATGTATTTGTGGATACTGATGAGGTTATGAACCATGATGTAGTGTTGCTAGCAGACAACATATGGTTGGATGTCTAAACATGTTTCAGAACATGTGTGTACTAAGCCTAGCTAGGATTGTGTATGCACGGTGTTGACTGTAAAGTGTGAAACACGAGCTTTATTCATGCGCATTTGTTATTGGTCCATTTATTTTGGGAGAACAAGTCAGCTGGTCAAGGTTTGTTTTGGACGACCCACATTTAATGGTGTAAAAGTTTTTGATCCTATCATAAAAACCTTGGACCAAGAATGCTTCTTTATTCAAAGATAGTTCGTTACTATCTATGTCATAGCCCCCTATTTAAAGAAGCACATTTTCTCCTCCATCATCATATGAGCATTTTCATTTTTTTAATGGTGTACTTTTGTGTTTGGATGAATAATACGTGGGTGTGTTGTTGTGAAGGTTGTATTTGCCAAGTTTTGACTAAAAAGGGGGAGAAAGAGTGTGTGCAGATGGTGTGTTTGAAGTTGTTGTCACAACAACTATATCTGTTATGTTCTTGTGTGGTGGCTTCCAGGATGTCAAGATGGATGTTGAATGCTAGTCTTTGTGACTTGTGTCCTGAAGTTAATGAACACAGTTGTGACTTGTGTTCTGAATTACATAAGGGAAGGTGAAGAACCCTCTATTATGCTACCATTGGTCTCCTAGATTGAGAATGTTCAGCAGCCTGAGAAGAATGTTTCTGGGAACCTGAATGGATAGGGGTCGTGGTAGTTTAGTTCGATCAAGAGTTCAGGACTTTATATTCCTTTTCCACTGAAGAAATGGAAGGCTACCGAGGAAGATGTCAAGCAACATATCCTAACATGATGAAGAAAAGGTTGTTGGTGTTATTTTAGTATTGCTGCTGAATTTTTTTTTGTATTTTATTATTATTTGTTTTAGCCAAAAATTTCCAAAGGGGGAGATTGTAAGTTCTGTATTTTTTAGGATTGACATTAATTTTGTAAAACAAATATAGTATCAATAAAATGTACATGATCTTTGCAAAATAAAGAATAGTTTAAGAAAGGAGTCATATTGTGCGCCTAAACATGTTGTGTTGAAGTGTTTCAACTTCTGGAACAACATGTCGAAGAAGATGTCAAAATAGTTCATTCGACATCATGAACTCCTGGAAAAGGATTGAATATTCTGTAATGATTTAATAGAAAACAGAATAATCAAAAGATTTGAATCAATCCAATTGGAACTATTTTAAAAGATCTTGAAGACTCAAATTTACATTGAAGACAATATCAAATATTGAATAAATATAATGTTTCTATATTTAGAGATATTTTAGGGAGTTATTGATTTGAAGATCTTTTTATTTGTAGAAGATTTTTCTGCATTATTGTAGCAGCTGTTATGTTGTGTTTTTAGGCCCAAAATCCAGTTGGGATTAGGTTATAAAAAGAAACCTTGTAACCCAGGTTTAGTAACCAACCAAAGATGTAAAATTCATATCATTAGGGTTGAGTTCTTGTAGCAGCCATGCGCAACAAGTTTCAGACTTTTGTGGTTGTGTTTATTTGTAATTCTCGAAGCTTTTAAGCAAGAGATATTTTGTTTTTGACTGAAGCTGTGAAGCAAGGTTAAGGTGTTGTCATGGAAGTGTGGCTTCTGATTTGAATTTTTAAGTTTATCACTGAGGTGATTGTGAGGGAGTGAGAATGGGTTTCTCATATTTAGGAGTTCCTAAGTAAAAGTTGCATTGATAGTGATTAAGTGTGAAAGCTGTAAACTGTAGGTGTTTGTTGAGAATTCTTTGAATTGATACTACATAGTGAATTTCCTCCTGGCTTGGTAGCCCCCAGAGTAGATGAGTTGCATCGAACTGGGTTAACAATTTGAATGTTCTTTACAACTTTTTTGTTTTATACTTTATGCAATATTTATGCTGAATGTCATATCAGATGTCTAAACATCCTGAAGAATGTTTGAATCTGGTATATCATAATTTTAGAATGCTGATGTGTGTGCCTTGACATGTTTTTACGTAACAGATCAGATGTTTGAATGTAACATGAAGTAATTTTAGAATGTTTGAATTTAGTATATCAGAATTTTAGAATGATGATGTGTGTGCATTGCCATGTTTATAAGTAACAAATCAGATGTCAATCAGATGTCTTAACATTGTATTCGACATCTGAGTCTATCATACCAGAATTTCAATTGGTATCAAAGCAGGCATCCTAGTCTGTTTCTGGATGAGATCCAAGGGGAATACTTTATGGTTCATGGTCATGGTAGAAGATATTTTCTGAGAAGTTGTTTGCTGTGTGAATGATCCCTAAAAGTGGAGGATGGATTGTTCTATTATTGCAACATGGTGGTAAGTTGTTGTTGTAGGAGGTTTGATTTATTTTCAAACCTATTTTTGTTGGTGTCACCTAGAGAATATTTCTAGGGATAATTTGTGACACTTGAAGTTCCTGAGGAGTTTGTATCCGCTTCTTATCTATCTGATAACTCCCGATGTTAAGAGATTTGAAGATTGTTTTTATCAAACCTATCTCAAGTATGTACATCTCTTTGTGTGATCCTTGGAATAATGTCATATCTCTAGATATGACATCACATCAGAATTGGGCATAATTCTGTTGTCTAAGGGATTGGTTGAACAAATGCTTTGGGTGTTGAACTAATGTGGTTGAATCACATGTGTTTGGAACCTACTCCTGATCTGAAGAGGAGGCATCTATGTGGTGTATCTGAAAAGTTTCTAGCCTTGGAACTTATCTCATTTGTGTGTGTTGGTCAAGGAGTGATCAACATGTTATGTTCTCCTGAGGATAATTTATTTCTGGTCCTTGCTCCAGGAGTGAAGTACCTGAGCTTCAAGGAGTATTATTTCAGAGAGACTCATTTTACATGAAGGTCAAGTTGTATCAACCTTTGGAGTATATTGATGTGGATATAGCTTATTAATTGCTATGTTATTTATGAAGACATCTCAAATCAGACAGTCTTAAAGAGAAATATGCGAGATTGAGATCGAACAGGGAGAGAGAATCCAGATTGTGCGATTCTGAACAATAGTCGTGTGTTGGTGTTTAGATTTTTCCGGCGTGATTGAAAGCAGTACCACCAACGAGTTTGTTTCGCGACGAAGTAACGGTGGTGTGATTCAAGAAAGGGGAAAAGAGAGTCGTTGATTTCATTTTGTTCTACTGACCTTTTTTTTTTCATTCTGTTTTATTTTATTTAATACTGATTATGTTATTTTGATTAAATTTGTTTATTTTTATTTTTTCCATTTTTATTAGAGATTTTATTTAATGTTGGGTTTGGGCTTAGCCCACACAGATTGCTAACACTGCACCATCAATTTCCTGGTTGCACTCCATAAATGTTGGTTGATCCTCCTTTTGGTTTATTTTTATTTCATGTTGAATTTTTATTAATGTGTTTGATATTGATTAATTATTTTGATTACTTTTTTTTAGTTTGTAGAAATTAGAATATCAATTTTGATTTTTAAATCTTGTTTAGAATTAAATATTAATGTTAAAATTTTGATATTAGGTTTTGGTTTTGTTTCTTGATTTTTTATTTGAGTTTTGTTTAACTTTGGTTTAATTATGTTGAATTTTATTTTGATTTTTGTTGTTAACTCTTATAATTATTGATTGATATCTTTGAAGTTTGTAGTTGGATCTTGTCGAACACCTGAGTGTTACTGGATTGATCATATGAAGTTTTTGATGATTATTCTTGAATTGGTTTGCATGTAATGAAGAGGCAACGAACCTTCTCTATTTGGTACCACTGAAACTCAATTTTATCTTTTTTATGCCTCGTTCTAGTCCTTATGCCATGTTAGGAACATACATGTACATCTGAAGTCCTACCTCGAAGTAGGTTCTGCTTGCGCATTGTCTGATTACTTCATGTTGCATTTTCCTCTCATACTTGTTGCTTCTTTAACTCTTACACCTATTTCTTCTTCATCTCATTTCTTCTTTTCTTTTTATTCGATATTTTAATGAAGACATGATGAGTGTTTTGTTCCAATTCTTTGACCCTAAACATCACTGTTTCACATTTCCCGATTATCAGTTGGTGCCCACAATGGAATATTTATCTAAATTACTTGGTGTACCTATTCTTGATCAAAAACCTTTCACAGGTCTAGAGAAGGAGCCTAAACCTGAAGTTATTGCAGCAACTTTGCATCTGAAGAAGTCAGATATTGTATCCAATTGGGAAAAAAGAAGTGAAGTTAAAGGTCTTCTTGCTAAAATCTTGATAGAGAAAAATCAATTGTTTCTAGATGCTATGAGTTACTATGTTTTTGAGGAGATCTTGGCCTTATTGATTTATGGTTTGGTGTTGTTCCCTAATCCGGACCAATTCATAGATGTGCATGCAATTAAGATATTTCGGACTCATAATCATGTGCCTACTTTGCTTGGAGATATTTTGCACTCTCTTCACACTCGTACTACGAAGGTGCGAGGGACTCTGATGTGTTGCATACCTCTACTATCAAGGTGGTTTATTTCACACCTTCCTCGATCTGTGATGAAGAATGAACAAGGTTTGAGATGGTATAGAAGGATAATGTCACTCTCTCATTCAGATATCCATTGGTGTTCCCGATCCATGGAAAACATCAATATTATTGACCGATGTGGGGAGTTCCTTAATGTGTCACTCCTTGGAATAAGGGGAGGCATTACTTATAATCCTTCTTTAGCACTACGTCAAATTGGTTATGCTTGGAGTGACGGTCCTCATGATATGATTATTCAAGGTATTGTGTTCGATTATGACAATGATCCTCAAGGTTACCATCAAAGGTTTTTACATGCTTGGGGCATGGTGAATAAGATTAATAGCAACACTCTGGAACCAAAATACTCCATCCCTATGGAGCCTTACCTCAGATGGGTGCGGTCTCGTGCTCAAACTCTTATGACTCCATATCCTGTTGTTCTACCGGTGATTGTTAAGCCCATTGTTGAAGGAGATGTTCCTTACACCATTCTTCATTCTGACATGCCTACTGACCTGGAAGAGCTACAGGAATCTTGGATCCAACTGAAGGAGGAAAGGGATACCTTTGAGGCTCAGTTCTATGCTAGCAAAGAGAAAGTGTTGGAGCTAACAAGGCAACATCACAAAGAGAGAAACCTCAATACATATCTCAATACAAAGAGGAAACGTCCATGGGAGACTTGAGTTTTAAAGTCTCAAATGCTTTTATTTCCTTTGTAGCTTCTTTCTTGTTTTTCCTTCATTGTAAGCCTAAGGGGAGGTTATATTATGAACTTACTAATAAAAGTTTTGTTTATGTTTGTCTTTAACAAATTTAAATCCCACGAGGTCCTTGAAAACATTGCATATGCATTAACATGCCATACCATTGCATATCATGTTTCCATGACAGGTCTGTTATCTTCTCGCTGTTTATTTCAGTTGAAATGACTCTCGAACAGGCTGTCAAAGATCTCCAAACGCAGTGCTCAATTTCAAGAAGTGATCCTAAATTTTTCCAAGGGGCAAGAAGAGTTGAAAGCCCTCCTCACTAAGGACATGAAAAAGAAGAATCCTGAAGACAACAAGGATGATCAGTTGGAAAAACTGCAAGCTGAGATGGAAGTGATGAGAATCCAGATGAATGGGCAGGTGGCTCTTATCCAACACTTAGCCCAGGGGAAAAAAAGCTGAAAGTTTTCGTCAATAAACTTCAAGATAATGAAGTCAGGAATCTAATCATCAGTCAACCTCCGGTGAAACAAGCTGACTTGATCGAAAAGAAGAAGAGGATAAGAGAAGGAAAGAGACAAGTTACTACTAATAGTCTTTCAATTAAAGGAAGAAGGTATTATATGGTTAAACCGTCTCAACACAAGGAACATAAAAGACAGTTTATCAAAACCAACACGCCAATGTTGCAAACTTTGCAATTCTTGTTGGAGATGAATCTGGTTGCGTTAAGATACGCTCCTCAAAATCCCAATATTTCCTCTCCTCGCTATAACCCCAATGCAAGGTGTGCATTTCATTCCAATAGTCCTGGACATGACACTAATAACTTTTGGGAATTGAAGAATAAGATTCAAGACCAGATTGACGAAGGAGTCCTCGAGGTTACGCCAGAAGACTAGATTGAGTTATTTTATCGTCCATCAAATATCGAAGCTACCAGACATCCGGAGTGATAAGTTTAGAGGATAAAGCTTTGAGAACATTTGAGTTTTCATTTGTAATTTCTTTTGTTGGCTTAAACACTTACTATTATGCCAAACTTTTGTTTTCACGATAATGCATTGCATATGTTTGTTTTGAATTAATTCATTTGTTTCATTATATTTAAATTATGCTTCTTACTTCTCTTTTGTGATATTTAACTCTTGTTAAAGTTGTAAGCCTTTAAAGGAAGGATGACAAAGACGATACCATAATTTCATATAGTATGCTTTTGAACAGAATATGCTGACGATGTGCAGGCATTGTTTCGATTCCTAAACAGTGGAGATATAAGGAAGTTAATCCCTAGTCAACCCTTTTAAGCCTATGAAGTAGGAGTTTTCATTCTCACGCAAATTAAAACCCTTAATCATAACCTGGGGCAGGGTAGTTCCTCGATTAACTCAATTATGTCAGTTGACCCTTTTGTACACAACTAATGATGGTTCCTTATAATAACTAAGTCCGACAGTCAATATCTAGCAAAAGAAAAGCTCACTAAGTCAAAATCTATGAAGGAGACTTAGTAAAAATTGAGACATCCCGCATACTGTAATCTTGAAACAAACAGTTCAAGCAAAAGGAATGGATAACAAAGTCAAAAGAAAAAGAGGTCACTACAAATCCTCCACACAAAAAAAGATGACTATTTTTTTCAAATAAACTTCTGGTTTCTGAACCATCGCAAATGTCAGTGTTACAATTCCAAACTCCTTTGGAGCCTTAATGCATAAGTTAACTGAACATAGGACTGAAGAACATCACGAAGGATGGGTTGGGTACAAATAAAATTTGAGCCTTTATCCTTTGTTTCTTAAACCGTGAATCGAGCCACGTTACAACCCATTAAAAGTCCTAACTGAAGCATGGTTGGTTCAAAAGCGCACTGCTACAAAAAGGTATCCTGACTCCTTTAGGGCTTATTATAAATCTTGAGTTAATATCACAGTTTTTACAAACATTGTTTTGCTAAAATAATTCTTTTTCAAAACTTCAAGACAGACATAAGCATTGCATTTTGAATATCATTGTTTGCATATAACTAAGTTTTGACAGTAGAGAAGCTTACATGATGAACATTCAATAAACCAAAGTCCTCCTGACAGACAAAGTTACTTCCTAGGCCTGACTCAGTTGGATCAAAGCCAATGTATACAAGGGGCACAGTCACTATCTTCCAAACAAGGGGGCATGCCATGTTATTGTCCAATTCATCTGGGGAAGTTAGGTCAAGATTCAACGATGCTTAATAGCCAAGGGCATATCTCCTCATCTGAATTTCCATAAGTAACATTACCGAGTTCACGATGCCAGGGGCATGTTATTATGGGGCATCCCATTTATTTCTCTTGAGGCAGCTCCTTTCAAATACTTCCATTATGGGACAAATAATCCTTAACTAGGAGGAACGCTCTCTTTTCAAATCTAATCAGATCAAATTCAGTGGCAAGCTCCTTAACCATTACCCGGGGCGTACACGATCCACCGCAGTTTGAAAACACATTCCTCTCATTACATAGCCTTGATACTGGGTTTCAGCAAAAGCCATTATGGAAATTAATTGTCTGTTCCAATAGTATCATATGGTATCAATATCATGTCTTCGGATTCAGTCATGATAATTCCTAGAAAATTACTCGAGGAAGTTGAGAATATCAGAAGTTTTGAATCCCTTGGTTATTTTGAATGAATGTATGTTTTTGAATATGATTGATGTTTACAAAAAAATACATACATATAAAATTACAATAATAACATTTACTAAGCACTCTTAGAGGTTGGAATCCCCAACAGAGCTCATGTCCAACAGATCTCCATAGGCTCATCCCCACAGAGTAATCTCTACAGAGTTGTTCCAGCAAATCATTTCAAGCAGTCTCTTCCCCAGCAAAGATTGTATTTCCAACACTACAAAGCCCCAACAAGATTCTCTTCTCCAACAGAATTCAATTAAGCCTGCTATCCCCCAGAAGAGTTGACATCTGGTCAGATAGTACATCGGAGGAATGTCCATCTCTTTTATCCCTAGTCAGGGTATTTAGAAACTTAATCCTTCAATAAAAAGCATGAAGAATGATCGACTCTCCTCAAATGAGATTTGAATTAATGTTTTCATCATCACCAACAATGAACAAGGATTTATTTTCCCCAACTAGCAGTTGTTACAGGAAGCTACTAATGTGCTTCAACTACATAATGTGTCCATACATCATTTACAACATATCATGACATACGCATCCACAACGCATAAAAAATTCTCATTTATGTTAAAAACATCATCTTGCAATGAATTATATACATCAAATGACCTTGCATAAAACTAACTTTGCCTTTTTAGGATAGTTCGCGATCAGATGAACATTGTCCTCTCCTAGAGACAGTTCAGAGACGATCACAATAGAGATCTAGTTCTGATACTTAGTTCAAGATATTTTCCAGAGACAGTTCAAAGACGATCAAAACAAAGATCTAGTTCTGATACTTAGTTTAGGATGTTTTCCAGAGACAGTTCAGAGACGATCAAGACAAAGATATAATTTTGATACTTAGTTCATGATATTTTCTAGAGACATTTCAGAGACGATCAAGACAAAGATCTAGTTCTGATACTTAGTTCAAGATATTTTCTAAAGACAGTTCAGAGATGATCAAGACAAAGATTTAGTTCTGATACTTAGTTCAGGATATTTTCGTGAGACAGTTCAGAGATGATTAAGACAAAGATATAGTTCTAATACTTAGTTCAGGGTATTTTCCAGAGACAGTTCAGAGATGATAAAGAAAAAGATCTAGTTCTGATACTTAGTTCAGGATATTTTCCAGAGACAGTTCAAAGACGATCAAGACAAAGATTTATTTATGATACTCATTCCATAACAACATTCAGATATAGTCAAACATAGACATATTCTGATACTTATATCAACAGACACTTTGGATGGCATCTATAAGCCCAATGTCCAATTACTTCGGATGGCATCTATAAGCCCATCTCTGATTACTCCGAATGGAATCTTTAAGCCTATTCAAGCAATATAATCAACCAACAGTGTTACTTTGTGCATCGGCGAGTGTAAATTTTTGGGCTTTAAGTGTTCAATCCTTTTCCACCTTCAGGTTACGAATGGCGTGCATGCCAATCTAACTCCTCACATTTCAGAAAATTGAATAGGGTAGCTGTTGTACCCCAAAATTTTCCCTCATATCTTCAAGATAATATGTCTCAAGAGGTTTCCTAATGGTCTTAAAATTCTCAGTTGCTCAAAAGTCTCAGGGTTTCATTAGACAAAGCCTCCTCCTAAGCAATAGATCTCAAATTAGGGTTTTGTGTATCTCAAAGAAAATTGGACTTCCAAAGCCTCAAGTGGACTTCATGATATCCCATATACTTTATAGGATCCTCATATCAACTTTCAAGACTTGCCCTACAAGTTTGGTCAATCAGATGCTTAGATAATCAATAATTAGTTAACTTGGGTAAAAAGTCAATTGTGGTCAAAATACAGTCAAACTTCAAGATTTTTGGTCAAACTCAAGATTATGAAGTAAGATTCATCATTTGATCAAGGTTTGATCTTGATTCATCAAGAAAACCTCAAATTCATCACAAGGCAAAAGTTGATAAATTAGGATTTCTTAAGGAGAAAGCCAGCTGTACTTTGACTAGCTCTAACTTTCACATACTTCATCAAAAATTTCCCATCCAAAGCTCCTTGTGAAGGAAATTCAATTCCCTACAACTTTGTGTCTCAAAAGCCAAGGCTTTAAATGCTTCATTTGAGAGATATGGGCCAAAACATTACAGATCCTCTAAAAATTCAACAAAAGTAAACTTTTTGAAAAGATTATAACTTGAAAATGGAAGATCAAATGGACATGAGACCAATAAGAGTGATTAAAGGACACTTTAAGCTTTCTAAAAATTCCAAGAACACAATCATATGATAAAAATTGAAGAAGTTACACATTGTTAATGTTGAGCAAATTTGAGTAGGTGTATAAGGTAAACAATGACCAAACTTGAGTTTTTGCCAAATGTGCCTATGTTTTCACAATCAAAACTTAATCTTAAGATGATACACGATTTATAAGTCATATATTTTGATTTTCTTTGTTTATTTTATGTTTTATTGGATTTAATTCATTTAAATTCAATTTCAATTAAAATAAATATTGAAAAATCAAATATTTGATCAATGGATTATTTTGGGATCAGATTTTGAGGTTTATTTTCATAATATTTGATCCAAAATTCGTACAAAACAAGAGGATAAAGATATGATGGACAAATATGACCATAATAGAAATTTTTCAAATCAAATTTCAATCAAATCCTATCATCCCAAAATAAATTGAACCCAAGCCCACAAGTTGACCTAAATCCTTCCTCTAGAAATACATAACACCTTCAGATATCAAGGACACAAAATTTTTGATCAAAGAGAGCACGCAAAACTTCAAAATTATTCAAGAGTAAGTATGATTTGGTTTTAGGGTTGCAGTCATTCTCAAGGAGATTTGAAGGTCCAAACACGTTCCTGAAGTTCCTCTGAAGGTGTCCTAATCATCACCTTGCTCCAAAGACTCTTACAATGCCATAACTGAATTTATTTTTATTGGTTTATTTTTTCAATTTTCCGATTTCATACTTTTACACATGATACATCTAATCTCTTTGCATATTTGTGTTTTGTATGATGTGAGAAAGCTATATGGGCAATCGAATTGAAGTTTAGGTGCAAGAATCATGATCTGCCATTTGTTAGGGTTGGAAGCTGTGAGTTTGGGGAACCCTAGCTAGAAGTAATTTCAGACCAAATTGAATGGACCAATGAACTCAAAGGACTATTTCCAGCGTCCCTCCCTCTATTTTTGAGCCTTTTCCTTTTTACTTTGTTTACATGCCTTATTTTCTTTTATTTTTTATTTTTCAAATAATCACCTAATTTAAATTAATATTTTTCTAACCAATAAAAAATAACTTAATAATATCATTATTTTCATAAAAATCATAAAACATCAAAAAATATTTACTTTTACATAATGTCGCTCCCACCAAATGACACCCAGGTCAAGAGGGGTACAGACGCGAACGGTCGGCGAAAAGAGAGGAAATGAATAGAGTCGCCAGCTAGGCATTTTTATCCCGAAGGAAAGGTAATGCTGCATAGACCTAGAAAAGAATGGATAAGACGGTCGCGAACCAGAGAGACTGAGAAAGGGGGTTGGTTACAACCTGGGAAGGTATTAGCACCCAGATTGTCCGTCGTACTCGACGGGATCCACGCTTGAAAGATTTGTGTTCAAAGGGTAGTGTCAGTGCTATTTTGTGTATCAAAGCTGGAAAAGAATGCAAGTGCCAGTGTAAAAGAAATGTGAAGTGTATAAGAGAAGTGTCAGTATGAGGACAAGAATGAAATGCTCAAGACTATGAGGCTTAAAGAATGGTGCTGGAAGGAGGGGGAATATACAGAGACTTTTGTTCGATAACCGTTAAGTTATGCCTACGTATCCTCTCGTGCAATGAGGAAGTCAGAACACTGTAGTTCGACTCAAAGAGACTGAAAGATAAATTGACTTGTGAACTGCTTACTTGTCTATGCTCAAGTGTATGACCTGTCTGGCTCAGGTGCAAACTATCTTGCATTAGACGGAAGAAGCGAGTTCTCGCTTGTGAACGAATGAGATGAGAAAAGAATCTCGGAGGAGACGATTATTGTTTGTTTTTGAGTTTTCAGTCTTTTATTTGTTTTTTGGTGTTTGTCATAAGTTAATGAGCTTAATCCTAAACCAATGGGTTAGTAAACTCACCACATCTTCCCTCTGATTAGGGGTAATGAGAATACCTTAAGTATGAAGTAAACACCTCATACTTAATCACCATGATGTAGGATTAAGATCATTAACCTACTTGTGATTATTTAGATGTTTTTGTTGTTTTTGTTTAGTGTTAAGTAATGAGTTTAAGCCATAACCAAAGATTTAATGGACTCATTACACCATCCTAATAGAAGGATAATAGATGAGAACATTTAAGCTGAGGAAGGCTCCTCAACTTAATCCATGATTAGGGATTAACCTCATGACAAAACAAATCCTTTATTAAATGGATTTTAGTTAATGATAAGGTTAAGGAATGGATTTTATGGTTTGTAAGACAACTTGAGGA
Source organism: Lathyrus aphaca (assembly GCA_963966055.1). Taxonomy (NCBI): domain Eukaryota; kingdom Viridiplantae; phylum Streptophyta; class Magnoliopsida; order Fabales; family Fabaceae; genus Lathyrus; species Lathyrus aphaca. The sequence goes on from OZ014525.1 coordinate 207,237,703, forward strand.
GGACTTGTCCATTAACACTAGGGTTAGTCCTTCTTAACCAGTTAAGGAAGAATTAGAACCCTAATGCAAGGCCCAAGTTACAAGCTTGATGTCTTAGTGATTATTAAGTGAATTTATTATAGGATTTAAACACATTGAGGGTTTAACACTTAGGATTAAAGTTATACACTCCATCCTAATAGAAGGATGCAGGCATAAGCTTAATCACAAAGCCTTAAAACCTTTAGGGTTTAGTCCTTGATTATGAGGTGAGAAGATAAGACTCAAAGAAAACTCAAAGGAAAGAGTCTAAGGGGGACTAAACAATCCTAAAATGTCATCATGCTTGGAAGTCCTAGGGTTTGTGAGGCTTAAGAGGAGAAATCTTCAAGGAAGCCACCAAGGAGAAGCAAGATAGAAAAGGGATGAGATGAGAAGAGAAAAGAGGGAAGAGAGGCACAAGTGAGCAAGCTCACTCCAAGACAAGTAAAAATGCAGCAAAGATGTAAAGTGATGAGGTGAGAAGAGGTAGGAGGTGAAGGCAAATCCACCTCCCAAACAAACTTACCACTAACCTGAAAAGTTAGTACAATATGCATAATGGAAGAAATGAGATGAAACAATGCATATGGATGAGCAAAGGCCAAATTCAGAAACATACACATGATGAAAATTATGTCAAGAGATGGTGCAAAGTCATACAAGATGCATATATGTGAGCATACAAGAGAATGGATGCATATGGAGCATGCCTTGAACCATGAAAGTTCATGAAAGCTTATGAAATGCAATGAAGGTATGACATGTCAAATGAATGATACAATGATCAAACATGATTCTAATATGTCCTAAGATGTCTTATATGTCATATTGATGCATAAAATGGCATGGCAAGTTCATGGATGCAAGCAAATGAAAGATGGATGCAATGGAATGTAAGAATTAGGGTTAATGAACAACATGCAACACAAAAATTCAAAATCAGAAGCAAATGACATGATAAAACAATGAAAATGAGATCAAAGGAAACCTAACCCTACACAAGTTCAATGCCCAAAGGAGGGGACCTAAACCTAAACCTAATGGAAGTTATGATTTTTCTAAGTCAACTAGGGTTTCAAGGTACCTCAAAAGGAAAAATGCACATTAAATTGAAAATGAAAGATAAATTCAAACCAATTTTAACCTAAAAACTACATGCTATGAAGGATGCAATGCAAGAAGAACCATCATCAAACTCCTCATGGTTAGGCAGAATGAAGTTTTCTAAATTTGGACCAAAATATTGCTTTTAAACAACTTTAATTCCAATGAAAATTGTCAAAATACATCAAGGACCAAAAAGAAATTTGTTTGAAGAGTTTGATAATGTTTCTAAATATGTTAAAATGCAATGTGAATTTTTTGGTGATTTTTAAATACCTAAATGCATTTTTAATTAATTAATTTTCATTAACTAATTAAAAATAAACATTTAAATGATTTAAAAATGATTTTTAATGCAAAAAATAAAAATAAAAATATTTTTGGGTTCTGAAAATTAATAAAAGGTTTGACAAAAAATTCAGAATTTTTTAATATGTTTTGCTATTTTTAAAAATTCGTGGAAGTTAAATACAAATAAAAAGAAATAAAATGAAATAAATGAAGAAGTATGCCAATCCTGGGGCTGAGATTCAAAGAGAAATGGAGGGAGTTGACCCGCGCGCATCTGGACGGCCTGCATTTAAACTGACTTAATTAACTTAACCCTAATTAATTAATTTAAATAATCAGGATTAATGGCTAATGAGAGGATCCTGGCCCTAGGTTCACGCGCGCTGAGCCTCATCCAACGCTCCAAGTTCAAACTAACCTAATCACGTGGCTAAACCCTAATTAGGGCTAAACAAGTTCAGGCAACCGGAACAGTGGTTCCGGTCGTCTTCTCCGGCGACCACTCAAGAACAAAAACCTCCCTGGACCATTTTAGGAGCTGTAAAGCTCCAGATCAAACCTCTCAACCTCCCTAAACACGAATCCAACCTCAAAATCCATTTCCTTTCACTCAAAACCTAGATACGAATCAAAAACCTAAAAATGGCCAAACTTTCAGAGATGCAGTACATGCTCAATAATCAATCATTTTCAAAAATAAAAAGTGCAAAGCATTCAGGGGAGCATGTAGATCATTTCAATAACTTAAAACAAGGTTTCTGGAAAAATGATTTTTGCGAAGCTACCTGAAGTGAAGCTTTCAACTTGGAGCTTTCAGACTGCTTCTCTGCTTCAAAACTCCTCCAATAATCTCCCTGAAGATGCTTTGAGGTTTAGTTGGAGTGTATTGTGGCTAGTTTGTGAGATTGATGAAGTTCTGTCCAAGGGAGTGGAAAATCGTGTTTCTGTTTGGGGTGGTTTCAGGGACAAATGAGGATTGGGAAATGATCAGAGGATCATGGTGAGTGGTTTTGTGAAGTTTGTTTTGATGTTTGAGGCTTGAGTGCTGAGATTCGAAGCAAAATGCATAAGAGGAGAGTTTTGTGAACTATGGTGGTGCTGTGAATTCAGGCTTTCCTCTTGTGTCTTTTGAGTCTCATTTTGTCCACTTATCAAACTGTGATAGGGCAGAGAGTTGGTGGTGGCACAGTGTGATTGGCATGGCCCCTTTTGCAAAAAGTCAAGTCTATGTGTACTATAAGGTACGGGCTGTTTCAAGGCTAGAACAAAAGCATGTCTGCTGCGGCTTGATTCAAGGATGACCATGGAAATGAGATTGAGGCCAATTAGCAAGTTTGTGAGAAGTTGTGGGAGGTTTTGCAAATTTCACTAAGTTTGGCCCTTTTGGAGTTTCTTAATGATCAAGGCATGAAAATGAGCAATTCTTTGGTGCATTCTGAATTTTAGGTCATGAATCATGTTTGTGTAATGCTTAGAAGTTTATTTGAAGTCACAATTGGCCTTGGCATGAGAATTTGCAAACTTCCCTCTTTGGTACAAAGTGAAAATTAAGTGATTTTATCCAACTTTGCCAAGCCATAACTTTTGATCTAAAATGAATTAGGATGAGTTCTTATACTTTTTGAAAATGGGAGGATCCATTCTACAACTTTCATGACCAAAGTTTTCCCATTTGAAGCATTTTTGAATCAAAAAGAGGAGGTTGAAAAACTTTCCCAAAATGGCAAGTTTTCATTACAAGTCACTTTCCCAAAAAGGCAACTTTGCAAATGGCTTGAAATTCCTCAATTTTGTGAACTTCTAACATCTTCTATGATCAAATAAAGATCATACACATTCAAAATGATGGAGAAACCCCTTTGGTTGGGTCATTGGGGGGCCTCAGATGCCCTGATTTTGCACTGACTTGCTCAAGAAGTCATCCTGTGATCAGATGCCTTCCCCATTGAATTTCTTCATGAAAAATGATATGCATGATCCTCATAACATATAGAGACCAATAGAAACAAGAATGACCAAAAAATTTGGAGTTATGGCCTCTAAAACCAAAACCCTAATTTTAGGTCATCTGTGCAGTTAAACCTGGCTCTACTTCCATGCCTCCTCAGTTCTTGTGATTCTTTGACTTTCTTGACCTTATGAGGATATAATATGATGCTTGAACATACATGGACCCCTTTAAAGTGATTGATGACCTTTGAAGTGGCTCAAATGGCTCAGGGATTGCTCAGATCACAAACCCTAGATGCAGATGACTTTGAATCAATGCAATGAAGCAAAAGTGCAATATGAGATGATATGATTGAACTTATGCACATGAAAAGATCACAAGCCATGGTGAAATGAGTGAGGGCAAATTTGAGGTGTTTACAGCTGCCCCTATTCAAACATGAGTTAGCTGTGCAGGATGTAAGCAACGGCTTAACAGGCAAACAAGATAACTCGTGGTTGAATACCAAAGACAGTCCAAAATTTGTACTCACAGAATGAAGAAGAAAAGGGATATAGATTGTAAAAGGAAGTAAAGTATGGTCATAAAGTGCGGATGACAGAGGACGAACGTCGAGCAGAGGACGACTGTCCGGGATGAAGCAATGACGGGGACGACCGACATGCTGGGGAAAATGCGGGAAATAAAGCAATGACGGGGACGGCTTGCAAGCTGGGGATCAAAATTAAATGATGGGGACGACCATCAGGTTTGTAAGGTAAGGGTAAACAACGATGGGGACGGCCATCGGGTCAAAGAATAAATGAAATAAATGATGTGGTACGGTCATCTATTGGTGAGGGACGATCACCTGGCAAGGTACGGTTGCCAAAAGGTATCACGACATAGGACGAATGTCGGATGAAAAAGTCGACGATGGGGACGGCCATCGGATGAGCATGATGAAGGAAGATCATCAGGAGGTGAAGGACGATCACCTAGCAGGGTACGGCTGCTAAAAATATCACGACACAAGACGAATGTTAGATAACAGAATCAACGATGGGGACGGCCATCGGATAAAATGATGAAGGACGATCATCAAGAGGTGAAGGACGATCACCTAGTAGGGGAAGGCTGCTAAAAATATCACGACATAGGACGAATGTCGGATAAGAAGGGGTTCTAATGAATAGAGACTCCGCTGGGAATGATGAAGGACGATCATCAAAAAGGTGAAGGACGATCACCTGGCAGGGTACGACTGCCGGAAATATCATGACATAGGACGAATGTCAGATAGAAGAGAAGTTTTGCTGGGGACTTTGCTGGGGAATAGTAAACACATACGAGTGTTTACATCCAAGAAATAAAAGGTATAGGTGTTTGACACTGTGTATAGATTAAAGATGCGGACGAGCATCCTTAAGACTATGATACGGACGAGTATCGATAGAAACAAACGCTGACGCATGCTCAGAGATGATGATACGGACGAGTATCAACTGGTTAACAAAGAACACGGACGAGTGTCGAATCTGAGGGGACTCTTCTGGGGAATAATAGACACAGACGAGTGTCTAAGTTCTAGGAAAAGGTAAAAGTATTTGTCATTGTGTATGAATTAAAGATGCGGACGGGCATCCTTAAGACCATGATACAGACGAGTATCGGTAGAAACAAACGCTTGACGCATGTTCAGAGATGATGATACAGACGAGTATCAACTGGTTAACAAAGAACAACGGACGAGTGTCGAATCTGAGGGGATTTAAGTGGCATAGGAAAAATACGGACGAGTATCCGTATGAGTAAAGGTGATGAGTGGGATATAGACGAGTGTTCAACTTGCTGTGGAGAACACGACACAGACGGGTGTCGGAAAAAGTGTATTATAAACAAGTATTTGATTTACAATCAGTGTTTTAGGTAGTTATGCTGGGGAAGGTGACACGGACGGGTGTCAGGGAAATGTGTAGATATATGTAAATATGTGTTTGTGAGTGCAAAGGGGACGCTTTGGCTTTCTGCTGGGGATATGACACAGACGAGTGCCAAAAGGATCATGTTTCTGCATTTGTGGGTGTAAAGGGAATACTTTAATATTCTGTCGGGGAGTTTGAGGGGTATTTTGTATATTGTTGATGGAACGTTAGTATTTACAAGTGTTCAGTTCGACACATGGCTTATGGTTATGCAATATGTTTGATTTTTTCCGTAATGCTCCGTATTTGGACGGAATGCTACGCTCTGGGGGAAAATATGATGCGAATGCTATGATTATGCAAAGATACCGATCCGGGGTCCGGATCCTGTTGCTGTGGAGATCTCTGGCTGATCTGCTTAAAGTGGATATCCCAGCCGGGGATGAGATCATTTGGAAGATCTGACATATATGACTCTGCTTGGGGAAATAGATCACTGATAGACCTATCTTGGTAGTGAGGGACCCAGCTGGGGTCTGTAGAAGCTTTCGTCACTCTGTTGTGAAATCTTCAACATTGCTTTTCCGGATAGAGGCTGAAACTCTGTGGGGAGACGGTTCCCTGTCCTTTCACTTGGTTGGGGAAGAAGAAAGATCACTGCAAGATCTTCCTAGAGATTTTTGTAGGGATCCTGCTGAGGATGATAATATCTGACAACTCAGCTGGGGAAATGAACACCTTCTGGTGCTGCTTTGAAGGAAATGCTGGAGAAGTGATGCCTGGCAACTCTGATGGGGAGAAAGCATCTCTGGTTCTGTTTGGAAGGTGTACTGAGGAAATAATGATTTGGCAGCCTACTGGGGAGAAGCTTTCATGCCCCATGTTGTGCTTTGAATACCTGCAATCCTGTAAAGACAAAGAAACGTACAAGCATCCCGAGGTATCCCTTACTGGATTCTGTCATAAGAGTTTAAACACTCCCTAGAGTAAGCATATTTCCTGTAAGCACGGATTTTTAGAAAGGAAATATCTGTATTTATGCAATCAATATCTTAAGGACATCGGACATTTTGCAAATGAAAATAAAATGTGCGAGACGAAATATGACTGAAAATCTGATTTTATTAATTTGTGTGCCCTGAATTGGCAAGATACAGTCGAAGAAACGGATCCCCTGAAATGAGGAGATTGTTACAAAATTGAGAAACAAAAAAGATGCTGGCAATGTTGATGACGCTTCAAGGAGCTTCCCTTTTCCTATGACTTGTATGACATTGACGTTCTTCTCATCTTGCTTTCTGAAGAAGGCTGATTCTGACTGATGCTCGAACCTTTCGAAGCTTGCCGTATAGTAAGTGATACAGACGAATTCAGAATGCAGTTGTTCGCTTATTCCCTTATTTTGCGTGGATCTCCCTTTCGGGTTTTCAATCCACCGGGATACCCATTTTTGCCTGAGTTGTCCAATGCGGCTTTTCAACTCAGCGGGTGTACACATTTTTTCATTTTATTTTCCCTTATTTTTGCCCGAGTCCTTTATTATGTTTTTGACTCGCCGGGATGCCCTATTTTTTCCTGGACTTACATTCTGTTTTTGTGTCCAGCGGGTCTTTTTATGCGAAGTACGTTTTAACTGCATCTGAATTTACAGGGGACAGGAAGTCTTCACCATCCATAGTACTGAGCATCAGTGCTCCACCTGAGAAAACCTTCTTTATTATGAACGGACCATCATAATTCGGAGTCCACTTGCCCCTGTGGTTTGTATGAGGAGGGAGGAGTCTTTTCAGCACAAGATCTCCTAATTGGTATTCTCGAAGTCTGACTTTCTGATCGAAGGCTTTCTTTATTCTTTTCTGATACAGCTGCCCATGACAAATTGCAGCCAATCTCTTCTCTTCAATCAGATTCAGTTGTTCATACCGGGATCGGACCCATTCTGCTTCATTCAATTTGACATCCATCAGTACCCGTAAGGAGGGTAATTCAACTTCAACTGGTAGGACTGCTTCCATACCATACATAAGCTGATACGGTGTTGCCCCAGTGGATGTTCTGATCGACGTACGGTACCCATGTAAGGCAAATGGTAGCATTTCATGCCAGTCTTTATAGGTAACTACCATCTTCTGCACAATCTTCTTGATATTCTTGTTAGCTGCCTCAACAACGCCATTCATCTTTGGCCTGTAAGGAGAAGAATTGTGGTGTTGGATCTTGAAGTCCCGACATAGTTCTGCCATCATTTTATTTTTCAAGTTGGAACCATTATCAGTAATGATTCGCTCGGGCACTCCATACCGACAGATGATGTCTCTTTTCAGAAATCGGGCTACCACTTGCCTGGTAACGTTTGCATATGAAGCTGCTTCAACCCACTTGGTAAAATAGCCAATGGCTACCAGGATGAATCTGTGGCCATTTGAAGCAGTCAGTTCAATTTTGCCAATCATATTAATGCCCCACATGGCGAAGGGCCAGGGTGAAGACATCACATTCAAAGGATTGGGAGGCACATGCACTTTATCCGCGTAGATCTGGCATTTATGGCATTTTCTGGCATAGGCACAATAGTCGGCATCCATTGTGACCCAGTAATAGCCTGATCTTAGCAACTTTTTAGCCATAGCATGCCCTCCAGCATGGGTACCAAAAGATCCTTCGTGCACCTCGTGCATCAACAAGTCTGCTTCTGCCCTATCAACACATCTGAGAAGTACCATATCAAAGTTTCTCTTGTACAGGGAACCATCAGCATTCAAGAAGAAACTACCAGCTAGCCTTCTTAATGTCTTCTTATCATTGGAAGATGCCCCAGGTGGGTATGTTTGATCCTCCAAGAAGCATTTGATGTCGTGGAACCAAGGCTTATCATCTTTAGCAAGGTCTGCTAAGAATACATATGCTGGCCTGTCAAGTCTGGATACTGCAATTTGAGGCACAAAGTTGGCAGCTTGAACTTTGATCATGGATGAAATGGTAGCCAGAGCATCCGCAAACTGATTTTCATCTCGAGGGATATACTCAAGCTTGACTGTTGTGAAGAAACTCAATAACCTCCTTGTATAATCCCGGTAAGGTATCAGATGATCCTGGTGCGTGTACCATTTTCCGTTGGTTTGATTGATTACCAGAGCTGAATCTCCAAATACAGTCAAAGTCTTGATCCTGAGGTCAATGGCTTCCTCAAGACCCATAATACAAGCCTCGTATTCAGCTTCATTGTTAGTGCAGTTGAAGGTGAGTTTTACCGAGAAAGGCATGTGAACTCCCTTAGGTGTAATGAGTACTGCACCAACACCACGACCATTCATATTAACAGCCCCATCAAACATCATAGTCCATTCTTCTTCCGGGTCAGGCCCTTCAGTGTGAATAGGCTCTTCATGATCTTTTGCTTTTATGAACATGATGTCTTCATCAGGGAAGTCAAATCTCATAGGCTGCTAATCATCAATGGGTTGCTCAGAAAGATAATCAGACAATACACTGCCCTTGATGGCTTTTTGAGATGTGTACTGAATGTCGTATTCTATGAGGATCATTTGCCATCTTGCAACTCGTCCGGTAAGTGCTGGCTTCTCAAATATGTACTTAACTGGATCCATCTTTGAGATCAATAAAGTAGTGTGGGTCAACATATACTGTCTTAGTCGGCGAGCAGCCCACACTAAAGCACAGCAAGTCTTCTCGAGCAGTGAATAACGTTGTTCACAGTCGGTAAACTTTTTGCTTACGTAGTATATTGCATACTCTTTTCGACCAGACTCGTCATGCTGGCCCAACACACACCCCATTGACTCTTCTAATACTGTCAAGTACATTATTAGAGGTCTTCCTTCTGCTGGAGGCATAAGGATCAGAGGCTCTTGTAAGTATTCCTTGATTTTATCAAAAGCTCTCTGGCAGTCTTCATTCCACCTGACCGTTTGTTCTTTTCTTAACAGCTTGAACAAAGGCTCACATGTTGCTGTAAGGTGAGATATGAACCTTGAAATGTAGTTCAATCTACCTAGAAACCCCCGAACTTCTTTTTCAGTCTTCGGTGCAGGCATTTCTTGAATGGCTTTGACTTTATCGGGGTCAACTTCAATCCCTTTTTCACTTACAATAAATCCCAGCAGCTTACCGGATCGCACCCCGAATGTGCATTTGTTGGGGTTTAACTTTAGCTGGTACTTCCTCAGACGCTTGAATAGCTTCAACAGATTCACCAGGTGGTCTTCTGCTGTGAGGGACTTGGCAATCATGTCATCCACATAACATTCAATTTCTTTATGGATCATGTCATGGAATAATGTTACCATAGCCCGTTGATAAGTGGCACCAGCATTCTTCAGTCCGAATGGCATCACCTTATAACAGAATGTGCCCCAGGGTGTGATGAAAGTTGTCTTCTCCATGTCTTCAGGTGACATTTTGATCTGATTGTATCCTGAAAATCCATCCATGAAGGAGAACACCGAGAACTGAGCCGTATTGTCAACCAATACATCAATGTGAGGTAAAGGGAAGTCATCTTTCGGGCTGGCTCTGTTCAGATCCCGATAATCCACACACATTCGCACCTTTCCATCCTTCTTAGGAACGGGTACAATATTAGCGACCCACGGCGGATAACTAGTCACAACAAGGAAATCGGCGTCCGACTGCTTTTGTACCTCTTCTTTTATCTTCATTGCTATATCTGGGCGAGTACGACGCAACTTCTGTTTTACTAGCGGGCAGTCTTCTTTCAGAGGCAGCTTGTGCATTACAATGTCGGTGTCCAACCCATGCATGTCCTGATAAGACCAAGCAAAAACATCCACATATTCCCGAAGCATATCAATCAATTGTTCTTTCACTGAATCTTGTAAGCAGGCCCCGATCTTAACTTCTTTCACGTCTTCTTCCGTACCAAGATTAACTGTTTCAACCTCCTCCTGATGAGGAGTGATAACCTTCTCCTCTTACCTTAACAACCTGGCTAACTCTTTAGGCAGCTCATAATCTTCTTCAACCCCTTCATCAGCTTGATTGATTGGATTGTCAAAGTCATACAAGGTCATAGCAGTGTTGTTGTCGGTGCAGTCTGGAGGGCACTTTCTGCAAGGGTTTAGATCGGTTGATTTTAGTGACCAATTTTATCTTATTTAGAAAAAAAGTGAAAATGAAGTTATCTTATTTTGAAAAACATTGCCATTTTATTTTTGTACAAAAAGAAAAATGAAAAACAGCGAGCGGAAAAGAAAAGACTCATTTGCAAAAGATGTCCTGATATTCATTGATTGATCTTTGCACAAAATACAAGATGGCCCGATTACAAAATGAGTCTTGACATCTTGGGCAAGATGCAAGACTTGATGCATGCTTTAAAAATACAGGAAATAATAATTACTCTGTCGGAGTAACCCTTATAATTTCCTGGGAAGACCAGTTAAGGACTTGGCTCCCCGGGATCCTTGGACGTATCCAGCTCTCCAGGTTGCAGTCGCTTTCCTCCTCGTCTTCCAAGTTGTTCACAGCATCCGGGGTGAGCATTCCCCCGCTGACAAACTTGGGCTCTTTTGCAGCCTCTGGTTGATCTTGTTGAGTTGGTCTGTAACCCAACCCAAATCTGTCTTCTTTCTTCTCCACGGGCAGCAGCTTGCCCCAGCCTTGGGCAGTACCCTCTTCAACAACCTTCCGGGCTTGCTGATACAACGTCATGGAGGTTCCTAGTACAACAGATGCTTCATTAATGTTGAGGGCTTCAAACCCTTGGCTCATGGTTTCATGGATTTCTCCATCCATTTCTATGTACTTATATGTAGCCAGATGGCTAACAAAGATGTCCTCCTCCCCACAGATGGTGATGATCTGGCCTTCCCACTCGAATTTCAACTTCTGGTGAAGCGTAGACGTAACAGCGCCAGCGGCGTGGATCCAGGGTCTACCCAACAGACAGTTGTAGGCTGGCTGAATGTCCATCACAAAGAAGGTAGTTTTGAAGGTCTGCGGGCCAATCATCACAGGTAGATCAATCACTCCAAGCACTGATCTCTTAGAGCCATCAAATGCTCTCACCACCAAGTTACTCGGACGCAGTGCCAAGCCATCATACTCCAGCTTCACTAAGGCTTTCTTTGGTAGAACATTGAGTGAAGACCCAGTGTCCACCAGCACATGAGACAGAACAGCACCCTTGCATTCCAAGGTGATATGCAAAGCCTTATTATGGTTGCATCCCTCTATTGTTAAGTCAGCATTGATAAAGCCCAGTCCATGACTGGTGTTGACATTTGCAACCACAGTTTCTAGCTGATTAACGGTAATCTCCTCTAGCACGTGTGTTGCGTGCAGGACCTTCAACAATGCGTTCCTGTGAGCTTCAGAACACATCAACAGTGATAATATGGAGATTTTTGAGGGAGTTTGGTGAAGCTGATCCACCACCTTGTAATCACTTCTTTTTATGATTCTCATGAACTCGTCTATATCTTGTTCAAAAGATGTCTTATGAGTTTCTTTGACAGTTGGCTCTTCAAGTACCACACTCTTTCCTTTTGCTTTGGCAGCAACCTCCGCTTCAGCATTAGGTCTTTGTATTTGTGAGGCGAAAAGGCGTCCGCTTCTAGTGAAGCCTCCGCCTCCCCCGACATTATCAATTTGTGGAGAAAAGGTCGATGAATCCAGAGTGATTTTCTCCCCGTTGCAATAGAGATCAGAGCCATAATGCCAAGGTATGGCATTACTGCTTTCATAAGGAACTGGTCCAGGCACCGTAATGGTGACCGGACTGATTGCTGCAGAGGAGGGTACTGTGACAGTATGCGGATCATAGTAAATTGTGACTGGTGATCTGGCAGGAGGTGCCACTGTTTGTTGTTGGAAATTGCTGTTGGGAGGAACATTTGATGGATCATAATAGATAGTAACTGCTGAAACATCTTCATTAATTTTTGTTGGCGTTGTAGAAGATTCTGCCAATAAAATGGATGCTGATGTTGTAGAAGAAATGGTTGTTGAAATCTGACTTGTTGAAGTGATGGACGGAGTAACTGCTGATGATATTGATGAATCGGTAGGAATGATTGTTGCCGCTGTTGTAGAAGAATCAGGAATTGTTGTCAAAGGAATTGCTGGATTTGTAGGCGCCGTTGTCGAGATCTGAAGGATACCATCCTTAATAAGACCATCTATGCCGCTTCTCAAATTTTCACACCCGTTGACTGCAATGTTGCAATACCCACAACCGAGCTCACACCCGGGGAACACTTGGCACTCTAGAAGCTGAGCTTTAATTTCGACCAAAGGTGTTCGAATTTGTGCAACACTGGTGATCAAGGTAGATGGTTTGTCTTCCTCAATGGCATTAATCCTCGGCCCGCCATGATTAGGCATAGGATTTCTGTTGACATTCGGAGGAGGTGCGAAGTTGAGGGCTTTAGAATCCACCAGATCTTGGACTTTCATTTGCAGGGCCCTGCACTTCTCAGTATTGTGACCAGGTGCATTGGAGTGGAAAGCACACCTGGCGTTGACATCATAATTCTTTGGGAGATTGAGAGGGTCTAGTGGCGCCAACGTCCTTAACTCAACCAAGTTAAGCTTCAGGAGTTGTGGCAATAAGGCAGCATAAGGCATAGGGATATGGTCAATCACCCTGTTTACCTGTGACGGTCTTTGTTGAAAAGGACGTTGTTGTTGATTGCTATTGTTGTTGCTGTAGGTTCTCTGTTGCGGATACTGAACTTGTTGTTGATATTGTGGTGGTTGTTGTTGTTGATATGCTGATTGCTTAGGAATCGGAGTTGGAATAGTGACAGCTGCTACTGATCTGTGGACATACCGTGGTCTGCCCCTGTTTGCATGAATGGCATTTGTCTCACCGGCTCTTCGGGGTCCCACAAAAGGCTTCCTGGGATTACTGGATGAACTTGCACCATTATCAGAAATTTTGCCCATTTTTAATAGACTCTCAATCCTTTCTCCAGCTATAACCACATCTGCAAAGCTGGTGGAAGAAAAGGCAGCCATTCTATCAATATATGTTATTTGCAAAGTATTCATAAACATGTCAGCCATCTCCCTTTCTGACATGGGTGGTTGGACAGCAGCAGCAAGCTGTCTCCACCTCTGGGCATATTCTCTGAAGCTTTCTCTGGAAGATTGAGACATTCCCATTAGGAGGGTCCTGTTAGGAGCCATGTCCAGGTTATATTGATATTGTCTGATGAAGGCTTCAGCTAAGTCCTTCCAGCATCTGATGGTAGCTCTGGTCAAGTGTGAATACCATTCCCTTGAAGCCCCAGTCAGACTGTCTTCAAAGTAGAACATCCACAGCTTTTCGTCCATAGTATAAGCTTTAAGTCTTCCTAGGAAAGACTGCAGGTGAGTTCGTGGACAGGAGGTTCCATTGTATTTCTCAAAGTACGGGGGTTTGAATTTGTGGGGAATTCTCACCCCCTCCACTAGCCCCATATCCATCACATCAAAGCCTAAGGAATTTTGAGACTCCAGAGATTTTAACTTCTCAGCAATTTCATCCAACCTCCTATCATAGACTTCATCTCCTGCTCCCATGACAGTAAACTGTTCTTCTTGGGGATCTTCTTGCAAAATTCTCCCCCCAGTAGTGTTTCCTGGTACATTTCTCGGGATGTTGACTTCCGGATCCAGATGAGGTCCAAATACTGGTGGATTAACATGAGGCTGACCCTGCTCATTGTTACTTGTTCCTCCAGTTCCAAGATGAGGTTCTTCAGGAGTCTGTCTTTCCACTAGTTCCCTTAACCTTTCTTGACTTTGGGCCAAACCAGTCATTACTTCCATGAATTGAGTCATTTGGTTCCTCATTTCCATTCTTTCATTAGCCATCTGATTTCTGACCTCAGTCAGATCCTGCTGTACCTGTTCCATCTGAATACTTGGAAGGTTGTCGCGAGTAGGGTAGCGGTGCGCGCGATTGACAGGGAACACTCGGCGACGAGCAATGTTTCCTGATATCACGACAGAGTTAGAAACAAAAAATAAAAAAACCTACAAAATAAAACAAAAGTTAGTATGCAATGCAGTATGCTTATTTGTTTTCCAAGGTATCCGGCTTGGTTCTTGGTTTTGACCTTTCCAGACCTCGAGGAAGATGCTTTGATGTTGTTGAGAAAAGAAACCCAATGAAAGCAAACTAATATATTACAAATGATGAACAATACATAGCTTGTTTTACAACACATGCCCCTGGAGGGTCAAAATACAACAAAAAGAAAGGTACATCAAATGGAAATGAACAACAAGCAAAGGATCAGACATCCAGTCCAAACTCATCCTCCTTGACCTCCTTCAGGAGCGCCTCAGTCACTGGACCAGCTGGATGCTCTGTAATGGTCCTAATGAGGAGGTTCCTGGTAGCAATGGCAGTGGTCAGCTTCTTGTGCCTGTCCTGGTCCTTTGATCTCTTCAATCCAGCTCTAAGCTTCAATTCTGAAATCTCCTTCTGGGCTGCCAACAAAGCTTTCTGCTGCTTCCTTTCATTGGCCTCTAACTGTTCAATCTTAGCTTGCGTTTTCTGGTCTTCTTGTGTACGGGCTTCAGTGATCCTGACCCACCTAGCCTGACTCTCTTGCAAATAGAGCTCAGTCCTAGCCTTCTGAATTTTGGCCTCTTTACAGGCATTCTTCAATATTTGCTCCCCAGTGTCGCGGTGAGAATCGGATACCAAGCTATTAAGTGAGCTTGAATCGCAAAACATTTATGTTCACCACCGACTTTAATTTAATCCAAAGGGAAAAGGGAAAAAGATCGTAAAAACCCTAAATGAGGAGAAACTAGGTTCGGGGGTTGATTATACCTAGGGAAGGTGTTAGCATCCTAAGCATCCGCAGTATCCTACGGGAACCTCTTATTAATATTTGTATTTTTGTTATTTATTGCTTGTTAAAATTATGGGAACCTAAGGTTTTATTTCTAATGGTGCTCGCACAACATCGCATCGATGCCTACGTATCGGGTATAGAATCAGAGCACTCGTAGTTCTCCTAAGGATTAACGAACACTTGGTTACGCTCAAGGTTCGCGGGGGAAGGTAAGTGTTATGGCAAACACTCACGTGACTTTAGCAAAGTCACAAAAAGTTATAAAATAAAAAGTCCTAATGGCTAAGGAACTAGGGATGGCTAAACTTCCTATGACATTGAGTCAACTGCAGGAGTTCTTTCCCTTTTGGATTTAAATGCAAAGAAGGTAAAGTAGATAAATGAGGGTGCAAGCTCCTAAGACTAGGCAAAGGTTGCTACTTGCAAAAATAAATGACAGTAAATAAAGTAAATGGAAATGTGAGGTAAAAGGCTTAGTAACCGGGCTATGGCTCGATATATGGATCGAGAATGCGGGGGGTGGAAAACAAACGCAGTACGACAATTTGTTTAAGTTAGAAAGCTGTGAAGTGTAAGGAACTGTGCAGATGGCGATCGTAAACGACCGACTTACGTGTGTGAGTGTAGGTGAAGTGAAGTTCACTTGGCGTTGGACCAAGGATGATTATTTTGAAAATTAAATTAATATGGTGTAAAGTGCGAGAAATAAATAATAAATAAATAATAAAGTGAAATAAATTATGAAATAGAATAAAATAAATTAAATAAATTAAATAGAATAAATAAATGAATTGAAAAATAATAAATGCATGAAATGGAAATAAATAAATGCATGGCCTCATACGGGTCACGATTAATCGGAAACGATTTATCGTGACCTTTGTTATATCATCGGCCCTGAAGGAACAAAAAATAAAATAAATCACTACTAAAATTTTTTTAGAGCATTTTCTTAGAAAAATTGGTCAATAGCAAATAAATTAAAATTAAAGAAAACTTATAATACTTATTATATAAAACAGAAAAAAAGTTCTAATATTACGAAATTATAAGCACAAAATAATGAAAAATTTAAAAGGAAAATATAAGTACAAGAGGGGGAGGCGCTGTGTCTGGAATAGGGTGCTGAGAGAGAAAAGAGATCAATGGGCTTAGCCCATTCAAAGTTCATACCATACAAAAAACAAAAGAAAAAAAAAGAGTGTTGAGGGAGTGGTGCGCAGGTTATGGGTGTGTAAACAGAAGAAAGGGACTATGGGCTGGGCCCAACCGAAAATCATGAAGGGTTAACAATAAAAAAAAAAAGAAATAAATAAAAGAACAAAAAAAGTTTGACAAAGTCAGCAACATAACATTCCTCTTCTTCTCAAAACACGGTTTAGCAAAACAAGGTTTCACATTTCAAAATCAGTTTGCTTACGGTGGCAGAAGGGTTCGCGAAGAGGAAAAGGGTTTCGTCCGCTCTGTCTCTCAATCGCTCCGTCTCTCAAGGTCTCACTCTGTTTCTCGGCCTTGTCTCTCTCTCTCGCTCGCACAGCTTCTCATATCAGAGAGAAACACAAAAAAAAGTGGAAACCTACCCTTTCAAATCGGTGACGGTGGGTGACTGTGTTGGTGGTGGTCAGCGATTGTGAGTTCAGAAGAGGACGGCCGGAAGAGTGAGCGAGCGAAGGGTTTGTTTGCGTGTTCTGGGTCGGGACGCGGTTTGTTGTTTGAGGTTTTGGAAAGGGGGTGGTTGTTTGAGGTGCTTTGAGGGTTTTGACGGCGCGGTGGTGGACCGGATTAAGGGTTTCACGGTGGTCTGGTTTTGGCCTCAGTGGAGGTTCTGTGATGGGTTGATTTCGGTTACGGTTTGATTTGGTTTTGGTGGGTTTGCGGTGGTGCTTAGGTTGGTCGGTGGGTTCCAATGCGGTTGCCGGCGACGGTCTGGGGTTGGTTTGCTTCTCACTCGTGGTTTGGTTTCGATTCTGTTTTGTTTTCAGTTTTGCAGCGGATTGTTCTGTTTCTTTTCCGATGGAAGTTCGCGGTGGAAGGGTCCTAAACGACGTCGGTTTGTTCGATTCTTCTGCTTTTTGGGGATGGGTTGGGTTTGAGGTTGAACGGCAGATTCATGCGGCTGAGGTGAGGATGTTGAAGGGTTACGAATGATTTTTGTTAAAGCTGTTTTTTTTTGGAATGTTTTTCTTGAAACTGAAACTTGGTATGAGTTTATGCATTTGGTGATGGCTGTTGGTTATGGTGTTGAGCTCGCGGTTATGTGAAGGTCTTGTGGTGGTAAGCGGATTTGGGCCTTGAAGCGGTTTAGGTTTGGCGGCTTTCGGAGTTTGAAACGGCGGAGGCTGGTTGTTTAATGGAGGTGGGAGTTCTGAAAACTGTGGTTTCGAAAAAAAAACAGTGGTGAGTTTTGTTTTGTGGCTGCGGTTTGAGTGATGAATGGTTTGTGGTATTGGTGACAAAGGTTGGTTCTCGGATTCAAGGTTTTTTACTCAGTTTTTTTTTATTTCAGGTTTGTGTTTTAGGACGTTGAGGACAGTGGCGTTGGCTTGATTTGTTTGTCCTGTGTAAAGATAGAAGATGAGTGTTGTTGGGAAGTTTGCCGGTTTGAAGAATGGGATTGGCGAAGAGTTATGATGAAAGGTATGAAGGTTCGTGTGTTTGATGTTATAGTCCTTGCTGTTAAAAAAAATGTGGCTGTGATGGTAAATGTTGTAAACAAAAATGGTTTTAAGTTTTCTCTTTTTTTGAAGTTTTTTAGTATTAAGTTTGCTTTGTGAATGCAGGATGAGATGTGATGAATAAAGTGCTGCAAAGAGGTGAAAGAGAAAAGACAATACCGACCCGAAAGTTATCGGGGTGAAGAATCCTCCCTGGTAAGTCTCCTCCTGCTCTTTGCTACTGCTCTTCCGAAGTTTTCTTTTGGCTGTTCTGAGTGAGTTAAGGGCTGATTCTGGTTATGTTTTGACTGATTTTGAGTGAGGTTTTCTGGGTTTTGGGACTGTTTTTTGGTATATTTGAGGGCTGTTTTGCAGTGTGTTGGAGGGCTATTTGGAACTATTTTGTAGTGTTTTTTTGCTGGGATTTTGTTTGATGTTTTGGTGCTGATTTTGTAGTGTATTTTTGGATGTAACAGGACTTTTTAGGGCTGATTTTGTGTTGTTTTTGAGGACTGAATTTGGAACTGTTTTTGTGTGATTTTTGAATTGTTTTGAATGCTGTTTGATGCTGATTTGTGGGACTATTTTGTAGTGTGTTTGTGGCAGATTTTTGTAGTGTTTGTGGCTGAATTTTTTTGTCTTGCTTGTAGGTGAAGGGTTTCAAAAAAAAGGGACAAGGCCTGAATTTTGTGGAGGAAGTGGAGCAGGAAATGCAGGTTGTTGGTGGCTGCATGCTGCTGTGGGGGCTGATTGGAGCAGGCTTGTCTTGTGCTGCTGAACTGTGCAATTTGGGTGGCTTTGTTGCTGCACTTTTTTGTATTTTTGTGTTGTACAACAATTTTTTTGTGATTGTAATATAAACAAAATATTTGGGAATAAAGTTGATTATTTACATTATGATTATAACTTGAAATTGAATCTCAATGTTGAAATTGGAACTTTAAATTAGAAATTAAATATGAACTTAAATTAGAAGTGAATTAAAAAATAAATAAACTTAAAATTAAAAATAATTTAGAAACTTAAATAATTAACTTGGAATTAAAATGACTTAGAACTAAAGAAACAAATTTGGAATTTAGAAAATAAATACAATGAATTAGAAATTGACATTAAACTTAGAAATTACAACTTGAAAATGAAATAAAATCAAAAATTGAAGAATAGAAAATAAAGTCAAAAATAAAAATTTGAAAATGAAATAAAAATTAATTTAGGAATGAGGACTTGATAATGAAAAAAAAATAACAAATAAGTTTAGAAAAAAAATTGAAAGTTGAACTAAACATTAGAAATAGAAATTGAAATAAAATTTTAACATAGGAACTTGAAAATAGAAACGAAAATAGAAATTAAAATTAAAAACACAAAAATGAATTAAAAGTTATAAATAAGAAATAGAAATTAAATTAAAATGGAAGCTCATAAATGAAAAGAAAGCAACAGAAAATGAATCGGGAAAATTCCCTGCTAAATGCGATGAATTTATGATGCGAGCAGTTAGGGGTAAAATTTGGGGTGTGACACCCAGCTCTTGCTTTCCTGATGTAGTCCTCTGTCCTCTCAATTTTGGCCAGATGCTCCACCCTGAGCTTTTCCAATCTCCCAAAGGGTCTTCTTCAGAGCTTGAGACAGATTCTCATTCCTTTCCTTCAGCTTCTCAAATTCTTCCAGGCTGACAGTTGCTGCTGGCTGTACTATAGATGGTCCAGGTATATCTTCCAAGGTGAAAGGCATTCCAGTAATCTGAGCTCTAGCATGGGACCAGTCATAGTACTGAGCCGAAGCAACGTTATTACACCTTCCAAGAATAGCCATCCCTTTTGTCTGGATGTTGTCCCAAGCCCAGGGTGCTTGTCTGACAATAGCTGAATTAGGTTTCACTTCACAATACAGGGTCTCAGCTAAATCTTGCTCTTTGGGAGGATGAACCAAAGCATAGCCCAATTGTCTTTTAAACAGCAAAGGATTGTAATTGATGCAACCCTTTACTCCTATCAGAGGTACATTTGGGTATTGCCCACAGCTGGTGATAATGTCCTTGCCTTTGGTGCTCTGGGTGCACCATCTAATATCATCTGAAGTCAAAGGAATGAGCCTCTTGGCCCAGTTCTTCTGTTGGTGGGGATTCAGGAAAGCATCTGACTTAGGCAGGTGTCTAAGCAACCAGGTGTGAAACAAAGGAGCACAACATCTCACTAACTTCCCCCTTTGCTTCTCATTCCTCTGATGGATGGAGTAATAAAAGTCTCACAGCAGTGTGGGTACTGGGTTCTTCAGAAGAAACAGATGGATGGTATTCTTGCTGACAAATTTGGGCTCATCTGCAAACAATATAACCCCATATATGCTGAGGGCCAACAGTGCACAGACTGCCCTCCATTCTCCCAATGAAGCTTTCAGGATGGCCTGAGAAATCAAGAAGTCCAAATGCAAACCAGGGATCCCAGCTTTTGTTGTCAAACTTTGCTCAATCAAGGCAGGCTCCAGGTATAATGCTTTTGCTACTTCTCCATTGCTGGGAAAAGTCATTTCTGGGTTGAAGGGGACTCCACCCCTGACAGGTACTCCAATCAATGATGAAAATTCCTCTAGCAGAGGTCCTAGCTGAAAGTCTGGAAATGTGAAGCATCTTAAGGGAGGATTATAAAAATGCAAGCAGGTGTGGATCATGCTCCTCTAAGAAGGGTCAAGGTCCATAACCATATCCAAGATACCTCCATAATGCTCTCTAAACAAAGGGATGTGGTCAGGTGTGATAAGTGACTGGACCTGCCTGATACCAGTCAACACAGGCTCAAAGAAATGGTAGGATATGTTGCTTTTCTTGGGAGTAGCCATGAATGCTGCTGAAGAAACTGGAGATAGGTGCTGATGAAGATCACAGACTGATGCTGGAAATGAGCCACTAATAGGCTGATGCTGGTGAGGATGGAGATAACTGAAGCAGTTAACTGATGAAGATAGCTGAAGCTGAGGTCTATACAAGAGAAGAGGTCAAAACCAAACCAGATATAATGAGGTGGATACCCTGAAAAACAAATAAACAAATGTTAAATGATGCAATGAGGATGTATGTAAATGATATGCAAGGGTTTGTGATCAAGCTGGATCTGATTATCTATCTTGATATAAGCCCATTTATGTTCAAGAAGTCCAGGTGGAGGTTCAAAAATCCAGTAACCAAGGTGGGGACTCAAATAAAGAGTCACATGTCCAGGGTTAATCACAAGAACTATAAAAAATGGAGTATTCTTAAACAAAACAGTAACAAGGTATGATGTGGCCAATGGTACCTGCAAACCTGTAAACAGCCCAACCCCCTCACAGGTAATGTTCTAAAACAAGGATCCTCAGACTTGGATCAGTTATGAGAAGTGTAAACACTTCTAACCCGGAGGTACAGTGTTTACAATAACCATAAAAGATCCTCCTCTAATTCACCTCAGCTTCTGAAGGTCATAATAAAGGTCATCCAGACTTAGCAGGCTTCCCAGAGAGCCCTAGCACTACAGGAAATCTGTAGCACAGAGTTCTCAAGAAGAAACCCATATCTGAACCGTGTTTCATATTCCCGCACCAGACCGAAATGGAATGGGAAAGAACATGAACCATTCTAGCCTAGGTGTTACTCAGGTCCCAGGTATAGGACCTTAAACTCTCAATGAAACCCCACCCACCAAAACAAGAACCAGATCCAGCAATGATAATGACAGTATGAAATATGAAAAATTGTAAAGGAAAGCAATAAATAAAGTTGTAAATAAAGCAATAAATAAAGCACATAAATAAACACAACTAGCACATAACACCCCAATAAACACAAATCAAACAAGCGCTAGGAGGAACCCACAAAAAGAACCAGAAGCCCTGGTTACAGTATAAGGGTCCCCAGCAGAGTCGCCAAGCTGTCGCTCCCACCAAATGACACCCAGGTCAAGAGGGGTACAGACGCGAACGGTCGGCGAAAAGAGAGGAAATGAATAGAGTCGCCAGCTAGGCATTTTTATCCTGAAGGAAAGGTAATGCTGCATAGACCTAGAAAAGAATGGATAAGACGGTCGCGAACCAGAGAGACTGAGAAAGGGGGTTGGTTACAACCTGGGAAGGTATTAGCACCCAGATTGTCCGTCGTACTCGACGGGATCCACGCTTGAAAGATTTGTGTTCAAAGGGTAGTGTCAGTGCTATTTTGTGTATCAAAGCTGGAAAAGAATGGAAGTGTTAGTGTAAAAGAAATGTGAAGTGTATAAGAGAAGTGTCAGTGTGAGGACAAGAATGAAATGCTCAAGACTATGAGGCTTAAAGAATGGTGCTGGAAGGAGGGGGAATATACAGAGACTTTTGTTCGATAACCGTTAAGTTATGCCTACGTATCCTCTCGTGCAATGAGGAAGTCAGAACACCGTAGTTCGACTCAAAGAGACTGAAAGATAAATTGACTTGTGAACTGCTTACTTGTCTATGCTCAAGTGTATGACCTGTCTGGCTCAGGTGCAAACTGTCTTGCATTAGACGGAAGAAGCGAGTTCTCGCTTGTGAACGAATGAGATGAGAAAAGAATCCCGGAGGAGACGATTATTGTTTGTTTTTGAGTTTTCAGTCTTTTATTTGTTTTTTGGTGTTTGTCATAAGTTAATGAGCTTAAGCCTAAACCAATGGGTTAGTAAACTCACCACATCTTCCCTCTGATTAGGGGTAATGAGAATACCTTAAGTATGAAGTAAACACCTCATACTTAATCACCATGATGTAGGATTAAGATCATTAACCTACTTGTGATTATTTAGATGTTTTTGTTGTTTTTGTTTAGTGTTAAGTAATGAGTTTAAGCCATAACCAAAGATTTAATGGACTCATTACACCATCCTAATAGAAGGATAATAGATGAGAACATTTAAGCCGAGGAAGGCTCCTCAACTTAATCCATGATTAGGAATTAACCTCATGACAAAACAAAGCCTTTATTAAATGGATTTTAGTTAATGATAAGGTTAAGGAATGGATTTTATGGTTTGTAAGACAACTTGAGGAGGACTTGTCCATTAACACTAGGGTTAGTCCTTCTTAACCAGTTAAGGAAGAATTAGAACCCTAATGCAAGGCCCAAGTTACAAGCTTGATGCTTAGTGATTATTAAGTGAATTGATTAGAGGATTTAAACACATTGAGGGTTTAACACTTAGGATTAAAGTTATACACTCCATCCTAATAGAAGGATGCAGGCATAAGCTTAATCACAAAGCCTTAAAACCTTTAGGGTTTAGTCCTTGATTATGAGGTGAGAATAGAAGACTCAAAGAAAACTCAAAGGAAAGAGTCTAAGGGGGACTAAACAATCCTAAAATGTCATCATGCTTGGAAGTCCTAGGGTTTGTGAGGCTTAAAAGGAGAAATCTTCAAGGAAGCCACCAAGGAGAAGCAAGATAGAAAAGGGATGAGATGAGAAGAGAAAAGAGGGAAGAGAGGCACAAGTGAGCAAGCTCAATCCAAGACAAGTAAAAATGCAGCAAAGATGTAAAGTGATGAGGTGAGAAGAGGTAGGAGGTGAAGTCAAATCCACCTCCCAAACAAACTTACCACTAACCTGAAAAGTTAGTACAAGATGCATAAGGGAAGAAATGAGATGAAACAATGCATATGGATGGGCAAAGGCCAAAGTCAGAAACATACACATGATGCAAATGATGTCAAGAGATGGTGCAAAGTCATACAAGATGCATATATGTGAGCATACAAGAGAATGGATGCATATGGAGCATGCCTTGAACCATGAAAGTTCATGAAAGCTTATGAAATGCAATGAAGGTATGACATGTCAAATGAATGATGCAATGATCAAACATGATTCTAATATGTCCTAAGATGTCTTATATGTCATATTGATGCATAAAATGGCATGGCAAGTTCATGGATGCAAGCAAATGAAAGATGGATGCAATGGAATGTAAGAATTAGGGTTAATGAACAACATGCAACACAAAAATTCAAAATCAAAAGCAAATGACATGATAAAAAAATGAAAATGGGATCAAAGGAAACCTAACCCTACACAAGTTCAATGCCCAAAGGAGGGGACCTAAACCTAAACCTAATGGAAGTTATGATTTTTCTAAGTCAACTAGGGTTTCAAGGTACCTCAAAAGGAAAAATGCACATTAAATTGAAAATGAAAGATAAATTCAAACTAATTTTAACCTAAAAACTACATGCTATGAAGGATGCAATGCAAGAAGAACCATCATCAAACTCCTCATGGTTAGGCAGAATGAAATTTTCTAAGTTTGGACCAAAATATTGCTTTTAAACAACTTTAATTCCAATGAAAATTGTCAAAATACATCAAGGACCAAAAAGAAATTTGTTTGAAGAGTTTTATAATGTTTCTAAATATGTTAAAATGCAATGTGAATTTTTTGGTGATTTTTAAATACCTAAATGCATTTTTAATTAATTAATTTTCATTAACTAATTAAAAATAAACATTTAAATGATTTAAAAATGATTTTTAATGCAAAAAATAAAAATTAAAATATTTTTGGGTTCTGAAAATTAATAAAAGGTTTGACAAAAAATTTCAAAATTTTTTAATATGTTTTGCTATTTTTAAAAATTCGTGGAAGTTAAATACAAATAAAAAGAAATAAAATGAAATAAATGAAGTATGCCAATCCTGGGGCTAAGATTCAAAGAGAAATGGAGGGAGTTGACCTGCGCGCATCTGGACGGCCTGCATTTAAACTGACTTAATTAACTTAACCCTAATTAATTAATTTAAATAATCAGGATTAATGGCTAATGAGAGGATCCTGGCCCTAGGTTCACGCGCGCTGAGCCTCATCCAACGCTCCAAGTTCAAACTAACCTAATCACGTGGCTAAACCCTAATTAGGGCTAAACAAGTTCAGGCAACCGGAACAGTGGTTCCGGTCGTCTTCTCCGGCGACCACTCAAGAACAAAAACCTCCCTGGACCATTTTAGGAGCTGTAAAGCTCCAGATCAAACCTCTCAACCTCCCTAAACACGAATCCAACCTCAAAATCCATTTCCTTTCACTCAAAACCTAGATACGAATCAAAAACCTAAAAATGGCCAAACTTTCAGAGATGCAGTACATGCTCAATAATCAATCATTTTCAAAAATAAAAAGTGCAAAGCATTCAGGGGAGCATGTAGATCATTTCAATAACTTAAAACAAGGTTTCTGGAAAAATGATTTTTGCGAAGCTACCTGAAGTGAAGCTTTCAACTTGGAGCTTTCAGACTGCTTCTCTGCTTCAAAACTCCTCCAATAATCTCCCTGAAGATGCTTTGAGGTTTAGTTGGAGTGTATTGTGGCTAGTTTGTGAGATTGATGAAGTTCTGTCCAAGGGAGTGGAAAATCGTGTTTCTGTTTGGGGTGGTTTCAGGGACAAATGAGGATTGGGAAATGATCAGAGGATCATGGTGAGTGGTTTTGTGAAGTTTGTTTTGATGTTTGAGGCTTGAGTGCTGAGATTCGAAGCAAAATGCATAAGAGGAGAGTTTTGTGAACTATGGTGGTGCTGTGAATTCAGGCTTTCCTCTTGTGTCTTTTGAGTCTCATTTTGTCCACTTATCAAACTGTGATAGGGCAGAGAGTTGGTGGTGGCACAGTGTGATTGGCATGGCCCCTTTTGCAAAAAGTCAAGTCTATGTGTACTATAAGGTATGGGCTGTTTCAAGGCTAGAACAAAAGCATGTCTGCTGCAGCTTGATTCAAGGATGACCATGGAAATGAGATTGAGGCCAATTAGCAAGTTTGTGAGAAGTTGTGGGAGGTTTTGCAAATTTCACTAAGTTTGGCCCTTTTGGAGTTTCTTAATGATCAAGGCATGAAAATGAGAAATTCTTTGGTGCATTCTGAATTTTAGGTCATGAATCATGTTTGTGTAATGCTTAGAAGTTTATTTGAAGTTACAATTGGCCTTGGCATGAGAATTTGCAAACTTCCCTCTTTGGTACAAAGTGAAAATTAAGTGATTTTATCCAACTTTGCCAAGCCATAACTTTTGATCTAAAATGAATTAGGATGAGTTCTTGTACTTTTTGAAAATGGGAGGATCCATTCTACAACTTTCATGACCAAAGTTTTCCCATTTGAAGCATTTTTGAATCAAAAAGAGGAGGTTGAAAAACTTTCCCAAAATGGCAAGTTTTCATTACAAGTCACTTTCCCAAAAAGGCAACTTTGCAAATGGCTTGAAATTCCTCAATTTTGTGAACTTCTAACATCTTCTATGATCAAATAAATATCATACACATTCAAAATGATGGAGAAACCCCTTTGGTTGGGTCATTGGGGGGCCTCAGATGCCCTGATTTTGCACTGACTTGCTCAAGAAGTCATCCTGTGATCAGATGCCTTCCCCATTGAATTTCTTCATGAAAAATGATATGCATGATCCTCATAACATATAGAGACCAATAGAAACAAGAATGACCAAAAAATTTGGAGTTATGGCCTCTAAAACCAAAACCCTAATTTTAGGTCATCTGTGCAATTAAACCTGACTCTGCTTCCATGCCTCCTCAGTTCTTGTGATTCTTTGACTTTCTTGACCTTATGAGGATATAATATGATGCTTGAACATACATGGACCCCTTTGAAGTGATTGATGACCTTTGAAGTGGCTCAAATGGCTCAGGGATTGCTCAGATCACAAACCCTAGATGCAGATGACTTTGAATCAATGCAATGAAGCAAAAGTGCAATATGAGATGATATGATTGAACTTATGCACATGAAAAGATCACAAGCCATGGTGAAATGAGTAAGGGAAAATTTGGGGTGTTTACACATAATTAATTCAAATTTAATTTATTTCATTAAACTAATTCTTTTTTTTATCAAACATTTTTTTAATCAAAATCAATTAATCAAAATCTTAATCAATATTTCCTTTATATTTTTCTTGTCGATTTCATTTTATTGTTTTAGAATAATTGTATAGGATGCGTGGAATTTGTAATAATTTATTTTTCTCGCACGACTTTATTTTCGTTCAAATAATGTAACTGCTAAAGCCTTGTAATAGTTTTAGGTTTTATTTTCCGCACTTTACGTTTCCTGTCAGGTTTTATTTATGTCTCTCTCCCAAAGCCATGTAATAGTTTAAATTAGGGTTTATTTTCCGCAATATAAACTGTTAGATGTATGCTTAATAGGATTGTATGATAAGATTAGAATCAACCGTTAGCTAACCCTAATTTTCAGAATTAAAATAACTGAATTGAATACACTTCCATACTCACACCTCTAGGGTAACCTCTCTTTGTTGCCTTACAGTAAATGGTCAAGTCCCTCGAACGTAGGGATACCTTAACCTGTTTCCTAAAGAAATAAATCATCATAGTTGCCTTTTGAATAAAAGATCATAATCCCTCGTTATCCGTTCGAGTTGCCTACGAATAAGAACACAGTCTCTCGATGACCCTTTAAGTTTCCTTAGAATAAATGATCTTGTCCCTATAAGAATGATGATAGTCCCTTCGAATTGTTAAGGAATCTCTATATGTTGCCTTCTATGACAATAACGATGACCCCACGCTTGTCCCTCCAAATCCAAGGATAAGACTACTTACTAGTTGATAGTAAGGACAATTCTATCCCTAAGGAAATGAAACAACAAGAAAGACTATACAAACTTAGGGTAAGTAACTCTTAATG
The DNA here is from genome assembly GCA_963966055.1 of Lathyrus aphaca. Classification (NCBI taxonomy): domain Eukaryota; kingdom Viridiplantae; phylum Streptophyta; class Magnoliopsida; order Fabales; family Fabaceae; genus Lathyrus; species Lathyrus aphaca. The sequence continues at coordinate 207,265,153 of OZ014525.1, forward strand.
CTTGCTCACAATTTTCAAAAACAAATACTTTTTACACCCCATTCTCTTTTCGAACTAATTTCAAACAAGTAAACACTTTGTATACATTCATACGAGAATCATTACAAAGTTAAATCTTTACGAAATATTTTAATCACACTCTACACTTTTCAAACAAAACAAAGAAAGTGAGCTAAGTAATTAAGAGCCCATGGATAACCATGGATACAGAGGGTGCTAACACCTCCCCTTTGTATAACTTAACCCCCAAACTCAAAATATTTTAAATGTCTTTCATGTTCTTTTATACCTTTCCTAAGTTGGATAAAATAAAATTCGGTGGCGACTCTTACTTACCGCAACATATTTTGGGACAAATATTAAAAGTCAGTTCTCCCATCGTGTTACAGAACTGGCGACTCTATTGGGGAGTTAACTATTTAAAAGAGGGGTTACCTTAGAGTTAGATCACTTTATTTGTTTGAATTATATGCTTTATTTTAAAGGGTACTTGTTTTGGGGCTACTGTGAGAAAGATCCTAACCCGAATCTAGTGTAACTTAGGTAAGTGGCAATAAACCAAGGAAACTATACGACATATACTGTTATGGTTGATATGTTAGCTACAGTTAGTGTGACATCTTGGTTGGTACTGATATTCTTCAAGTCAGTTGAGGATAATATCAGGCTACCATTGTTGTACCCCAAAATTTGCCCTCTATTTTAACTCTAACCGACTTTTTGTTTCACATTCATTTGCATCATCTTCATAGCATAACATTTTTTTTCCGTCTTAATATTAGCCGGAATAATTTCTCGGAATTTATAAACAGACTGGTCAAATTAACTTTTTAACTGTGCCTAAAATTAGTCAACGAAAAAATGTCAAGTTTAAGTTTGCAAATGTCGGTAACATTAATCTGCGGTTCACGTGGTTTAATTTGACATGCTAAAAATATTTTTACGACCAAACGCTGTATTTTTCCGAGTCATTTATTTCGCGCTGATTATTTTCATGTGTTCATTTTATTTTTTCGAGCACTTTGGCGCCCAACTTTTATTTTTTGAGTCTATTTATTTTAATTATTAAACTTTATTTAGTTTTAAATTAACATTTTATAGGGTCTAGAATAAATAAATAGGATTATTTTTTATTATTTTTATTTTAACTATGTTAATTATTAAACTTTATTTAGTTTTAAATTAATATTTTATTGGGTCTAGAATAAATAAATAAAATTGTTAGTTTTTATTTTAATTTTAACTATTTTAATTATTAAACTTTATTTAGTTTTAAATTAATATTTTATTGGGTCTCAAAATAAATACTTAAGCCCATTATTATTAACCCTAAATTAGTCCTATATATACTTACTAGTAGAGGAGACCGAAAAAAAGGGAGGAAAAAAAATTCAGAAAAAAAGCTATCCCCATCATCATCATTATCAAGTTCATACAAAAATGCATGAACTGAATTGAAATTTTGAAGCTTTCTTTAGTTTTTTTAATTCCATTTATTCTTGATATTTTAATCAATTTTGTTTATCTAACGTTGTTTGTCTCATGTTATAGAAGCTTTCTGGGTTGATTATTCGAAGCTTCATGACCAAAACCGAATCCTACCATAGTTAGGGTTTCAAGCTCAAATTTGGGGTTTTTACAAATTTCGCAGGAAATTTCAGAGATCAGGAGGTTTATTCATGAGGACTGCGTATAGCCTAGTGGCTAAGGTTGGAAACTGGAAGGTCAAGGGCGTGAGTTCAATTCCCACTCACAACATTTTGGGCAAAAACCTGTTTTTCTTTCATATTTTCCTTTAGTTTCTCTAATTAACACATTTTCTAATTGATTTATCCTTTTAACCATGATTAACCTCAAAAATTTTCACTAAAGTAAATATTTTCCTATTTTCACTTGTTTTTATGTTATTCTTTATCCGCCCTATCATATAATATATGTTTTCCATGTTTAGTAACACAGGCACGCATGACCCAATGGTAAAGGTTCTCCAGAGGTTGGAATTAAAAGGGCTTGGGTTCAAATCTATTTTAATTAACTTTTTTTAGCATATCTTTTTTTTATTAAATTTAGGTTAGCATTTTTTATTAGTATTATTACTTTTACATTTAGGTTTATTAAAACCTCAAACCTTTTTTTTATAAAAACCTTAATCAACATTTAAATGTTTTTTTAATTTAATTAATTCTCATAATTCATTTTTCTTAGATTTATTTAATTATTAGGCTATTTTAATATAAACTGATTATGTATTTTCTTTTGTAAAACTCAACCTTGGGACATTTTGTTTTACTAACATGTTTTTTTTTCATTTTTATTATATAATAGTATTTGTTACACTTATTCATATGTAGGTTCAGATGCATGCCCACAACCTAGTGGCAAGGAACTGAGGTTTGGAGCATTTTGATGAAGAAACATGGGTGTCCCAGTGACAAAGAACTCAATGAAGCAAAAAGGGCAAACCCCAACATTTTGGTATTTCTAACTTTTTTTGATTTGATTTTATTATTTCAAATTATATGTTTCTTTAATATCTTTTTAATAAAACTTTTTTTAAAACAATTTTTTTTTCTTTCTAAAAAACCTTTTTCCTAAAAATATTTTGTTTTTAATAAAATCTTTTTTCTTTTTTTAATAATAATAATTTTTAATTAATTAACATAATTAGGATTTAATAAATTTGATTTTAATCTAATTTTTTTACAAACCCTAACATTTTTTTTAAACTTTTAAAACCTATTTTTTTTAAAAACCTTTTTTTTTTATAAATCTAAACCTTATTTTTTTTCATAAATCTTAATTTTAAACCTAAACATTATTTTTTTTCATAAACCTTAATTTTAAACATAAACCTTAAGTTCTTTTTCATAAACTCTAAACCCTAAAAAAATTCTAAACCTATTTTTTATAAACCTTAACCCTAATTTGTAAACCTTTTATTTATTTATTTATTTTATTTTATTTCCTATTTTCATTTGTTTTTATGTTATTCATTCACTGTTTGCCTGATTATGTAACTGCTTCGCCTTTGTAATAATTGTTTTTTTTTATTATTTTCCGCCATTATTATTATTATGTAACTTCCCCTAAGCCATGTAATAGTGTAGGAATTTTATTTTCTGCCTTTTAATTTCTGCCATTTATTTTTCATATTAACTCCGTGGTTAGTAAATAGGGTGTGGAAACTATTTGTAATTAAAATTAATTTAGATAATTAACTTTAAAAGATAAATATTTGAAAATGAACACTCACACACGTAAGTCGATCTTTGATCGCCATCCTACACTTTCTAAGGTTACCTCTCATGTTGCCTATTCTTAAGATCAAGTAAGGTGTCTTAAGCAAAGTCCTTTCATAAAATATCATCAAGTCCCTTCAAATTATAAGATCAAGTCCCTTCGAGGTTGCCTACGATAAATGATCTTGTCCCTTCGAATAAAAGATGATAAGTCCCTACGAATTGCTAAAGACATCTTGCAGTTGCCTAAATTCATATATCCCTTCACATGTCCCTTATCACATCCAAGGTAATGACTACCTATTCCTTAATAATAGGGATAGTCTTACCATTGATAGAACATAAAGAACATTAAAGACTTAATATAGGGTAGGTTCCTCTTAAGTACTTGCTCACCTTTTCAAAATACTTCATTACACTTCACATTTCAAACAAATTTTCAAAACAAAGTCTTTATATACATCCATACGAGGATCATTATAAAGTACTTAGAAAATTTTTAATCACACACTACACTTTTCAAAACAATTTAAAGTGAGCTAAGTAACTAAGAGCCCATGGATAACCATGGATATAAAGGGTGCTAACACCTTCCCTTTGTATAACCTACCCCCCGAACTCAAAATCTTGTTAAGGTCTTTCCTGTTCTTTTATGCCCTTTCCTTTTGGATAAAATAAAAGTCGGTGGCGACTCTTGCTATCCGCAACATTTAACTAAAGTCAGTTCTCCCACCGTGTTACAACCATATGGTGTCATTTACACTAACTTCCCTTTAGAACCCTAATTGACCCATCTTGTCCAGTAGAAAGTAGTGAGATAGCCGACTTTGGTGCACTCTAAAGTTGGTTGATACTCGATACTACTCTCATTGAGATTTTAATCTTGGGATGATTTGGTTGGCGAGACAGTTGCCACACTGAACTACAACCTTTGAGAAGAATCAGTGATATTGAGATTCCTTAGAACTCGGTTACTATTGCTAGGACAGGTTGAACCAACTAACTTCAGTGGGCAGGGTACTTACGTATGAACTTCGTGCAAGCCTTTAAACCTAAGGCTCTTGTGTGACTTGTTTGTGTTTTCCATTTGCTTGCTTTAAACATAAACATAACATCATAACATCATGACATCATAACATATCCTTTAATCGACAAGGGGTACGTATCCTTTCCAAAAGGTACAACATTTGATCGACAAGAGGTACATATCCTTTCCAGAAGGAAGATTGGTAGTGCACGTCAACCTCTCGCCTGATTGAGTCCAAGGATTCAAGGGAGTGTCTCCTGATTTCAGTGGTTCAAACAAGAAGACAGTATTAGAGCTAGAGATCATTGTATACTTTTATCATTTGCATTGTAGTTTCCTTCCTGTCAATTATTTCTTATTTTTAAATGTTGGTGTTTTGAATGGTAATGTTAATGAAATGACCATGCACGTTTTGAATCAATTATGTCGCATTCGCTCATTTTTTATTCACTTGCACCAAAAAAACTAAAAAAATATACATCCATATACCTCCCATTTGTTTCACTGTTGTTTAACAGAGACTTGAAGGAGGATGATGAAAATGAGATACCCATAATTTTTGAAGGTATGCTTTCGGATTAGAACCTACTAATGATGTACATACATTACTTCAAATTCCCAAACGTCGGAGATATAAGGGAGATATACCCTCGTCAACCCATTTAAGCCTTGAAGTAGGAGTTTCTTTTCTAAACGAAAAAACCCTCACATTTAACCCCAGGGTAGGGTAGTCGTCGATCAGTTTGACCGAGCGTTTAAATTTCCAAAGGAGTGTGCATCCGAGGATCCATTAAATTTCATTATACCACATCAAGAGGTCAAAAGACTGGAAACCACAATGGTTATCCCTCACCGACTGGAGAATGAGGCAGTTACAACCCTTTCAAGTAAGTCAAACAACCAGTGTCACACAATTTGTTAAAAAAAATAAAAAAAAATCAAAAAAAATAAGAAAGAAAGCCCACTAAGTTGAAAGAAATGATGAAAACAAGTGACTTAGCCAAAGTTAGGGCATCCCGCTGGATTTCAAAATTGAAAAAAATTCAAAAAAAGAATCCGTCCAAGCAAAAACTAGGGAAAATAAAAAGAATGAAAAGTGAAAAGTGAAAAACAAAGTCGTGTGACCAGACACAAAGTTAAATGGGTGACTATTACTCCAAAAGCCTTATTGGTGCTTAAACCATTAGTGTCAATGGTTCCTCAACCATCACAAAAACCTTTAGAGAGATGAACGCTTGTGCCAAATTAGCTAAAAGTAGGATTGGAGAACATTAAGGAGAATGAGTGGGTACAAATAAATTTTGAGCCTTAAATCCTTCTTTCTGAAACCGTGAACCAGACCACATTACAACCCTTAAATGTCCTAATTGAAGCAAGGTAAACTCTAAAAGCATACTACGACAAGGTTGCATAAACTGACTCCTAAATATTTGCTAAATCATCACTACGTTTGGACTAATAGTCCATTCTTCACGCACTATCACATCATTCAAATAAATAAAATTTAAAACTTGCATGAGCATTGCATAAAAATTACCATTTGTGAATGAACTGTTTTAATTGCAAGCCAATATGTGACATCAGGGGAGTTCCTCCACAGAGCAATCAAGAGAAAAATTGATCATTCAACGGTTGATAAGAATCAATATCAATTTGTAGTCCTATGAATTAGTGCAATGTCATTCATTATTTATGTTGCCCAAGGAATTAGTCAGGATAAAGCAAGTTCCATAACATCATTTGATTGGGGGAAAATCATTCAAGAGTCAGTTGATCAGAAGTGAATCTATCAATCAAGGGTAGGCCACCCAGAGGTACCGTTGACTAAGGGTGAATCCATCCAATGCTCATTCAGAACGAGTTAAGCCACTTCCACGCTCACATCGGGGATAGACACTTCAAGAGCTCAAGGGCACAACATCCATGTGTTCTGTTACAATAGTTGGATAATCAGGGGCAGTTTGTTCAAAGTTTAGAGTGTTTGAGCATAATCTTTTCATGGAAGTTGTTCCCAAACTTCCTCTCAGGGAAAATTCTTCAAGGATCTATCAGATTGGGGAAGGTGAAGCTACATAGAGCAAGCTTCATTCAGTAATCTCCGAGTTCAGAGATGAGAGTTGGGAAATCATGATACCCACCCTCGCCATGTCACCCTTATCAACAAGAAGCCTTGCCACCAAAGACCTTCTTACCCATCTCATGGGCATTTTTGGAAATTTTCATAATCATTGCATAAATCATTCTCACGCATTATTCATGTCGCTTTTCACAATCACACAACCATGCATATATGTTGTACCCCAAAATTTTCCCTCCCACATTCAAAACCATGTGTATCAAGAGGTTTCTTAATAGTTGCAAGATTCTCAATTGGTCAAAAGGATTGAAGGTTTCACCAGACAAAGCCTCCTCCTGAACAATGGATCTTAGAACTAGGGTTTTGAGTTTCCCAAACAAAGTGGACTTCATAACATCCCATATACCTTATCCTCATGATAAGTTTCACAGCTTTACCAACAAGTTTGACCAGTCAAATACTCAGATACCTAAAAAATCAATTAACTTGGTCAAAAAGTCAATTGAGATCAACTGTGGTCAACATAAAGTCAAACTTCAAGATTTTTGGTCAACTTCAAGATTATGAGGTGAAATTCATCATTTTATCAAGGGTTGATCATGATTCATCCAGGAAGCCTAAGAATCATCAGGAATCAAGAGTTGCTAAATTAGGGTTTTGTGTAGGAAAAGTCAACTGAACTTTGACCAGCCATTAATTTCACATACTTCATCAAGAATTTCCCATCCAAATCCCATTTTGAAGAAAATTCAATTCTCTACAACTTTGTGTCTCACAAGCCAAGTCCAAAAATGCTTCATTTGAAAGATATGAGCCAAAACATTACATGTCCTTTTAAACGTTAACAAAAAGTCAACTTTTTCAAAAGCTCATAACTTAAAAATGGAAAATGATATGGACATGGGACAAAAAGGATAAGTTAGAGGACACTCTAAGATTTCTAATAATTCCTAGAACATATTCATGGGATAAACATTGAGGAAGTTATGCATTGTTGAAGTTGAGCAATTTTGAGGAGGTGTATGAAGCAAAAAAAGCCAAAACTCAAGTTTTCTTCAAATGGACCCATAATCTTTCAACTCAAACTCAATTCTAAGACTATTCACGACCCGTTGATCATATTTTCTGATTTTTAGTATTTATTTTATATTATTGAATTTAAATCATTTTAATTCAATTTTAATTAAAATAAATCATAAGAAATTAAATATTTGATCTAAAATTTATTTTGGGATCAAATATTTGATGATTAAGTTGATTGATCAGATCCCAATTCATGTAAGCCAAAAAGGGTATGATTTAATCTAATATTATGACCAAAATAGAACATTTTCAAATCAAATTTCAATCAAATCCTATCATCCTAAAATAAATTGAACCCAAGCCCACAAGTTGACATAAATCCTTCCTCAATAAATAAATAACACCTTCACATAACAAGGATACACAATTTTTTTTTCAAAGAGAGCATACAAAACTTCAAATAATTCAAGAGTAAGTTGGATTCGTTTTTAGGGTTGCAGCCATTCTCAAGAAGGTTTGAAGGTCCAAAAAACATTCCTTAGACTCTTCTGAAGGTGTACCAGTCATCACAATCATCCAAAGCCTCTTAAAATACCATAACCGAATTCGTTTTTTGCTTTATTTTTCAATTTTCAATTTCATAATTTTACACATGATACATCTAATCTCTTTGTATATTTGTGTTTTTCATGATGTGAGCAAGCTATCTGGGCGATCGATTTGAAGTTTAGGTACAAAAACCATGACTTGCCATTGTTAGGGCACCATGGAGAACTAAACAGTTGGTTAATCTTCTTTTGTTGATACTTTGAAGGCTGCATTAGTGATAAGAATTCCAATCTGACAGGTAAGTCAGGTAAGTGCTAATGTTTCGATTTACTCCGAATTGTTTCCAGAAGTTCAAAAAAAACTTGAAGAACAATACTCTTTTAGAATAAAATTCTAAATTATTTTGACCCTCAAAATCGCAAATTCCTCTTTTTTCTATTTTATTTGATTTATTTTCTATTTTCATATTCTCAAAAAAATCTGGAAAAAAATTGTGCGCTCTTTATTTTATTTTATTAGATTTTTAGCATCGTTTTAATATATTTTAGATTTTTTTTAATCGCTTTTCTTATTTTCCATTATTTTAAAATCTACAGTGATTTTATTTGACTCTTTTTTTTTATTCTTCTAATAGCATGATAAAAAAAATCCTCCTCTCATCTTAAAGACTCAATATTCTTCCGATCTTTTCGTTTCGATTATTTTACGATTTCTAAAGATAATGTAACTTCTTCCTGGTTGTAATTGTTTTAGGTTTTATTTTCCGCACTTTACGTTTTCTGTCAGGTTTTATTTATGTATCTCTCCCAAAGTCATGTAATAGTTTAGGGTTTTTACTTTATACTTTTATTTTCTACAAAATATAACTGCGTGGTTAGTAAATTAGGGTGTGCAAAGACTTGTATGCTTAATTAATTAGACCTAGCTCACAAAATCCATAAGTTAAAATATCTGAAATTAATATTCACACACTGTAGACACATATTTTTGACACCATGACTTGAAAGATAAAACAATGCTCTTCGACAGAAGAAGATACTTGCAAAGGAAGGGAGTTGAATAAATATATTTAAAGAAATATTTCGACAGTTCGACAGAGTTGAGTGACAACTAAAGTGTTCGACATTTAGACAAACAGAGATGATGCATTGTTTCGACAATTTTTAGTTGATATGTTATGTTTCGAAAAATTCGACAAGGCTGAAGGGACGTGTTGTTTCGACATTAAGGATAAATTCAAATTCAGACAGTTATTCTGCTTGGCAGAAGGACGTGTGGAAGCTTTTGAAGAAAGAAAAAACATGCAGAAAGCCAAGTGTCATTAGTCTTAGGATTTTTCCTTTGATAGAAGTTATTTTATTTTGTATATAAATAGGATAATGTTTGTTAGATTTAGTGGGTGAAAAACTTGTACAAAATTCCTGCAAAATACTCTAAAGTACCCGTGTGAGAGAAAAAGAGTTTTATCTGGAAAATGTACGTGTGAACAACACCATTTCTGTAAGTTTTTATCAATTTCAAATTTCTTTACCAATTTTTACTTTACATTTACCAACCATTTATTCTTCATTATTTACTTTATGCAAATTTCAACTTTGTTAAATTTACTTTGTCAAAACTTTTACTTAACTAACCTAATCAAAATCATTCATATAAGAAAGACTTAACAAACCAAATAAAGGATCAAAATATTTTTGTTCTAAGAGTTCAGAAGTTCATTTAAATTTGCACATGTGTCCTAGGATTTGTGTGGTTGATCCTGCAAGTACACCAATTCAGTGAGATTGGAAAACCAGAGGTTGTTCGCCAAATTCAACAGCGAACAAATTGGTACGCCTAGTGGCACCAGTGAAAATTTTGAAAATTTAATAGAATAACTCTTAGTTAAAAAGTTTTTACTTCGTTGTATGATTCTAAGAAGCGGTAAATTAGTCGTAACCGACGTAGAAAGACCTAAAAGAACAAGAGTAAGAAGAATGGAAAATCCTCCAAATAATCCAAATCCAAATGAAACTATTCCAGTATCTAACCTTATCCCTTCGACAGGGGGAAATGTGGAATCAATTCCTATTCTAGAAGAGGCTATCCCTTCATCAACAGGATCAATACCATCGGTTTCATTCTCTCAGAATGCGCCTAGTTCCTCTACAATGGGGCATTCGATGCCCATGCGGACGCCTCCTCCTGGAGGAAATAATTTTAGGCCATTTCAGACAAATTTTTCCATGCCTATGTTTGGGAGGGAACAACCATATGGAATACCAACTTCAGTGATGAATTTGTAGAATGCACCATCCTTGTATTCTGACGCTATAGTCCATATGTCTTCACCATTACAAGGGTCAGGATATGGTGGGAATATGAGTAGATTGAATCAACCCCCACCAGGTTTCCAAATGCCATCAATTACGAATAATTCTGTGTAAGTAATACGACAACAAATGGACGAAAGTAATCATGATATGGTCCAAATGTTGACACTACAAATGGGAGCAATTTTTAATCCTTTGATACAAAACACTGCCCAAACAAACCAAATGTTGGCAACGCAAATGATGCATATTGCTGATTTTTTGGTGTCCCTCAAACTCGACAAAAAGAACAAATAATTCAGAACCCAGTAGTGAATGTCGAAGAGGAACCCACAATAAATCAGAGGCCTTTAGACAATCCCCAGACTAACCCTAGGAACCGAGGAGAAGTGTTCGAACAACCTTGTGTCGAAATCCCTGTCCAACAAGAACCTAGGAGGGTAATAGAGAGGCCAGGATGTTGATGATGTGTTGCAACAACGAATACGGTATAATAATTTGCCTGCCGAAAACAATTTAGCGGCCATGGTCGAAAGGATAATGGCGCAAAATGGGGTAAATGTAGGATTACAAAGGCCTAGTTATGCTTCCCCATTATCTGAATATGTTCTACAACAGGAATTACCCCCAAGGTGGAAAATCCCCAAATTTACCAAATTTTCAGGGGACACTGGAGAATCCACTATAGAACATGTAGCCCGTTATTTGATCGAAGCAAGGGAAATAGCCCACAACGAAAATTTAAAAATGAAATACTTCCCAAGATCTTTGACAAAGAACACGTTTACTTGGTTTACATTCTTGCCTGCAAACTCCATATACACGTGGATCCAGTTAGAAAGATTGTTCCACGAACAATTTTATATGGGACAGACTAAAATAAGTTTGAAAGAATTAGCCAGTGTTAATAGGAAATTTTCAGAGCCTATAGATGATTACCTAAATAGGTTCAGATTGCTAAAGGCAAGATGTTTCACACAAGTGCCAGTACAGGAGTTAGTCGAAATGGCTGTAGGAGGTCTAGATTATTCTATAAGAAAGAAATTAGACACTCAATATTTGAGAGACATGGCACAATTAGCAGATAGGGTAAGATAAATTGAAAGTCTAAAAGCTGAAAAATTTAGTGCAAATAAAATTAAAAAAGAGAGGGTGGCATATGTAGGAGTATGCCAAAATGATGATTATGACGAAAATGAACCAGTTATTTTCGATGAACAAGAAATTGACTTAGCAGAACTAAAGCAAGACCCACCATACTCTTGTAAAGTACTGACTCTGTCGAACAGAAAGAATCCATCCGAACCGGAAAAGAATGATAAGTTTCCTAAAAGAACTTATATGTTCGACGTCACCAAGTGTGACAAAATTTTCGACTTGTTGGTTAAAGATGGTCAGTTAATAAAACCACCAGGCGCTAAAGAGCCTCCTATCGACCAACAGAAAAAGAGAGGTTTTTGTAAATACCATAACTTTTTGGGTCATAAAACTTCTCAATGTTTCCTTTTCAGGGATCTTGTTCAGAATGCAATCCATGATGGAAGACTGAAATTTGGAGACAAATCAAAAAAACAAATGAGGTTTGATTCAAATCCTATGCAGGTTGTTGAGGCCAATTATGTTGAACCATTCATTGTGAATATGGTCGAAGTCGAAAAGGCGTCTGAGGATAGTTTTGAAATGATAGAAGCTACTGAAGGTTTCGACACCCACATTAACATGGTGGGGATTGCTGATGATCTCCTAGACCAGCCTGAAGTGGAAGAAGTATCCAAAGACTGTGTGACCCTGCCAAAAAATGATCAAGGTTACTGAATATCTTGATGTGAATAATGACTACATCAACAAAGTTGAGACTACTGAAGGTTTCAACAGTCAAAACAGAGTTGAAACTACTGAAGGTTTCGACAGTCAGGACAAAATTAAAGTTACTGAAGACTTTGATAACTAGAAAAAGGTGGAAACTACTGAAGGTTTCAACAAAGGAAATAACAACAACATTGTTGAAGATGGAATAATATGGGATAATTTAGGGGAGACCAGTGGAAAGTTAGATTATCTCGTGAAATACACTGCTCCCGCAATCTCTCGCATTGACATCAACGAAATCCAACCAACTGGATGGGAAGATGTTCCTATGAACACAAATGAAGAGACAACTAACAATTTCTTTAGCATCGAAAAGAAGGCTTCTGAAGGCCTCATCATTGGAGACAATGCTACCGAGGGTCTTGATCCTGACCAAATAAAGATGAGTAATGCTGCAAACTGCGTCAACACTGTGGGACCTATCAATAAGGACATTACAAGAATTAAGGCAGAAGCTGTTGAAGGCCCTGTAAAACCTATCACTTATGGAATTCCGCGCAGAAAAATGGAGGATCCTAAAGAGCAACAAATCAAAGAAAAACGTTTCTAGTTGACAAAGAGACAGAATGAAGTCGAAGGAGCTCTTGCAGAAAAAATGAATAAATTAAGTATTACTGATGGACATAAGATAGACATCAACATAGTGGACTTGTCTCAGAGAAACCAAGAGAAAGCTGATGAGGATCGCCGTCGAGAAGAGTACCAGAGGCTGGCATATCCAAAGGAGGATGAGAATCTAGTTGAATTCATCCAAAGGTGTCATAGGAAGAAGACTGAAGTAATGTTATGTCCATGTTGCAGTGAAATCTTCGATAGGAAGGCATCAGCAAATTTAGAAGCAGTGGATAAGTCCAAGAAAAAAAGGAAACTGGGGGACAATCCCAACAGTCAAAAGTGGAAGATATGACCCAAGAAGGAGCGACCATCACCTCCAGAGGTTTGGGGAAAGACACTGAAACACTTACAAACCATCTAGCAAAGTTGCTGACGATAAGTGGGTCCAGCCCATTAGGGATGCTCAAGGACCAAAGAAGTGGAGAAATTTTGAAATTCAGAGAGTACCTTCAGTACATGGAAAGAAAGAAATTAAAAGATCAAAACCAAGACCATACCCATCAGAGAACTACAAAGGGAAGAATCATATGTCAAGATCCCAATGGAGAAGATTTCAAAGGCAGAAGAGGGCAGAAAAAGAAGCTGCAGAAGGAAGCATGATCGAAAAGGAAAATGTTAACAAAAACAAAGCAGAATCAAGCAAAAAATTCCCAGGCCATAGGCGAAGAGGAGCCTTCCCAAAAGAACAAACCAAGCAGCATGTTAGAGATGTCGAAACTCAACAACAAAGTGCCAGAAGACGATGAAGTAACTGATGATTTCAAGTATGACTCAGAGGGCTCATTCGATGTGGTCTGCAATGTGGTGTTTGTCCTTCCTAGGGACTACGACAGGATTATGGAGGTCGAAGATGAAGAGGAGAATATGGAAGACAATACAATGGGACCTAGGCCGGTATGCTATTATATAATGAATAACAGTTGCATCGAAGAGAAGAATGCTTTCTTTGAAAGGCTAGATGACTCAATGAAGGGACACCTGAAGCCTTTATTCATCAAGGGAAAGGTCGAGAATGTTGGTATAAATAAGATACTAGTGGATGGTGGAGCTGCAGTAAATTTGATTCCCCACTTCATGCTAAAGAAGATTGGGAAGGATGATTCTGACGTAAAGCCTCACAATATGGTGTTGTTGAATTATGAAGGGAAAGTAGGAACTACCATGGGTGTTATCCAGGTGGACTTGACTGTTGGAACCATAACAAGAGCAACAATGTTCATAGTCATTGCTTCAAGGACGAATTATAACTTACTGCTTCGAAGAGAATGAATTCATGGAATAGGAGTCGTACCTTCTTCAATACACCAGCGCATAGCTATCTAGCATCCTGATGGAATTGTTGAGAATATTGAAGCATATCAAAGCTATTTTATGACTAAAATAAACAATGCAAACAATCGAAGTTTCGACAAGAATTTGGCTCACATACCTCCATGTAGTCCAGCAGAATTCGACTTGAAGGCAACTGACAACGCCTATTGTTTCATGTATCTTCACCCAACACATGGTTTTCAGTGGGACAAAGAAGTAATTGGCGAACCAAGTCACATATGGAGAACTTCTCATATTGAGCCAGCAGATTGGGGGAGTGAATTTGATTATGATGATGAGTGAAGCAACAACTCTTGAAAGAATTACGACTTATATAGCCGAAAATAAACTCAAAGCGACTCTTGAAGCCGAAGTGAAATATATGGTTGTCGAAGCCAACAAAGAAACTTTTGACGAACAATGTCCTCAAAGGGACGTTGACAAAGACTATGATGACAACCAGGTGGGCGAATGGCAACACCAGAAGCTTGACGCCATCTATGATGATGAACCTCTGGGGTTCGAAAAAGATCCAGTGTCAACTAACATGAAGATGGTGGCGCAGGATCCATTGGAAGAAATAAATCTGGGACTTGGGGCAAAAATGAGACCAACCTACATAAGCGCTAGGATGGAACCTCAATTCAAGGTCGAAATAATCCGTTTGTTGAAAGAGTTCAAAGACTGCTTCGCTTGGGACTATGACGAGATGCCTAGTTTAGATAGAAGTTTGGTTGAATTGAAGCTACCAATAATGGAGGGAAAAAAGCCAGTAAAGAAGACTCCAAGACGCTTCACACCAGAAATTCTGTCGAAAATAAAAGAAGAGGTCGAAAGACTTCTGAAATGAAAATTCATCCGCACAACCATGTATGTCGAATGGATTACAAATATAGTTCCTGTAATTAAGAAAAATGGAAAACTAAGGGTATGTATTGACTTTCAAGACTTGAACTCAGCCTAAGGATGAATATCCTATGCCAATAGCAGAAATGCTTATAGATTATGCAGTAGACCATGAGTATTTAAGTATGTTAGACGGATACTCCGGCTATAATTAAATATTTATTGCAGAAGAAGATGTTTCTAAAACAACATTCCATTGTCCTGGAGCAATAGGGACTTACGAATGGGCAATAATGCCCTTTGGTTTAAAAAATGCTGGAGCAACTTACCAACGGGCTATAAGTTCAATTTTTCATGATTTTATTGAAACTTTCATGCAAATTTATATTGATGATATTGTAATCAAGTCTGTTTCAGGAAAAAAATCATTTAGACCATCTTCGAAAATCCTTTGAAAGGATAAGGATGTTCGGTTTAAAAATGAACCCCCTTAAATTAGCTTTTGGTATGTAGGCGGGTGATTTCTTAGGTTTTGTGGTCCAAAGAAAGGGATATAAATAAATGAAAACAAAGTCAAAGCCATAATGGAAGCGAAAACGCCATCAACAAAAAAGGGATTGATGTCTCTGCTAGGGAAAATCAACTTTCTCAGAAGGTTTATCTCCAACCTTAGTGGAAAAACGCAAGCCTTCTCTCCTCTACTTCGACTAAAGAAGGAAGACTTTGCATAGGGGCAAGAACAGAAAGATACCTTCGACAAGATCAAAGAGTATTTAGTTAGTCCTCCAGTTTTGATGTCCCTTGTAGAAAAAGAAGTATGGGGTTATACATTTCAGCATCAGACAAAACCTTGGGAAGCATGTTGTGTCAAGAAGATGAAAATGGCGTCGAAATGGCCATCTATTATCTCAACAGAATCTTAAATGATGTTGAAACTAGATATAGTGTGATAGAGAAATTATGTTTGTGTGTATATTTTTCTTATACAAAGTTAAAACACTCTATAAAACCTGTTGATGTATATGTTTCTTCTCATTTCGACGTCATAAAGTATATGTTATCTAAATCTATTTTACATAGTCGAATTGGGAAATGGGTTTTGGCGTTGACAGAATATTCCTTAAAATATATACCTTTAAAGGCTATTAAGGGACAAGTGGTTGTTGACTTCATAGCTGACCACTCAATAAATGAAAATGAAATAAAATATGTCAAATTAGAGCCCTGGAGGTTGTATTTCGACGGTTCTCGTCATAAGAACGGAACTGGCGTTGGAATACTAATTATTTCTCCGGACAAAATTCCAACAAAATTCAAGTACAAGGTTGAAGGCTTATGTTCAAATAATGAAGCAGAATATGAAGCTCTGATTGCTGGACTTGAAATCTTGTTGGAATTGGTGGCAACAAGAGTCGAAATAATGGGTGACTCTGAGTTGGTGATAAAACAATTGACAAAAGAATATAAATGTGTCAAAGAGAATCTGATTATGTACTTCGTAATAACTAATAGACTCCTTAAAACATTCGACAATGTAGCCATTAAATACATTCCTAGGTTGGAGAATCAAGAAGCAAATGATCTGGCTCAACTTGCATCAGGCTACAAAGTGTCGAAAGAAAACTTAGAGAAAACTATTGAAGTAAGGGGAAGAGTTATATCCACCAAATTGTCCCCATCAGATTTGGAGACAATAAAATTAGGTTACGGGGATGATGAAAATTTTGAAATATCCAATGTAGATGATTCAGAAATTGATTGGAAAAAACCTATTAAGGATTATCTGCAAGACCCAAATCAGAAAGTCGAAAGAAAGATAAAGTACAGAGCTTTAAGTTGCGTGCATTTTGGAAATGAATTATTTAAAAAGACTGCAGAAGGAGTTTTACTGAAGTGCTTAGGCGAAGATGAAGCTTACATAGCTTTGTCGAACGTGCACAGTGGTGCATGTGGCGCGCACCAAGCAGACCATAAAATGAAATGGTTATTATTTTGACAAGGAATGTATTGGCCAACAATATTGAAAGATTGTGTCGAATTTGAAAAAGGATGTTAGGAATTCCAAGTACATGCAGGTATACCACATGTCCCTGCAAGTGAGTTGCATTCAATTATAAAGCCTTGGCCATTTAGGGGTTGGGCTTTGGACTTAATTGGAGAAATTCGACCAGCTTCTTCAAAAGGGCAGAGGTACATTTTAGTTGGAATAGATTATTTCACTAAATGGATCGAAGTTATACCATTGGTAAACGTGGATCAGGAGACAGTTATAGAGTTTATCCAAAAATATATAATCTATAGATTTGGGATACTAGAAACAATAACTACTGATCAAGGAACTTTATTTACTGGAAAAAAACATGCAAATATTTGCAAAAGAAACAGGTTTTAAACTCTTAACTTCGACACCTTATTATGCCCAGGAAAATGGACAAGTCGAAGCAGCAAACAAGGTTGTGATAAATTTGAACAAAAAGCACGTGGGTAGAAAACCTAGAAACTGGCATAAGACTTTGGATCAAATTTTATGGGCTTGTCGAACGTCTCCCAAAGAAGCAACAAATTCTACTCCATTCAAACCGACTTATGGACATGATGCAGTGCTACCAGTCGAAATTTATTTACAGTTGATACAAGTTCAAAGGTATCATGAAATCTCATCAGAAATATAATGGAGCATGATGATGGACAAATTAGTTGATTTGGACGAAGAGAGGTTGCGTGCGTTAGATCTTATAAAGAGGAAAAAAGAAAGAGTCGAAAAGTTTTACAACAAGAAAGTGAAATTTAAGACCCTTTTAGTGGGTGATCTTGTTTGGAAAGTGATTCTTCCTATGGAACGAAAAGATAGATTAATGAGAAAATGGTCTCCTAAGTAGGAAGGACCTTTCCAAATTTTAAAAGTTTTTTCAAATGGCGCATATGAGGTTGAAGAGATAGACAAAGATAAAATAATACTAAAGATAAATGGCAAGTATTTGAAAAAGTATAAGCCAACATTGCAAGAAGTTAAAATAGAAATATAATAATTATATAAAACAAAATGATGTGTTTCGCCAAACAAATGGCGTCAATATCATTACAAAGAAAAGCCTCAAAGGCTACTAGTAAATAAGAAGCCTATTTCTATTGCAATTTAATCTTTAAGAAAAGACTTTTTAAGCTCTTCAAATTTCCTCTTTTGGATCTGGAGTCGACATTCTCAGAGACTCTAGTTATGAGAAAGGTTGTTGATCTCCTGACTTAATTGTTGAGCTTTATCTGCATGGTGAAGTCCCACTTTAATCTCTTCGTCAATCTCATCTTGATTGGGTTGCTGGAGGTTTGTTTTGCATTGTTTTTCTTGGGAAATCTTCTGTTGAAGATTGGCTATTTGCTTCTCGAAATTTTGGATGTTGATGTCGCATTCAGCAACATATTTAGAATAAAATTCAGGAAGTTTTTGTAGCTCTGAAACTTTATCATTCGAAGCACCACAACATCCCACTCTGCAATTTTAATCTTAGACTTTTTAGAGATTTGTTGGGAGAACTCTTTTTGACGGTGCAAATCTGCACTCACCATGTCAATCATGTGGGTTAGATCCATCACCAGGCAACTTTCTTCAGTAGAGGCCTCCAAAACATTTAATTGTTTGAGGGTTTTCTTCAGGTCGAACTAGGCAGTGGGATTTTCGCCCAAAATCTTGAATAAGTCCACACCAAGTATTTTGGTCTTAATTTCAATCATGATGGCATCAAGTGACCTAACCTCAGAAGTGGCCCCAAAAGTAGTCAAACTGTTGTAGGAAGAGTCTTGAAAGTTGTAGCGAGCATTGAGCATAGCCTTCAGATAGTCTAAAGGTTTTCTCACTTTTAAGCTCTCAAGTTCCTCGCGAGAGAGACTGGTCGAACCAGTGGATGGATAAGTTCCTTGGGTTTGGGCAGGAATTGGTTGAACACTTCCTCCAAAAGTAAGTCCAACATCTCGTTGTTTCGACTGGACCTCCTCTTCCTTAACAGTCTTTTCTTCGTTGCTTTCTCCAACCCTAGCATCTTGGTCTTTCTTATGATCACCTTCTTCCTTAACATTCTTTCCTTCATTAGCATATTCAAACTTATCATCCATGGCATCATCATCATGCTTTTTAGTATTTAATCTTGGATGAGGAGGAGAATTATCATCAGATTCGTCATCCATGTTGGTGTCGAAATCTTCTATAGTTTGTGGTTCAGGTTCGTCATCTTTGGGGTTAGCCTCCTCTTGAACCTTCTCCGTCAAAATTGTCTCAACTTGAGGATGGGTTTTTATCTAATCTAATTCTTCCCCTGATTCTTTGGTTGAACCCTTTGGAGAATTGGGAGTATAACTAATAGCCTTAGAAGCAGAAGCACTTTGAAATTGTGGCGCTCCTTCTGCTGCAGGGTGTTCTTCGACCATAAACCTGGACCTGAGAACAAGCAAGAAAGTTAGGGAAAAGAAATGCAAGTAAAAAGTGAGTACCATTAGTCGAAATAAAGTTTACATGAGGGATCTCAGTATGGAAGCTAGAATTCCCACTCTCTACATCTTTTGTATGAGCTCTGGTTGTTGGACTGGTGGGGGATTTTTCTTTGTAGATCTGACAATAGACCTCTGGGAGGCAACCGTCTTGATCTTCAAGACTTTCTTTCTCTTAAGAGGTTGTTGTTCTGGAGATTCGTCCCTAGATTCTTCAGTAATCACCTTTGCCTCCTCTTGCTTTCTTTTTTTTGGGTAGTTGGTGGTTTTCGATTCACCTAAAACACCAAAGAGAAATTTGGTTAGTGTGGGTAAAATAAATATACTACATAAAAGAAAGGTTGATGATTTTGTTGAAACCTTTTTTATAGTAGAGGATGGATTTTCGACCACCTTTCCCGGACTACTTCCAATAGGAGCTTTCTTAGCAGTAATCTTGACAGCTAAAAGACAGAAAAATAGAGAAATAAATAAACACAAAGGGAAAACACGTAAGAATGAAGTTAGAACGAAATAGAAAATTTTGTTTTCTTTAACACCTTCAAGAATGGGACATTCCACACGAACGTGTTCTATTCCAATATGAAGGTGCCCTGGGAAATTGTCCAAATGATACTTAGTCGGAACCACACGCTCATCAAGGTTTTTACAAGATTCACGAAGCAGTTTCAGATTGGATCCACAAACGAACCAATCTGGGAATGAAGGGTTCAATGCCACACCAAATTCAGCAGAAGGTAGAGGGGGAAACTTTGGTGGATAATAGTTGTATGCCAAATCAAAACGTATTTCTGGTCGAACATACGAAGGCAACGTCAGTTTCCCCAATTTTTCTATAAACTTGGTTTTAAAGTCACTGCTGCTTCGCCTATGGTTCGACTAAGATCATTTGGTCTGTAAATGGTTTCAAAATACTTTTGAAATTTTTGGATTTCTTTAATGTGTTGTTGAGTACCTTTCTTTGTTCGATCCTGCACAAAAGCAAAAGCGTTCGTCAAATGAGTTGTAAAGGCTGTCACGTCAAAATATCTGGTGAGTTAATAATCTTTCCACCAAACATCAAATTCTTGAGTACAGAGGAAAGATGGTCGAAAAACCACTGGTCGAATCTCTAGAGTTTCATCAGTTAACTTCTCCAACAACTCTACGCTTTTCTCTGTGTTGTGGAAAGAAATGTAAAAGATGATGGAGCCTTTGTTTGGGTAGATGGATTTTGGTTTTATTTGAATCAACCCAAACTGGCGAGCAAAAAGGTTAGGCTGATAAACGATAAGAGCGATCTTGGTGTTGTTCATGTTGTGGTGGGAGAAAAGGAGCCTTGGTGTCTAAAATGATTCCCAAATAACCAAAAATGTATCTTCATCTTTTTGCATCTCAAGGGGGAGTTGTTTAGTGTCGGTGTATCATTGACAGCCTTCCTCGCAGAGTTGTCTCCTCCTCATCAAGATGGATCAGATCAATGTAGTGATCATCAGTACCTCCCCAGTCAAGCCATCTGGGATACTTGCAGTCTCCTTTCCGGGAGATCCTTTGTATTTTCATTTGCATAATCATCATTACTTTTTCATCCTCCAAAGCGTAGCATTTCCATCATCACGGAGCATTACGCCATAAATTCAAACATGTGCATCCTAGCATGGGCCAGTTTTGAGGTATATTACATACGACCTATAACATCTTCTCAACCTGAAGTACTCCACACAGAGGATACCAATATCATTTTTCAGACATCCTTTTCTTTTCAAGTCAATGTTCGTCACTTATTCCGCGTCTTGTTTGGTACAACAGTCGCGTCGCAGGTTCTCGTTTTGTACAACGGTCCTGTTTTCCTGGGCTCTGGTTTATGTACAACGATCTCGTTCCATCTTATCCTATTTCCATTGTGTTTCTGGTTACCGCCTGAGGCCGGTATACCAGTGCGTCTCCATTCGAGGATGGTTTCGTGTTAGATCCGAGGATCTTTTGAGAATTGTCATTCGAGGATGGCATTCTTTTCTTCAAGTCCTTCCGAGGTTGCTCTTGTTTGTTGTTTGTGTTGGCTATCATTCGAGGATGATAGACCATTTTTGAGCTTATTGATTGAGGTCAATTTGTCTCTTTTGCAAAGTCTGTCTGAGGTCAGTCTTTGTGTTTTTGGTTACTGCCAGAGGCCGGTATACCATTGCGTCTCCATTCGAGGATGGTTTTGTGTTAGATCCGAGGATCTTTTGAGAATTGTCATTCGAGGATGGCATTCTTTTCTTCAAGTCCTTCCGAGGTTGGTCTTGTTTGTGGTTATTGTAGATGTTTAAGAATTGGCAGAATTTTTGACCAAACAAGAAATGTTAAATTCAGTTCAGAATGTCCTACCAGATGTTGGGACATTAGCAAACAGAGTATGTGAACTTGGTTCAGGATGTCCTACCAGATGTTGGGACATTGTATAAATGACTAAGTTCAGTTTTGTCAGGATGTCCCAACAGATGTTGAGACATCTCAGACCTGCTACCAGAATTAATTATTGATTAACAGATCAGAGATATTTAAGGAGAACTATCTGGAATTAATTAATGCTGGATAAAACAGACCAAGGCGCATCTGTAGGGAGTTTTTAAATTGAAGATTCAGATTAAAACAGAAGACCTAATGCACCTAGAATATAGGAGGTAACAAACCCTAAATTCAAGGTGACAGCTGCTGCACATTAGGGCTGGATCATTCTACAGAAAGCCCAAAATTCAGAACCTATTTAAACAACAGAATCTCATAGAATTGAGTACGAATTTCAGAAGACTAAATAGGGTGTCTAGTGTTTTAATAGCAGGCTGTTTTTATGTACCACTTTATGAGCTTTTAAGCAAAAGTGCATTTGTGACTTGATTGAAACTGTGAAGTAAAATCAAGCTGTTATTGTTTGAAGGATGTCTTCAATTTCTGTAAACTTGTAAACTTGATCACTGGGTGATTGAGGGGGAGTGAGTAGGGTACTCTTATCTAAGTGAGTCTTAGGTAGAAATTGCATTGGGTAAGTATTAAGTGATAGATTAAACAGGGTGGTTTAAGTCTAGAATTAATATTACTAATAGTGGATTTCCTCCTGGCTTGGTAGCCTCCAGATGTAGGTGTGGTTATACACTGAACTGGGTTAACAAACTTCTGTGTTGTTTATTTTTCCTGCTGTTTAAGTTTTGGGTAAAATTTGTCAAATGTCCTATTAAGTGTTGGAACATCTCTTAGGACATCTCATTACAGAATTTCAATTGGCATCAGAGCAGGCACCCTGCCTGTTTATACTGGGTGAGATCTAGGGAAAACAAATTCTGTAACATGGACAGAGATATAGGGTCAGTAAATAGACCACCTATACTGGATGGTTCTAATTATGACTATTGGAAGCCAAGAATGATTGCATTCTTAAAGTCACTTGACAACAGGGCATGGAGAGCAGTAATTGTTGGATGGAAACATCCTGTTAAAGACACCAAAGATGGATCAATAGTTCTGAAACCTGAAGAAGAATGGAGTAAAGAGGAAGAAGATTCAGAACTAGGCAACTCAAAAGCCCTAAATGCTTTATTCAATGGCATTGATAGAAATATTTTCAGACTGGTGCATCATTGTGAGCTGGCCAAAGATGTGTGGGATACCCTCAAGACAACTCATGAAGGAACATCAAAAGTAAAAATGTCAAGACTTCAACTTCTCACCACCAAGTTTGAAAACTTGAGAATGAAGGAAGATGAATCAATTCATGAGTTCTACATGAACATCTTGGATATAGCCAATACTTCTGGAGCCTTGGGAGAAAAGATGACTGATGAAAAGCTTGTAAGGAAGATTCTCAGATCTTTGCCAAAAAGATTTGACATGAAAGTCACAGCAATAGAAGAAGCTCAAGACATATGCTCCATGAAAGCTGAAGAACTCATTGGTTCCCTTCAAACTTTTGAAATGGGAATGAATGACACACATGCTAAAAAGAACAAAAGCATTGCCTTGGTTTCAAATACAGATGAAGAAGAAGATGAGAAATCAGCAAATGACAAAAGCTTATCAGAAAACCTTGCCTTGCTTGGAAGACAATTCAAACAGATTCTCAGAGGAATGGAAGGCCAATCCAAATCCAGTGGAAGAAACACAGACTCTGAGAACAGGAGAACATATGATGCTAACAGAAAGTCAAAGTTTGCTGAAAAGACCAGTCAAGATAAAGGAGTCAAATGCCATGAATGTGAAGGATATGGACACATCAAGTTTGAATGTCCTACCTACTTAAAGAGGCAAAAGAAAGGACTCTCTGTGACCTGGTCTGATGAAGACTCAGGAGAGTCAGAAGAAGAATCAGCTAAGCATATTACTGCTCTAGCTGGACTGTGTGAATATGATAGTGATTCCAGATGTGGAGAGCTTACTTATGCAGATCTTGAGCAAGCCTTCAAGGATCTGTACAAGAGTAGTACTGAAGTATGCAGTGAGGTCATAAAGCTAAAGAAGCAGAATGAAGTACTAGAAGAAGAAAAAGCAAGTGATCAAGTAATCATTGATACCTTAAAAAGTGAAGTAACTCTTCTCAATTCTAAGCTGGAACATATGTCCAAATCTGTTAGAATGATGAACAGCAGCTCAAATACACTGGATGCTATTCTCTGCAATAATAAACATTCAGGGGACAAAAGTGGACTGGGATATAACAGAGATGAAGCCAGCTCCAGCAAAGCTACTTCAAAAATTACACAGTCAAACAAGATGTCCCAACAGATGCTTCAACATCAGAACACAAAGACTAACTTAATGTTCCAACAGATGTCTCAACATTCTGGAAAGAACAAAATGAAGAAGAAGTATCAAAGATGGAGATGCCATCACTGTGGAAGATTTGGGCATATCAAACCTCACTGTTATAAGTTACATGGATATCCAAATCAGATGTGTCAGCAACCTTCCAAGCAGAAAGTAGAAGGTACCAAGAATATGCAGCTTAGAAATCAGCAACCTCCTAAGCAAAAGACAGAAGTAATCAAGAAAGTTTGGAGACCAAAAGCTGACACTCAGACTGATCAAAGCCACAGTCCCAAGAACCAGATCAACAATCAAGCTTTGAGATCAGCTGAACAACACACAGGGCAGAGGCATCAAAAGAAATCTCAACTCATCTGGTCAAAGAAAAGTACTGCATACATAGCACATACATCACTGAAAGTATCAGCTAAAGAAGACTGGTATTTTGACAGTGGATGCTCAAGACACATGACTGGATTGAAGAATTTGCTAGTAAACTTAAAGTCATATTCATCCAGGTATGTTACCTTTGGAGATGGAGCTAAAGGAGAGATCAAAGGAGTTGGAACCTTGGACTGTCAAGATGTTCCAAGACTAGATGATGTATTGCTTGTTAAAGGTTTAACTGCTAACCTGATCAGCATAAGTCAACTATGTGATCAAGGATACAGTGTAAACTTTACAAAAACTGAATGCATAGTGATTAACAAAGAGCAAAAAGTTATCATGAAAGGTGCAAGGTCTAAAGACAACTGTTACATGTGGGAGCCATTAGACTTCAGCCCCACTTCAACTTGTTCTCTAGCTAGAGAAGAAGAAGTAAAACTATGGCACCAAAGGCTAGGTCATCTTCATTTCAGAGGCATAAAGAAGATCATATCTATGGATGCTGTAAGAGGTATCCCTAAACTGAAGATTGATGATGGAAAAATCTGTGGTGAATGTCAAATAGGCAAACAAACCAAGATGTCCCATCCAAAGCTCCAACATCTGACAACTTCCAAAGTTTTGGAATTGTTACATATGGATCTCATGGGACCTATGCAAGTTGAAAGCCTTGGTGGTAAGAGGTATGCATATGTGGTGGTTGATGACTTTTCAAGATATACATGGATAAATTTCATTAAAGAAAAGTCAGATGTCTTTGATGTATTCAAGGAATTATGTCAAAGATTACAAAGGGAAAAATCCAGCTGTGTGATCAGAATTAGAAGTGATCATGGAAAGGAATTTGAGAATCAAAAATTCTTAGATTTCTGTTCTTCAGAAGGAATCAATCATGAGTATTCTTCTCCTATCACTCCTCAACAGAATGGGATTGTTGAAAGAAAGAATAGGACTATTCAAGAATCAGCAAGAGCTATGATCCATGCTAAAAAGTTACCTCTGTATTTCTGGGCTGAAGCTATGAACACTGCCTGCTACATCCATAACAGAGTTACCTTGAGAAAAGGAACTTTGTCCACAATATATGAAGTATGGAAGGGCAGAAAACCCACTGTGAAGTACTTTCATGTGTTTGGAAGTAAATGCTATATTCTGACAGATAGGGAGCAAAGGAGAAAAATGGATCCTAAAAGTGATGAAGGAATTTTCCTTGGATACTCTATAAACAGCAGAGCATATAGAGTATTTAACTACAGAACAAATGTTATCATGGAGTCCATAAATGTGATAATTGATGATGCTCCTACAGATGTCCCAGAAGATGTTGGAACATCTGCTGATATCAAGGTTGAAGCTGAAGAAAAGAATGATCAATATAACTTCACTCATAGTGATACAAGGTCAGAAGATTCAAGCAAACCTCCCTCCATCAGAATACAGAAGGATCATCCCAAAGATTTAATAATTGGTGATCCCAACAGAGGTGTGAGCACTAGATCAAGAGAAGTGATTTCAAGTTCTTGTTTTGTTTCCAAAATAGAACCTAAAAATGTCAAGGAAGCTCTCACTGATGAATACTGGATTTGTGCTATGCAAGAGGAATTAGGTCAATTCACAAGGAATGAAGTGTGGAATCTTGTACCTAGACCTGATGACATAAATGTGATTGGTACAAAATGGGTGTATAAGAACAAGTCAAATGAACAAGGAATTGTTACAAAGAACAAAGCTAGACTTGTGGCTCAAGGATACACTCAAATTGAAGGAGTAGACTTTGATGAAACCTTTGCACCAGTAGCAAGGCTTGAATCAATAAGACTACTGTTGGGAATTGCTTGTATCTTAAAGTTCAAGTTATTTCAAATGGATGTGAAAAGTGCCTTTCTTAATGGTTATCTTAATGAGGAGGTTTATGTAGAACAGCCTAAAGGATTTGTTGATCCAAGCTGTCCAAATCATGTATACAAACTCAAGAAAGCACTTTATGGTCTGAAGCAAGCTCCAAGGGCATGGTATGAGAGACTTACCACATTTCTTATCAAGCAAGGATACAGAAAAGGTGGGATTGATAAAACCCTGTTTGTTAAAGATGAAGAAGGAAATGTCATGATTGCACAAATATATGTTGATGACATTGTGTTTGGTGGGATGTCTGATAAGATGGTCAAACATTTTGTCAAGCAGATGGAAGCT
This sequence comes from Lathyrus aphaca, assembly GCA_963966055.1. NCBI lineage: Eukaryota > Viridiplantae > Streptophyta > Magnoliopsida > Fabales > Fabaceae > Lathyrus > Lathyrus aphaca. Next base: position 207,291,838 of record OZ014525.1, read on the forward strand.
GAATTTGAAATGAGTCTAGTAGGTGAATTAACCTATTTTCTTGGTCTGCAAGTTAAGCAAATGGAAGACTCAATGTTCATCTCACAAAGCAAGTACTCCAAGAACATAGTGAAGAAATTTGGAATGGAAAATGCTACTCATAAAAGAACTCCTGCTCCTACACATTTAAAGCTGACTAAAGATGAAAAGGGTGAGAAGGTAGATCAAAGTTTATATAGAAGCATGATTGGAAGCTTGTTATACTTGACTGCTAGCAGACCAGACATTGCATTTGCAGTAGGAGTTTGTGCAAGATATCAAGCTGATCCAAAAGTCAGTCATCTCAATCAAGTCAAGAGAATCCTTAAATATGTTAATGGTACATGTGACTATGGCATAATGTACTTTCATGGATGCAAACCAATTCTCACTGGCTTCTGTGATGCTGATTGGGCAGGAAGTGCTGATGACAGAAAAAGCACTTCAGGAGGATGCTTCTTTCTAGGAAACAATCTGATTTCTTGGTTCAGTAAGAAACAGAATTGTGTATCCTTATCTACAGCTGAAGCTGAGTACATAGCAGCAGGTAGCAGTTGTTCTCAGTTGGTTTGGATGAAGCAGATGCTCACTGAGTACAATGTCCCACAGGATGTCATGACATTGTACTGTGACAACTTAAGTGCAATCAACATATCTAAAAATCCTATCCAACACAGCAGGACAAAGCATATTGATATCAGACATCATTTCATCAGAGATCTTGTAGAAGAAAAGGTGATTTCATTGGAGCATATAGCTACAGATCTGCAGTTAGCTGATATCTTTACCAAGGCATTGGATGCTACTCAATTTGAGAACTTAAGGGGCAAACTTGGAATATGTTTATGTGATATCTAGCAGTTAATGAGATGTGCCAACATGTCATATGACATTACATGGCTTAATTTCCAGATGGCAAAACTAGTCTGGACAAGATCTTTGAGAATTCCAATCCTAATCATTTGGACTGTAACGGCTACTTATTTGATAATTCCTTATAAGCAGCTATCAAGAGCCTCATCACATCATCACAAGCGAATCACATTAACTAGTAATCCTTCAGAAATCTTAAACCCTAAAGCTGCACATTCATCTTCCTCAACAATGTCTCAAAACCCTAAAACAGCTGAAGAAGTTCTCAACCAGGAAGACGTGGTTCATGCCACCCCTATTTCTATGGTGCCAATGCAATCAACACCATTAGACGAGCTCAGGGGAAATGCCTCTCACACTAAGAAGGCAAGAACACCAAAAAGAGGTAAAAATCAAATCAGAAGCAAAGCTAAAGAAATTCCTTCACATGTTAAATACTCCAAATATGTTGATGATTCCATCAAGGAGATTGTCAACCAAGTTTTCTCTGAACAAAGAGTAGTGAAAGGAATCTCTGTTCCCTTGAACACCATTCCTGCACCTCAAGAAGAACCTGCTCAAGATACAAAGAACAATGCTGCAGAACAAGATGTCCCAACGGATGTTGGAACATATGCAGATGAGAAAGCAAACTCATCTGATGCTGATACTGAACAGACTGAGGACAAGAAAGAGGTCTCAAGTGAAAGTGACAAAGAAGTTTCTATGGAACAGGCTAAAGACTCAAATGAAGATCAATCTTCTACTGATCAACAAGCTGATGAGGAGACTGCTCAATCCCCTCCAACAGTCAATCTGGAACAGGATTCTGATGCAGAGATTATATCATCTGTAAAACCCAGCATTGCTAAAAGACTAAGGTCCAGGAAAGGAAAGATACAAGATGAACCTGTCATTCCTGAGAAAAAGAAGGCTAGTCCAAAGAAAGGCAAGGCTAAAGCCACTTTTGGTCCAGCAAAACCATGGAGCAAGGTTCAAACTCAGAAGAGAAAAGCTGCAACACCATCAGATTCAGATGTTGGATCAGATGTCCCAACATCTCCTCCCAAGAAGAAACCAGCTCCAGCTAGAGCTTCAACTGTTGTTCCAGAAGCTCCCTTGGACAATATATCCTTCCATCATGTCTCCAGTGTCAACAGATGGAAATATGTGTACCAAAGAAGGGTTGCTTTGGAAAGAGAACTGAGCAGCAATGCACTTGAGTGCACAGAACTCATTGACCTAATCTCTGCTGCAGGACTGTTCAAGACAGTCTCAGAGTTCTCTCCCTGCTATGAACTGCTTGTCAAAGAGTTCATTGTGAATCTTCAGGAGGATTGCTCAAATGGTAAGTCCTCTGAGTTTAGAAAAGTTTTTGTTAGAGGTAAATGTGTACAGTTTTCTCCTCAAATCATCAATGAGTATCTAGGAAGAGAAACAGATGGACCCAATGAGCTAGGGAAAACAGATAATCAAATCTGTAAGGTGATCACTGCAAACCAGGTCAAAGCTTGGCCTGTGAAGGGAAAGCTCTCTGTGAGCATGCTTACTAGAAAATATGCCATGCTTAACAGGATTGGAACTGCAAACTGGGTGCCTACCAATCACACTTCATCAATCTCAACTGGTCTGGCCAGATTCATCTTTGCTGTGGGGACTCAAACCAAGATGGATTATGGAGCATATATTTTTGATCAGACTATGAAGCATGCCATCTCTACTGCAACAAAGCTGCCAATAGCTTTTCCATCATTGCTGTGTGGTATTGTTCTAAGTCAATACCCTGGAATTTTAACTGAGAAGGACATTGTCTGCAAGAGAGAAAGCCCCCTGGCTTTTCACTACAAATTATTTCTCAGTCACCATGCTGCAGATGTTGAAACACCTGCTGGGACATCTGCTGGTCCCTCCTCTGCTAAGAATCCAATCTCCAAGAAAGAATTAATTGCTGAGCTAAAGTACACCTGCAAAGAGCTTGAAGCTAGAAAGAAGAAGCTGGAGGAAATAATTAAGAGGTTGGAAAGTGAAGAAGATCAGACAGCTGCATCTGATAAAGACAGTGAAGCTGACAGTGAAGCTGATAAAGATGAAGACACTGAAGTGGAGGAAGCTACTGAGAGTGATGAATCTGAGTGAACTTTGTATGTGAGGCATTTGTAATGACAGCAATGATTTGTATTTCTGGATAATAGTTCTTTGGCTCCTAATTTTGTGCCTACCAAGGGGGAGAACAACATCAAATGTAATTGCTGTTTAAATGAATGAAAGATCTGTTTGTTTGCTTCTGAACTGAATAAGTTTTTCTGTTGGAACAAGACTGGATAAAGACAGGACACATATATGTTTGAGGGGGAGTAATCTCAAATAAAATTCAACAGAAAAGTAATGATATACTCTGATAAAAAGAACTTCTGCTGCACTCTGAAAACCAGAAAAGATGTTAGCCAAAAATTAGCCAAAGGGGGAGTTTGTAGATGTTTAAGAATTGGCAGAATTTTTGACCAAACAAGAAATGTTAAATTCAGTTCAGAATGTCCTACCAGATGTTGGGACATTAGCAAACAGAGTATGTGAACTTGGTTCAGGATGTCCTACCAGATGTTGGGACATTGTATAAATGACTAAGTTCAGTTTTGTCAGGATGTCCCAACAGATGTTGAGACATCTCAGACCTGCTACCAGAATTAATTATTGATTAACAGATCAGAGATATTTAAGGAGAACTATCTGGAATTAATTAATGCTGGATAAAACAGACCAAGGCGCATCTGTAGGGAGTTTTTAAATTGAAGATTCAGATTAAAACAGAAGACCTAATGCACCTAGAATATAGGAGGTAACAAACCCTAAATTCAAGGTGACAGCTGCTGCACATTAGGGCTGGATCATTCTACAGAAAGCCCAAAATTCAGAACCTATTTAAACAACAGAATCTCATAGAATTGAGTACGAATTTCAGAAGACTAAATAGGGTGTCTAGTGTTTTAATAGCAGGCTGTTTTTATGTACCACTTTATGAGCTTTTAAGCAAAAGTGCATTTGTGACTTGATTGAAACTGTGAAGTAAAATCAAGCTGTTATTGTTTGAAGGATGTCTTCAATTTCTGTAAACTTGTAAACTTGATCACTGGGTGATTGAGGGGGAGTGAGTAGGGTACTCTTATCTAAGTGAGTCTTAGGTAGAAATTGCATTGGGTAAGTATTAAGTGATAGATTAAACAGGGTGGTTTAAGTCTAGAATTAATATTACTAATAGTGGATTTCCTCCTGGCTTGGTAGCCTCCAGATGTAGGTGTGGTTATACACTGAACTGGGTTAACAAACTTCTGTGTTGTTTATTTTTCCTGCTGTTTAAGTTTTGGGTAAAATTTGTCAAATGTCCTATTAAGTGTTGGAACATCTCTTAGGACATCTCATTACAGAATTTCAGTTATCATTCGAGATGATAGACCATTTTGAGCTTATTGATTGAGGTCAGTTTGTCTCTTTTGCAAAGTCTGCCTGAGGTCAATCTTTGTGTTTCTGGTTACTGCCTGAGGCCGGTATACCATTGCGTCTCCATTCAAGGATGGTTTCATGTTAGATCCGAGGATCTTTTGAGAATTTTCGTTCGAGTGTGACATTCTTTTCTTCAAGTCCTTCTTAGGTTGGTCTTGTTTGTGTTTGTTGTGGCTATCATTTGAGGATGATAGGTCATTTTGAGCTTATTGATTGAGGTCAGTTTTTGTCTCTTTTTGCAAAGTCTGTCTGAGGTCAGTCTTTGTGTTTCTGGTTACCGCCTGAGGCCGGTATACCATTGCGGATCCATTCGAAGATGGTTTTAGTGCTTGATCCGAGGATCTCTTGTGAGTTGTCATTCAAGGATGGCATTCTTCCCAGCAATATTTTATTACCCGCAGTGTGCAAATATTTAGGTTTTATTCGAGTATTCAATCACTGCATGCCTTGAACGTCCATAAGCTGTTGCAATTATTCGTTCAGGCTCGCAGATGATTGAATAGGGGCAGCTGTAATACCTCAAAATTTGCCCTCATTATTTATTCCCTTTACTAGCTTATCACGTCGCATTCATCTTCATTACCCACTAGGTCGTAACATCATAATCATGCATTTCGTGGGTTCATAGGACATGAGATCGAAGCACTCTCTTGTGGCCTGAATATTTTGTTTTCTGAGGTTGTTTTTCTGGATATTACAATCAAGATCTAGGCGAAGGTTGAGATTGCGTCATCACTTGCATATTCATATTGTCGCTCCCGATAAGTGGGACTGGCCCAAATAAAGGTACAGACGCGAACGGTCGGCGAGAGGGACAGTGAGAACACACAGCCGTGAACTCACTGGAGGTGAATAGAGTCGCCAGCTAGGCATTTTTATCCCGGAGGAAAGGCAATGCTGCATAGGCCTAGAAAGAGAATGGATAAGACGGGTTGCGAACCAGAGAGACTGAGAAAGGGGGTTGGTTACAACCTGGGAAGGTATTAGCACCCAGATTGTCCGTCGTACTCGATGGGATCCACGCTTAAAAGATTTGTGTTTTAAAGGGGTAGTGTCAGTGCAATCTATGTGTAAAAGAGCTGGAAAAGGATGTACAGGTGTCAGTGTAAAAGAAGTGAAGTGTATAATGATGTGTTAGTGTAAGAATAAGAGTGAAATGCTCATGACAATGAGGCTTTAAAGAATGATACTGAAAGAGGGGGAATATACAGAGACTTTTGTTCGATAACTGTTAAGTTATGCCTACGTATCCTCTCGTGCAATGAGGAAGTCAGAACACCGTAGTTCGACCCAAAGAGACTGATAGATGAAATGACTTGTGAACTGCTTGCTTGTCAATGCTCAAGTGTATGACCTGTCTGGCTCAGGTGCAAACTGTCTTGCATTAGACGGAAGAAACAAGTTCTCGTTTGTGAGTGAGGGTGATGAGAAGAGAATCCCGGAGGAGACGGTTATTGTTTGTTTTTCGTGTTTTCAGTCTTTTATTGCTTTTTGAAAATTTGTCATAGGAAAATGAGCTTAAGTCTAAACCAATGGATTAGTAAACTCATCACATCTTCCCTCTGATTAGGGGTAATGAGAATACCTTAAGTGTGAAGTCAGATTCTCACACTTAATCACCATGATGCAGGATTAAGATCATTAACCTACTTGTGATTATTTATATGTTTTTGGTGTTTTTGTTTAGTGTTGAGTAATGAGGTTAAGCCATAATCAAGGATTAAACAGACTCATTACACCATCCTAATAGAAGGATAATAGATGAGAATGTTTAAGCTGAGGAAAGCTCCTCAACTTAATCCATGATTAGGGATTAAACTCATGACAAAACAAGCCTTTGATTAAGTGGATTTTATTTAATGGTATGATTATGAAGTGGATTTTATGATTTGTAAGACAACTTGAGGGGGACTTGTCCATTAACACTAGGGTTAGTCCTTCTTAACCAGTTAAGGAAGAATTAGAACCCTAATGCAAGGCCCAAGTTACAAGTGTGATGTCTTGATGATTATTAAGTGAATTGATTAAGAGATTTAAACACATTAAGGGTTTAACACTTAGGATTAAAGTTATACACTCCATCCTAAGAGAAGGATGCAGGCATAAGCTTAATCACAAAGCCTTAAAGCCTTTAGGGTTTAGTCCCTGATTATGAGGTGAGAAGAGATGACTCAATGAGACACAAAGGTAAAACTAAGAAGGGGGAACTAAACAAAACCCTAATCATTGTCATGCTTGGTTGTTCCTAAGGTTTGTGAGGTTTTCAAGAGAAGTCTTCAATGGAACCACCAGGGAGCAGATGAAAGGATCAAGAGAAGCAAAGTGACTTGCTTCATTCAAGAAGTCAAGTCACTTGAAGGAAGAAAGTGGGAGGAACAAGAATGAGCAAGCTCAATCTCAAACACAAATAAAAATTCAGCATGGATGCAAGAGAGAGATAAGAAGAAGGTATGAGAAGTGAAGGCAAATCCACTTCTCAGAATCACTTACCACCTGAAAGGTTAGAAAAGAAATGCAATGCAATGCAACATGGGATGAGATGACATGATGCAAACCAAAACCAGAAGCACATATGTGATGTTAATGATGCTATGAGATGCTACAAACATGAAACAACATGTGAGGATGATCATACAAGTTTATGGATGCATATGAAGCAAGTTAGGAAGCATGTGCATACATGAAAAGTTATGAAGTGCACATGGCATACAACATGGCAAATACATGATGCAATGATCAAACATGCTTTCTATATGTCTCATGATGTCAAATGAATCACATGGATGCTTGAAATGGTGTGGCAAGTCATGTTATGCAAGAGAATGCAAGATGGATGCATATGGAAGCCCAAATTAGGGTTTATGAACAACACATCAAACAAAAATCAAAATCAGAAGCAAACCCTAAGATAAAAAAAATGAAAATGCCTCTCAAAGGACCCCTAATCCTATACTAAACCAATGCCCAAAGGAGAAGCTTCAACTCTTAACCAATCTCAAGTTATGATTTTTACCAGTTATTAGGGTTTTTAGGGTTCCTAAACAAAAGAAATGTCAAACAATTTGAAAATGCAAGATCAAATCATGGCAATTTAATCTCAAAAACTACATGCTAAACACAATGCAATGCAAAAAGAATCAATGTCCAACTCTTCATGGATAGGCAGAAATGATTTTTTAAAGTTTGGATCAAATTAATGCATAAAAATGATTTTTATTCAATGAAAAATTCTCAAAATGCATCAAGATCAAAAAAGAAATTTGGTTTGAAAGTTGGACAATGTTTCTAAATGTCTTAGAACATTCCATGAATTTTTTGGTGATTTTTAAATACCTAAAAGTATTTTTAATAAATTAATTTCCATTAATCAATTAAAAATAATCTTTTAAATATTTAAAAATGATTTTTTAATGATAAAAATAAAAATGAAAATATTTTTGTGTCATAAAAATTATTAAAACTCATGAGAAAAAGTTTCATAATTTTTAAACATTTTTTACTATTTTATATTAAATAAACAAATAAAAGGAAAAGAAATGAAATAAAAATAAAGAAAAATGGAAAAGTAAACGAAAGGAAAGGCTGAGATCAATCCTGGGTTTGAAATGGTTGACCAGCGCGCATCTGGACGGCTGGGGTTGCATCTGAGTTAATTAACCTAATTATGAATTAATTAATCTAATTAATTGAATTAGGGCTAATCCAAGTGATCTGGGCCCTCTATCCACGCGGGAAGTCAACAAGTCAAGGGGAATCTACGCTCCACATTCAAACACACCTAATGACCTGAGATTAGGGCTAACCACACTCAGGTGACCGGAGAGAAGCTCCGGTCATCTTCTCCGGCACCCCAAAACCCTAAAAAACGATTCAGGCCACCATTCTCCAAATTAATTCCAGGGAAATGTTCCTCCACTCAAACCTTGCTCGAATCAACTCTCAAAAAGAATTTCTCATGCTTAAACTAAGGGAATCGAAACCATGGAGTTTCACGGGCAAATATTCAGAGCCATGGTAAATCCTCATCTCTCACTCATTCTTAAATCTAAAACCATCCCCATGACCAGCAAAGCATGCATAATCAATTTTTAACATAAAAACCAAGCTCTGAAAAGTTGTAAACCTGAAGCTACCTGAAGTGATGAACTGAGAATTTGAGCTCTCCTGGCCTTGCTCTGGTGCAGAATGCCTTCTCTGGACCCCCTGAAGCCAATGGAAAGCTTGGAATGAGCTTAGACAAGCTACTTTGAGAAATCCAATTCTGGTGTAGCAGAAAATGGGCTCTGTGTATAGGCAGCTTCAGATCAATGTGAAGGGTGGTTTTGACTCCTTGTGATGTGCTTGACTTGTTGGTGAAGAAAGATGGTGTGTTTGATGGTTAGATGAAGGGATTCGAAGAGTTCTGGTTTTGAGGATGAGAGATGGTGAAGCTCAATTCAGGCTGGTTTCAGGCTTGAATCTTGTTGGTTTCTACTCAATGAAGCAAGATGAGTTGGTTTGTGGAATTGGTTTGAGTGTTTGAGGTTTGTGGAGGCAGATTCGAAGAGTTTTGCAAAAATGAGGTGTTTTTGTGAATGTGTTCTTGTGTCTTGTTTCAGCCTTGCTTCTTGAGTGTTATGGCCAGCATTTGGATAGTATATTTTAATCCTATAGGTCAGATGATGTGACCTGGCCTCTATTGATTGGTAAGTTTGCTTTTGCCAAAAGTCCACTCTTTGTGTAAGGAAAGTATGGTTTGGTTCTAGGCTAGTACAAGGCATGGGCTGGCGCAGCAAGGGTGAGGGGAAGGGCTAGCAAAGCTCAGCATCCAAGGTTGCAAGTGGTAAGGAGTGTGATGAGTGGTTTTGCAAGTTGTTACTTCTTGAAACTTCATGAAAAATGCCTAGTTACATGAACCATGAACATGTGATCTCTTGGTTCAATTCTGATTTTTATGTCACATAGAATGTTTGTACATTGGTTTGATGTCAACTAGAAGTTACAAACAGCCTTGGTTCATGATTTTGCAAAATTCACATTTGAAGCATGTCTTGAAAATCAATGATTTTTGCCAACTTTGTCACACCATAACTTTTGATCCAAGAAGAATTTGATCATGTTCTTGTATTTTTTGAAAAGGGAAAGATGCATTCTACAACTTTCATGACCAAAGTTTTTTCATTTGAAGCTTTTTTGGATCAAGAATCAAGGCTTGAAAAGTGACCTAAAATGACATATTCTTTAAAAGTCAACTATGCCCCAAAAAGTCAACTTTGCAAAAACTTCAAATTCTTGAATTTTGTGAACTTCAACCTTCTTCCATGATCAAATAAAGACCATATACACTCAAAATGATGAAGATCACCCCTTGGTTGGGTCACTGGGGGCCTCAGATGCCCTGATTTTACACTGACTTATCCAGAAAGTCAACCCTTGATCAGATGACTTCCCCATGGAATTTCTTCATGAAAATGGATATGCATACTCCCTATACCATATAGAGACCAATGGAAACAAGAATGACCAAAAAATTTGGGGTTAAGGCCATTGAAACCAAAACCCTAATTTTAGGTCAACTGTGCAGTCTAGCCTGGCTCTGCTTCCATACCAATCCCAGTTCTTGTGATTCCTTTGCATTTTTGACTTTGAGAAGATGTGATATGATATAAGAACACATGTAGACCCCTTTGAATTGATTGATGGCCTTTGGAGTGGCTCAGGAGGCTCTTGGATTGCTCAGATCACAAACCCTAGGTGCAGATGACTTAGAAACTATGCAGTGAATCAAAAATGAGATATGAGATGATATGATTGTGTTTATGCATATGAAATGATCACAAGCCATGGTGTGAATGGGTGAGGGCAAATTTGGGGTGTTTACAGCTGCCCCTATTCAAACATGAGTTAGCTGTGCAGGATGTAAGCGACGGCTTAACAGGCAAGCGAGATAACTTGTGGTTGAATACCAAAGACAGTCCAAAATTTGCACTCACAGAATGAAGAAGAAAAGGGATATAGATTGTAAAGGAAAATAAAGTATATTGTAAAGTGTAGGCGACGGAGGACGACCGTCGAGAAGAGGACGACTGCTGGGTAAAGAGCAATGACGGGGACGGCCGACATGCTGGGAAAAGTGTGTGAAGTAAAGCAATGACGGGGACGGCCGACATGCTGGGGATAAAAGGTAAAGCCAAGACGGGGACGGCCGACTAGCTGGGGAAAATAAGATATTAAGATGGGGACGGCCATCAAGTAAAGCTGTAAAATTCTCTGGGGATTAATGATACATGACGGGGACGGCCATCAAGTTCAAAAGTAAAGTAATCGACGATGGGGACGGCCATCGGGCTAAAAGAAAAGGAAAAGGGACCACGACGGGGACGGGGACGGCCATCGGGTTAAAGAATAAATGAAATAAACAGATGATGGGGGACGGCCATCAAAGGTGAAGGACGATCACCTAGCAGGGGGCGGCTGCTCTGTTGGGTATAAAAGAAATATGATGGGGACGGCCATCAAAGGTGGAGGACGACCACCTGGCAGGGTACGGCTGCCGAAAATATCAACGATGGGGACGACCATCGGATAAAAGGTCAACGATGGGGACGGCCATCGGACGAGCATGATGGAGGACGACCATCAAGAGGTGGAGGACGACCACCTAGCAGGGGACGGCTGCTCTCAAGGTTTGTCATAACATAGGACGAATGTTAGATAACCAAAATCAACAATGGGGACGGCCATTGGATAAAAATGATGAAGGACGATCATCAAGAGGTGAAGGACGACCACCTAGCAGGGGACGGCTGCTAAAAATCAACGATGGGGACGGCCATCGGATGAGCATGATGGAGGACGACCATCAAGAGGTGGAGGACGACCACCTAGCAGGGTACGGCTGCTCTCGAGGTTTATCGTGACACAGGACGAGTGTCAGATAAAAAGAAAATTGCTTTGTTGGCGATCTACTGGGGAGTAGTAAACATGGACGAGCGTTTACAACCAAGAAAGAAAGGTATAAGTGTTTGGTATTGTGTATAGATTAAAGATGCGGACGAGCATCCTTAAGACTACGATACGGACGAGTATCGGGTAGAAACAAATACAGACGCGTGTTCAAAGATGATGATACGGACGAGTATCAACTGGTTAACAGAGAACACAGACGAGTGTTGAATCTGAGAGGACTCTTCTGGGGAATAGTAGGCACAGACGAGTGTCTATATTCAAGAAGACAAAGGTGTTTGACATAGTGTATGGATTAAAGATGCGGACGAGCATCCTTAAGACTATGATACGGACGAGTATCATGTAGAAACAAACTCTTGACGCATGTTCTGAGATGATGGTACGGACGAGTACCATCTGGTTAACAGAAAACATGGACCAATGTTGAATCTGTGGGGATATAAACGGTGTATATGAGATACGGGCGAGTATCTGTACAAGTATAACATGAGTAGTGAGGATGGTGTATAGATGAATGTTTATCTGCTGGGGAGAGTGACACGGACGAGTGTCAAGAGAGAAAAGTATAATAATATCAACAAGTATATGGGTCGTAAAAGTGTAAGCGACTGCGCTGGGGATATGACACGGACGGGTGTCAAGAAAGTATATAGGTATATGTGATTGCAAAGAGGATGTCTTTGGCTTTCTGTTGGGGTATGACACGGACGGGTGTCAAGGAATTGTGTATACAAATATATGTGAGTGCAAAGAGGACGTCTTTGGCTTTCTGCTGGGGTATGACACGGACGGGTGTCAGGACGTATCTGTAATAAGGGTGATTTTTTTTGCGAAGAGTGTTCAGGCGACTTTACTGGGGAGTGATGACACGGACGGGTGTCAAAATGAGTATATACTAGTGTTCGTGGATTGTGAGGCAGCTGCTTTTGCCGGGGACTTTGGTGGGGATTCCTGTGCATTGATGAGCTGTCATTATTCACAAGTGCTCGATTCACAACATGGCTTATGATTATGCTATGTATTCGATTTTTTTGCCGTAATGCTCCGTATTAGACGGAATGCTACGCTTTGTGGGTGAATATGATGCAAATGCTATGATTGTGCAAAGATACCAAACCGGGACTTGGGTCCCGTTGCTGCGAAGATCTTCGATCGATCTGTTGAAGTAGACGTCCCAGCTGGGGATAGGATATCTGTCTGGGGAAATGGGTCAATGATAGACCTATTCCTTATAAATGAGAGACCCAGCTGGGGTTTGTAGAAGCTTTCTTCACTCTGTTGTGATTCTTCATGCGTTGCTTTTCTGGATAGAGGCTGGAGCTCTATGGGGAGATGATTCCCTGACCTTTGTACCCGACTGAGGATGAAATGGCAACTCGACTGGGGAGGAAGAGAGGAATTACTGAAAGACCTCCCTAGAAAATCTGTTATGGTAACTTCTTGACTCAGCCGGGGATATGGGCGCCTTCTGGCATTGCCCTGGCAACTCTGATGGGGGGAAGTAATAAGTGGCAACTCAGCTGGGGGGAGTCATGAGAGGCAACTCAACTGGGGGGAGTCATGAGAGGCAACTCAGCTGGGGAGGGTCATGAGAGGCAACTCAGCTGGGGAGGGTCATGAGAGGCAACTCAGCTGGGGGGAGTCATGAGAGGCAACTCAGCTGGGGAGGGTCATGAGAGGCAACTCAGCTGGGGGGAGTCATGAGAGGCAACTCAGCTGGGGAGGGGGCACTTCGGGTGCTAAAATTGAGTGTTGATTTGCCAGCTTGCTAGGATGAAGCCTACATGCCCCAAGTTGCGTTCTGGGTTCCTGCAAAACCTGAAAAGACAGAGAAACGCACAAGTAATCCCGAGGTATCCTTTATGGATTCCGTCATAGGAGTTAGGCACTTCTGGGAGTAAGTATATTTCCTGCAAGCATGTTTTTGTTTGAAGATAAACATCTGTATTTTATGCAATCAGTTTCTTTTAGACATCAGACATTTTTTTTTTTTGCAAATAAAATGTACAAGACGAGACATGACTGAAAATCTGATTTTATTAATTTATATGCCCTGAATTGGCGAGATACAGTCAAAGGAACATATCCCCTGGAATGAGGAGATTGTTACAAATTGAGAAACAAAATGCTGGCAGTGTTGATGACGCTTTAAGGAGCTTCCTCTTTACCATGACTCGTATGACTTTCGACGTTCTTCTCATCTTGCTTTCTGAAGAATGTTGATTCTGATTGATGCTTGATCCTTTCGAAGCTTACCAAGTTGTAAGTGATACAGACGAATTCAGAGTGCAGTTGTTCGCTTATTCCCTTATTTTGCATGGATCGCCCTTTCGGGTTTTCAATCCATCGGGATACCCATTTTTGCCTGAGCTGTCCAATGCGGCTTTTCAACTCAGCGGGTGTACATTTCTTTTGTTTATTTTCCCTTATTTTTGCCCGAGTCTTTTATTCTGTTTTTGACTCGCCGGGATGCCCTATTTTTGCCTGGACTTACATTCTGTTTTTGTGTCCAGCGGGTCATTTTTTATGCGAAGTATTTTTTAACTGCATCTGAATTCACAAGGGATGGGAAATCTTCACCATCCATGGTGCTGAGCATTAGTGCTCCACCAGAGAAAACTTTCTTTACCACGAATGGTCCTTCATAATTTGGAGTCCATTTGCCCCTGTGGTCTGTATGAGGAGGGAGGATTCTTTTCAGCACAAGATCTCCTACTTGGTACTCTCGATGCCTGACTTTCTGATCGAAGGCCTTCTTCATTCTTTTCTGATATAACTGCCCATGACAGATTGCAGCCAATCTTTCCTCTTCGATCAGACTCAGTTGTTCGTACCGGGACCTGACCCACTCTGCTTCGTTCAGCTTAATATCCAGCAGTACCCGTAGAGAGGGTAATTCAACTTCAACAGGTAGGACTGCTTCCATGCCATACACAAGCTGATACGGTGTTGCCCCAGTGGATGTCCTGATTGACGTGCGGTACCCATGCAAGGCAAACGGTAGCATTTCATGCCAGTCTTTGTAGGTGACTACCATCTTCTGCACAACTTTCTTGATATTCTTATTAGCTGCCTCAACAGCGCCGTTCATCTTTGGCCTGTAAGGAGAAGAATTGTGATGTTGAATCTTGAAGTCCCGGCACAGCTCTGCCATCATTTTGTTGTTCAAGTTGGAACCATTGTCAGTAATGATTCGCTCGGGGACTCCATATCGACAGATGATATCTCTTTTCAGAAATCTGGCTACCACTTGTCTTGTAACATTTGCATATGAGGTTGCTTCAACCCATTTGGTGAAATAGTCAATGGCGACCAGGATGAATCTGTGGCCGTTTGAAGCAGTTGGCTCAATCTTTCCAATCATGTCAATGCCCCACATAGCAAAGGGCCAGGGTGAAGACATTACGTTCAAAGGATTGGGAGGCACATGCACTTTATCCGCATAAATCTGGCATTTATGGCATCTCCTGGCGTAGGCACAACAATCAGCATCCATTGTGATCCAGTAATAGCCTGATCTTAGCAACTTCTTAGCCATGGCATGCCCTCCCGCGTGGGTACCAAAGGATCCTTCGTGCACTTCATGCATCAACAAGTCTGCTTCTGTCTTATCGACGCATCTGAGGAGTACCATATCAAAGTTCCTTTTGTATAGCGAACCATCAGTGTTCAAGAAGAAACTACCAGCAAGCCTTCTCAAAGTCTTCTTATCATTGGAAGATGCCCCAGGTGGGTATGTTTGATCCTCCAAGAAGCTCTTAATGTCGTGGAACCAGGGCTTATCATTCTTGACAATATCTGCTGCAAATACATATGCTGGTCTATCAAGTCTCGACACTGAAATCTGAGGTACAAAGTTAACAGCCTGAACTTTGATCATCGACGAAATGGTAGCTAGAGCATCTGCAAACTGATTCTCGTCCCGAGGGATATACTCAAGCTTGACTGTTGTGAAGAAAGTCAATAACCTCCTTGTATAATCCCTGTAAGGTATCAGATGATCCTGGTGTGTGTACCATTTGCCGTTGGTTTGATTGATTACCAGAGCTGAATCTCCGAATACGGTCAATGTCTTGATCCTGAGGTCAATGGCTTCCTCAAGACCCATAATGCAAGCTTCGTATTCAGCTTCGTTGTTAGTGCAGTTGAAAGTGAGTTTTGCCGAGAAAGGCATGTGAACTCCCTTAGGTGTAATGAGTACTGCACCAACACCACGACCATTCATATTAACAGCCCCATCAAACATCATAGTCCATTCTTCTTCCGGGTCAGGCCCTTCAGTGTGAACAGGCTCTTCATGATCTTTTGCTTTTATGAACAAGATGTCTTCATCAGGGAAGTCAAATCTCATAGGCTGGTAATCATCAATGGGTTGCTCAGCAAGATATTCAGACAACACACTGCCCTTGATGGCTTTTTGAGATGTGTATTGGATGTCATATTCTGTGAGAATCATCTGCCATCTTGCAACCCGTCCGGTAAGAGCTGGCTTCTCAAATATGTACTTGACTGGGTCCATCTTTGAGATCAACAAAGTAGTGTGGGTCAACATATACTTCCTCAGTCGGCGAGCAGCCCACGCTAAAGCACAACAAGTTTTCTCGAGCAGTGAATAACGTTGTTCACAGTCGGTAAACTTTTTGCTTAGGTAGTATATTGCATACTCTTTTCGACCAGACTCGTCATGTTGGCCCAGCACACACCCCATTGACTCTTCTAATACTGTCAAGTACATTATCAGAGGTCTTCCTTCAACTGGAGGCATAAGGATTGGAGGTTCTTGTAAGTACTCCTTGATCTTGTCAAAAGCCCTTTGGCAGTCTTCGTTCCACCTGACCGTCTGTTCCTTTCTCAGCAGTTTGAACAAGGGTTCACAGGTTGCTGTAAGGTGAGATATGAACCGCGAGATGTAGTTCAATCGACCTAAGAACCCTCGAACTTCTTTCTCAGTTTTCGGTGCAGGCATCTCTTGAATAGCTTTGACTTTATCAGGATCAACCTCAATCCCTTTCTCGCTTACAATAAAACCCAGCAGCTTACCAGATCTCACCCCAAATGTGCATTTGTTGGGGTTCAGCTTCAGTTGGTACTTCCTCAGACGCTTGAACAGCTTTAGCAGATTTACCAGGTGATCTTCTTCGGTGAGGGACTTGGCGATCATATCGTCCACATAGCATTCGATTTCCTTATGGATCATATCGTGGAATAACATTACCATAGCCCGTTGATATGTTGCGCCGGCATTCTTGAGCCCAAATGGCATTACCTTGTAGCAGAACGTGCCCCAGGGTGTGATGAAGGTTGTCTTCTCCATGTCTTCAGGTGACATTTTAATCTGATTGTATCCTGAAAATCCATCCATGAAGGAGAATACCGAGAACTGAGCCGTATTATCTACCAATACATCAATGTGAGGTAAAGGGAAATCATCTTTCGGGCTGGCTCTGTTCAGATCCCGGTAGTCAACACACATCCTTACTTTGCCGTCTTTCTTAGGCACAGGTACTATATTAGCAACCCACGGTGGATAGCTAGTTACAGCAAGGAACCCGGCGTCCCACTGCTTTTGTACCTCTTCTTTGATTTTCATAGCCATGTCTGGGCGAGTACGGCGCAGCTTCTGTTTAACCGGCGGGCATTCTTCTCTCAAAGGCAGCTTGTGTACAACAATGTCGGTGTCCAACCCTGGCATGTCCTGGTAAGACCAAGCAAACACGTCTACATACTCTTGAAGCAGGTCAATCAGTTGTCTCTTCACTGAGTCTTGTAAACAGGCCCCGATTTTAACCTCTTTCACGTCTTCATCTGTACCAAGATTGATCACTTCAACCTCCTCCTGGTGAGGAGTAATAACCTTTTCCTCTTGTCTCAACAATCTGGCTAGCTCTTCAGGAAGCTCATATTCTTCTTCAACCCCTTCATCAGCTTGATTGATTGGATTGTCAAAGTCATACGAAGTCATAGCCGTGCTGTTGTTGGTGCTGTCTGGAAGGCACTCTCTGCAAGGGTTCAGTTTGTTCATTTTAGTGATTTGATTTTAATCTTGTTTTAGAAAAGTGAAGTAAAGTTGTCATTTTGAAAACACTGCCATTTATTTTTTTGTACAAAAAGAGAAATGGAAAAACAGTGAGTGAAAAGAAAAAGACTCATTTGCAAAAAAAAGATGTCTGATATTTCATTGGTTAATCTTGTTTGCACAAAAAGTACAGATGGCCCGATTACAAAATGAGTCTTGTCATCTTGGGCAAGATGCAAGACTTTGATGCATGCTATAAAAATACAGGAAATAATAATTACTCTGCATGAGTAACTCTTATAATTTCCTGGGAAGACCAGTTTGAGATACTGCTCCCCGGGATCTTTGGACGAATCCAATTCTCCAGATTGCGCTCCTCTTCCAGCTCGTCTTCCAGACAGTTGATAGCATCAGGGGTGAGCATCCCCCCACTCACAAAGTTGGGCTCTTTCGCAGCCTCTGCTTGATCTTGTTGAGTTGGTCTGTAACCCAACCCAAATCTGTCCTCTTTCTTCTCCACCGATAGCAGTTTGCCCCAGCCTTGGGCGTTTCCTCCCTCAACAACCTTCCGGGCTTGTTGGTATGATGATATTGAAGTACCAGGTACAGCAGATGTTTCATTGACATTCAAAGCTTCGAACCCCTGGCTCATTGTTTCATGGATCTCCCCGTCCATCTCAATGTACTTATAGGTAGCCAGGTGGCTGACAAAAATATCCTCTTCTCCACAGATTGTAACGATTTGGCCCTCCCACTCGTATTTTAACTTCTGGTGAAGGGTAGAGGTCACGGCGCCAGCGGCGTGGATCCATGGCCTACCCAATAAACAGCTGTAGGCGGGCTGTATATCCATCACGTAGAAGGTAGTTTTGAAGGTTTGCGGGCCAATCGTTATGGGCAATTCAATCTCTCCCAGAACCGATCTCTTTGAACCATCAAAGGCTCTTACCACCAGGTTGCTGGGTCTTAACGCCAACCCGTCGTATTCTAGCTTCACCAGGGCCTTTTTAGGTAAGACATTGAGGGATGACCCCGTGTCTACCAGCACATGAGAAAGGACAGCACCTTTACATTCCATGGTTATGTGCAAGGCTTTGCTGTGATTGCGGCCTTCCGTTGTCAAATCAGTATTGGTGAACCCTAGTCCGTGACTAGCATTGACATTTCCAACTACAGCTTCCAGCTGATTGACAGTGATCTCTTCAGGCACGTAAGCTGCGTGCAAGACTTTGAGTAGTGCATTCCGATGGGCTTCGGAGCACATAAGCAGTGATAGGATTGAGATCTTGGAAGGCGTCTGATGAAGCTGATCCACTATTTTATAATCACTCTTCTTGATGATTCGCATGAACTCATCAACCTCTTGATCGAACGGTGTCTTCAAAGCTTCTTTACCAGCTTGATCTTCCTGCACAGGGCTCTTTCCTTTTGCCTTAGCAGCAGCTTCTGCTTCGGCAGTGGGTCTCTGAATTTGTGGGGCGAAAAGACGTCCGCTTCGAGTGAAGCCTCCGCCTCCTCCCACATTGTCTACTTGTGGTGCAGGGGTTGATGATTCAAAAGTGATTCTTTGTCCTTCACAGTACAGGTCAGAGCCGTAATGCCAGGGGATGGCATTACTGCTTTCATAAGGTACTGGTCCAGGCACCGTGACAGTGACTGGACTGATTGCTGCTGTTGAAGGGACTGTGATAGTCTGTGGATCGTAATAAATTGTAACTGGTGCTCTGGTGGGAGCAGCACCTTCTGAGTTGTAGGCAGAGTTGTTTTCAGGATCGTAGAATATTGTGACAGTTGAGACATCTTCATGATTTGTTGCTGGTGTTGTAGGAGACATGGTTGGAAGAATGGATGTTGTTGTTGTAGGAGTTTCAAAATGGAGTGGTGCTGGAGTTGTAGAAGGAACATTTGTTGATATCTGATCAATTGAAATGACAGAAGAAGTACTTGTTGATGAAACCGAAGAATTGTCAGGAACAATGGTTGTTGCAGTTGTAGGAGGTTCTGGAGTTGTTGTTGATGAGATTGCTGGATTTGTTGGAAATGATGTGGTGATCTGGAGCTGGCCACTCTGAATGAGGCCATCTATGCCATTCCTCAAATTATCGCACCCATTTACCGAGATATTGCAGTAAGCACAACCCAACTCACACCCCGGGAACATTTGACATTCTAGGAGTTGAGCCTTGATTTCTACCAACGGTGTCCGGATCTGACCCACACTGGTTATTAAATAAGACGGCTTGTCTTCTTCAATAGCGTTAATTCTGGGACCACCGTGATTTGGCATGGGGTTCTTATTGACATTGGGTGGTGGTGCGAAATTCAGGGCCTTAGAGTCTACCAGGTCTTGTACCTTCATGTGCAGAGCTCTGCACTTTTCTGTACTGTGGCCAGGTGCATTTGAATGGAAGGCACATCTGGCGTTGGAATCATAATTCCTGGGTAGACTGTTGGGATCTGGAGGTGCCAACGTCCTTAGCTCAACTAGGTTGAGTTTCAGGAGTTGTGGCAGCAATGTAGTATACGGCATAGGGATCGGATCGATTACCCTGTTGGCTTGAGAAGGCCTCTGTTGGAATGGCCTTTGCTGATTATTGTTATTGGTGTTGCTGTTGTTGTAATTTCTCGGAGGATACTGATTTTGTTGATGGTACTGAGGTTGTTGCTGATAGTTTTGCTGAGGAGGTTGATAGACTGGTTGTGGATGAGCTGGAGCAGGGATGGTGACTGCTGCGACTGACCTGTGAACATATTGGGGCCTACCCCTGTTGGCGTGGATGGCATTGGTCTCACCAGTCCTTCTTGGGCCTGTAAAAGGCTTCCTTGTATTGCTGGACGAGCTTGCACCGTTGTCTGAGATCTTACCCATCTTTAACAGGCTGTCAATTCTCTCCCCAGCTATGACAACATCTGCAAAGCTAGTGGAAGAGAAAGCAGCCAGCCTGTCAATATAAGTCCCCTGAAGGGTGTTCATAAACATATCTGCCATTTCCCTTTCAGACATAGGTGGCTGGACAGCAGCAGCAAGCTGTCTCCACCTCTGGGCGTATTCTCGGAAGCTTTCCCTAGATGACTGTGACATTCCCATTAGGAGGGTCCTGTTGGGTGCCATATCTAAGTTGTACTGATACTGTCTGATAAAGGCCTCTGCCAGGTCTTTCCAACACCTGATAGTTGCTCTTGTCAGATGAGAGTACCATTCTCTTGAAGCTCCCGTCAAGCTATCCTCGAAATAGAACATCCAGAGCTTCTCATCCATAGTATAGGCCTTCAGCCTCCCCAGAAACGATTGTAAATGAGTCCGGGGGCATGAAGTCCCGTTGTATTTTTCAAAACAAGGAGGCTTGAACTTATGGGGAATCCTGACCCCGTCTACCAAGCCCATGTCCATGACATCGAAACCCAGAGAGTTTTGAGACTCTAAGGACCTTAACTTCTCAGCTATCTCATCCAGCCTTCTATCATAGGCTTCTTCCCCAGCACCCATTACTGTGAATTGATCCTCTTGGGGGTCTTCTTGAAGTACCCTGGCTGCAGTGGCAGTCCCTTGAACATTTGCAGGAATATTGACCTCTGGATGAGGATGGGGGCCAAATACAGGAGGGTTAACATGAGGTTGGACCCTTTCATTGTTGCTGGTGCCGGATGTCCCTACATGTGGATCTTCTTGATTTTGCCTTTCCACCATGGCCCTCAATCTTTCCTGGCTCTGAGCCATGTTGTTCATCACTTCCATAAACTGCGTCATCTGCGTTCTCATTTCCAATCTTTCGTTTGCCATTTGATTTCTGACCTCTGCAAGGTCCTGCTGTACCTGATCCATTTGAATGCCCGGAAGGTTGTTACGGGTCGGATAACGGTGCGGAAGGTTGAGGGGAAATACCCGGCGCCGAGCAATAGTTCCTGAACATCACAACAGAGTTAGTGGCAATAAAACAAAAACCTACAAAACAAACAAAAGTGTTAGCATGCAATGCAGTATGCTTATTTGTTTTCAAGGTATCCGGCTTGGCATTCAGTTTTGACCCTTCCAGACCCTTGAAGATGCTGTTGATGTTGCTTTTGAAGTGAGACTTGGATGGAACAAACTAATACATATATTACAAAAGACAAATGGTACATAGTTTGTTTTACAAATACAAACCCTCGGAGGGATCAAAATACATTACAGGAAAATAAAAGTACATGGAATAAAAGCAACAACAAGCAAATGGTCAAACACCAAGACCAAACTCATCCTCCCGAACTTCCTTGAGAAGTGCTTCGGTCACAGGATCAGCCGGACGCTCCGTGAGGTTCCTGATGAGGAGATTCCGGGTCGTAACAGCTGCAGTTAGCTTCTTGTGCTGACTTTGGTCCTTTGACCTCTTCACTCCAGCTCTGATCTTTAGCTCTGATATCTCCCTCTGGGCTGCTGCCAGGACTTCTTGCTGCACTTTTGCACTAGCTTTCAGTTGCTCCATCTTGTCTTAAACTCTCTTGTCTTCCAGAGTACGAGCCTCGGTGATCCTGACCCACCGAGCTTGACTCTCTTTCAGATACAGGTCTGTCCTTGCTCTCTGGAACTGGGCTTCTTTGCAAGCATTCTTCAGAATTTGCTCTCCAGCCTTAGACTTTTTGATATAATCCCCAGACTTCTCAATCTTAACCAGGTGCTCCACTCTCAACTTCTCCAACCTCTCAATCTCCATCCTGCCATCACTCCTTTCCCGGAGGGTCTTCTGCAAGGCCTGGGTTAGCTTCTCATTTCTTTCTTTCAGGCTCTCAAACTCTTCCAAACTGATAGTGGCAGGGGGTGGTGCTGAAGATGATTCAGGCATATCTTCTATGGTAAAGGGCATCCCAGAGAATTGAGCCCTGGCACGGGACCACTCATAGTATTGTGCTGATGCCACATTGTTGCACTTTCCCAAAATGGTTATTCCCTTGGTTTGAACATTATCCCAGGCCCAGGCAGCCTGCCTAACAATAGCCAAATTAATCTTGTTCTCGCAATAAAGAGTTTCAACCAAGTCTTGTGCCTTAGGAGTGTGGACCAGTGCATAGCCCAGTTGCCTTCTGAACAGCAGGGGATTGTAATTAATGCTACCCTTAACTCCTATTAGGGGCATATTGGGAAAATGCCCACAGCTGGTGATGATATCCCTGCCTTTGGTGCTCTGAGTGCACCATCTGATATCAGCTGAAGTCAGAGCAGTGAGTCTCTTAGCCCAGTTTTTCTGCTGATGAGGGTTCAAAAATGCATCTGTCCTGGGTAGATGCTTGAGAAGCCAAGTATGGAACAATGGAGCACAACACCTCACTAATCTTCCCCTCTGCTTTTCATTCCTCTGATGCACTGAGTAGTAGAGGTCCCCCAATAAAGTGGGCACTGGGTTCTTCAAGATGAAAAGATGGATTGCATTCTTGCTAATGAATCGAGGCTCATCTGCAAACAACACAATCCCATATATGCTCAGGGCCAATAAAGCACAGACCGCCTTCCACTCTCCTAAAGAGGCTTTCAGGGTAGCTTGAGAGATCAAGAAATCCAGATGAAAACCAGGGATCCCAGCTTTAGAAGTCATATGCTGCTCAATCAGAACAGGTTCCAGATGCAAAGCCTTTGCTACTTCTCCATTACCAGGAAAGACCATCTCAGGGTTGAAAGGGATTCCACCCCTGATAGGTATACCAACCAATGATGAGTATTCTTCTAATAGAGGGCCCAACTGAAAGTCTTGGAAGGTGAAACATCTCAGTGGGGGATCATAAAACTGAAGGCAAGTGTGGATCAGGCTTCTCTGTGAGGGGTCCAGATCCATAACCATGTCGAGTATATCTCCATGGTGTTCCCTGAACAGTGGTATATGGTCTGGAGTGATCAGGGTCTGAATCCTCCTGATGTCAGATAGCTCTGGCTGGAAGAAGTGATAGGTGATGTTGCTCTTTTTTGGTGCCATGATGTTGAGGGGATAGGTGCTGATGGTGATACTGAAGAATGAGCCACTGATTGGCTGGTGCAGATAACTGATTTTTGAAGCAAGTGCTGTTGAAGATAGGTCAATACTGAAGATGGGGTCAAAACCAAAACCAAATGAAGATGGATACCCTGAAACACAAATGAGCAAATGTCAATATGATGCAATGATTATGTATGCAAATGATATGCAAGGGTTTGTGACTGAGCTGGATCTGATCAAGAGCTCTGATATAGGTCCAAGACATATTCAAGAATACCAGATGGAGGTCTATAAATCCAGTAACCAAGGTGGGGGACTCAAATAAAGAGCCACATGTCCAGGGTTTTAGAATCACAAGAACTGTTCCAACATGGAGTAATCTTAAACAAACAAAGTAACAGGGTATTCTGAGGTCAAGGTACCTGCAAACCTGTAAACAGCCCAACCCCCTCACAGGTGGTGTTCTAAAACAAGGATCCTCAGACTTGGATCAGTTATGAGAAGTGTAAACACTTCTAACTCGGAGGTACAGTGTTTACAATAACCATAAAAGTTCCTCCTCTAATTCACCTCAGTTTCTGAAGGTCAATACTAAAAGGTCATCCAGACTTAGCAGGCTTCCCAGATAGCCCTAGCATTGCAGGAAATCTGCAACACAGAGTTCTCAAGAAGAAACCCATATCTGAACCGTGTTTCATATTCCCGCACCAGACCGAGATGGAATGGGAAAGAATATGATTCACTCTAGCCTAGGTGTCACTCAGGTCCCAGGTATAGGACCTTAACTCTCAATGGAACACCCACCCACCAAAGCAAACAAACAGATCCAGCCAGACAGCATGACAGTATGATATATGTAAAGCAATAAAGAAAGCAGATAAACAATTGTACATAAGGCAAAAATAAATACAAATATACAAACACAAATAACACATAACACCCCAGTAAGCACAAATCAATCAAGCGCTAGGAGGAACCCACAAAAAGAACCAGAAGCCCTGGTTACAGTATAAGGGTCCCCAGCAGAGTCGCCAAGCTGTCGCTCCCGATAAGTGGGACTGGCCCAAATAAAGGTACAGACGCGAACGGTCGGCGAGAGGGACAGTGAGAACACACAGCCGTGAACTCACTGGAGGTGAATAGAGTCGCCAGCTAGGCATTTTTATCCCGGAGGAAAGGCAATGCTGCATAGGCCTAGAAAGAGAATGGATAAGACGGGTTGCGAACCAGAGAGACTGAGAAAGGGGGTTGGTTACAACCTGGGAAGGTATTAGCACCCAGATTGTCCGTCGTACTCGACGGGATCCACGCTTAAAAGATTTGTGTTTTAAAGGGGTAGTGTCAGTGCAATCTATGTGTAAAAGAGCTGGAAAAGGATGTACAGGTGTCAGTGTAAAAGAAGTGAAGTGTATAATGATGTGTCAGTGTAAGAATAAGAGTGAAATGCTCATGACAATGAGGCTTTAAAGAATGATACTGAAAGAGGGGGAATATACAGAGACTTTTGTTCGATAACTGTTAAGTTATGCCTACGTATCCTCTCGTGCAATGAGGAAGTCAGAACACCGTAGTTCGACCCAAAGAGACTGATAGATGAAATGACTTGTGAACTGCTTGCTTGTCAATGCTCAAGTGTATGACCTGTCTGGCTCAGGTGCAAACTGTCTTGCATTAGACGGAAGAAACAAGTTCTCGTTTGTGAGTGAGGGTGATGAGAAGAGAATCCCGGAGGAGACGGTTATTGTTTGTTTTTCGTGTTTTCAGTCTTTTATTGCTTTTTGAAAATTTGTCATAGGAAAATGAGCTTAAGTCTAAACCAATGGATTAGTAAACTCATCACATCTTCCCTCTGATTAGGGGTAATGAGAATACCTTAAGTGTGAAGTCAGATTCTCACACTTAATCACCATGATGCAGGATTAAGATCATTAACCTACTTGTGATTATTTAGATGTTTTTGGTGTTTTTGTTTAGTGTTGAGTAATGAGGTTAAGCCATAATCAAGGATTAAACAGACTCATTACACCATCCTAATAGAAGGATAATAGATGAGAATGTTTAAGCTGAGGAAAGCTCCTCAACTTAATCCATGATTAGGGATTAAACTCATGACAAAACAAGCCTTTGATTAAGTGGATTTTATTTAATGGTATGATTATGAAGTGGATTTTATGATTTGTAAGACAACTTGAGGGGGACTTGTCCATTAACACTAGGGTTAGTCCTTCTTAACCAGTTAAGGAAGAATTAGAACCCTAATGCAAGGCCCAAGTTACAAGTGTGATGTCTTGATGATTATTAAGTGAATTGATTAAGAGATTTAAACACATTAAGGGTTTAACACTTAGGATTAAAGTTATACACTCCATCCTAAGAGAAGGATGCAGGCATAAGCTTAATCACAAAGCCTTAAAGCCTTTAGGGTTTAGTCCCTGATTATGAGGTGAGAAGAGATGACTCAATGAGACACAAAGGTAAAACTAAGAAGGGGGAACTAAACAAAACCCTAATCATTGTCATGCTTGGTTGTTCCTAAGGTTTGTGAGGTTTTCAAGAGAAGTCTTCAATGGAACCACCAGGGAGCAGATGAAAGGATCAAGAGAAGCAAAGTGACTTGCTTCATTCAAGAAGTCAAGTCACTTGAAGGAAGAAAGTGGGAGGAACAAGAATGAGCAAGCTCAATCTCAAACACAAATAAAAATGCAGCATGGATGCAAGAGAGAGATAAGAAGAAGGTATGAGAAGTGAAGGCAAATCCACTTCTCAGAATCACTTACCACCTGAAAGGTTAGAAAAGAAATGCAATGCAATGCAACATGGGATGAGATGACATGATGCAAACCAAAACCAGAAGCACATATGTGATGTTAATGATGCTATGAGATGCTACAAACATGAAACAACATGTGAGGATGATCATACAAGTTTATGGATGCAAATGAAGCAAGTTAGGAAGCATGGGCATACATGAAAAGTTATGAAGTGCACATGGCATACAACATGGCAAATACATGATGCAATGATCAAACATGCTTTCTATATGTCTCATGATGTCAAATGAATCACATGGATGCTTGAAATGGTGTGGCAAGTCATGTTATGCAAGAGAATGCAAGATGGATGCATATGGAAGCCCAAATTAGGGTTTATGAACAACACATCAAACAAAAATCAAAATCAGAAGCAAACCCTAAGATAAAAAAAATGAAAATGCCTCTCAAAGGACCCCTAATCCTATACTAAACCAATGCCCAAAGGAGAAGCTTCAACTCTTAACCAATCTCAAGTTATGATTTTTACCAGTTATTAGGGTTTTTAGGGTTCCTAAACAAAAGAAATGTCAAACAATTTGAAAATGCAAGATCAAATCATGGCAATTTAATCTCAAAAACTAAATGCTAAACACAATGCAATGCAAAAAGAATCAATGTCCAACTCTTCATGGATAGGCAGAAATGATTTTTTAAAGTTTGGATCAAATTAATGCATAAAAATGATTTTTATTCAATGAAAAATTCTCAAAATGCATCAAGATCAAAAAAGAAATTTGGTTTGAAAGTTGGACAATGTTTCTAAATGTCTTAGAACATTCCATGAATTTTTTGGTGATTTTTAAATACCTAAAAGTATTTTTAATAAATTAATTTCCATTAATCAATTAAAAATAATCTTTTAAATATTTAAAAATGATTTTTTAATGATAAAAATAAAAATGAAAATATTTTTGTGTCATAAAAATTATTAAAACTCATGAGAAAAAGTTTCATAATTTTTAAACATTTTTTACTATTTTATATTAAATAAACAAATAAAAGGAAAAGAAATGAAATAAAAATAAAGAAAAATGGAAAAGTAAACGAAAGGAAAGGCTGAGATCAATCCTGGGTTTGAAATGGTTGACCAGCGCGCATCTGGACGGCTGGGGTTGCATCTGAGTTAATTAACCTAATTATGAATTAATTAATCTAATTAATTGAATTAGGGCTAATCCAAGTGATCTGGGCCCTCTATCCACGCGGGAAGTCAACAAGTCAAGGGGAATCTACGCTCCACATTCAAACACACCTAATGACCTGAGATTAGGGCTAACCACACTCAGGTGACCGGAGAGAAGCTCCGGTCATCTTCTCCGGCACCCCAAAACCCTAAAAAACGATTCAGGCCACCATTCTCCAAATTAATTCCAGGGAAATGTTCCTCCACTCAAACCTTGCTCGAATCAACTCTCAAAAAGAATTTCTCATGCTTAAACTAAGGGAATCGAAACCATGGAGTTTCACGGGCAAATATTCAGAGCCATGGTAAATCCTCATCTCTCACTCATTCTTAAATCTAAAACCATCCCCATGACCAGCAAAGCATGCATAATCAATTTTTAACATAAAAACCAAGCTCTGAAAAGTTGTAAACCTGAAGCTACCTGAAGTGATGAACTGAGAATTTGAGCTCTCCTGGCCTTGCTCTGGTGCAGAATGCCTTCTCTGGACCCCCTGAAGCCAATGGAAAGCTTGGAATGAGCTTAGACAAGCTACTTTGAGAAATCCAATTCTGGTGTAGCAGAAAATGGGCTCTGTGTATAGGCAGCTTCAGATCAATGTGAAGGGTGGTTTTGACTCCTTGTGATGTGCTTGACTTGTTGGTGAAGAAAGATGGTGTGTTTGATGGTTAGATGAAGGGATTCGAAGAGTTCTGGTTTTGAGGATGAGAGATGGTGAAGCTCAATTCAGGCTGGTTTTAGGCTTGAATCTTGTTGGTTTCTACTCAATGAAGCAAGATGAGTTGGTTTGTGGAATTGGTTTGAGTGTTTGAGGTTTGTGGAGGCAGATTCGAAGAGTTTTGCAAAAATGAGGTGTTTTTGTGAATGTGTTCTTGTGTCTTGTTTCAGCCTTGCTTCTTGAGTGTTATGGCCAGCATTTGGATAGTATATTTTAATCCTATAGGTCAGATGATGTGACCTGGCCTCTATTGATTGGTAAGTTTGCTTTTGCCAAAAGTCCACTCTTTGTGTAAGGAAAGTATGGTTTGGTTCTAGGCTAGTACAAGGCATGGGCTGGCGCAGCAAGGGTGAGGGGAAGGGCTAGCAAAGCTCAGCATCCAAGGTTGCAAGTGGTAAGGAGTGTGATGAGTGGTTTTGCAAGTTGTTACTTCTTGAAACTTCATGAAAAATGCCTAGTTACATGAACCATGAACATGTGATCTCTTGGTTCAATTCTGATTTTTATGTCACATAGAATGTTGTACATTGGTTTGATGTCAACTAGAAGTTACAAACAGCCTTGGTTCATGATTTTGCAAAATTCACATTTGAAGCATGTCTTGAAAATCAATGATTTTTGCCAACTTTGTCACACCATAACTTTTGATCCAAGAAGAATTTGATCATGTTCTTGTATTTTTTGAAAAGGGAAAGATGCATTCTACAACTTTCATGACCAAAGTTTTTTCATTTGAAGCTTTTTTGGATCAAGAATCAAGGCTTGAAAAGTGACCTAAAATGACATATTCTTTAAAAGTCAACTATGCCCCAAAAAGTCAACTTTGCAAAAACTTCAAATTCTTGAATTTTGTGAACTTCAACCTTCTTCCATGATCAAATAAAGACCATATACACTCAAAATGATGAAGATCACCCCTTGGTTGGGTCACTGGGGGCCTCAGATGCCCTGATTTTACACTGACTTATCCAGAAAGTCAACCCTTGATCAGATGACTTCCCCATGGAATTTATTCATGAAAATGGATATGCATACTCCCTATACCATATAGAGACCAATGGAAACAAGAATGACCAAAAAATTTGGGGTTAAGGCCATTGAAACCAAAACCCTAATTTTAGGTCAACTGTGCAGTCTAGCCTGGCTCTGCTTCCATACCAATCCCAGTTCTTGTGATTCCTTTGCATTTTTGACTTTGAGAAGATGTGATATGATATAAGAACACATGTAGACCCCTTTGGATTGATTGATGGCCTTTGGAGTGGCTCAGGAGGCTCTTGGATTGCTCAGATCACAAACCCTAGGTGCAGATGACTTAGAAACTATGCAGTGAATCAAAAATGAGATATGAGATGATATGATTGTGTTTATGCATATGAAATGATCACAAGCCATGGTGTGAATGGGTGAGGGCAAATTTGGGGTGTTTACACATATCCTGAAGTTTGTTTACTCAAAGGTCATTTTCTTCAGGACGTATCAGGAACATCGTGTGATTAGGGTTTTTAACATCTCAGGATGCTCTCTTTAATCGATGTGAATCTTAGGGATACCTAGGAGTTTATATTCATGGTTAAGCTCATGAATATTTCATCAGCTAAAGTTTGTTGGATTAAGGAGGCATTGTGATCAAGGCAGTTTATATGTTGTTATTGCAATTTGGTTTTGTTGAGCCACGATTATTCAGATTTCTTCATGGCATAGAGATCTTTGGTCCAAGAGATTGATTCAAATTAAGGATGGAAAATGCAGAAGTAAGATTTATTTTGAAAACGTCATTCAGATTTACTATCCAATCTGGAAACCATGTTTCTTGCCATGTACGTTCTCCAAGGCCTATTTCAAGTTCAGATTCATGTGTTCATTAAGCCCATCTTAAGTTCAAGTCCAAGTACCCAATAAATTTCCAAGTTTAAATCCGAATAAATTACATTCTAAACTATTTTTCTTAAATCCGAAACCATTTTTGAAGCCCATTCGTTACATCCTTTTTACCTTTTTGTTTTTTTTAACAAATATTCACTATATTTGTTAAGATCCAAAACCATATCCAATTTTCAAGTTCCTAATCCAAATTTACCACTTTTGTTTTAATCCTTTAAGCCCAATTAAAATCACTTTCTTGGTCTCATTTTTATAAAAAAAAAACAAAAAGCTCATTATGGACCAATTTCATTACCAATTTTTTATATGGCTTTGTACAACTATATCAACCACACAAAAAAATTTTGTTAGAAAAATATAATGGAAATAACTGAAAGATAAAAGGAAATAAAATTGATATAACTGATATTGAGATTACACCAGAAAGATACTTAGTTACAAATGTAACTGATATAACATAAATCACTAGAAAGAAAATAATAGTTATGCAGAAAAAAGAGAGAGAAAAAATGACAACAAAAAGGGAACTTGTAACAGAAACAAAAAGGGGGATTTAGAACTCAGGGATGAAAATAGCAGAATGAGAAAATCATTCTTCCATTTTTTCTTGTACATCACTCTTCACCAACAAATTCAGAATCATCACACTTCTTCACAAAAACTGCATCAGCATCTAAGAAGCTCTTGATCCCTCTCTCAAATATCTCTCTCAAAAGGCTCCAATCTCTCTAATTATCTTCATTCAACACCTGCAATAAGCATATCATTCAATCCACCTTCATCGAATCAACTGCCCTCATAAATCTTCATCTTCTCGATTCTCCAATATCCTTCAGCATCTTCAACACATTCAAGAACAAAAAACTCAGAACCTGCAACTTGCAAGAACCAACAACAAATCAACATGAACTCACAACAAACGCAGAAACAGAAAACCTCCTCACTCGGATTGAATCTCTGCATCAATCTTTATCTTCAAACTTTCATCAACCTTCATGCCTTCATCAAATCCTTTCCTCTCTCAATAACCGAATAACAAACTCCTATGAGAAAATCACCAAAACACTCGAAAAGTCTTCATCACTTTTCTTCCCCGCTCTCTGAAATCACCATCGCTCTTCTTCTACTTCAACGATTTTCGTCACCATCAAACACAATCATCAATAACCTGTAAGAGAACAAAATCACATCAAGAACACACAACAACAATGGATTCAGGTTCTTGACAAAAGGAGAAGAAGAAGTTATTTACGATAAGCAATCGTAATCAATTTCGGAACCGTGAAAAGAGAAGGGGAGAACGAGTCACTATCGTACCTGAAACCTCACGTCATCGCCACGTTGTCGTCGCGTCGGTTGAAGCTCTATTGCGCTGAATCAAGGTGACGATGAGCGAAATGAAGAAGGTGAAGTTATGCGGTGGTGGTTTCGGCATTGAGATGAGGGAGACGCACGTATTGAAGAAGTGAGACTGGAGTTAGTTGGGTGATGGCGGTGCAACGATTGGTTTTTCGGCGACGAGTTAGTTCTGCCGGTTGTGTTCTTTCGAAGAAGAAGAAGAAGAACGACGGTGTTGCAACAAATTTATTCTGTCAAATAGTCGCGACGAAGAAGGACACGAGGGCGGATTCGTCGGCGAGATTGTTGAAACGATGATGATGAACGAAGCTCGATTGGTGTTGTAGAGAGGAGGAGCATCAAGGTGTCAGAAATAGAGATCTTGGAGGGTTCGTCTTGGTCCGCCGGCGGCGCGATTGGGAAGGAAGAAGGAAGCGGCGGGAGTGAGTGTGAGAAGAGGAAGATAACTTTTTTGAGTTTTAGTGGTGATGAGATCTTAGGGTTTCTCAAATTGGGATCGGGCTTCAATTTCTCTATGGATTCGTTTCAACACCTCCGAATTCGACTAACGGCACCCCCTCACGCGCTCAGCATATAGGACTGGGCCTTAAGGCCATTGTTTTGCTATTTGTAACATCTGTGTTCACTAAACACACCCCTCCTGCGGGTTCCCTAGTTAAGATGGGCTTTGGGCCAGTTTTGATATTCACAACATGTAGATTCCTTTTGCCTCCCATGTTTTTGTTATTTTTTCTAAAAATTTCTAATTAGTTTCTTGTTAAAATTTGTTAATTATTTTTATTAGTAAATAATTTTTATGGATTAATATTAGAACCATTTTTTTGTTAATTTTATAGCTAGGATTTTATTGAGAATTTTAGTTATGTCTTGGATTAATTTTAGATTAATTGGTTCATGAGTTTTTGATCGGTAAGAATCGATTTCAATTATGGTGGATCTTCACAAAGTAATTATGAAAGATGAGAATTAATTTTGCTTATGGAGATTACAAAACATTGCTTGAAGTTTTTTTGGATTTCTTTTGTGTGAAGAATCGGCACTTCGACCAAGTAAGTAATCTCGAAAATCACTCTTTTCACCCCCTTCCATCATTTCTTTAGATTTTAGTTTTTGTTTTAATATAGCTTAGAAATAATTCCATAAAAAATAGTAAAAACCATCATAAAATTCTATAAAAAAATTCAGTAGCTTAATAACTCCATTTAGAAATTTTTTACAATTTTATTTTCTGAATTTTAGTTATTTTCGATTTAATTTCGATTTTTCTCTTAATTAACATTTTATTGAATTCCTTTAACTGTACTTGTTTTTGTTCATTTTATTTGTTCAACTTCTTGTATGATATTGGACCCATTCTTTTTTCCATGTTTAGAGGACTAATAAGAGAACTTAGGATATTTTTTGGTAGATTTTTAGACCATTTTATCCACTGTTTTGGTAGCTTAATCCATGAAAAATTATAGTTAACCCTTAAGTAGATTTAAGTGATTTTTAGACGTAGTTAACTTCTGAATTTTTAGGATATTTTTTAACACAAGGTAATAGTCAGTTTTAGGACCCTATAGGATTAATTTCATTTTTTTTCCAGGATTTTAATATTTTTTAGTGTATTAACCTTTAGGCTAGTTGTACATGTAAAATTCACCTAGTTTAGTTTAGGATATTATACTCCATTAAAGAACTAGTTTAATTAGGGTTAATCTTAGGATTTTAAAATGACTTAGTATAGTTTAATTAATGATTTTAGAATGATAATGTTAGATAGTTCCCTTAGTTTTAGGACTTAGGCTTAGAATTCCTAATAAATAGATTTAAGTGAAGTTTAGGTTTGTTTTGGTTTTATAACTTAAAATGCATTTGTTTTAGAATTTGTCATTTGTATAGGCTTCCCCATTGTTCTTAGAATCAACTTAACTTCCTTAGAAAGTAAGTTGAATTCTAGTAGTTTCTAGTTCCTTCTTCATTAGGTTTAGAAGACCACACAAACCATTAGGA
This sequence comes from Lathyrus aphaca, assembly GCA_963966055.1. NCBI lineage: Eukaryota > Viridiplantae > Streptophyta > Magnoliopsida > Fabales > Fabaceae > Lathyrus > Lathyrus aphaca. The sequence goes on from OZ014525.1 coordinate 207,325,065, forward strand.
CCACTTGTGAATAAATAAACAAAATTAGGATGAGTCTTAGTCCCTTAGTTTTTGACTTTTGCAACTTGAGTCTTTCTTTTTAACCTCATGAAGAAAATAATAAAACACTTAATAAAAAACGAAATTTCTTGTACGACACGAGACTTTGTTGCGAAGTGCTTATACGCGTCCTGTTTCGGGGCGAGGTATAAGTACTTACCGCGATGGATAGGTCTTAGTATGAGAATGTTCACAAACAAATTCAAAACACTTCTCAGAAAAGACAAAAAAAACACAATAAGCGACTATCCTGTGGGAACTTCTCTTCTCATCTCACTCACTCACAACGCGAACTCGCGACGACTTGTCTCGCATGCAAGACGGTAAACGCACTCGTATTAGACGAGCCTGCAACACCTGAGCATAGACATACGCAGATCCAGCCATAAAAAACACAAACAAATAGTTCCCGCCTTAGTTAGGCTAACTACGTCGAATCTGATCCTCATTATCCCGATGAGGTACGTAGGCAGCGGGGTAGGGCCCGTTCAAGCACATTCTTCATTTTCCCTACATTTCCCCCTTTCTTTTCATTCTCTTTTCTTATTCCTTTCTCATTTCCATTCCCATTCCAGTTAGCAGTTCGTTTGTTCAGCAACAACTTTTTTTTCTCACCCTTTGAAACAAAACAAGCAAGCGTGGATCCCGTCGGGTACGGCGGACGGATTAGGGTGCTAATACCTTCCCAGTTCGTAACCGACTCCCGAACCCAGATCTTTGGTTCGCAGGACCTTGTCCTTTCCTTCTTCTTCGGGTTTGTGCAACATTACCTTTCCCGTTCCTTCGGGATAAAAATGCATGGCTGGCGACTCTACCTTTTCTGCGCCACTTTCGCGTTTGTACTAGGATGAAAATCCCAGGAGCGACAGCTGGCGACTCTGCTGGGGATCGAACCCAGAATCTCTGGTTTCCCTTGTAAAGTCAATCCTAGCGCCTGTTTGGTTTTGTTTCTTTGGATGTTCATCTGTTTGTTGTTGTGTGCTTTAGTTTAGCTTTATTGTTTTATTCATAGTTTTTACTTTACAGCTTTACTTTACCGCATTTATTTTCATGCATCATATTATACTGGACTGTCTGACTGTGCTAGTTTTCATTTTTTCTGCGGGATGGGAGTTACTGTGAGATAAGCCAAATATCCAGCTTGAGTGCACTATATGATTAGCATGGACAGACATTGTACTTCCATGGTATCTCACCATGATGACTGGCGATGTGCTCCACACCCAGATTGCGACCGTCTTGGAACTATTCTGTGTGGAGATTACCCCACTTCAGGGTACGACCTTGATAGTTATGTGCATTTGGTGACCGATCTTCGAGGACCTTAATGGGAACACCCCTCTCCAGTGATGACAGTGGCAGACCACATTTGTTGGCAAACCCACTAGCATCCGAGGGTCCATTGGGAACTCGCATAGGATGGCCTGGTTCTCTCATAGGAATCCAGTTAAAGCAAATTGTTCGTATGACAATAGTATTGTACCCTTCGGGATGAATGTACTATTGTTTCTCAATTCGGTGCTTGAAGTTGGGGACTTATGAGGGATGCTTGTTTTTCCGGACTCAACTGAGGCCTCCCTGAGTAGTACATAATGCCAAACCAATTCCCTGATTTGGCCATGAGCCATTTCTCGGAAATGGTGAATGTATTATTGCTATTCGGCTTTGAGAGTCCGTGATGTTGACCCGAGTAGCACACCCATGAGATTGAGAGGGGTTTACAGGTTTGCAGGAACCCTAAACTTCAACATACCCACTTTGCTAGTGTTGTTTTCTGATATGATCTGGTTCTACATGGTCCTTTGGTTACGAGATCCGGGATTTCTATTCAGAGAAATTGTTACTATGATTGTTTGTGACCTTGTTATTGCGACTGTTATTCTGACACTCCACAGACACTTGGCTCGTTGTTCAACTTCAACACCATCAGTGACTGTTCTATTATGTGATCCAGTTCTAAAGTTATTGGGTTCTCAGTTATGGAGTTCTATACAGAGATGGTGTTGCTATTATGGCTTTATCTAGACACTTGACTCACTGCTCAACACCGACACCAACATTAGACCATTGATCACATGCTTGTTGCATACATGACATCATAGCATTTCTGCACACATGTTCAGTTATTTCCGAGGATCACATATATGAATCATGTTGTTGGATTTTTCTGTGTCAAAACTTGAATCAAAGCAGATAGATTCCTTAGAAATAACTGAACATGACATTTGCATACATCCTTGCATTCTTGACAGGTGTTCAGCGAAAGATTAGTATCATGACTTGGTTTCTCTTAATAATGGCCAACTTGAATTACAACTATCAAGGTACAACTCCGAGCGGAGGTAACCGAAATGAAGACCCAGCTGAGGTAATTCAGGGCAGATGTGCAAGCTTTACTCCAGAACCAGAAATTGCTAAAAGAGGAAGTCAACCAGATGAAGACTCAGATGAGCTTGGTTATGGAAATTATGAACGAATCTATTTTCATCCCTAGTGAGGGGAACTACGCTGCTCTGATTCTCCATTGGTCAATGGAGATACGTAGGCAGGAGATCGTGCAAGATCTTTGCGAGCAACCTTATTTATCAACTTCATTTATCAACCTCTTCCCTCCAGACGTCATTTGTCGGCATCCAATTTCAGCTTCCCAAGAGAGTCCTACGGGCAGAGCATATAGGTAAAGGTCATAGCAGCTTGAAAAGAAGTTGATCATATTTCGATTTTGTACGTGCAACGGGTTTTTTTATTTGCTTATATTCAAACTGATTGAGTTAGTCGCATCAGGATCATCTCGATAAAGCTTCCTTTGGGGTTTCAATTCCAAGTATGATTATCATTCTGGGGCACCTGGCCATTTAATTGAAGATTGCAAGTCTTTCAGAGACAAAGGTAAGTACAAGGCCGCAAATTTTATTGACTCCAAGACTATTGTGTTCACCAGGTAAAAGTGGGAATATGACACAAAACTGTAATGGAATGAACATCCAGACTGCTGATTGTTGAAAGTCTCCAAGAGCAATAAATCCAGACGGAGTCAGGCCTCCTCAATAATGGCAACCATGGTGGGAATGATAGATGCAAGTACCACTCCGGGGCATTTAGGCATACCATTTGACAACCGTGATGCGTTCAGGCACAAGGTTCAAATTTTGATCAACTCAAAGGTCATCATGCCAGGAAGTCTGCCCATATATTGAAATCTCCTCATCAAATTGGCATCCTAGTTTGCAATGGCATCTTCAGAAGCAATAAGTCTAGACGGAGTCAAGTCTCCTCAATGACGACAATGTTTAGCTTCTTTACTGCATTTTCATTTGTAGTTTATTTGTATGCATGCATGAAACTTATTTGTTTTTGAACGATAACCATAATAAAATGCACATGTGTTTTTTGAAGTAATCCATTCGTATTAACTCATGATTTTGTGTATGCGCATTGCAATAGCAACTGTTGTGCTTAAACTCTGTGAGGGAGGATGGCGAAATGAAAACTCAAAAACTCTAATTGTTTGCTTTTGAGAAAGACCCTGTTGACGATGTACATGCATTGTTTCAAATTCTAAACACTGGAGATATAAGGGAGATAGACCTTCGCCAACCCATTTGAGCCTTGAAGTAGGAGTTTCTTTTAGTATGAAAAAACCCTTTCATGTAACCCAGGGGCAGGGTAGGCGTCAGTTAGTTTGACCAGGCATTCGAATTTCAAAAAGGAGTGCACATATGAGGATCCATTACCTTTCGTTGCACCAAATCAAGAGGTCCAATGACCAAAAACCACAATGGTTATCCCAAGCAAGAGGTCCAGAGACCGGAAACTACAATGGTTATCCCTCATCAACCAAGAAGTGAGACAGTCACGACCCTTTCAAAGCAATCAAGACAAACAATGTCACACGATTTGTTTAAAAAAAGAATTTAAGAAAATGATGAGAAAGCCCGCTAAGTTGAAACTTGAAAACAAGCGACTTAGGCAAAAATTAGGGCATCCCGCTGGACTTCGCAATCAAAGATTCACAATAATCAGTCCAGGAAAAAGTTAGGGATAAGCAAAATAATGCAAAAGCGAAAAACAAAGAGGATTACACAAGAAAGATCCTTAAACAAGAACAAAGTCGTGTGGCACAGACACAAAAGACAATAGGGGTGACTGACTCCAAACGACAACCTTATTGGTGCTTAAACCGTTAGTGTAAATGGTTCTTTAACCATCACAAAACCCTTTTTGAGAGGTGAGCACTTGTGAAAGCTAGTTAAACATAGGAATGGAGAACATCATGAAGATGGGTGGGCATAAATAAATTTCGAGCCTATATCCTTTGTTTCTATAACCGTGAACCGGGCCACGATACAACCCTCAAAAGTCCTAACTGAAACAGGGTTATTTTTGAAAGCGTACTACCACGAGACCGCGTTCCTGACTCCTATGAGTGGTGTTGAAATATCTTTGTTGGTATTGCATGTGCATGTTTTCTATTATTCAAAAAAATTAATGTCGTATCTTAATCAGTGATTCGTTCACAAAGGTTTGCGACATCTTTTTCGGTAAAACTTCAAGATTAACATGTGTATTGCATTAGAATTTTCATTCTTAGAATAAACATTTTCTGCTTGCATATATTTGTTGGGAATCATAAAAATTCACATACGAAACTTCAGTCCAGAAGCTTAATCTTGCCAAGTTGAGAAGTCTGAAACTTCCGAAGGACAATCTGTCGAGGTGCACTTTTCAAGAAAACTCCATTGAGTAGGGACTTTCCCAACAGTCGTGGTAAGAGCCAACTAATCTGGGGAAATCATGTCGAGCAATCTCTTCAAAGTTCAGCCAAACTGGGGCAATCACTTCGAGATCAAATCTCTTAAAGAGCCATTAGTGTGAGGCATTCATTCAAAGTTCAGCCAAGATGGGGCAATTACTTCGAGATCCAATCTCTCAAAGAACAATTGGTATGGGTGTTTTCTTCAAAGCACAGTCAGTCAGAGGTGATCACTTCAAGGCTTGTACCGGGGAAGGCCACCCCAAGAGCATGAGAAGTCACTCTCTCCCCAGTGGCGGAGCCAGAAAAATTATAAAGCCTGGGCAAAAGTTAAAAGACCGCAAATTCACATTGTATATAATGTATAAATAGTTATCAATTAACATAAAAGAGACTTGTCATTTTGTCAACACAAATATAATTTAAAATAAAAGAGATAAATATAACATTACAATAGCGGGTTAAATAAAATTACGAGGCAAATGTCCTTTCCGAGACTTCTTTGCGGTGAATGTTCGAATAATATCAATATCATCAAGTGACTTGAATATCTCTCGCTCGGTGTAACATACCATAAAGTCATTGAACCACACATCATTGATCTTATTGCGCAATTTAGACTTGATAATCTTCATTGCTGAAAAAGCTCTTTCAACGGATGCTGTCGACACCGGCAATATCAAAGCTAACTCAATAAGTTTATAAACCAATGGAAATACTAAATGTTTCTCAGTTTTAACCATCTTCAAAGCCAAACTTTGAACATCTTCACAAGTGGAAAATGAAGCATTTCTTCTCACTTAATGAACATAAGTGTCAAGTTGATCCCTAATTGTTCCTCGGTTATCATCAGAAAAGTCTGCATGATAAATATCAGCAAGACGAGCAAGCTTATCAACATCAAACTTTGAGAAAGAGTTTTTGGGGTCAAGACATGAGAAGCAATCAAGTACAATATTACTTCCTTCACTAAAGCGATGATCCATCTCCACACATATTTTGTCAATAGCAACATAAAAAATCTCTGCACGATAATGATGAATATTAGTGATAGTCCTTCCTTCTACCCTTGAACGACCCCGAACCGGTATTTCGTCATCCATATTTGGCACCGGAATACCTTTAGCAACACAAAAATCTTGGACATCGGCAAATAAATTATCCCAACCACTCTCTCTCATTGTGGCCAACCGAGCTTTGACATCATCAACTAATTCCATGGCAATCACAATATTAAGATCTTTTCTTTGGAAGACATTTGAAAGCTCATTTGTGATACCAAACAACTTTAACATTAACTTCAAAATGAAAGCAAATTTAAAGCTCTCCATTTTTTCTATCAAACCCGCTGCTTGTGATGGTCGACGCCCATCTTCATCAACATACTAAGCACCTTTAACACGGAGGACCACATTTGATCCAAACGAAGCAATGTAGTATAATGTGAACCCCATCTAGTATCCCCGGGTCTAGTGAGACTAGATGATTGGTGCAAGCCCTTTCCTCTAGATATCTCACCACTCTCAAGTTTATTTAAAATATCTTGGTGTTGTGCCTCCGTCAAAGCATCTTTCCTCTTACAAGATGCACTTGTTGTGGTCACAATCAAGGAGATGTACTCAAAGAAATCATGAATAGATGAGCAACTACTAGCTACAGACACAACAATTAATTGCAAACGGTGAGCATAACAATGTACATAGAAAGCATAAGGGTTTTCATCTAGAATCTTTCTTTGAAAACCATTAAATTCACCTCTCATATTTGAAGCTCCATCATATCCTTGCCCTCGTATCCTTGAAATTGATAACGTATACTTATCATGAATACCATAAAGAGCATCCTTTAATGACTCAGATGTAGTATATTTGACATGATGTAGAGAAATAAATCGTTCCACAACATTCCCTTTGTCATTCAAAAACCTAAAACAAATTCAACAAGCTTACTTGGCGGCATAGAGAATAATAGGTAATGAAATTTGGAAATTAAAAAATACAACTACTAACCTCAACATTACCGCCATTTGCTCTTTGACGGATATATCACGTGACTCGTCAATAAGCACAGAGAATTGTCTATCACCAAGCTCTTTCATAATCACCTTGGTAACTTCATGTACACAACACGTTGCAAGCTCCTTTTGAATGTCACCGCTAGTCATTGTGCAATTTTTTCCACCACGATCAAAAGCATCCCTCACTTGTTCATTATGAGATTTTACCCAATCTACCATCTCTCTAAAATTTCCCTTATTTAGAGAAGTAGAGGATTCATCATGGCCACGGAAAGCCATTCCTTGTGCTATGAGATATCTTGAACAATCTACAGAACAAGTCAAACGAATCTTATACAATTCTTCTGATTCCTTGGTTGCTTTAGCAAACTTATTTGTCACACTTTGTCTTTGATTATTATAATCATCGTAGTGTTTGACACATGAGTTGTGCAAACTATTATGACTACCAACGTGACCTTTCAAGCCTTGAGATGCATGCTTCCAATCTCTATATCCACTTTTAGTGAAGACTTCAAAACCAAAGTGTTCGGCCCTCCCTGGTTGCTTAAAGAGAAAGCAATAAAAACAATAAGCTGCATCTTTTATCTCACTGTATTCTAACCATGTATAATTCTTATACCATGATTTACTAAATGCTCTTTTAACATTTCCAAATGGAGTACGAGGAAAGCTTGGCAAATCTGGTTGCATTGGACCCTTCAATATATATGCCCTCCTCACTTGGTCTTGAATATCTGGAGCATACTCATTAATTTGTTTCCTACGACCTGGATCACGCACAATCTCATTTGGATTAAACTCATTAACCATATTAGGCGGTGGTTCTAATTTGGCTTCCGGTTGCACAATATTCACATTCTCGATATTTTCTCTTTCAACCAAAAATCTCCTCATCTCTAGAAAACACAAACATATAAACATGATGTCATTTGATTTAATTTAGACATAAAACAAAACAAAAAAAAATTAAAAATTAGAATCTTTTAAAAATTACCATTATTTTTACCTACCATTTTTTGATGAGTTTAAGAAAAAGTAATACACAAATCTTAGGTTAAAAAAACCAATTAGATAAAAATCAAATGTGATACTAATACAAATCAATTTAGATTAAAATAAATTAATACATAAATCTTAGATTAGAAAAAGTAATTAGATTAAAATAGTAATATTTATACAAACCAATTAGATAGCCAACCATGGGATGTGATATGAATGTGATGTGAATAAAAAATAAAAACCAACACACACAGTACAGGCACTGTAACAGAGAGACTTAGACAATATAGCAATCTAGCTTCTAGTCTATGTTTATTATATAATTTATATTTATTCACTCTTACAATATTAAAATTAAAAATTTGTTTTGTTTTACATAAAACAAGTGAATAACCTAATAATAAAAAAGTGAAATAAGATTGGTAAGTAAGGAACCTGCAATGCTTGTGCTTCTATGCTATTCACTATTCGGTAACTTACTGGCGGTGGCGGAACACCGATCTCTGTTAATATATTTATTTGCAAAGAGAATTAGAAGAGCCGGCGGTCCTTTTCCTCTTTCACGTTCTTTGTTTCAATATTTTTTCTCTTTTTTTTTTAATTTTTTTTAAAACATGAATATATAAAAAAAATTTGGGCCGGACCGAGCCTGGGCAATTGCCCACCCTGGCCGTATGGAAGAACCGCCCCTGTCTCTCCCGATGACAGTCAATCAGAAGCACATACCCAGAGTTCAAAATACTGGGGCAGAATATCTCACAATGATATGAGGTTTTCATGAATCCTCGCGAGGCAAATTCTTTCACAGACTATGCAATTTGGGGCAGTTATTTCGAGATCCAAAGAATCTCTCCAAGAGTTTGAAGATACTGAGGCATTTCGTATGTCATGTTTTCTATAAAATCCTCTTGAGACATTTTCTTCCGATGGACCTTAATCTGAGGCGAGTTGAAAATTTCAGAGAACCATTATTCAATCATGGTTAGTTGGTGATCTATCAACCTAGAGGCTAGAAGCAAAGCCATTGTCAGCACGAGACCTCAGGAGATCTTTTCTCAGCAGGCTTTATTGATCATTCTCCATCAGCAGACCTCATCCGATTATCTTTCCTCCAACAAGGTAACAAGAAGATGAGTGGTATTTCCTTGATAGATGGTATCATTATTATGAGACACCTCATATCTCATCCCTAGTATGAGACACTTTATATTCGCTCATCCCCAGCATGAGACGCTTCATATCTTTTATTCCCAGCAAGAGGCAACTTGAACCCTTATCTTCAACAGGAAGCCTTCTCATTGACATTCTTCATCATCCCCAGCAGAGGTGGAAGTTGAAATCTCTCTCAGCAAGGCAACAAAAAGTTGGTGTCCTCCCCAAGCAGAGACTTCCCTTCAATACATGGGGCAACCTCCAGTAGTACAAGGAATGTCTTTCCTCCCCAGCAGGATGCTTCATCAGCAGTGCCATATATCTGGTTCCCCAGCCAAGTTATGAGGTCTTCACTTCCCCATCAGAGTTCAAGAAGAGTCCATCTCCAGCAGAGTCTTGATTCTCCAATCTTAAAGTCCAATTTATTTTTGGCAATGCCAGCAGTTCAGAGCAGACGTATCATTGACAATCTTCCCCGCAGAGTTGTCTCCTCCTCATCAGGATGGATCATATCAATGCAGTGATCATCATTTCCTCCCCAGTTAAGCCATCTAGGATACTTGCAGTCTCCTTTCCGGGAGATCCTTTGCATTTTCATTTGCATAATCATCATTACATTTGCATCCTCCAAAGCGTAGCATTTCCATCATCATGGAACATTATGCCATAAATTCAAACATGTGCATGCCAGCATGGGCCAGTTTTAAGGTATATTACATACGACCTATAACATCTTCTCAACCTGAAGTACTCCGCACAGAGGATACCAATATCATTTTTCAGACATCCTTTTCTTTTCAAGTCAATGTTCGTCACTTATTCCGCGTCTTGTTTGGTATAACAGTCGCGTCGCAGGTTCTCGTTTTGTACAACGGTCCTATTTTCCTGGGCTCTCGTTTATGTACAACGATCTCGTTCCATCTTATCCTATTTCCATTGTGTTTCTGGTTACCGCCCGAGGCCGGTATACCAGTGCGTCTCCATTCGAGGATGGTTTCGTGTTAGATCCGAGGATCTTTTGAGAATTGTCATTCGAGGATGGCATTCTTTTCTTCAAGTCCTTCTGAGGTTGGTATTGTTTGTTGTTTGTTGTGGCTATCATTCGAGGATAATAGACCATTTTTGAGCTTATTGATTGAGGTCAATTTTTCTCTTTTGCAAAGTCTGTCTGAGGTCAGTCTTTGTGTTTGTGGTTACCGCCTGAGGCCGGTATACCATTGTGTCTCCATTCGAGGATGGTTTCGTGTTAGATCCGAGGATCTTTTGAGAATTGTCATTTGAGGATGGCATTCTTTTCTTCATGTCCTTCCGAGGTTGGTCTTGTTTGTGGTTATCATTTGAGGATGATAGACCATTTTGAGCTTATTGATTGAGGTTAGTTTTTATCTTTTGCAAAGTCTGTCTGAGGTCAGTCTTTGTGTTTCTGGTTACCGCATGAGGCCGGTATACCATTGCGTCTCCATTCAAGGATGGTTTTTTGTTAGATCCGATGATCTTTTGAGAATTGTCATTCGAGTGTGCAAATTTTCAGGTTTTATTCGAGTATTCAATCACTGCATGCCTTGAACGTCCAAAAGCTATTGCAATTATTCGTTCAGGCTCACAGATGATTGAATAGGGGCAGCTGTAATACCTCAAAATTTTCCCGCATTATTTATTCCCTTTACAGGCTTATCGCGTCGCATTCATCTGCATTACCCACTAGGTCGTAACATCATAATCATGCATTTCGTGGGTTCGTAGGACATGAGATCAAAGCACTCACTTGTGGCCTGAATCTTTTGTTTTCTGAGGTGGTTTGTCTGGATATTACAATCAAGATCTAGGCGAAGGTTGAGATTGAGTCATCACTTGCATATTCATATCCTGAAGTTCGTTTACTCAAAGGTCAGTTTCTTCAGGACGTATCAGGAACATCGTGTGATTAGGGTTTTTAACATCTCAGGATGCTCTCTTTAATCGATGTGAATCTTATGGATACCTAGGAGTTTATATTCATGGTTAAGCTCAGGAATATTTCATCAGCTAAAGTTTGTTGGATTAAGGAGGCATTGTGATCAAGGCACTTAATTTGTTGTTATTGCAATTTGGTTTCGATGAGCCACGATTATTCAGATTTCTTCATGGCATAGAGATCTCTGGTCCAAGAGATTGATTCAAATTAAGGATGGAAAGTGCAGAAGTAAGATTTATTTTGAAAACGTCATTCAGATTTAGTATCCAATCTGGAAACCATGTTTCTTGCCATGTACGTTCTCCAAGGCCCATTTCAAGTTCAGATTCATGTGTTCATTAAGCCCATCTTAAGTTCAAGTCCAAGTACCCAATAAATTTCCAAGTTTAAATCCGAATAAACTACATTCTAAACTATTTTTCTTAAATCCGAACCATTTTTGAATCCCATTCGTTACATCCTTTTTACCTTTTTGTTTTTTAACAAATATTCACTATATTTGTTAAGATCCAAAACCATATCCAATTTTCAAGTTCCTAATTCAAATTTACCACTTTTGTTTTAATCCTTTAAGCCCAATTCAAATCACTTTCTTGGTCTCATTTTTTTTATAAAAACAAAAAGCTCATTATGGACCCATTTCATTACCAATTTTTAATATGGCTTTTTACAACTATATCAACCACACAAAAAAAATATGTTAGAAAAATATAATGGAAATAACTGAAAGATAAAAGGAAATAAAATTGATATAACTGATATTGAGATTACACCAGAAAGATACTCAGTTACAAATGTAACTGATATAACAGAAATCACTAGAAAGAAAATAATAGTTATGCAGAAAAAAGAGAGAGAGAAAAAATGACAACAACAAAGGAACTTGTAACAGAAACAGAAAGGGGGATTCAGAACTCAGGGATGAAAATAGCAGAATGAGAAAATCATTCTTCCATTTTTTCTTGTACATCACTTTTCACCAACAAATTCAGAATCATCACACTTCTTCACAAAAACTGCATCAGCATCTAAGAAGCTCTTGATCCCTCTCTCAAATATTTCTCTCAAAAGGCTCCAATCTCTCTAATTATCTTCATTCAACACCTGCAATAAGCATATCATTCAATCCACCTTCATCTAATCAACCACCCTCATCAATCTTCATCTTCTCGATTCTCCAATATCCTTCAGCCTCTTCAACACATTCAAGACCAAAAAACTTAGAACCTGCAACTTGCAAGAACCAACAACAAATCAACATGAACTCACAACAAATGCAGAAACAGAAAACCTCCTCGCTCGCATTGAATCTCTGCATCAATCTTTATCTTCAAACTTTCATCAACCTTCAAGCCTTCATCAAATCCTTTCCTCTCTCATTAACCGAATTGTAGATGTTAAGAATTGGCAGAATTTTTGACAAACAAGAATAAGTGAACTTAGTTCAGGATGTTACACCAGATGTTGTAACATTGACAAATAAAGTAACTGTTAATGAATTTAGTTCAAGACATCAGAATGTCACACCAGATGTTGTGACATCGTAAACCTGCTACCTGACTTAAATGATGCATAACAGAACTGAGTAAATTCAGGGGAGTTTATCTGGAATTAATTGAAAAGAGATAAGCACTCCAAGGCGCATCTTTAGGGAGCTTAGTTATCTGGTTTCAGTATAACAGAATAACTAACTCACCTTGATTCAAGGAGGTAACAAACTAACTAACCCTAATTCAAGGTGATGACAGTGGGATTTATTTAGGTCTGGATAATTTGCAAAAAGCCCACAAACCAAGCATCTATTTAAGGAACTGAAACTCTCAGAAAAGAGTATGAATTTTAGAAGACCAAAGAGGGTGTTTGTGTTTTATAGCAGGTTTTAATTGTTTGTCACTTTATGAGCTTTTAAGCAAAAAGTGAATTGTGTCTTGATTGAAACTTTTAAGTAAGATCAAGCTGTTGTATTTGAAGTGTGACTTCAATTTTATTAATCATTGTAAAAGATCACTGTGTGATTGAGGGGGAGTGAGTAGGTACTCATATCTAAGTTGTGTCTTAGGTAGAAATTGCCTTGGGTAGATATTAAGTGAAGGACTAAACTGGTTGGTTTAATTCCAGAATTAATATTACTTATATTGGATTTCCTTCCTGGCTTGGTAGCCCCCAGATGTAAGTGTGGAGATACACTGAACTGGGTTAACAATTTCCTGTGTTATTTAATTTACCAGCACTTTAAGTTTTGTTTAAGTTTTCAAGTGTTTAAACATCTGATTCGACATCACGTATCTGATCCCAGAATTTCACGAATAACAAACTCCTATGAGAAAATCACCAAAACACTTGAAAAGTCTTCATCACTTTTCTTCCCCGCTCTCTGAAATCACCATCGCTCTTCTTCTACTTCAACGATTTTCGTCACCATCAAACACAATCACCAATAACCTGTAAGAGAATAAAATCACATCAAGAACACACAACAACAATGGATTCAGGTTCTTGACAAAAGGAGAAGAAGAAGTGATTTACAATAAGCAATCGTAATCAATTTCGGAACCGTGAAAAGAGAAGGGGAGAACGAGTCACAATCGTACCTGAAGCCTCACGTCATCGCCACGTTGTCGTCGCGTCGGTTGAAGCTCTATTGCGCTGAATCAAGGTGACGATGAGCGAAATGAAGAAGGTGAAGTTATGCCGCGGTGGTTTCGGCATTGAGATGAGGGAGACGCACGTATTGAAGAAGTGAGACCGGAGTTAGTTGTGTGAGGGCGGTGCAACAATTGGTTTGTCGGCAACGAGTTAGTTCCGCCGGTTGTGTTCTTTCAAAGAAGAAGAAGAAGAACGACGGTGTTGCAACGACTTTATTCTGTCAAATAGTCGCGACAAAGAAGGACACGAGGGCGGATTCGTCGGTGAGATTGTTGAAACGATGATGATGAACGAAGCTCGATTGGTGTTGTGGAGAGGAGGAGTATCAAGGTGTCAGAAATAGAGATCTTGGAGGGTTCGTCTTGGTCCGCTGGCGGCGCGATTGGGAAGGAAGAAGGAAGCGGCGGGAGTGAGTGTGAGAAGAGGAAGATAACTTTTCTGAGTTTCAGTGGTGATGAGATCTTAGGTTTTCTCAAATTGGGATCGGGCTTCAATTTCTCTATGGATTCGTTTCAACACCTCCGAATTCGACTAACGGCACCCCCTCACGCACTCAACATATAGGATTGGGCCTTAAGGCCATTGTTTTGCTATTTTTATCATCTGTGTTCACTAAACACACCCCTCCTGCGGGTTCCCTAGTGAAGATGGGCTTTGGGCCAGTTTTGATATTCATAGTATGTAGATTCCTTTTGCACCCCATGTTTTTGTTATTTTTTCTAAAAATTTCTAATTAGTTTCTTGTTAAAATTTGTTAATTATTTTTATTAGTAAATAATTTTTATGGATTAATATTAGAACCACTTTTTTTGTTAATTTTTTAGCTAGGATTTTATTGAGAATTTTAGTTTTGTCTTGAATTAATTTTAGATTAATTGGTTCATGAGTTTTTGATCGGTAAGAATCGATTTCAATTATGGTGGATCTTCACAAAGAAATTATGGAAGATGAGCATTTATTTTGCTTATGGAGATTACAAAACATTGCTTGAAGTTTTTTTTGATTTCTTTTGTGTGAAGAATCGGCACTTCAACCAAGTAAGTAATCTCGAAAATCACTCTTTTCACCCCCTTCCATCATTTCTTTAGATTTTAGTTTTTGTTTTAATATAGCTTAGAAATAATTCCATAAAAAATAGTAAAAACCATCATAAAATTCTATAAAACATTGAGTAGCTTAATAACTCCATTTAGAAATTTTTGAAAATTTTATTTTCTGAATTTTGGTTATTTTCGATTTAATTTCGATTTTTCTCTTAATTAGCATTTTATTGAATTCCTTTAACTGTACTTGTTTTTGTTCATTTTATTTTATCAACTTCCTGTAGGATATTGGACCCATTCTTTTTGTCATGTTTAGAGGACTAATAAGAGAACTTAGGATAATTTTTGGTAGATTTTTAGGCCATTTTATCCACTGTTTTGGTAGCTTAATCCATGAAAAATTATAGTTAACCCTTAAGTAGATTTAAGTGATTTTTAGACGTAGTTAACTTCTGAATTTTTAGGATATTTTTTAACACAAGGTAATAGTCAGTTTTAGGACCCTATAGGATTAATTTCATATTTTTTCCAGGAATTTTAATATTTTTTAGTGTATTAATCTTTAGGCTAGTTGTGCATGTAAAATTCACCTAGTTTAGTTTAGGATATTATACTCCATTAAAGAACTAGTTTAATTAGGGTTAATCTTAGGATTTTAAAATGACTTAGTATTGTTTAATTACTGATTTTAGAATGATAATGTTAGATAGTTCCCTTAGTTTTAGGACTTAGGCTTAGAATTCCTAATAAATAGATTTAAGTGAAGTTTAGGCTTGTTTTGGTTTTATACCTTAAAATGCATTTGTTTTAGAATTTATCATTTGTATAGGCTTCCCCATTGTTCTTAGAATCAACTTAACTTCCTTAGGAAGTAAGTTGAATTCTAGTAGTTTCTAGTTCCTTTCTTCATTAGGTTTAGAAGACCACACAAACCATTAGGACCACTTGTGAATAAATAAACAAAATTAGGATTGAGTCTTAGTCCCTTAGTTTTTGCCTTTTGCAACTTGAGTCTTTCTTTCTCACCTCATGAAGAAAATAATAAAACACTTAATAAAAACCGAACTTTCTTGTACGACACGAGACTTTGTTGCGGAGTGCTTATACGCGTCCTGTTTCGGGGCGAGGTGTAAGTACTTACCGCGATGGATAGGTCTTAGTATGAGAATGTTCACAAACAAATTCAAAACACTTCTCATAAAAGACAAAAAAACAAACACAATAAGAGACTATCATGTGGGAACTTCTCTTCTCATCTCACTCACTCACAACGCGAACTCGCGACGACTTGTCTCGCATGCAAGACGGTAAATGTACTCGTACCAGACGAGCCTGCAACACCTGAGCATAGACATGCGCAGTTCTAGCCATAAAAAAACCAAACAAATAGTTCCCTTCTTAGTTAGGCGAACTACGTCGACTCTGATCCTCATTATCCCAATGAGGTATGTAGGCAGCGGGGTAGGGCCCGTTCGAGCACATTCTTCATTTTCCCTACATTTCCCACTTTCTTTTCATTCTCTTTTCTTATTCCTTTCTTATTTCCATTCCCATTCCAGTTAGCAGTTCGTTTGTTCAACAACAACTTTATTTTCTCACCCTTTGAAACAAAACAAGCAAGCGTGGATCCCGTCGGGTACGACGGACGAATTGGGGTGCTAATACCTTCCCAGTTCGTAACCGACTCCCGAACCCAGATCTTTGGTTCGTAGTACCTTGTCATTTCCTTCTTCCTCAGGTTTGTGCAACATTACCTTTCCCGTTCCTTCGGGATAAAAATGCATGGATGGCGACTCTACCTTTTCTGCGCCACTTTCGCGTTTGTACTAGGATGAAAATCCCGGGAGCGACAATTATGTTTCGACAAATTCGACAAGGCTGAAGGGACGCGTTGTTTCGACATTAAGGATAAATTCAAATTCAGACAGTTATTCTGCTTGGCAGAAGGACGCGTGGAAGCTTTTGAAGAAAGAAAAAACATGCAGAAAGCCAAGTGTCATTAGTCTTACGATATTTCCGTTGATAGAAGTTATTTTATTTTGTATATAAATAGGATAATGTTTGTTAGATTTAGTGGGTGAAAAACTTGTACAAAATTCCTGCAAAATACTCTAAAGTACCCGTGTGAGAGAAAAAGAGTTTTATCTGGAAAATGTACGTGTGAACAACACCATTTCTCTAAGTTTTTATCAATTTCAAAGTTATTTATCAATTTTTCCTTTACATTTACCATCCATTTATGCTTCATTATTTACTTTATGCAAATTTCAACTTTGTTAAATTTACTTTGTCAAAACTTTTACTTAAGTAACCTAATCAAAATCATTCATATAAGAAAGACTTAACAAACCAAATAAAGGATCAAAATATTTTTGTTCTAAGAGTTAAAAAGTTCATTTAAATTTGCACACTTGCCTAGGATTTGTGTGGTTGATCCTGCAAGTACACCAATTCAGTGAGATTGGAAAACCAGAGGTTGTTCGCCAAATTCAACAGCGAACACACACGTAAGTCGATCGTTATACGATTGCCATTTGTACCTCCTAGGGTTTCCTCTCTTGGTTGCCTTTAAAACATGGTCAAGTCCCACGAACATGGGGGTGTCTTAAGCAAATGTCCCTACAAATTAAATCATCCAGTCCCTTCAAAGTTCATAAGATCATAGTCCCTTCGAAGTTGCCTACAGAATAAATGATCTTGTCCCTCGATGACCCTACGGAAAAGATGATGATAGTCCCTACGAATTTCTAAAGACACCTCTACAAGTTGCTTTCATTGACCATACGATGACCCTACACCTGTCCCTCAACATATCCAAGGTAATGACTACTTACTGTTTAATAGTAAGGGCAATCTTCCCTTTATATAACCTACCCCCCGAACTCAAATTTTTTAAAAGGTTTTTCCTGTTCTGTTATACCCTTTCCTATTGGATAAAATAAAAGTCAGTGGCGACTTTTGCTATCTGCACATGTTTTTGTCAAATAAAAACACCAAGTCAGTTCTCCCACCATGTTACAGAACTGACGACTTCACTGGGGAATACTTAAAGAGGGGTTTGTAGGATCAAAATGCGCCTAAGAGGGGGGGTGAATTAGGTGTTATAAAAATTTTCTCGATTCTTTCTTTGATGGATGGATTTTTCTCTTTTAGTTGTGTATGGTAGGAAAGCAGTAAAGCAGAAAATAAAAGTGACACAGAGATTTATCCTGGTTCCCTTCACAGTCCGAAGGTACATCCAGTCCCCTTTCAACACGAAAGAGATTTCCACTAGTTTTTAGAAAAAGTACAACCTATCACACCTTCAATGGTGATGCCTACTTTCTAAACAACTAAGAAACTTAATGTGCAAGAACAATCCTCTTGCAACACTAACCCTTGTGTCCAACAATCTTGGATCACAAGTCACAAATAGAAAAATCTTTCTATAATTTTTGTAATTTTGAGTGAGTAATACAAAGATTGGATATCAATATAATGATCTTCTCCTATGTACACAAACCACTTTTCAAATATCAATACAAGTGTTCAAAATGCAATATGAAAGATGATGATCTTATGAACACTTTTAGAAGTATAAAAATATTTGAATTTTTAGTGAATTTGATTTGAGTGATGTTTTATAAAAATTCTAGGAGGTGTTTTTGAATTTGAAAAAATTCAGATTTTATAATATTCAAGAAACCCTTTTGAAAAGGTATGACAAATTATGAAACATAATAATTTTTGAAGAGATATATTCAAAAGGTGTGAATTGAAATTCAAAGAAATATTTTTCAAAAATCTTACAGTGTTAACCGGTTAACCAAATGGTTAACCGGTTAACGCCTATAAACGTTAACAGGTTTTCTGAAAATTTGAAGTCGTTAACCGGTTAACCAAATGGTTCACCGGTTAACACTGTTAAAAACAGAAAAAATATTGTTTTCAAAAGTGTTAAACGGTTTGAAAAATAATCAAAGTATTTTATGCATTATGCTAACATATGATTTGAATAAATGAACACTTGTACATCAATTTAAAAGAGGGATTAATGTACCTAAACAAAAACGTCCAAGCTAGATGTAGAACGATGATGCATAAGAAGCTTGATCGCAATGCCGGTTGCTTGTAGCTTGATCATGTTGGAGCTCTTGACTTTTTGCAGATCTGAAGTGCATGAGGCGTGTTGTCTTCATCAAAATCTTCGAGGTTGAAGGCGTGCTTCTACAGGGTTACCTTAGGAATTAAGATCATTTACTTGTTTTCTTTGTTTGCTTTATCTTTAAGGGATTGTTGTGGGGTTACTATGTGAAATATCCTAACCCGGATCTAGTGTACCTTAGGTAAGTGGCAATAGACCAAGGAAATTGTACGGTGTATACCGATATGGTTGATTTGGTGGCCACAGTTAGTGTGACTTCTTGGTTGGTGCTTATGTTCCTTAAGTAAGTTAAGGATAATATGAGGTTGTCATATGTTATCATTAACACTAACTACCCTTTAGAACCTTAATTGACCCATCTTGGCCTTTAGAAAGTAGTGAAATAGCCGGCTTTGGAGAAGTCTAAAGGTGGTGGATACCCGATGCTACGCTCATTGAGATTCTAATCTTGGGGGGTTTTGGTTGGCAAGTAAGTTGCCTACTGAACACAACCCTTGAGAAGGATCAGTGATATTGATATCCCTTAGAACCTGGTTACTTTTGTAGGACATGATGAACCGACTAAACTTCAGGGGAGGGGGGGTACTTTCCTTTAAACCTCATGCAAGCCTCTAAACCTAGGACTATTGTGTGACTTGCTTGTGTGTGCCACATGTTTGTGATTGAACATAACATTATAACATCATGACATCATAAGCATAGCATTCTCACTAAAAATTTCAAGGACCAAAGGATTTGTCTTTGTTCTTTGTTGCAGGTTATGGCTTCCACTCGTAGGAACACTATCCAGATTAAATTTGTAGGGATACCTACCAAGCTTAAGGATTTGGTCTCAAAACTTCCTGAAAGCTCCCAATTCATCAAGAAGCATGGTTATCTACTTGACTTGGTTACCTCAGGGTTTGATGAAGATATGATGAGTGTCTTGTTCCAGTTCTTTGATCATAAACATCATTGCTTTACATTTCCCGATTATCAGCTGGTGCCCACAATGGAAGAATTCTCCAAGTTACTTGGGGTACCTATCCTTGATCAGAAACCCTTCACAGGCTTAGAGAAGGAGCTTAAACCTGAAGTCATTGTTGCAACCCTACATTTGAAGAAATCAGACATTATCCTAGAAACAAGAAGTGAAGTTAAGGGTATCCTTGCTAGAGTATTAGTAGAGAAAGCTGGGGTGTTCTTGAATGCTATGAGTTATGATGCTTTTGAGGAGATCTTAGCCCTGCTGATTTATAGTTTGGTATTATTCCCTAATCCAGACCGGTTCATATATGTACATGCCATCAACATATTTCTGACTCACAATCTAGTGCCTACATTACTTTGAGATATCTTACAATCTCTTCACACTCATGCTATGAAGGCGCAAGGAACTCTGATGTGTTGCATACCTCTACTATCTAGGTGGTTAATTTCTCACCTTCCTCAATCAGTGATGAAGAATGAACAAGGTTCGAGGTGGTCTAAAAGGATGATTTCACTCTCTCATTCAGATATTCACTGGTGTTCCCGATCTATGGAAAATGTCACTATCATTGACCGTTGTGGGGATTTCCATAATGTGCCACTTCTTGGCATAAGAGGGGGCATTACTTACAACCTTTCTTTAGCTCTATGTCACTTTGGTTATGCTCGGAGTAATGGTCCCCGTGATATGATCATTCAAGGCATTGCATTCGATTACGACAACGATCTTCAAGGTTACTGTCAAAAGTTTATACGAGCTTGGAGCATGGTGTACAAGATGAACAACAAGACTCCGGAACCAAAATACTTTATTCCTATGGAACCTTACCTCAGATGGGTGCGGTCTCGTGCTCAAACTCTTATGATGCCATATCCTACTATTCTACCAGTGATTGTTGAGCCTATTGTTGGAGGAGATGTTCCTTATACCATTCTTCATCCTGATATGCCTACTGACCTAGAAAAGCTGCATAAGTCTTGGATCCAACTGAAGGAGCAAAGGGATACCTTTGAGGCTCAGTTCAATTCTAGCAAAGAAAGAGTGTTTGAGCTGACAAAGCAACTTCACGAAGAGCGGAACCTCAATACATATCTCAACACAAAGAGGAAGCGTCCATGGGAGACTTAAGTCTCATATGTTATTTTCTTTGTACCTTCTTCTTATTTTCTCTCATTGTAAGCCCAATGGGAAATTATATTTATTTACTAATGAAAGTTTTTGTTTTTGTCTTCCTTTAAACAAATTTAAATCATGCGGTCCTTCAAAACATTGCATATGCATCTACATACCATACCATTGCATGACCGGTTTTCACAGCAGGTTTCTCATCTTCTCGCTGTTTATTTTAGCAGAAATGGCTCTCGAACAATCTGTCAAAGATCTCTAAGCTCAGAATGCTTAATTTCAAGAAGTGATCCTTAATTTGTCCTTGGGGCAAGAAGAGTTGAAAGCACTCCTCTCTAAGGACATGAAAAAGAAGAATCCTGAAGACAACGAGGATGATCAGTTGGAACAACTTCAAGCTGAGATGGCATAGATGAGAATCCAGATGAATGGCCAGGTGGCTCTTTTCCAGACCTTAACTCAGGGGCAAAAAGAGCCGAGAATCTTTGTCAATAAACTTCAAGGTAACGGATTCAAAGATCTAATCATAAGTCAACCTCCGATGAAACAAGCTGACTTGGTTGAAAGTAAGATAATGATAAGAGGAGGAAAGAGACAGACTACTATTGATAGTTCTTCAATTGAAGAAAGAAGATCTTGTAAGGTTAATCTACCTCAACACAAGGAATGTAGAAGACAGTTCATCAAATTCGACACGTCAATGTCGCAAACTTTGCAATGCTTGTTGGAGATGAAGCTAATTTCCTTGAAAATTCTCCTCAAAAGCCCGATACTTCCTCCTATATCTATAATCCCAATGCAAGGTGTGCGTATCACTCCAACTGTCCTAGACATGGCACTGATAACTGTTGGGCATTGAGGAATAAGATTCAAGACCTGATTGACAAAGGAATCCCTAGGGTTACGCCAGAAGATCAGATTGAATTCTCCTATCATCCATCAAACATCAAAGCCGCAAGACAAATCGCCCGAGGTAGCAAGAAAGAAAGCCCACCTATCCCTGTTGAAGTTTGGGATACCTTAGGACAGCCAAGTGGCATATTTGATTTCATGGTAAAATATATCGCTCCTGAAAGTTCACAGATTGCAATCAAAGACATTTAGCCAACTGTATGGGACATCATTTGATTTATTCAGTTGTAATTTCTTTTGTTTGTCCAAGCATTTACTATTATGTTAAAATTTGTTTTCACATTAATGCATTGTGTATGTTTGTCTTGAATTAATCCATTCGTTTCACTAAATTTAAAATATGCTTCTTACTTCTCTTTTGTGATACTTAACTCTTGCTAAAAGTTGTAAGCCTTTAGAGGGAGGATGGCGAAAAAAATACCATAATCTTATGCAGTATGCTTTTGAACAGACTATGTTGATGATGTACATGCATTGTTTCGATTCCTAAATAGTGGAGATATAAGGAAGTCAATCCCTAGTCAACCCTTTTGAGCCTATGAAGTTAATCCCTAGTCAACCCTTAATCATAACTTGGGGCAGGGTAATTCTTCGGTTAACTCAATTATGTTATTTGTCCTTTTTGTACACAACTAATGATGGTTCTCTGTAATCATTAAGTCTGACAATTAATACCTATCAGAAGAGAAGCTCGCTGAGTAAAAACCTATGAAGGAGACTTAGTAAAAAAATTGAGAAATCTCGTTGACTGTAATCTTGAAACAAACAGTTCAGGCAAAAGGAAGGGATAACAAAGACAAAAGAAAAAGAGGTCACTACAAATCCTCAACAAAAAAAAAGATGACTGGTTTTTTCAAATAAACTGCTGTCAATGTTACAATTCCAAACTACTTTGGAGCCTCAATGCATAAGTTAACCGAATATAGGACTGAAGAATATCACGAAGGATGGGTTGGGTACAAATAAAGTTTGAGCCTTTATCCTTTGTTTCTTAAACCGTGAACCAAGCCACATTATAACCCTTTAAAATTCCTAACTGAAGCATGGTCAGTTCGAAAGCGTACTGCTACAAAAAGGTATCCTGACTCCTTTAGGGCTTATTATAAATCTCGAGTTAATATCACAGTTTTTACAAACATTATTTTGCTAAAATAATTCTTTTTCAAAATTTCAAGACAGACATAAGCGTTGCATTTTGAATATCATTGTTTGCATATAACTAAGTGTTTGATAGCAGAGAAACTTACATGATGAATATTCAATAAACCAAAGTCCTCCCGACAAACAAAGTTGCTTCCTGGATCAAATCCAATGTATACAAGTGGGCATGGTCACTATCTTCCACTCAAGGGTGCACACCATGTTATTGTCCAATTCATCTGGGGAAGTCATGTCAAGATTCAACAATGCTTAAATAGCCAGGGGTAGGTCTCCTTATCTGAATTACCAGAGGTAATATCACCAAGTTCACGAGGCCATGGGCATATTATTATGGGTCATTCTGCTTATTTCTCTTGAGGTAGCTCCTTTTATATACTTCCATTCTGGGACAAATCATCCCCAACTATGGGAAATAATCTCTTTCCAAATCTAATACCTGAAGCGTATATGGTCCACCACAGTCTGAAAGTATATTCCTCTCATTATATTGCCTTGATATTGGATTTTCAGCAGAAGCCATTATGGAAATTAACTGTCTGTGCCAATAATATCAGATGGTGTCAGTATCATATCTTCGGATTCAGTCATGATAATTCCTAGAAAATTACTCTGGGAAGTCGAGAATATCAAAAGTTCTAAATCCATTGGTTACTTTGAATGAGTATACACTTTCAAAATTGATACAACTCTATCTCTGAATTCAGGTTTACTTTTCCCTTTTACTTAAGCGAAGACGTCCGTTGATTATGTATGAATGTATATATGCTTTTGAATATGATTGATGTTTACCAGAAATGCATAAAATACAATAATAGCATTTACTAAGGACGATCGGAGGTAGGAATCCAACGAATCTTCGTTGGTTCATCCCCACAGAGTAATCTTCACGGATATATTCTAATGAAACGTTCAAAGTAGCCTCTTGTACTTCCAACTCTACAAAATCTTCAAGTAGATATCATCCGAAGAATTGATACTTTGTCGGATAAGTCTCCCAGGGAATGTCAATCTCTTTTATCCTCAGTCAGGGTATTCAGGAACTTAATCCTTCAATAAGAAGTACGACGAACGAAAAACGGAAGATCCTAAGTACGATATTCCAAGACAAGACGAGAACGATGTCTTCATATTCCTCAGCAACAAATCGGGATTTATTTTCCCCAGCCAGCAGTTGTTATACGAAGCTACTCATGCGCTTCAACTACATAATTCATTCATATATCATTTCATATCATACGCATATAACATTCTCATTTATGATAATAATATCGTTTTGTAAAGCGTTATATACATCATGACATTGCATAGAACTAACCTTGTTTTTTTGGTTAGTTCCCCAGCAGACGAACGTCGACAACCACTTATTCTTGGGCTGCTATATTCCCCCAAGGGTTACTTCAAACAATATCTTGGACTGCTCTATCCTCCAGGAGTACATATAACAAAATCTTGGATTTCTCTATCCTCCAAGAATACATATACCAATATCTTGGGCTGCTACATAAAAATGAGGGTATAATTATAAAAATGAGGGTATAATTACAACCTTCCGATATATCTTATAACTATCATTTTTATCATATTTTTACTATCTAACCACATTTCTTATAACTATCATTTTTATGATATATTTACTACCTTCCGATATTTCTTATAACTATTATTTTTATGATAAATTTACTACCTTCATTTTTATGATATATTTACTAACTTCATTTTTATGATATATTTACAAGCTTACGATATTTCTTGTAACTATTATTTTATGATAATTTTACTACTTTAATATTCATGATATATTTGTTAACCTCATTTTTATGTTATATTTACTAGTTTCTGATATTTCTTATAACTATCATTTTTATGAGATATTTACTACCTTATGATATTTCTTATAACTATTAATTTTATGATATAATTACAACCTTTTGATATTTCTTATGACCATTATTTTTATGAAATAATTATACCCTCATTTTTATGATATATTTATAACCATTTGTTAGTCTCCCTTAGTTGTTTACCTTTTATGTTCCTTTGGTTCTCTTCTCTTCTCATCTCAAAACAAAAACGTAAAAAACACTTAATAATGGTTGAGGTAGCCTTGTGTGTATGGACTTCTTCCATGGGGTACTTGTAGTCTTCCCATCTTGGGATAGTACAAGCTTGTCTAGTATGATGTACAAGTCTAATCATAAGACTACTTTCACAAAGAAAACCATAAAAAAAGACTTCTTCACAAAAGCTACAAAAAACACTTAATAAATTCAACGAGTTAGTGAGCTTAGGCCCTAATCTCTGGAATCAAGTTTTGGGGATCTTCTCCTTACTTGAGTGTGCTTGTTTTATTATTCCATCTTGGAATGTAGTAGCAAGTACACATTCCATGGAAAAGAGCTTGAGTTCACTTCTTTGTGCCACACTCATAGAAAACTCCTAAAAAACACTGGACAAACAATAAGTGTCTCTCCTTCGGGACTTCTTTTCTCATCCCACTCACTCCTTACGTATGAACTTGCTACATTTTGCAAGACGGTAATGCACTCGTCGTCCGAGCCTGCAACACCTAAGCATTGACATAGGCAGTTCAAGCCTTAAGACACAAGCAATCTTTTCCACCCATAGTTAGGGGAACTACGGCGACTCTGATCCTCATGTCCAGTGAGGTACGTAGGCAGTGGGGTAGGGCCCGTTCGAGCACAATCTTTATTTTCCCTACATTTTTTCCTTTTCATTTCTTTTTCAGTTCCCTTTTATTTTCTTTTATCCAGTTCAATTCCTTTTCTTCGCAGCAACTTTCATTTCTTCATCCTTTGAAACAGATTCTTTGCAAGCGTGGATCCCGTCGGGTACAGCGGATGATCTGGGGTGCTAATACCTTCCCAGGTCGTAACCGACTCCCGAACTCAGTCTCTTTGGTTCGTAGGACCCGTGTCCTTCCTTTTCTTGTCTTCTGATTTGTGCAGCATTACCATTCCCGTTCCTTCGGGATAAAAATGCCTGGCTGGCGACTCTACCTCTTTCCGCGCCACTTTCGCGTTTGTACCAGGATGGAAATCCAGGGAGCGACAGCTGGAGACTCTGCTGGGGAGTTCCTAACCAGAATCTCTGGTTCCCTCGAGAGTCTCTCCTAGCGCTTGTGTGTTTCTGTTTCATTGGGTGTTGGTTGTTTGCTGTTGTGTGTATATTGTACTGTTGTTTATTTACAGTTTATTTACAGCTTTATTTACAGTTTTCAGTACTTATATTCATGCATCATATATTATTACTGGACTGTCTGGACTGGATTTTCTGTTTGGTGGGACTTGGGTGATACTGTTACTGTGAGATGAGCTCATTACCAAGGCTCGAGTGCACCTTAGGAATTAGAGTGGTTCCACTTTGGCCTCATGAGATCTTGTCATGGGGGTAGTAGTGAGTTCTGTTGCACCCCAAAATTTGCCCTCACAAGACAAGACTTTGTGTACTAAGAGGTTCACAAGGTTCATAAGGTTCACAAGACATCTTATGAGGTTCACAAGGTTCACAAGACATCTTATGAGGTTCACAAGGCCCCCAAGACATTTTATGAAGTTCACAAGATTCACAATTAGTCAGAAGATTTGACATTTCCCTCAGACAATGCATCCTCCTAAGCAATGCATCCTAAACTAGGGTTTTGACTTTAATCAGGCTAAGTGGACTTCCAAGACTTCAAGTGAGCTTCATAACATCTTATATGTGTTTAATAATCCCCATGACAAGTTTCAATACTTTTCCCAAAGGTTTGCTCAGTCAGATGATCAGATAGGTCAAAATCAGTCAAAGAAGTTAAAAAGTCAAACTAAGGTCAACTGTGGTCAAACCAAAGTCAATCTTCATGATTTTTTGCCAACATCAAGTATATAAAGTAAAATTCATCATTTTATCAAGGGTTGATCATGATTCATCAAGGAGATTTCAGATCATCAAGAATCAGGAGTTTCTAAATTAGGGTTTCCTTAGGAAAAGTCAACTGAACTTTGACCAGCCATAACTTTCACATGCTTCATCAAAAATTTTCTATCCAAAGCTCATTTTGAAGGAAATTGAATTCTCTACAACTTTGTGTCTCACAAGCCAAACCCAAAAATTCTTCATTTGGAAGGTATGAGCTAAGACATTATAGGTCCTTTTAAAAGTCAACAAAAAGTCAACAACTTCAAAAGAGCATAACTTGAGAATGGTAAAAGATATGGACATGAAACCAATGGGGTTGGTTAGAGGACTCTTTAAGCTTTCCAAAATGTCCAAGAACACCCTCATAGCATTAAAATTGAAGGATTTATGCCCTTGCAAAGTTGGGAAATTTTTGGGTGGTTTATGAAGTAAATGGGGTCTTAAAACCCTAATTCTTCAAATGGGCTGAACTTTTTGTGACCCAATGTGTTCCATGACATCATGCACAAAATTTATTTAATATTTTCATTATTTTATTCATTTTATTTTTATTTATTATGATTTTTTATATTAAAAATCATTTTAAATTCAAATAAAATATAAAAATATGAAGATTTAAAAATATTTTGATTCTAGAAGGTCATGAAAGTTAATTGGATCAGATTGATATGAAAATTATGGTGATTATCTTAAAATATCAAGGTTGTATCCAAGAATATTTGAATTTTAAGGCATGATCTTTTTCAATCTCATTGATCCAAAAAGTCCAAACAATCCTACAACTTTTTGACCTAATTCAGTTCACTATATGTACACAAACTCATCACAAGCACAAGGACACAAATTTGCTGCCTCAAGAGTAAGTTTCAAATTTTCAAAAATTCATCAAAAACTCTCAATTCGGATTCTTGGTTAGAGGCTCTCTCAAGGCATTCTAAAGGTTGCAAAACACTCCTTGGACATCACTAAGTCTATACCAATCCTAAAATGCATCAGAACCATGCTCATATCCATAACCCGAAGCATTTTTGTTCTTGAATTATTTTTTTTCGATTCCATAAATTCACTGCGTTTTAATGGATTTTGTTTGTTTAATCATGTTTATAGTGATGTGTAGAACGTTTCTGGATACTTAGATCAAAGCTTCATGGCCGGCATACGATAACGCCATCGTTAGGGTTTTATGTTCTAAATTAGGGCTTCCTAATTTAGCAAATATAAATGAATTATAAATGCATGATTGAACTGGGCTGGTTGTGGGGAGTACAATGGTACTCCTAATTTGTTAAAATTTTACAGGTTTGATGATCTTTGAGTAAAGCTAGGAAATCCTACGAAACCAGGTTCGTAGGTAAATTCGCAGGAAAAAGCACAGTTAATTTCGCAGGAAAATTGAAGAAGATGATGAAGGCTGGCGCGAATTCAATAATTCAAATATTCGTTTGTTTTTTATTATTTATGTTTTGTTTATATTTCACAGCGCGCGTGTTAGCCTGATGGTTAGAGACTTGTTCTTGTGGGTGTTAGGTCTTTGGTTCGATTCTTGGGTGCAGCATCCCTTTTTCTTATTTTTCCATTTATTTGTATGACTTAATATATTATGATTTGTTATGGATGGTATAGCAGATGCGCCCTTCTGGCTGGATGGTTGGAGTGTTTGTTTGTTGGCTGAGAGTTCAAGGGTTCGAATCCAGTCAGGAGCAAATTTTTGCTTCAATTTCTTTTGTTTTGCAAGAATGGAATAAAACAACGTTATGCTGATTGCTATCACCAACGTGCATGTTGGCCCAGTGGCTGGGGTTCTCTTCAGGTATTGGGGAGGTCCTGGGATCAAAACCAGGCCTCCCCCTTTTTTCTTTCTTCTATTTTAATTTTGTTTTGTTTACTTATTATTATTGTTTTTTTAAGTTACAATTAATTTTAATTGATAATTAAACTATAACCCTAATTCTCTTTTATAAACCTTAATTATCTTAATAAGTCTTAATTTATTTATTTGTAAATTTTAATCATGTATATTTATTTTATAATGTATATGTAGTTTTATATGTAAATAATTTAATTAATAAATTAACCCTAATTCTATTTTCTAAACTCATAAACCCTAAATTATTTGTATTAACCCTAATATTTTCATAGAAAACCTAATTTTGTTTATAAACCCTAATTATGATTATGAATGTTAATTTATGTGTTTGTAAATTTTAAATTGCATATATAATTTGTTTATATTATTTAAATAATTTAATTAAGTAGTAAACTCTAATTTATTTATTTTCTAAATAATTAAAAACCCTAATTTTATTTTGTATGCTTATAATCAAATATTTTTATAATATGTATATAAAATTAAATAATTAGACTATTAATCATATTTTATCAGTATATAATATTTATTATTTATTTCTCTTATTAAAAGTCTTAAAAAATAATTATTTATTTAAAATTGAACTTTTAATTTATTATTTATTATTATGTTAATTTCTTCATCTTATGCTTATTTATTTTTGTTTATTATTACTAAACCTCTTATATTTATTTATTTTTGTTTATTACTACTAATCCATCTATTTATTTATTTATTTATTTATTTTAATTATTTCAATTATAATGTAATTGTATCCAATATGTAATAGTTGTAGAATAATTTTTATTATTTATTGGTTAGTAAAATAGGGAGTGTAAAACATGTTTGTATTTAAAATTGAATTTAGATCACTAATCTCAAGATAAATATTTGAATTTGTACACTCACACACGTAAGTCGATCTTTGATCGCCATCTCACTTCTTAAGGGTTACCTCTCAAGTTGCCTAAACAAAAGGTCAAGTAAGGTGTAAAGCAAAGTCCCTTCTCTCATATCATCTAGTCCCTTAAAAGATAATAAGATCAAGTCCCTTCACGGTTGCCTTCGTAAATGATCTTGTCCCTTTCGAATAAAGATGATAAGTCCCTTCGAATTGCTAAATACACCTTACAGTTGCCTAATCACAGTTGTCCCTTCACTTGTCCCTCACACATCCAAGGTAATGACTACCTATTCCTTAATAATAGGGATAGTCTTACCACTTAAAGGATATTTAAGAACAGAAAGACTTAACTTAGGGTAGGTTCCTCTTATGTACTTGCTCACTTTTCAAAAACATTTCAAATACTTCACATTTTCAAACAAATTTTCAAAACAAAGACTTTATATATATCCGTACATGGATCATTATAAAGTACTTAAAGAAAATTTTATTCACACATTACATATTTCAAAAAAAATTTAAAGTGAGCTAAGTAACTAAGAGCCCATGGATAACCATGGATGTAAAGGGTGCTAACACCTTCCCTTTACATAACCTACCCCCCGAACCCAAAAATCTTTTAAGGTCTTTCCTGTTCTTTTATGCCCTTTCCTTTGGATAAAATAAAAGTTGGTGGCGACTCTTGCTATCCGCAACATAACTAAAGTCAGTTCTCCCACTGTGTTACAAGTTCCACGCCCATATTTGCGACTGTCTTGGAAATGTCTTGATTTGGGGATCTTCCTCTCTCATTTCATAACCTTGATAGTTATGTGCAGCTGGGGACCGATCATTGAGAACCTTGTGGAAACATCCCTCTTTAGTGGTGACAGTGGTAGACTACATTGTGTGGCAAACCCATTCGCACCCGAGGGCCCACCTGGAACTCACATAGGATGACCTTGTTTTCCCGGACTCACGCTGAGGCCTCCATGAGTAGTACATAATGCTAAACTGATTCCCTGATTTGGTCATGAGCCATTTCTCGGAAATGGTGAACGTATTATTTCTATTCAGCTTTGAGAATCCGTGATGTTTGACCCGGAGCACACCCGTGAGATTGGGAGGGGTTTACAGGTCTGCAAGAACCCTTGACCTCCACATACCCTCATTATAAGTATGCTCTTTGTTGTGGTTTGGTTACTATGGTTCTGGACTTCTTGATATTTTGTTTGGAGGGTTCCTGTCAGAGGGTTATGGTTCAGAGAATCTTGGTTTTCAGTCACTTGGGGCCATAATATCCAGTATCCAGATGGTTCTAGATTGATCATATGCCTGCATTGCATTTGCATCATACTCGCATTAACTATTTGTGGTTCCATTTTCAGGTTTTTTTGTTTACAGTTTAGCACCCAGTTCTGGTAATTGTAAGTTTCCCAAATGGCAGAAGTTAAGAAGATCACAAGAAAGAGAAATGTCCATTACACTTTTCTTCAACCAGAAGTCAAGAGTGTTCAGAGACTAGCAGGGCTGATTAATGATCAGGTTTTAGGAAACTTCAGAAAGAGGTATGGTCAGATTTTGAAGTATGTGGATAAACCTACTGCAGACCAGAAGGATAGCTTGCACACTTTGCATCAGTTCTATGACCCCCTGTTGCGGTGTTTTGTATTTCCAAATTATATCTTGGCTCCTACCTTGGAGGAGATTTCTAGTCTTTTGGGTATTCCTGTCAGAGATACTTTGCCTTACTATGGACCAGAGATAGTTCTCAAGGAAGAAGACATATCCAGGGTCTGTCGTATACCAGCTGCTAAGGTCAAGAAAGCTTTGCAGGTTAGTGAGGGCAGAGGACTTCCCTAGGATGTGCTTATACCAGAAGTTGAAGGGTATGCCAAAGAGAGTAAGTGGGGAGATTTTGGTGTTGTGGTGGCCCTGATGGTATATGGATCTAGTCTTTTCCCGGGAGAAAAGGAGTTTGTGAGTTTGGAGGTGATCTCCATTTTTGCTAAAGGCAGCCCTGTACCAACCTTGTTAGGAGATTTCTACTACGATGTTCATTACCAGAATGAGAAAGGAAGAGGTGGACCGGTGAGTTGTTGTACTCCATTATTTGCTTATTGGTTTGCTAAGAAGTTACCAAAGTCAGGCCCTTTCAAAGAAATGAGAGAAGAATGAAGGTGGTCTAGGAGACTAATGGGACTAACTTCTGAGGATATAGCTTGGGGTTATAACAGGGATTTGTTAGGAAAGGAGTTACTTGTTAGTTGTGGGAGTTTTGCTAATGTGCCATTGCTAGGGAGAAAGGGTGTGATCAGTTACAATCCAATTTTAGCCAGGAGACAATTTGGCTATCCTCTGAGGAATCCACCAGGTATTGAAGAAATAGCTGAGTCTTTGTACTTTTTTGTGGAGGGAAACAAAGAGTTAGTCATACAGGCATCTCAGGCTTGGGCTCATAGGGTGAAGAAAGGTAAGAAGGATTTTGGAAGGGTGGATCCCAAGACATATCCTCCTTTTGCTACATGGTTACAGAAGCACGTAGAGGAATTTCTCATGCCGTTTTCAGTGGAAGCTCCCTTGTATCACAAAGAAGTGCCATGTCAGAACATTGTTTCTCTTGAAGATTATAAGAAGTTGGAAGCTCAGTTGCACGAGGTCCGGGTAGAGAATTCTGAAATGGTTAACTTGTACCACCTTGCCAATCGTGCTAAGAATGAAGCGGAGGAAAAGCTACAGAGGATGCAGGTCACCTTAGAAACTAAGGAAAAGGAGTTTGCTGGAAGAGAAACTCATTTTCAGAGATTGGGTCTAATGGAATCAAAAAGAGAAGCGGGGCGTAAGAAGACTTTGAAGAATCTTAAAGAAGCTCGCCAGTCCATTGCTTGGTTACAGGGCCAAAGGGAACAGGAGCAGAAGAAGCATAAAGAAAAGGAAGATTTCTTCGAGACACAGATGGCTTTCAATAAGGAAGAAGTAGAACAAGTTCACGAAATACGAAGGGAAAAGACTCAACAATTGGTACAGAGCCAGATAGCCTTGGAGGAGGCAATGAAGGAGATTGCAGAGCTTAAGCTAAGAGCAGGCGTGAAGAAGAACCGGACAGAGGTGATGGATGCAGGAGAAGAACCTGAGTCTTCCTTTAGCCTAGAGTTTTAGTCCATTGTTATTTATCCAGACTACCTACAGGCTTGTTGTAGGAGTCTTACTTTATCTTTTTGTTCATGTATTGACTTGTAACCCTCCGGGGAATTTGTTTGTGTTCTAACTTTGGCTGCCAGTGGGTTATCCATGTTATGCAATATTCCAGTTACCATTTATGAGTACGAAAAGCTTGTTTGTTCGAGGCTGCTAGGATCTGAACACTCTTCAAAAGGAGAGTTTGAAAACTAATGCTCAAAAGGGCTATCTGGAGCATTTTTTGTCAAAACAAAAAATGCCAGAACTGGGGGCATATTAATGCCTAAACCTGGAAACATGAATAGTTACATTGCATGCATATAATGTGTTTACTGTTTTGCAGGTAGTTCATCAATTTTCTAACGTTTATGTCATTTCAGGCACTATAGCTCCCAGGAAGATTCGGGAACAGCCAACGGTGCACAGATACCCTACGAAAGTAAACATAGAGAGAGTAATGGATCAGATGCAAGCAGATCTGGCTGATTTAAGGACAAGAATGGACAACTTCATGACCCTCATGGCTGGGATGGGTCAAACTCAAGAGCGCTTGCGCGAGATGGTAGAAAACAATCAAGCTAGGAATAATGGGACAGCAGATGGAGGTAATCGCAATGGGGCTGGCGCCCGTCACGTAGAAATCCCTGTAGTGCAACTAGGGGTCACTATTGTCAATGATGGAGTGAATAACGTGCATATGGATGGGCAGGATGAAAAATTCACTTTGTTGGACGAGGCAGAAGGCCAAGGAATTGACATGAACAAAAGGTTCGAAGAGATGGCTGAGCAAATTCGTGCCATCCAATCTCAGAGTTCTCTGGGGTTTGATATCACTGACTTGGGCTTGGTTCCAGGGGTTAGAATTACATACAAGTTCAAGGTTCCTACTTTTGATAAGTACAACGGCACAGCGTACTCGAAAACTCACCTCCAGTCTTTTGTAGGAAGAATTGCTGCACACACGGACGATGAGAAACTGTGGATGTATTACTTCCAGGATAGTCTTGTGGGAGCCTCCTTGGAGTGGTACATGAAGCTAAGCAGGGTTAATATTCGAAGCTGGAAGGATTTAGCTGAGGCATTTGTGAAGCAGTATCAGTATAATTTGGATATGGCTCCAAATCGCACCCAGTTGCAGACCATGTCTCAGAATGCTAAAGAAGGGTTCAAGGAGTACGCTCAGAGGTGGCATCAACTTGCGGCTAGAGTGCAACCTCCCTTGTTGGAAAATGAAATGGCAGACATGTCCATGGGAACACTACAGGGTGTGTTTATTGAGAGGCTGGCATCTTGTTCAGCAACAAGGTTTAATGACATCGTGATAGCGGGAGAGAGGGTTGAAACTCTCCTAAAGATGGGGAAAATCCAAGACACTGGGGCAGGTAGCTCCAGTGGTGTTCGAAAAGCTTTTAATGGACCTCCGAGAAGAAGGGAGGGAGAAACTAATGCTATGTATGGCCGAGGCCGGGGCCAGGGATACAGAGGACCCTATGAGCAAGTTGCAGTTGTCACTATTCCATCAGGTCCTGTGCAACAAACCCCACCACAGCAACAACAACAACAACAACAGCCGCAGTGCAATAAATATCAACAAAGACCCTATTGTTGCACCCCAAAATTTTCCCTCCACAAGACAAGACATTGTGTACTAAGAGGCTCACAAGGTTCATAAGGTTCACAAGACATCTCATGAGATTCACAAGGTTCACAAAGTTCACAATTAGTCAGAAGATTTGACATTTCCCTCAGATAATGCATCCTCCTAAGCAATGCATCCTAAACTAGGGTTTTGACTTTAATCAGGCTAAATGGACTTCCAAGACATCAAGTGAGCTTCATAACATCTTATATGTGTTCAAGAATCCCCATGATAAGTTTCAAGACTTTTCCCAAAGGTTTGCTCAGTCAGATGATCAGATAGGTTAAAATCAGTCAAAGTAGTTAAAAAGTCAAACTGAGGTCAACTGTGGTCAAACCAAAGTCAAACTTCATGATTTTTTTCCAACATCAATTATATGAAGTAAAATTCATCATTTGATCAAGGGTTGATCAGGATTCATCAAGAAGATTTCAGATCATCAAGAATCAGGGGTTTCTAAATTAGGGTTTCCTCAGGAAAAGTCAACTGAACTTTGAACAGCCATAACTTTCACATGATTCATCAAATTTTTCCCATCCAAAGCTCATTTTGAAGGAAATTGAATTCTCTACAACTTTGTGTCTCACAAGCCAATCCCAAAAATGCTTCATTTGGAAGGTATGAGCTAAGACATTATAGGTCCTTTTGAAAGTCAACAAAAAGTCAACAACTTCAAAAGAGCATAACTTGAGAATGGTAAAAGATATGCACATGAAACCAATGGGGTTGGTTAGATGACTCTTTAAGCTTTCCAAAATGTCCAAGAACACCCTCATAGCATTAAAATTGAAGGATTTGTGCCCTTGCAAAGTTGGGAAATTTTAGGGAAGTTTATGAAGCAAATAAGGCCTAAAATCAAATTTTTGCTAAATGAGCCCACCAAATTGCCATCCCATCTTTATGAAAACACCAAGCACGACCCAACCCACCTATTTTCTGAATTTTTATTTTTTATTTTTTATTTATTTGAATTTTATTCATTAAAATATCATTTAAATTAAAATAAAATATGAAATCAAATATTTAAAAGGGGATATTGCTTCTAGAAAGTCATAAACATTGTTTGGATCAGATTGATATGAAAATTATGATGATTGTCCTAAAATAGCAATGCTATATCAAAGAATATTTGAATTTTAAGGCATGATCTTTTTCAATCTCAATTGATCCAAATATCCAAAGTGTGACATGATTTTTTGACCTAATTCAGTTCACATATATACATGGAACATATCACTACCAAGGACACGAAAATTTGCTGCCTCTAAGAACACATTTGAACTTCAATTTTTCTCACAAAAAGTCACATTCGGATTTTTGATTGCAGGCCATATCAAGAGGTTTTGAAGGTTGCAATACCTTCCTGGATGTTCATTGAAGCTATTTGCATCATTTTCATCATCTAAAACATCATCATATGCCCTAACCGAATCATTCTTATTCAAGAACAATGTCTTTTTCGATTCCATACTTTTATGCATTATCAATTGATTCTAATGATTGTTTTGTGTTTGTAATGATCTTAGCAAGCTTTCTGGATAATTAGAGTGAAGATTAACGACCTGAATCGTAAATGGCCATTGCTAGAGTTTCGGCCAAGCTTTTAGGGTTTCATGATAAACTAAATATAAATAAATTTTAAGGACGTAGGAAGATTGTATAAGCTCTGAGGATCATAATGCACTAATCAATTGGAAGAAATTTTGCTGTTTCGATGATGTTTGATTTTCGCAGGTTATAGACATTGAAAAATTCGCAGGTACATTCGTAGAAGAAAACGCAAGAGAATTCGCAGGTAATTTAGAGAAGACGAAGTCCAGTGGCGCCAAAATCTGATTTTAAAATTTGTTTTAATATTTTATTGATTTGTTTGAGGTTTATTACACAAACGCGTTGGTGGCTCAATTGGTTAAGGTGTGCGCATGTGAGACAAGGGTCCAGGGATCAAATCCCAGTCTCAGCAATTTTTTTTGCTTTATTTCATTTAACTTTCAAGCTTAAAATATAATGATTCACAATCATTCATTATCACCAAACGCGCGCTGACCTAGTGGAGAGCTTGCTGGTCTTGGAGATTGCAAAGCCTAGGGCCTGGGTTCGAATCCCAGCCCCAGGTATGTTTTTGTTCATATTTTCTTTTATTTTGTTTTTGTTTATAATATATTATAATTAATTTAATAAATGATAAATGTTTAAAACAAAAAATGTTTATATTATTTTCTTGTGTATAATTCAAAGAACTTATATTTTCTGGAAAAAAATTCAAACTTTATTCTTAGAATTATTTAATATTTATTTTACTATATATATTATTAATATTATTTATTTTGTACAAATAAATTAATTATATTTAGATTAACTCATAAATCCTAATATTTTTACATAAACCCTAATTTTCTTTTATAAACCCTAATTATATTGTAAATATTAATTTATTTGTTTATTTTAATTTTATAATTTGTTCATATTATATGTAGTTTTATAATTTAAATAATTTAATTAAGTAGTAAATCCATACTTATTTTTCTAAATAATTAAAAACCCTAATTTTATTTTATGCATTCAATTTATTATTTTTTTATATGCTTATTTAATTATAATCAAATATTTTTTTATTAGAATTATTAGTCATATTTATTAGTATATAATATTTATTATTTATTTCTTTTATTAAAAATCTTAAAAATAATTATTTATTTAATTTTGAACTTTTAATTTATTTCTATATTATATTGTTATACTAACCATCTTATACTTATTTTTGTTTATTATTACTAACCCATTTAATTATTTATTTATTTGCTTATTTATTTTAATTATTTTAATCATTATAATGTAATTGTACCCACTATGTAATAGTTGTAGAATTTCTTATTATTTATTGTAAATTGCCATGGTTAGTAAAATGGGGAGTGTAAAACATGTTTGTATTTAAAATTGAATTTAGATCATTAATCTCAAGATAAATATATGAATTTGTACACGCACACACGTAAGTCGATCTTGGATCGCCATCTCACATTCTTAAGGATACCTCTCATGTTGCCTAAAGAAAAAGGTCAAGTAAGGTGTATAAAGCAAAGTCCCTTCATTTATTTATATCATCTAGTCCCTTAAAAGATAAAAAGATCAAGTCCCTTCATGGTTGCCTTCGTAAATGATCTTGTCCCTTTCGAATAAAGATGATAAGTCCCTTCGAATTGCTAAATACACCTTACAGTTGCCTAATCACAGTTGTCCCTTTACTTGTCCCTCATACATCCAAGGTAATGACTACCTATTCCTTAATAATAGGGATAGTCTTACCATTTAAAGGATATTAAATAACAGAAAAGATTTAACTTAGGGTAGGTTTCTCTTATGTACTTGCTCACTCTTCAAAACATTTCAAATACACTTCACATTTTCAAACTATTTTCAAATCAAAGTCTTTATATATATCCGCACATGGATCATTATAAAATACTTAAGAAAATTTCTATTCACACACTACACTTTTCAAAAACATTTTAAAGTGGGCTAAGTAACTAAGAGCCCATGGATAACCATGGATGTAAAGGGTGCTAACACCTTCCCTTTACATAACCTACCCCCCGAACCCAAAAATCTTTTAAGGTCTTTCCTGTTCTTTTATGCCCTTTCCTTTTGGATAAAATAAAAGTCGGTGGCGACTCTTGCTATCCGCAACATAACTAAAGTCAGTTCTCCCACCGTGTTATAGAACTGGCGACTCTGATGGGGATTTAATAAAAGAGGGGTACCCTTAGGAATTAGATCACTTTAAAATTGTTTGCCTTGTTTGCTTTATACTTATCTGTTGGGTGCTCTTATTTGTGAAAGATCCTAACCCGGATCTAGTGTACCTTAGGTAAATGGAAATAGACCAAGGAAACTGTACGGCGTATACCGATATGGTTGATCTGGTGGCCATAGTTAGTGTGACTTCTTGGTTGGTGCTTATGTTCCTTAAGTCAAGTTGAGGATAATATGAGGCTGCCATATGTTGTCAATGCACTAACTAACTTTTAGAACCCTAGTTATCCCATCTTGGCCTTTAGAAAGTAGTGAGATAACCGGCTTTGGTGAAGACTGAAGTTGGTTGATACTCGATGCTACGCTCATTGAGATTCTAAACTTGGAGGGTTTTGGTTGGCAAGTAAGTTGCCTACTGAACAACCACCCTTGTGAAGGATCAATGATATTGAGATCCCTTAGAACCTGGTTACTTTTGTAGGACAGGATGAACCAACTAACTTCAGGGGAGGGTACTTACATTTAAACCTCATGCAAGCCTTCAAACCTAAGGGTTATTGTGTGACTTGTTTGTGTGTGCCACATGTTTGTGATTGAGCATAACATTATAATATCATCATGCATCATAAGCATAACATTTTCACTAACCATTTCAAGGACCAAAGGATTTATCTTTGTTCTTTGTTGCAGGTCATGGCTTCTGCTCGTAGGAATACTATCCGGATCAACTTTGTAGGTATACCTCCTAAGCTTAAGGAATTGGTCTCTCAGGTTTCTGAAAACTCCCAGTTTATCAAGAGGCATGGTCACCTATTGGATCTAGTCACCTCAGGGTTTAATGAAGACATGATGAGTGTTCTGTTTCAGTTCTTTGATCCTAAGCACCATTGCTTCACATTTCCTGACTATCAGCTGGTTCCTACAATGGAAGAGTTCTCCAAACTTCTGGGTATACCTATCCTTGATCAGAGACCCTTCACAGGCTTAGAAAAAGAGCCTAAACCTGAGGTTATTGCTGCAGCTCTACATCTGAAGAAATCAGACATTGTTCTAGAAACGAGAAGCGGAGTTAAGGGTATTCTTGCTAAGGTGATGATAGAGAAGGCTCAAGTGTTCTTGAAGGCTATGAGCTATGACGCTTTTGAGGAGATCTTAGCCTTGTTGATTTATGGCTTAGTGTTGTTCCCCAATCCAGATCAGTTCATATACGTTCATGCCATCAACATATTTCTGAGTCACAATTCAGTGCCTACATTGCTTGGAGACATTTTGTACTCTCTTCATACTCGTACTACAAAGGCACGAGGAGCTTTGATGTGCTGCATACCTTTGCTATCTAGGTGGTTTATTTCTCACCTTCCTCGATCAGTGATGAAGAATGAACAAGGGTTCAGGTGGTCCAAGAGAATCATGTCACTCTCTCATTCAGATATTCATTGGTGCTCTAGATCTATGGAGAGTGTTACTATCATTGACCGTTGTGGGGAGTTTCCTAATGTGCCACTCCTTGGCATAAGAGGGGGCATTACCTACAACCCTTCCTTAGCTTTACGTCAGTTTGGTTACGCTCGGAGTGATGGTCCTCATGACATGTTGATTCAGGGTATTGTGTTTGACTATGACAACAATCTGCAAGGTTATCGTCAAAGGTTCATACGAGCATGGGGAAAAGTGAACAAGGTTGACAGCAAGACTCTGGAGCCCAAGTACACTATTCCTATGGAAGCTTACCTCAGATGGGTGCGATCTCGTGCTCAGACTCTTATGATGCCATATCCTGCCATCCTGCCAGTTACTATGGAGCCTGTTGCTGAAGGGGATACTTCTTATACCATCCTTCATCCAGACATGCCCACTGACATGGAAGAGTTACAGAGGTCCTGGATCTAGTTGAAAGAGCAAAGGGATACTTTTGAGACTCATTACAAAGCGAGTCAAGAAAGAATCCTGGAGCTAACAAAACAACTTCACGAGGAGCGGAATCTCAACTCATACCTCAACACAAAGAGGAAACGTCCATGGGAGACTTAAAACCCCATCTTTTGTATTTATTTCATTTCATTTTTATTGTAAGCCCAAGGGGCAAACAAATTTATTACTAATAAAAGTTTACTTGGTTGTTTAAGCAAATTTAAATCATGCGGTTCTTGAAAACATTGCATACGCATTTACATACCATATCATTGCATCACAGGTTTCTTATGTACAGGTTTCTTATCTTCTCGTTGTTTATTTCAGCAGAAATGGCTCTTGAACAAACAGTTAAAGATCTCCAGACACAAAATGTACAGTTCCAAGAGCTGATCCTGAACTTGTCCAAGGGGCAGTTTGAACTGAAGACACTGCTGGCCAAGAAGACTAAGAAGACTAGAAGGTCAGGAGGCATGATCAACATGGGAAGAAGGTTCAGAGGTCCTGTCAAGACCAAAGAACAGGTTGAAGATTATGAGTCTGAAGAGTCTGAGAAAGAGGGAGGCAGTCTCCACAACACAATGGGGGATTCTGATTCTAAAGCTAACTACTATCATGATCCTAATGAAGATAAGTTCAAGATGCTGGTGGATAGAATGGATGCTATGGAATTGCAAAAGTCTTTTGGGCTGGATTTTGAAGACCTGAGTTTGATATATGGGGTGGTCATACCCATTGGTTTCAAGGTTCCTGCTTTTGTAGTATATGATGGTGTTTCTTGTCCCAAGCTGCATCTGAGATCTTATGTCCGGAGGATCCAACCCCATACTGCTGATAAGAAGTTGTGGATCCATTTCTTCCAAGAGAGCTTATCTGGAGCTCAATTGGAATGGTACTATCAGTTGGAGAGTGTCAACATCCGTGATTGGAATGATCTTGCTGAAGCCTTTTATAAGCAATATCAATACAATGCTGATCTAGCACCAACTCGCATGCAACTCCAGAGCATGTCTATGGGTGCTAAAGAGAATTTCAAGGAGTATGCCCAGAAGTGGAGAGATTTGGCTGGTAGGGTACAACCTCCTCTAACTAACAGGGAGTTGGTAGATATGTTCATGTGTACGTTGAATGGTCCTTTTTACAGTCATCTCGTTGGAAGCTCATCATCTGGCTTCACTGAGTTGATAATGACAGGAGAGCGCGTAGAAAGTGGTATAAGGAGTGGCAAGATCCAAGTGGGTGCTTCTTCATCCAGTACTACAAAGAAGCCCCCTAGTGGGAAGAAAGAGTCGAATGTTGTTTATGGTCAACCTGATCGTAATAGGAGGCACCAATCTGTGAGTGTAGTTCATATCTCCAATCCAACTCCTACAACACCAGAGCCACCACAGGGCAATCAACAGAGGCCTAGAAGGCAGTTCACTAAGCTCAATATGTCACTGGCCCAAGCCTTGCAACACTTGTTGAAGGGTGAACTTATCACTTTGAGGGACCCTCCTCAGAATCCCAATGTTACCTCTCCCAGGTACAATCCTAATGCACGATGTGCATATCATTCAAATTGTCAGGGACATGATACCAATAGTTGCTGGATATTGAAGAATAAATTTCAGGATATGATTGATGCTGGAGAGATTGAGTTTGATCCTCCGGGTACTCCAAACGTGATTACTGCTCCCATGCCAAATCATGAAAAGACTGTCAATGCCATTGATGAAGTTTCACATATTTCCTCAGTTGCAGATTTAACTTCACCATTGTCTGTTATTAAGAAGAAGTTGGTACAAGCTGGGTTCTTTCCAGGTTGTCGTGAAGATTTTTTCTATTGTGCTTATAAACCGGATTGTTGCTGGAGGTTGAAGGACGGAATTAAACGCCTCATGAATAATTACACAATATTTTTTGAGAGGACACCTTCTGTAGAAAGAATGGTGGAACACATAACTAAAGGTGCGAAGGTTGAAGAGGTGGATATGGTTGATAAGGTGCCGATAAGGATTACATCCAAGGGGCCTGTAAAAATCACTCGTAAGGGTCCAATTAAAATTACTGCTGAAGGCCCTGTGAAGGTTGTTGCTGAAGCTAGAGTGGCTCCTATGATCATTACCACTCCGGGTCTTATTCCATATACTTCTGATAAAGCGGTGCTTTGGCATTATGGCTCCGATGTTTATATTCATGGTGTTAAGCAGGAACCCTTAGATGAGACACCTGTTGCTGATGAAAACCTTGATGTTGACAATATTGCTGGATCTAGTAAGATCACGAGAAGTGGAAGGATTTTCTCTCCTCCGACTGTTTCCAAGAATACAGTTACTCCAGCTACTACCTCTACTGCTGATGCTCGGGGCAAAGGTCCTGTTATTGAACCTGTGCAAACTCATGTACCAGCTGCTGATGATCTTGCTAAGCAGATGGAAGACGTATTGAAGATCATTCGCAAGAGTGATTATGACATTCTTGACCAATTGGGGCATACTCCCTCCAAGATTTCTATGTTGTCTTTATTGTTGTGTTCTGAGGCTCATGCCAAAGCCTTGATTAAATTTTTGAAGACTGCTCACGTGCCAAATGAGATTTCTGTAGACCAGTTTGAAAATTGTGTGGCACACTTGACCTATGATAATGGGTTAGGTTTCTCCGATGCTGATTTGACTCTTGCCAAGAGGGATCATAATAGGGCTCTACATATCTCTATTGAATGTAGGGGCACTACCCTGTCACATGTGTTAATAGACAATGGTTCCTCGCTGAATGTGTTGCCCAA
Source organism: Lathyrus aphaca (assembly GCA_963966055.1). Classification (NCBI taxonomy): domain Eukaryota; kingdom Viridiplantae; phylum Streptophyta; class Magnoliopsida; order Fabales; family Fabaceae; genus Lathyrus; species Lathyrus aphaca. Next base: position 207,367,880 of record OZ014525.1, read on the forward strand.
AGAAGTTCTGAATAAGCTTAGTCCTGAAGATGTTGTGTTGAAGCCCAGTAATATAATGGTGAAGGCTTTTGATGGTTCAAGAAGAGTGGTGCATGGAGAAATAGATCTCCCAATAAAAGTAGGCTCTCAAATCTTCAATGTTACTTTTTATGTAATGGATATCCGTCCTTCGTATTCTTGTTTGCTTGGGTGTCCCTGGATCCATGGGGCAGGTGCTGTAACCTCCACCTTACATCAGAAGTTGAGATATCTAGTAGAAGGAAAAGTTGTCACTGTTTACGGAGAGGAAGGATATATAGTTAGCCATGTGAACACATTTAAATATCTTGAAGTGGAAGGTGAATATGTTGAAAATCCATGCCAGACATTCGAAGTAGTTCCTTGGGTTGTTAATAATTATGAAGCTCCTCCTGTTGTCAAGAAAGTTCCTGTGGTCACCAGAGTACCTCCTACAATGGCCTCCCTCAAGGATGCTAGAGCTGTGGTGGATGAAGAGTCCCAGAAGGTTGTTCGTCGTGCTCGTGCTGTTCGTATCACCGATCAAGGGATTATGAAAGATCAGATCAATGCTGTGGGTGACTATGATGAAGACTACAACTTGGATGCTTGGATTTTTCCTACTGTGGGTGCTGGGCTCAATAATTGGAAAGCTGAAGATGTTATTCCTATCTCCTTTAGTCATGAGTAAATACTATTACTGTGTTGTTACTTTTAAGTTTGTAATTTCTTGAACAATTAAACTCTTAAGCCTTGTGCCTTACCCGGGGCACAATGGTATGCTTGTTTCGGGATGTCATTTCATTTGCATACTTCATTCAATAAAAATCAGTGGACATTTCGTTTTCGTAAATATTGTGTTCCTCGTCTTTCTTTTCTTTTATTTTTGTTTTATCAGCTATGTGTTCTTACACACACCCACATCACTAAATGCAGATCCTCATCCACTCTGGATCCTGTTGATAACAGTTCTACTATTGCCAATTATAATTTCGAGAATCCGAACTATCAAGCTGAAGATGGAAATGAGGACGATTGTGAAGTACCTGTAGAGCTTGTTAGGTTGTTACAACAAGAAGAGAAAGCCATACAGCCACATGAAGAGCCAATCGAAGTTGTGAATCTGGGAACTGAAGAAAACAGGAAAGAGGTCAAGATAGGGGCTGAATTAGAGGATGGTGTTAAGAGCAGATTGATTCAGATGTTACATGATTATGTGGAGATCTTTGCTTGGTCCTATGAAGATATGCCAGGGTTGGATACAGACATTGTGGTTCATCGTTTACCAGTAAAAGAAGATTGTCGTCCAAAGAAGCAGAAGGTTCGTCGCATGCGTCCTGAAATGTCAGAGAAGATTAAGGCAGAGGTGATGAAACAGTTTGATGCAGGGTTCTTAGCTGTGACTTCTTATCCTCAATGGGTTGCAAATGTGGTGCCGGTACCTAAGAAAGATGGTAAGGTACGTATATGTGTGGATTACAGGGATTTGAACAAGGCCATCCCCAAAGATGACTTTCCACTTCCTCATATCGATGTTCTGGTAGACAACACTGCTCAGCATAAGGTGTTCTCTTTCATGGATGGTTTCTCTGGTTACAATCAAATCAAGATGGCACCTGAAGATATGGAGAAGACTACATTTGTTACACAGTGGGGCACTTTTTGTTATAAAGTGATGCCATTTGGTTTGAAGAATGCCGGGGCAACATATCAGCGTGCTATGGTGGCTTTGTTTCATGATATGATTCATCATGAGATAGAGGTATATGTGGATGATATGATAGCCAGGTCCCAGAATGAAAAGCAACATCTTGATCACCTGCATAAGTTGTTTGAGAGGTTGAAGAAATACAAGTTGAGATTGAACCCAAACAAGTGTACTTTTGGAGTTAGATCTGGTAAGCTCCTGGGTTTCATTGTCAGTGGAAAAGGTATTGAAGTAGATCCTGCAAAAGTGAAAGCTATACAAGAGATGCCAGCTCCCCGTACTGAGAAGGAGGTTAGAGGTTTCTTAGGACGATTGAATTACATTGCAAGATTTATTTCCCAATTAACTGCTACCTGTGAGCCAATCTTCAAGTTGTTGAAGAAAGATCAGGTAATGGAGTGGAATGATGAGTGCCAGACAACCTTTGATGAAATTAAGAAATATCTGCTAGAACCTCCAATTTTGATGCCACCAGTTGATGGAAGACCCTTGATTATGTACTTAACAGTATTAGACAACTCAATGGGGTGTGTGTTAGGGCAACATGACGAGTCTGGTCGAAAAGAGCAGGCAATATACTACCTTAGCAAAAAGTTTACCGACTGTGAAACAAGATACTCACTTCTCGAGAAAACTTGTTGCGCTTTGGCGTGGGCTGCTCGCCGACTAAGACAGTATATGTTGACTCATACTACCTTATTGATTTCGAAGATGGATCCAATCAAGTACATATTCGAGAAACCTGCTCTCTCTGGAAGAATAGCAAGATGGCAAATGATCTTAACAGAATATGACATACAGTATACTACTCAGAAGGCCATTAAAGGAAGTGTTGTAGCTGATCATTTGGCTCATCAAGCAGTGGATTATTATCAGTCAATGAGTTTTGAGTTCCCTGATGAAGACATTATGATTATTACCAAAGAACCTAGACAATATGACGGACCTAAACAAGGATCCCGATGGACTATGGTTTTTGATGGAGCTTCTAATGCACTTGGTAATGGTGTTGGTGTTGTGATCAGTTCCCCTGAAGGTTGTCATACCCCGATTACTGCCAGACTTTGTTTCTATTGTACAAATAACATGGCTGAATATGAGGCATGTATCTTGGGTATCAAAGCTGCCATTGATATGAAGATTCAGTTCCTTGACGTGTATGGAGATTCAGCCTTGGTAGTAAGTCAGATTAAAGGAGATTGGGATACCAAACATGATAATCTCATTCCTTATAGAGAGCATGTGTTGTCCTTGATCCCACATTTTAAAGAGATTACCTTTGGACATATTCCACGAATAGAGAATCAGATGGCAGATGCATTAGCCACCATGGCGTCCATGTTTGAGATCAGTTGGGATGATGAAGCTCCCAAGATTACCATTGATAGATTTGAGAAGCCTGCATACTGCAATGAGATTGACACTGAAGAAGCAGAGGAGAAGCCTTGGTTCTATGAGGTGAAAAGGTATCTTGAAGCTCAGGAGTTCCCTGAAGGGGCACCTGTCAAAGATAAAAAGTTTCTGAGGAGGTTTTCTGCTAAGTTCTTTTTGAGTAATGGAATTTTGTACAAACGCAATCATGATTCAACTTTGCTTCGTTGTGTGGATAAGAAGGAAGCAACTGAGATTATGGAAGGAATGCATGATGGGATCTTTGGCACTCATTCTAGTGGTCACACTATGGCAAAGAAGATATTGAGAGCAGGTTACTATTGGTCTACCTTGGAAGCTGACTGCTATCAACATTCCAGAACGTGTCATAAGTGTCAAATCTATGCTGATAAAGTACATATACCTCCATCACCATTGAATATGATGATTTCTCCCAGGCCTTTTGCTATGTGGGGCATTGATATGATTGGTGAGATCAAGCCTACTACTTCTAATGGGCATCGTTTCATCCTGGTTGCTATTTGATTACTTTACAAAGTGGGTGGAGGCAGCTTCATTTGTATCTGTTACTAAGAATGTGGTGGCCCGATTCATTAAGAATAATCTCATATGTAGGTATGGCATCCCTGAAAGGATTATTACTGACAATGGCTCTAATCTGAACAACACTATGATTACTGATCTCTGCACGCAATTCAAGATTAAGCATCACAACTCTTCTCCGTATCGTCCGAAGATGAATGGGGCAGTTGAAGCTGCTAATAAGAACATTAAGAAGATTCTACAGAAGATGATTGTTACTTACAAAGATTGGCATGAGATGTTACCATTTGCTCTTCATGTTTATCGTACTACAATACGAACTTCAACAAGGGCAACCCCATTCTCTCTAGTTTATGGTATGGAAGCAGTTTTTCCCATTGAGGTTCAGATCCCTTCCTTAAGAATCATGAAGGATGCATGCTTGGATGAAGATGAGTGGATTCAGACTCGACTTGACCAGATAAATTTGATTGATGAGAAGAGGTTGGCAGTTGTTTGTCATGGCCAGATGTACCAGAAATGGATGATCAAAGCTTTTAATAAGAAGGTTAAGCCAAAGGTATATCAGGTTGGTGATTTGGTAATCAAGCGTATCATATTAGCACAAGGTGATCCTAGGGGAAAATGGACTCCTACATATGAAGGACCATTCGTGGTCAAAACAGTATTCTCAGGAGGTGCCATGATACTTACTACTATGGATGGTGAAGACTTCCCACAGCCTGTAAACGCAGACATAGTTAAAAAATAGTACGCATAAAAAGAGACCCGCTAGGTTGACTGGCCTAGGAAAAAATAAGGGCATCTCGGCGAACCAAAAGGGTTCGGGCAAAAATTAGGGATATATATATATAAAAAAATGTACACCCGGCAAGTCGAAAACCTGAAAAGGCGGCTTGGGCAAAAAAGGGTATCCCGGTGGATTGAAAACCTGAAAGGGCAATCCAGGCAAAAGTTAGGGATTAAAGCGTATGACTATGTCTCGTTTGGATCACCCATGAAACTACAACCAGTTGTGCTACTTACTCAAGCTCGAACAGATAAAGCTCAATTCAATCATTTCCGTCTCAACAGCAGAAGATGAGATACTTGAAGATAATGGCAATAGTAGAATTGAAACTCAATAGGATTATTTCCCACATAGCTGATTTTCTTTGTTTTGTAAAAAATTTACGACGAATTCCTCTCACTGGGATTTCTGTCTCCTTGTACAAACTTGCCCATGTATAGGTCACTTTGTGATATAAATAAAATTTCATCTTTGAATCCAGATTTACTTTTACCCTATTTACATAAGCGAAACGTCCATTGGTTGTGTTTGAATGTATGTATGCTTTTGAATATGATTGATGTTTACCAGAAATGCATAAAATGCTTAATATGATTGATGTTTACCAGAAATGCATGAAAATGCAGTAATAGTATTTACTAAGGACGAACAAGGGAAGGACTTCAACGAAGCTTCGCCGGTTCATCCCCACAAGTCAGCTACAAACCCCCAGTAGGGCAAATCTATCATCATAGATACTTCGAGTTACATATCCCCTGGAATTTATATCCATCTCTTTTATCCTCAGACGGATAGTCGGGAACTTATTCCTTCAATAGGAGTATGACGAACGAAGACGGGAGGTTATGGATACTATACCATCAAACGAAGACGGGAGGTTATGGATACTATACCATCAAACGAAGACAGGAGGTTATGGATACTATACCATCAAACGAATACGGGAGGTTATGAATACTATGTTATCAAACAAGACGGGAACGAGTTCTTCATATTCTTAAACAACGAATCGGGATTTATTTTCCCTGGCCAGCAGTTGTTATACGAAGATATTCAGACGTTTCAGGCTACATGATGCATACATACATCATTTACATCATACCATAACATACATATCCATAAGTACATAATACATTTACTTAGGTGCATCATACTATGCATGCATACATATTGCATAAACTAACATTCTCCTTGCAGGATAGTTATATGCAGGTAAAACAATATCAACAACTTACAACAGGTCAGAAATGATCCATATACTACTCAAGATGTCCTTGAATAGCAGGCAAACGGTCTGTAAAAAGATCCATTCCCTGGTTCAAGACATTTTTCAGAAGAACAAATTCTGACGTTCTTTTGACCCTTAAGAGCAAATCCTGACGCTCTTTTGGCCCCTTGTTCAAGACTTTTTCAGAAGAACAAATCCTGACGTTCTTTTGACCCTTAAGAGCAAATCCTGATGCTCTTTTGGCCTCTTGTTCAAGACTTTTTCAGAAGAACAAATCCTGACGTTCTTTTGACCCTTAAGAGCAAATCCTAACGCTCTTTTGGCCCCTTGTTCAAGACTTTTTCAGAAGAACAAATCCTGACGTTCTTTTGACCCTTAAGAACAAATCCTGACGTTCTTTTGGCCCCTTGAATAGAAGGCAAACGATCTGTAAAAAGATCCATTCCCTGGTTCAAGATATTTCCAGAAGAGATAATCGCCACGAAGATTTATTTCTACTGGTCCATTCAGCAATTCAAATCATGTTGCATAAATGATTCAGAGACGACCTATACAAAGACCTAGTACTGATATCCAGTATCAACATAAAGACATCACCACATCCAGATATTTTAGATGGCATCTTTAAGCCCATCTCCAGTTCATTCTGATAGCATCTCTAAGCCCATCTCCAGTTCCATCAAGTGGTGTCTTCAAGCCCACTCAAGCATATACAGCTAATCATCAGTATTACTCTACGCACCGGTGAGTGCAAATTTTTGGGCTTTTTTGTTCAATCCCCTTCAACCTTCTAGGTCACGAATGACACGTATACCAATCTAACCCCTCAGGTTTCAGAAAATTGAACAGGGGCAGCTGTTGCACCCCAAAATTGGCCCTCCACAAGACAAGACATTGTGTACTAAGAGTCTCACAAGGTTCACAAGACATCTCATGATATTCACAAGGTTCACAAAGTTCACAATTAGTCAGAAGATTTGACATTTCCCTCAGATAATGCATCCTCCTAAGCAATGCATCCTAAACTAGGGTTTTGACTTTAATCAGGCTAAATGGACTTCCAAGACTTCAAGTGAGCTTCATAAAATCTTATATGTGTTCAAGAATCCCCATGATAAGTTTCAAGACTTTTCCCAAAGGTTTGCTCAGTCAGATGATCAAATAGGTTTAAATCAGTCAAAGCAGTTAAAAAGTCAAACTGAGGTCAACTGTGGTCAAACCAAAGTCAAACTTCATGATTTTTTGCCAACATCAAGTATATGAAGTAAAATTCATCATTTGATCAAGGGTTGATCATGATTCATCAAGAAGATTTCAGATCATCAAGAATCAGGGGTTTCTAAATTAGGGTTTCCTTAGGAAAAGTCAACTGAACTTTGACCAGCCATAACTTTCACATGATTCATCAAATTTTTCCCATCCAAAGCTCATTTTGAAGGAAATTGAATTCTATACAACTTTGTGTCTCACAAGCCAATCCCAAAAATGCTTCATTTGGAAGGTATGAGCTAAGACATTATAGGTCCTTTTGAAAGTCAACAAAAAGTCAACAACTTCAAAAGAGCATAACTTGAGAATGGTAAAAGATATGCACATGAAACCAATGGGGTTGGTTATATGACTCTTTAAGCTTTCCAAAATGTCCAAGAACACCCTCATAGCATTAAAATTGAAGGATTTGTGCCCTTGCAAAGTTGGGAAATTTTAGGGAAGTTTATGAAGCAAATAAGGCCTAAAATCAAATTTTTGCTAAATGAGCCCACCAAATTGCCATCCCATCTTTATGAAAACACCAAGCACGACCCAACCCACCTATTTTCTGAATTTTTATTTTTTATTTTTTATTTATTTGAATTTTATTCATTAAAATATCATTTAAATTAAAATAAAATATGAAATCAAATATTTAAAAGGGGATATTGCTTCTAGAAAGTCATAAACATTGTTTGGATCAGATTGATATGAAAATTATGATGATTGTCCTAAAATAGCAATGCTATATCAAAGAATATTTGAATTTTAAGGCATGATCTTTTTCAATCTCAATTGATCCAAATATCCAAAGTGTGACATGATTTTTTGACCTAATTCAGTTCACATATATACATGGAACATATCACAACCAAGGACACGAAAATTTGCTGCCTCCAAGAACACATTTGAACTTCAATTTTTCTCACAAAAAGTCACATTCGGATTTTTGATTGCAGGCCATATCAAGAGGTTTTGAAGGTTACAATACCTTCCTGGATGTTCATTGAAGCTATTTGCATCATTTTCATCATCTAAAACATCATCATATGCCCTAACCGAATCATTCTTATTCAAGAACAATGTCTTTTTCGATTCGATACTTTTATGCATTATCAATTGATTCTAATGATTGTTTTGTGTTTGTAATGATCTTAGCAAGCTTTCTGGATAATTAGAGTGAAGATTAACGACCTGAATCGTAAATGGCCATTGCTAGGGTTTCGGCCAAGCTTTTAGGATTTCATGATAAACTAAATATAAATAAATTTTAAGGACATAGGAAGATTGTATAAGCTCTGAGGATCATAATGCACTAATCAATTGGAAGAAATTTTGCTGTTTCGATGATGTTTGATTTTCGCAGGTTATAGACATTGAAAAATTCGCAGGTACATTCGTAGAAGAAAACGCAAGAGAATTCGCAGGTAATTTGGAGAAGACGAAGTCCAGTGGCGCCAAAATCTGATTTTAAAATTTGTTTTAATATTTTATTGATTTGTTTGAGGTTTATTACACAAACGTGTTGGTGGCTCAGTTGGTTAAGGTGTGTGCATGTGAGACAAGGGTCCAGGGATCAAATCCCAGTCTCAGCAATTTTTTTTGCTTTATTTCATTTAACTTTCAGGCTTAAAATATAATGATTCATAATCATTCATTATCACCAAACGCGCGCTGGCCTAGTGGAGAGCTTGCTGGTCTTGGAGATTGCAAAGCCTAGGGCCTGGGTTCGAATCCCAGCCCTAGGTATGTTTTTGTTCATATTTTCTTTTATTTTGTTTTTGTTTATAATATATTATAATTAATTTAATAAATGATAAATGTTTAAAACAAAAAATGTTTATATTATTTTCTTGTGTATAATTCAAAGAACTTATATTTTCTGGAAAAAAATTCAAACTTTATTCTTAGAATTATTTAATATTTATTTTACTATATATATTATTAATATTATTTGTTTTGTACAAATAAATTAATTATATTTAGATTAACTCATAAATCCTAATATTTTTACATAAACCCTAATTTTATTTTATAAACCCTAATTATATTGTAAATATTAATTTATTTGTTTATTTTAATTTTATAATTTGTTCATATTATATGTAGTTTTATAATTTAAATAATTTAATTAAGTAGTAAATCCATACTTATTTTTCTAAAAAATTAAAAACCCTAATTTTATTTTATGCATTCAATTTATTATTTTTTTATATGCTTATTTAATTATAATCAAATATTTTTTTATTAGAATTATTAGTCATATTTATTAGTATATAATATTTATTATTTATTTCTTTTATTAAAAATCTTAAAAATAATTATTTATTTAATTTTGAACTTTTAATTTATTTCTATATTATTTTGTTATACTAACCATCTTATACTTATTTTTGTTTATTATTACTAACCCATTTAATTATTTATTTATTTGCTTATTTATTTTAATTATTTTAATCATTATAATGTAATTGTACCCACTATGTAATAGTTGTAGAATTTCTTATTATTTATTGTAAATTGCCATGGTTAGTAAAATAGGGAGTGTAAAACATGTTTGTATTTAAAATTGAATTTAGATCATTAATCTCAAGATAAATATATGAATTTGTACACGCACACACGTAAGTCGATCTTGGATCGCCATCTCACATTCTTAAGGATACCTTTCATGTTGCCTAAAGAAAAAGGTCAAGTAAGGTGTATAAAGCAAAGTCCCTTCATTTATTTATATCATCTAGTCCCTTAAAAGATAAAAAGATCAAGTCCCTTCATGGTTGCCTTCGTAAATGATCTTGTCCCTTTCGAATAAAGATGATAAGTCCCTTCGAATTGCTAAATACACCTTACAGTTGCCTAATCACAGTTGTCCCTTTACTTGTCCCTCATACATCCAAGGTAATGACTACCTAATCCTTAATAATAGGGATAGTCTTACCATTTAAAGGATATTTAAGAACAGAAAAGATTTAACTTAGGGTAGGTTTCTCTTATGTACTTGCTCACTCTTCAAAACATTTCAAATACACTTCACATTTTCAAACTTTTTTCAAAACAAAGTCTTTATATATATCCGCACATGGATCATTATAAAATACTTAAGAAAATTTCTATTCACACACTACACTTTTCAAAAACATTTTAAAGTGAGCTAAGTAACTAAGAGCCCATGGATAACCATGGATGTAAAGGGTGCTAACACCTTCCCTTTACATAACCTACCCCCCTAACCCAAAAATCTTTTAAGATCTTTCCTGTTCTTTTATGCCCTTTCCTTTTGGATAAAATGAAAGTCGGTGGCTACTCTTGCTATCTGCAACATAACTAAAGTCAGTTCTCCCACCGTGTTACACCTATCAGCAGAGACAAGCTCGTCCAGCTAATAAGGTGCTTGAAGCCATCCCAATGACATACACGGCATTACTTCAAAGATTGTTAGATTTGAACTTGGTTCAATTGAGGACATTGGCACCACCTCCACCTGGAGAGCTTCCAGTGGGGTATGATGCTATCCAAGATGCGCATTTCATTCGGGAGCTCCCGGGTACTCAACAGAAAAGTGCAGGACATTGCAGTATAAGGTCCAAGACTTGATTGTCTCAAAAGGAATTAACTTCGCACCACCTTCGAATGTTACATCAAACCCCATTCCAAATCATGGAGGGGCTAGGATAAATGTTGTTGATAGCGGTGAAAGGTTAAACTTGATCTTGAACGTGGATGAGGTGAAGACTTCGTTGCTGGTTGTGAAAGACAGATTGTTGAAAGGGCAAGTATTCCCGGGGTGTGGTTATGACTGTGAGGAATGTTTAAATTCAGTTAATGGCTGTGAGGATTTGAAGGTTGGGCTACAATATTTGATTGACGAGGGGTCGCTACAATTTGATAGGGTTGATGATAGAAGTAATTGTGTGTCTACCATAACAATTTACTTTGATCCTGCTGAGGTTCCTGCCCGGAGAGAACCTGTGACTATCTATGTTCCCGAAGTGAGTCCCATTACCATTACTGTTCCAGGACCAGTCCCCTATACTGATGACAAGGCCATCCCCTGGCACTATGGCTCGGACGTGTATGTAGACGGTCAGAAGGTGGAGAATAAAGCAGTAACAATTGACCCGACAGTGGTGAATGTCGAAGGAGTTGGTGGATTTACAAGGAGTGGGCGTCTATTTGCTCCTCAAGCTCTTAGAGGTGATCCCGAGGCTGAGGTTGCTGCAAAAGCTAAGGGTAAGCAGATAGCAACTGAAGAGGTGACAACTTCTGCTCCTAGTCAAGGCACTTTTGAAAAAGAAGTTGAAGAGTTCATGAGGATAATTAAGAAAAATGACTATAAGGTGGTTGAACAGCTGAATCAAACTCCGTCCAAGATATTTATTATGTCCTTGTTAATGTGTTCTCAGGCTCACCGGGAAGCTCTGCTGAAATTGTTACAAATGGCGTATGTACCTCAAGAGATAACTGTTAACTAGTTGGAAACTGTGGTAGGCAGCGTAAACGCCAGCCATGGATTGGGATTCACGGATAGAGATCTTACTTCTGAAGGCCGCAATCACAACAAGGCCCTGCACATCACCATGGAGTGTAAAGGTGTTTTCCTGTCGCATGTCTTGGTTGATACAGGCTCTTATCTCAATGTGCTCCCTAAGAAGGCCTTGATGAAGTTGAATATTGATGGCATTGTTTTACGACCCAGTGATTTGATTGTAAAAGCCTTTGACGGGTCCCGAAGATCTGTGTTCGGAGAGGTTGAGCTACCTGTGAAGATTGGGTCTCAAGTGTTCAAAAGCACATTCTATTTTATGGATATTCAACCCGCTTATAGTTGTTTGCTGGGACGTCCCTGGATTCATGTTGCAGGCGCAGTGACGTCCATGTTGCATCAGAAGCTGAAGTATGTGGTAGACGGCCAGGTGGTCACTGTATGTGGAGAAGAGGATATTTTTGTGAGTCATTTGTCGACTTTCAAGTACGTGGAAATGGATGGGGAGATTCATGAAACGATGTGTCAAGCTTTTAAGACAGTCAATGTTAGTACTTTGTCTCCGGCAATCCGGGGCAACGAGAAGGAAGGGACTCCTATTTATTCTTACAAGAAAGCCAAAGAAGTAGTACAATCCGGAAGTGCGCGAGGCTGGGGCAAGTTGCTAGAGATGGAAAAGAAGGATGACAAATTTGGTCTGGGTTACCAACCTGGTGGGTCCAACTGGCCTCAGGGTAGTAAGGCCATAACTTTCACAAGTGCCGGAATGTTCAATCGCAACAACATCTGTGCAACAAGTGAAGGGGGGATAATGACTGTGACTGGAATAGCTGGATTCACCCATGTGCACCTGGGGAGGAGCTCCGGAACTGGTCTGCTGAAGATGTTGTTCAAGTTGCTTGGCAGTCAAAGTAACTTACTTGTTTCCTTTTTTATCATACTACATATCAATCTTGCACTCTGCCCAAGGTGCATGGATCCATTTGTAGGGCCACCATGCTTTTAATGCATTTACTTTTTCCATGAAATAAAGGACATTTTTCAAGCGAAATTGTGTTCTCTTTCTTTCGTTTTAAATTTTTTCACAAAAATAAAAATAAAATGTCAATGATTTTCCTTTTTCTTGTGTTTTGTGTGTTTGCGTCTCTTTTGAAAAGAGCAGATTCTGAGATAAGCACATCATTTGTGTAGTGTTGATCATTCGGATTCCTGTGATAACGTTCCTGCTATGATCATGCATGACTTCGATAATCCTATCTACCAAGCTGATGAAGGGGTCGAGGAAGACTGTGAACTCCCGAAAGAATTGGTCAGATTGTTGAAACAAGAGGAAATGGTCATTCAGCCTCATCAGGAAGAAATATAGATCATCAACATCGGGACTGAAGATGTAAAGAGAGAGATAAAGATTGGGGCCAGTCTGCAGGTCGGGGTAAAGAACATGTTGATTGGTATGTTACGTGAATATGTGCATATCTTCGCCTGGTCGTATCAAGATATGCCAGGACTAGATACTGACATCGTTGTGCACAAGCTGCCACTAAGAGAAGACTGTCCTCCGGTAAAACAAAAGCTGAGAAGAACTCGTCCTGACATGGCGATGAAGATCAAAGAGGAAGTCCAAAAGCAATGGGATGCCAGATTCCTTGCCGTAACTAGTTACCCACCTTGGGTAGCTAATATTGTGCCTGTACCAAAGAAAGACGACAAAGTTCGGATGTGCGTTGATTATCGGGATCTAAACAGAGCAAGTCCCAAGGATGACTTTCCATTACCTCACATTGATGTGCTGGTAGATAACACCGCTCAGTTCTCGATATTTTCTTTCATGGATGGCTTCTTCGGGTATAATCAGATCAAGATGGCACCGAAAGACATGGAGAAAACAATGTTCATTACCCCGTGGGGTACATTCTGTTACAAGGTTATGCCCTTTGGATTGAAGAACACCGGGGCAACGTATCAGCGGGCTATGGTCACATTGTTCCATGACATGATACACTAAGAAATTGAATGCTATGTGGACGACATGATTTCCAAGTCCCGGGACGAAGAAGAGCATCTGGTCAATCTCAAAAAGCTATTTGATCGATTGATAAAGTACAAATTGAGGTTGAATCCAAACAAGTGTACTTTCGGAGTGTGTTCCGGAAAATTGATGGGTTTTATTGTTAGCCAGAAAGGAATCGAGGTGGATCCTGCAAAGGTAAAAGCAATACAAGATATGCCTGCACCGAAAACAGAAAAAGAAGTGCGTGGGTTTTTAGGGAGATTGAACTACATTTCACGGTTTATATCTCATCTAACTGCCACGTGTGAGCCAATTTTCAAACTGTTGAGAAAAGAACAAACGGTCAGGTGGAATGAGGACTGTCAAAGAGCCTTTGAAAATATAAAAGAATATTTGCAGACACCTCCGATTCTAATGCCTCCAGTTCCAGGACGGCCATTTATCATGTACTTGACTGTGTTAGAGGGGTCGATGGGGTGTGTTCTAGGCCAACATGATGAGTCTGGTCGAAAAGAGCATGAAATTTACTACCTTAGCAAAAATTTTACCGACTTTGAATCCCGTTATTCACTGCTCGAGAAAACTTGTTGTGCTTTGGCATGGGCTGCTCGCCGACTGAGACAGTACATGTTGACCCATACCACGTTGCTAATCTCAAAAATGGACCCTGTCAAGTATATTTTCGAGAAACCAGCATTAACAGGAAGGGTTGCAAGGTGGCAAATGATATTAACAGAGTACGATATACAATATACTTCCCAGAAAGCCATCAAAGGAAGTGTATTGTCAGATTATATTGCACAGCAGCCACTTAAAGACGATTATCAACCGATAAAATTTGATTTCCCTGATGAGGACATCATGTACCTCAAGGAAAAATATTGCGAGGAACCACTTCCGGAGGAGGGGCCAGACCCTGAATCCAAATGGAAGTTGATGTTTGATGGGGTGGTGAATATCAACGGACGTGGAGTTGGTGTTGTTCTTATCACTCCCGAAGGTGTTCATTTCCCCTTCGCTGCCAGAATTACTTTTGGCTGCACCAACAATGAAGCGGAATACGAGGCGTGCATAATGGGAATAGAGGAGACTATTAATCTTCGGATTAAGACCCTCGATATATTCAAAGATTCAGCCCTCGTTATCAATCAGATTACCGGCAAGTGGTATACACACCAAGAACACTTAATTCCTTATAGGGATTATGCCAGAAGACTGTTGATGTTCATCACAACAGTTAAGCTGCAGTATATACCACGAGATGAGAATTAATTCGCCGATGCATTGGCCACTCTTTCTTCGTCCATCAAAGTCTTGTGTTGGAACTATGTACCCAGGATTGACATTTCCAGGCTTGACACACCAGCTTATGCTTTCTCTGTAGACGCAGTGTCTGACGAGAAACCTTGGTATTTCGATATCAAGCTCTTCCTGGAAAAACAAGAATACCCAGCTGGAGCATCATCCAACGACAAGAAGAGCTTAAGACGACTTGTTGCTAGTTTCTTCTTGAACGCAGACGGAGTTCTGTATAAGAGGAACTTTGACATGGTCTTGCTCAGATGCGCGGATAGACACGAAGCAGACTTGTTAATACAGGAAGTCCATGAGGGATCTTTCGGTACTCATGCAGGAGGACATACAATGGCTAAGAAGTTGTTGAGGTCGGGGTACTATTGGCTAATAATGGATGCAGATTGTTGTTCGTACGCCCGTAAGTGCTACAAGTGCCAGATTTATGCAGACAAGGTTCATGTTCCTCCCAGCCCGTTCAACGTCATGTCATCTCCTTGGTCCTTTTCTATGTGGGGCATTGACATGATCGGGAAGATAGAGCCTACTGCTTCAAATGGTCATTGTTTCGTCTTGGTGGCGATCAATTACTTCACTAAGTGGGTTGAAGCAACATCTTATGCCAATGTCACCCGTCAAGTGGTAGCTAGGTTTTTGAAAAGAGAAATCATTTGCAGATACGGAGTGCCCGAGCGAATCATTACTGATAATGGTTCCAATTTGAACAACAAGATGATGGCAGAATTGTGACGGGACATCCAGATTCAGCATCATAATTCTTCTCCTTACCGACCAAAGATGAATGGTGCGGTGGAAGCAGCAAATAAGAATATTAAGAAGATTGTACAAAAGATGGTTGTCACTTACAAGGATTGGCATGAGATGTTACCATTTGCACTCCATGGGTATCGAACGTCAGTCAGGACATCAACCGGGGCAACTCCTTTCTCGCTGGTGTATGGCATGGAGGCAGTCTTGCCTGTTAAGGTAGAAATTCCTTCATTGTGTGTGATGATGGATGTGAAGCTTGATGAGGCTGAATGGGTACGTGCTCGATATAATCAGTTGTGTCTAATTGAGGAAAAGAGATTAGCGGTTATCTGTCATGGTCAGCTTTATCAGAGGAGAATGAAGCGAGCATTCGACCAACGAGTACGTACTCGGGAGTATCAAGTAGGCGAGCTTGTGCTCAAGAGGGTCGTTCCTCCAGGTTCAGATCACAGGGGCAAGTGGACCCCAAACTACAAAGGCCCATTCATAGTGAAGAAAGTCTTCTCGGGTGGGGCACGGATGCTCACTATTATGGATGGAGAAGATTTCCAATCCCCTGTTAACTCGGACACAGTTAAAAAATACTTCGCATAAAAAGACCCGCTGGACACAAAAACAGAATTAAAGTCCAGGAAAAAAAGGGGCATCCCGATGAGCTAAAAACAGAATAAAAAGCTCGGGCAAAAGTAAGGGAAAACAAATAAATGTACACCCGCTGAGTTGAAAAGCCACATCGGACAGCTCAGGCAAAAAAGGGTATCCCGGTGGATTTAAAACCCGAAAGGGCGATCCACGCAAAACAAGGGAATAAGCGAACAACTGCGATCCGGGTAATCTGAATCAAATCACTGTTTCACATAGTCTGACAATATCAGAAGGATAGGAATCAGTCCCCTTATCTTCTTCAAAAAAGCAAAGGCAAGAACAGAAATTCTTGAGGACATGCTGGTCATAGTAAGAAGGAAACTCATTGGAATGCCGTGAACATTGCCATTAGGATAGTTTCTTTTCTCAATTTTATGGTAGCTACCTCTTTCCAGGTGGTTACTTCCTAATGTAAAACTTTGCCTATTCAGAGGCCTTTCAATAAATGAAAATTCAGTCAAAAGTTGTGTTGTGTTTTGTTTGCTTTGTTTGCAAAAATGTCCTGAATTTTTGGCAAAAAGAACATTGCATTAGAAACATGGTGATTTTTTTTTCTAAATAACGACATTGCAGGGAAACATTTGAACCCATCTTTGAGTGTCGGGCGACAATGGATGAACAGATCATACCATGCAAGTCCCCATGGCACATATGTGTATACTGTTGTTGCAGGTTTTGTAGGATGGTATTATATTTCCCCAAGCAGAATGTTCCCCAGCGGAGGCAGATCAGATGGAATTGATCCCCAGCAGAATTCCAAGGCTAATTGAAGAGCTTTCATCCCCAAGCGGATTATCTTTCCACAAGTGAAGTATACCCAGGAGGCAGCTAAATGCCTGATTTCCCCACAGAGTTCATGTGTGGGTTTCATTACCATCATTGAAATATTCCCCAGAGAAGTCGCCAATTTATTTTTGGTCAGTATGATGATACAAATATTTATTCATCCCCCTAACCAGAGTTAAGTGTCGAAGCCTCTTGACCTGGTTCTCCCCTGCAGAATTGTGATTCTTGATGCCAATCAGGCATTTGTTTAATGCTTGTATGCACTCCCCAACACTCGTCGTTGTTTGGTATTTTCTTGTTGCTCGTTTGCATTCCCCAGTGCTCGTCTGTGTTTGTTATCTGTTTGAAGCTCGTTTGCATTGTTTGGATACTCGTCTGTATCATCCCTCACATTCGTCTGTGTTAGCTTATATCCATATGTACTGATTTGATAATCGCTCTGGTATTCATTTGTATTGCTACTCCAAATGCTCGTCTATGTTGGATTTCTGGTACTCGTCTGTATTGTTACTCCAAATGCTCGTTTGTGTTGGGTTTCTGGTATTCGTCTGTACCAGTGGCTGATATTTGTATGTATCATCGCCTGAAGTGCTCGTCTGCGTTTCTTAGATCATCGTCTGTATCATTGACTTATGGCACTCGTTTGTGTTCTCTTGATGATCGTCCAGTACTCGTCTATGTTGAAGAGGTTTGAAGTCATGACGGTGGGATTAAACGTCAAAATGGTTACCGGTCCTGGCGTAACAGGTTATCCGAAGGAGGTTCGTCTGTCTCATACTCCACTTATCTACGCAAGATTTGTGAAGAGGGTTCGTCCAATCTTAATGTCGTACCTGGCGTAACAGGTTATTTGAAGAGGACTCGTCTGTCTTAGACCATATATTCACGGATAATATATGAGGAGGGTTCGTCCATCCTGATTATGCATGTTTATCCCACAAACTTAAATGCATCACCGGTCCTGGCATAACAGGTTATCCGAGGGAGATTCGTTTGTCTATGGTCATATGTTGCAAATGTATGAAGAGGACGCGTATGTCCATTTCCAAGCATAACAGGTTTGTTTGAAGAGGGCTCGTATGTCCAGTTCCTGGCGTAACAGGATTGCTCGAGGGAGACTCGTTTGTCTAAGTTTTTCTATCCGAAGTAGTAATTCAATTGGGAAGAAGCTCGTCTGCTTTGTATCCGCTTCAATGACACGAGGTGTCATTCGGTTGGGTTTATTTCCCATGTCGGAATTCTCTAGCAGAGTGTAAATTTCAGGTTTTCTTGATATTCAATCACAGTTCATCTTGAGCGGTCAATAGCCCGTGCTATCGTCCTTTTCAGATTAACAGTTGCTTGAATAGGGGCAGCTGTAACACCCCAAATTTGCCCTCTTCTTTTTAGCATCATCATCATATCATAATCATCATAAGCATGTCATATCCTTGGCATCTTTGCATAGAAAAATAAAGCATAACACTCTCATGTTCTAGCATTGGGCATATGATCAACTATTGGTGTATTTGAGGCCTTACAAGCCAAAGAAAGAGGCCAAGTGGACTTGTCCAAGTCCCATGAAGAGTCTACATGATATTCACAAGCTCAAGATCCTTTGTAGGAGCCCAGAAGGTTGGGAGGTCATCAGAGAATCCAAACTAGGGCAAGCTTCTACACAATGGTTCCCAAATTAGGGTTTCACTTTCAAGCAAGGATTCTTTGTGACTTTGGCCATTTCATGTGGTCAAAGTCCTTCATAAGATAAGAGGTTCCTATGGATGAAATTTGGTGAGAAACTTCCTTGTGGAAGGCAGTTATTTCATCAGTTGCTTGCATAAGAAGAAATTGGTCAAACTGATTATTTGAAAAGTCAATTGTGACAATGCAAGGGTTCCAAACCCATTTTTCAAGCCAAGGGATGTCCTTGAGGTCTTAGATGAGGTTTGGCAAAGTCAAATATCAAGAATCAAGAGGTTTTGAAGAACTTTCCATTTTTGGCACATGGCTTGTAATGAAAGTTACCATTTTTGGCAAGTTTTGCCCTAATTTTCAAAGCTTTCTTTCATGATGAAGATGACTTCATTTGATTTTGGCTTGGGCATGAAAGTTGTAGGGTATGGTCTCCCATTTTCAGAAAGTACAAGAAATTGTTCATAGCCTTCATGGTTTGGAAGTTATGGTCTTTTGAAGTTCACTTGTTTTTAGGGTTTTACCATTATTTCATGTTTCTACCATTTGCAAAAACCCATGTAATTCATTTCCAAGCTGATCAATGGGCAAAATGAGGTCATGGTATCCTTTGGCATTGCATGAAGGTCATTTGGCTCAATGAAATTCAACAAATTCGTGCATGGATTAAAGGATATTTCTTAACTTGCATTGTTGCAAAATCACGAGAAAGGGATGATACAAAGCAATCCAAGGGCTGAGATTGATTCATTCATCATTAGTAAGTGGAATTAAGGTTGAACATGTGTATGAGAGGAGGAGAGCACGAGCAAATCACCCCATGTGCACTTTCATGCAAAATTGCAAAATTATCCCTATCACATAATTCATGCCATCACTCACCACAAAATCCTAATCAGTGTGATACATGGATCATATAAAAGCTATTGCACACAAACTTCAGCCCGAACCCTCTCTCATTTCACCATTTCCATTTTTCTTGCATCTATGTTTTTCTCTTCAAATCTCCTCATACATTCACACATTGCTAAAACAAACTACATAATCTTGATCCCTGAAGCCTAAGGAACACTTTCCCACCATTGATTCAAGCAGAGAGTAAGGTTTTCATCAAGTGCCATTTAAGTGCAGTTAGTGTCGAATCTCAAGATCTAGAGAGTTTCAGCCTCTCTTTTGCATTTATTTTGCAAAGAGAAGATAAAAGGAGTTGATCTGCACCTTTGGAAGCTTTCTTCTGGCTTGTTTCAAGATCTTCAATCTCAGGTATGCTCTGAAACTTTTGGATATGGAAATGTAATTTTATGTGTGCTTCTTGATCTTTATGGTATGTTGATTGCGCTGAGCTTGTTGGTTTTGAAAATGCTTGATTATTGAATGAGATATGTTGAATTTCAGTTGGATACATGAAAATGTTTGTGTTCGATCTGGTTTGGTCTTTGATCTTTTGAAATTTTCATTGCCATATTTGGACCCACCATGCTTTGATTAGTTGATCTGGAGGTTTGTATGCATTTTTGTACATGTTTGTTCTTGCGTATGAATTTTCCGGTGACCGGAGCTAGGGCTCCGTCACCGGATTCTGGAAAATCAAATGAAGAAGATGACTCTTCCACCCTTGGATTGTTTGATCTGGATGGTTTCGATGATGACAACACATTAAAAGGGAGGGTCTCCCTCACGTGATTTTTTAATTTCATAATAATGCTGAGTGTGTGCCAGTCTACAGTAATTACCATGTGCGGGTGATGTCGTATGTTGATTGTCTGACTTTGTTGTAATCTTTGACTCCATGAGATGCGTAGGATCAATCCACTGGCTTGTGTTTTTTCCAGGTTTAATTGAATTTCCATGGTAACATTTGTGTACTCCACTGATCCATTGGGCCCAAATTGCTATGTGTACCCCCTCATTTGCTAAGCCCATTTGAATTGAACTAAGTAGCTTGCTGATTGCACCCCTCCTTCATTTGCCTTTTATTTTATTTTCATTTTTATTTCAGTTTGGTTTTTGATTTTTAAAAATAGTAAAATGCATTAAAAAATTCCAAAATAATTCATGGTTAATTATTTTAGTTTTCTTTAATTTTTGATTTTTTGATTTTCCATTTATTTTCATTATCCACGTAGGAATTAATTTCTTATTTTATTAATTGTTTTTTAATTAATTTTAAATGCATACTGACTTGTAGAATTTATATCTTGAGCATCAATTTGAATTTTGACTTGATTCTTTTTGCATTTGATTCATATTGAGGTATAGTTTGTTGGTGATTTTTATACTGATTTTTAGAAGCTTGCTTGATCATGTTTGGTCTTTAACTTGTGTGTGAAGTGTCATAACCCTAGTCCGTGTTTAGGCATCCCTTTAACCTACCTTGCTTCTGATTTTGAGCTTGTCCATTTGGCATGTTAATATTAGGTGTTTAAGGAGCCTTTGTGCCAATTTGTGGAATTTTTGGATGAACTCTTAATTTAATGTGAATTTTCTTGTTTGCCTCTCTCTTTTTGTATCCTTTTTGGTCATATGCTTAGTCCTTAGGCTAGGAGGGCACTTGTGCCAACTTACTTAGGTTGTTTAGAGCTCTTTTAGGATGAGGATATCTCCCTGGTCTTTGATTGTTGTTGGTGCTTTGAGAAGTTTTGGTGTTGCTTGCCTTTGAAGTTTATTCACTTATGTACATGTTCACTTCACCTTTTATGCTTATGTGTTACTCATGTTGATAATGATTAAGCTTGTATGCTTCTTTTCTTGAGCTCTTGTGTTTCTTAGGCACATTGTTGTCATGTTAGGGTTCTGGTCTTGAAGTGTATGATGTTTGTTTACTTTTTATGCTTTGTGCTATCTCATAGATGTTTTGTTTTGTCATGGTGACTTGTAATGCTTTATGTTGAGTTGTTTGATCCACTTCTCATCCTATGTTGTATGCTTGATCTTGGAACTTGAGAATGAAGTTTCAATTCTAGTTGTGATGTCTTGGCTTGATATTTTGTTCATTGGTATCTCATTTGGTCTTACTTGCTTTTGTCTTGCTAGTTGTTTATGCTTATAACCATTTCAGGGGCCTTGGTAAGTGAGAGGTATGGATGAGATTCCCACATCTCCAACTCTTTTCTCTTCTTCTTTCAATATTCTTTCTCATTTGTGTTTAAGATGTGACTTATGCCATCACTTGCTTATCTTCTTCCCTTCCCCCTTTAGGGAACAACTTACTTTCTCTAAGAGAAGTAAGTTGGTGTTCTGCTTCTCCTTTCTTTTTCTAGTTCTTCTTCTTATTTCTCCTTCTTCTTTCCTTATCTCCTTCTTCATTAGGATAGACTTCAAACCACACTAACCTTAGGACCACCTTTGCATGATAACATTAGGATTTGTTAGTCTCCCTTAGTTGTTTACCTTTTCTGTTCCTTTGGTTCTCTTCTCTTCTCATCTCAAAAAAAAACCTAAAAAACACTTAATAATTGTTGAGGTAACCTTGTGTGTATGGATTTATTCCATGGGGCACTTGTAGTCTTCCCATCTTGGGATAGTACAAGCTTGTCTAGCATGATGTACAGGTCTAATCATAAGACTACTTTCACAAAGAAAATCATAAAAAATACTTCTTCACAAAAGCTACAAAAAACACTTAATAAATTCAACGAGTTAGTGAGCTTAGGCCCTAATCTCTGGAATCAATTTTTGGGGATCTTTTCCTTACTTGAGTGTGCTTGTTCTATTATTCCATTTTGGAATGTAGTATCAAGTACACATTCCATGGAAAAGAGCTTGAGTTCACTTCTTTGTGCAACACTCATAGAAAACTCCTAAAAAACACTGGACAAACAATAAGCGTCTCTCCTTCGGGACTTCTTTTCTCATCCCACTCACTCCTTATGTATGAACTTGCTACTACTTGTCATTTTGCAAGACGGTAATACACTCGTCGTCCGAGCCTGCAACACTTGAGCATTGATATTGGCAGTTCAAGCCTTAAGACACAAGCAATCTTTTCCACCCCTAGTTAGAGGAACTACGACGACTCTGATCCTCATGTCCAGTGAGGTACGTAGGCAGCGGGGTAGGGCCCGTTCGAGCATAATCTTTATTTTCCCTACATTTTTTCCTTTTCATTTCTTTTCCAGTTCCCTTTTATTTTCTTTTATCCAGTTCAATTCCTTTTCTTCGCAGCAACTTTCATTTCTTCATCCTTTGAAACAGTTTCTTTGCAAGCATGGATCCCGTCGGGTACGGCAGACGATCTGGGGTGCTAATACCTTCCCAGTTCGTAACCGACTCCCGAACTCAGTCTCTTTGGTTCGCAGGACCCGTGTCCTTCATTTTCTTGTCTTCTGATTTATGCAGCATTACCATTCCCGTTCCTTCGGGATAAAAATGCCTGGCTGGCGACTCTACCTCTTTCCGTGCCATTTTCGCGTTTGTACCAGGATGGAAATATAGGGAGCGACAGCTGGAGACTCTGTTGGGGAGTTCCTAACCAGAATCTCTGGTTCCCTCGAGAGTCTCTCCTAGTGCTTGCGTGTTTCTGTTTCATTGGGTGTTGGTTGTTTGCTGTTGTGTGTATATTTTACTGTTGTTTATTTACACTTTATTTACAGTTTTCAGTACTTATATTCATGCATCATATATTATTACTGGACTGTCTGGACTGGATTTTCTGTTTGGTGGGACTTGGGTGATACTGTTACTGTGAGATAAGCTCATTACCAAGGCTCGAGTGCACCTTAGGAATTAGAGTGGTTCCACTTTGGCCTCATGAGATCTTGTCATGGGGGTAATAGTGAGTTCCACGCCCAGATTTGCGACCGTCTTGGAAATGTCTTGATTTGGGGATCTTCCTCTCTCATTTCATAACCTTGATAGTTATGTGCAGCTGGGGACCGATCATTGAGAACCTTGTGGAAACATCCCTCTTTAGTGGTGACAGTGGCAGACCATATTGTGTGGCAAACCCATTCACACCCGAGGGCCTACCTGGAACTCACATAGGATGACCTTGTTTTCCCGGACTCATGTTGAGGCCTCCCTGAGTAGTACATAATGCTAAACTGATTCCCTGATTTGGTCATGAGCCATTTCTCGGAAATGGTGAACGTATTATTTCTATTCGGCTTTGAGAGTCCGTGATGTTTGACCCGGAGCACACCCGTGAGATTGGGAGGGGTTTACAGGTCTGCAGGAACCCTTGACCTCCACATACCCTCATTATCATTATGCTCTCTGTTGTGGTTTGGTTACTATGGTTCTGGACTTCTTGATCTTTGGTTTGGAGGGTTCCTGTCAAAGGGTTATGGTTCAGAGAATCTTGGTTTTCAGTCACTTGGGGCCATAATATCCAGTATCCAGATGGTTCCAGATTGATCATATGCCTGCATTGCATTTGCATCACATCATACTCTCATTAACTATTTGTGTTTCCATTTTCAGGTTTTTTTGTTTACAGTTTAGTACCCAGTTCTGGTAATTGTAAGTTTCCCAGATGGAAGAAGTTAAGAAGATCACAAGAAAGAGAAATGTCCATTACACTTTTCTTCAACCAGAAGTCAAGAGTGTTCAGAGACTAGCAGGGCTAATGAATGATCAGGTTTTAGGAAACTTCAGAAAGAGGTATGGTCAGATTTTGAAGTATGTGGATAAACCTATTGCGGACCAGAAGGATAGCTTGCACACTTTGCTTCAGTTCTATGACCCCCTGTTGCGGTGTTTTGTATTTCCAAATTATATCTTGGCTCTTACCTTGGAGGAGATTTCTAGTCTTTTGGGTATTCCTGTCAGAGATACTTTGCCTTACTATGGACCAGAGATAGTTCTCAAGGAAGAAGACATATCCAGGGTCTGTCGTATACCAGCTACTAAGGTCAAGAAAGCTTTGCAGGTTAGTGAGGGCAGAGGACTTCCCTGGGATGTGCTTATACCAAAAGCTGAAGGGTATGCCAAAGAGAGTAAGTGGGGAGATTTTGGTGTTGTGGTGGCCCTGATGGTATATGGATCTAGTCTTTTCCCGGGAGAAAAGGAGTTTGTGAGTTTGGAGGTGATCTTCATTTTTGCTAAAGGCAGCCCTGTACCAACCTTGTTGGGAGATTTCTACTACGATGTTCATTACCGGAATGATAAAGGAAGAGGTGGACCGGTGAGTTGTTGTACTCCATTATTTGCTTATTGGTTTGCTAAGCAGTTACCAAAGTCAGGCCCTTTCAAAGAAATGAGAGAAGAATGAAGGTGGTCTAGGAGACTAATGGGACTAACTTCTGAGGATATAGCTTGGGGTTATAACAGGGATTTGTTAGGAAAGGAGTTACTTGTTAGTTGTGGGAGTTTTGCTAATGTGCCATTGCTAGGGAGAAAGGGTGTGATCAATTACAATCCAGTTTTAGCCAGGAGACAATTTGGCTATCCTCTGAGGAATCCACCAGGTATTGAAGAAATAGCTGAGTCTTTGTACTTTTCTATGGAGGGAAACAAAGAGTTAGTCATACAGGTATCTCAGGCTTGGGCTCACAGGGTGAAGAAAGGTAAGAAGGATTTTGGAAGGGTGGATCCCAAGACATATCCTCCTTTTGCTACATGGTTACAAAAGCACATAGAGGAATTGCTCATGCCGTTTTCAGTGGAAGCTCCCTTGTATCCCAAAGAAGTGCCATGTCATAACATTGTTTCTCTTGAAGATTATAAGAAGTTGGAAGCTCAGTTGCACGAGGTCCGGGTAGAGAATTCTGAAATGGTTAACTTGTACCACCTTGCCAATCGTGCTAAGAATGAAGCGGAGGAAAAGCTACAGAGGATGCAGGTCACCTTAGAAACTAAGGAAAAGGAGTTTGCTGGGAGAGAAGCTCATTTTCAGAGATTGGGTCTAATGGAATCAAAAAGAGAAGCGGAGCGTAAGAAGACTTTGAAGACTCTTAAAGAAGCTCGCCAGTCCATTACTTCGTTACAGGGCCAAAGGGAACAGGAGCAAAAGAAGCATAAAGAAAAGGAAGAGTTCTTCGAGGTACAAATGGCCTTCAAGAAGGAAGAAGTAGAACAAGTTCACAAAATATGAAGGGAAAAGACTCAACAATTGGTACAGAGCCAGATAGCCTTGTAGGAGACAATGAAGGAGATTGCAAAGCTTAAGCTGAGAGCAGGCGTGAAGAAGAACCGAACAGAGGTGATGGATGCAGGAGAAGAACCTGAGTCTTCCTTTAGCCTAGAGTTTTATTCCATTGTTATTTATCTAGACTACCTACAGGCTTATTGTAGGAGTCTTACTTTATCTTTTTGTTCATGTATTGACTTGTAACCCTCCGGGGAATTTGTTTGTGTTCTAACTTTGGCTGCCAGTGGGTTATCCATGTTATGCAATACTCCAGTTACCATTTCTGAGTACGCAAAGCTTGTTTGTTCGAGGCTGCTAGGATCTGAACACTCTTCAAAAGGAGAGTTTGAAAACTAATGCTCAAAAGGGCTATCTGGAGCATTTTTTGTCAAAAAACAAATGCCAGAACTGGGGGCATATTAATGCCTGAACCTGGAAAACATGAATAGTTACATTGCATGCATATAATGTGTTCACTGTTTTGCAGGTAGTTCATCAATTTTCTAACGTTTATGTCATTTCAGGCACTATAGCTCCCAGGAAGATTCAGGAACAGCCAACGGTGCACAGATACCTTATGAAAGTAAACAGAGAGAGAGTAATGGATCAGATGCAAGCAGATCTGGCTGATTTAAGGACAAGAATGGACAACTTCATGACCCTCATGGCTGGGATGGGTCAAACTCAAGAGCTCTTGCGCGAGATGGTAGAAAACAATCAAGCTAGGAATAATGGGACAACAGATGGAGGTAATCGCAATGGGGCTGGCGCCCGTCACGTAGAAATCCATGTAGTGCAACCAGGGGTCACTACTGTCAATGATGGAGTGAATAACGTGCAGATGGATGGGCAAGATGAACAATTCACTTTGCTGGACGAGGCAGAAGGCCAAGGAATTGACATGAACAAAAGGTTCGAAGAGATGGCTGAGCAAATTCGTGCCATCCAATCTCAGAGTTCTCTGGGGTTTGATATCACTGACTTGGGCTTGGTTCCAGGGGTTAGAATTCCCTACAAGTTCAAGGTTCCTACTTTTGATAAGTACAACGGCACGGCGTGCCCGAAAACTCACCTCCAGTCTTTTGTAGGAAGAATTGCTGCACACACGGACGATGGGAAACTGTGGATGTATTACTTCCAGGATAGTCTTGTGGGAGCCTCCTTGGAGTGGTGCATGAAGCTGAGCGGGGTTAATATTCGAAGCTGGAAGGATTTAGCTGAGGCATTTGTGAAGCGGTATCAGTATAATTTGGATATGGCTCCAAATTGCACCCTGTTGCAGACCATGTCTCAGAATGCTAAAGAAGGGTTCAAGGAGTACACTCAGAGGTGGCGTCAACTTGCGACTAGAGTGCAACCTCCCATGTTGGAAAATGAAATGGCAGACATGTTCATGGGAACACTACAGGGTGTGTTTATTGAGAGGCTGGCATCTTGTTCAACAACAAGGTTTAATGACATCGTGATAGCGGGAGAGAGGGTTGAAACTCTCCTAAAGATGGGGAAAATCCAAGACACTGGGGCAGGTAGCTCCAGTGGTGTTCGAAAAGCTTTTAATGGACCTCCGAGAAGAAGGGAGGGAGAAACTAATGTTGTGTACGGCTGAGGCCGGGGCCAGGGATACAGAGGACCCTATGAGCAAGTTGCATCTGTCACTATTCCATCAGGTCCTATGCAACAAACCCTACCACAACAACAACAGCCGTAACGCAATAACTATCAGCAAAGACCCTATCAGCAGAGACAAGCTCGTCCAGCTAATAGGGTGCTTGAAGCCATCCCAATGACATACACGACACTACTTCAAAGATTGTTAGATTTGAACTTGGTTCAATTGAGGACATTGGCACCACCTCCACCTGGAGAGCTTCCAGTGGGGTATGATGATAACGCAAGATGCGTGTTTCATTCGGGAGCTCCCGGGCACTCAATAGAGAAGTGCAGGGCATTGCAGCATAAGGTCCAAGACTTGATTGACTCAAAAGTAATTAACTTCGCACCACCTCCGAATGTTACATCAAACCCCATTCCAAATCATGGAGGGGCTAGGATAAGTGTTGTTGATAGCGGTGAAAGGTTAAAAATTCCTGGCTGGCGACTCTACCTCTTTCCGCGCCACTTTCGCGTTTGTACCAGGATGGAAATCCAGGGAGCGACACTTATGAGTAATGTTATGAAGAGTCCAAGATCCATTAGAGAGAGAAAATATCAATTTTACTCAAAGACTTTTATCATTAATTGGGGGTATTTTTAGTAATCTTTAATTAGCTTTATTTTATTAGTTTGGGTAAAGTGGCCCATGGCCCAACTAATTTCTACAACCCTAGCTATATATTTGTATGTCCTTGTTGATTTGAGTTTAATGAAAATTCTGAAAAGTTTATGTTTTATGTTTCTATCTCCCTTTGCCATTTTAGATTTATTGATTTCCTTGTGTAACCTTATCAGAGGGAAAACGTTTTGTTCGTTGTGCGAGAGAGGTAGGAGATTTGAGAAAGGAAAATTGGGTTTTTTATTTGTGTTAAAAAAAGTTGTTATTCTATTGTTATAGCTTGAACTCCAAAGAACACTTTACGGGATTCAAGAGCATGTTATATTTCTTAGTCAATTGTAGGACATCCTCTAAATACGCAACATGGTTGCGCTCTTCTGTAGTTTTCATTATCATGTTATCCACATACGCCTCTAGGTTCCACCCTATATGGTGGGATAACACAACGTCCATGAGTCACTCGTAGGTGACACCAAGATTAATGATGCCGAAAGGCATGACATTGTACTAGTATTTTCCATGATTTGACATGAAGGATGTCTTGGGAGCGTCAACGGGATCCATACGAATCTAGTTGTACCATAAGTGTGCATCCATGAAACTCAATGTGTGATAACCTGAGGACTCATCAATCAGGTGATCAATGTATGGCAGATGATATGGATCCTTAGGGGAAAAGGTATTTAGGTCGGTGAATTCCACACACATGTGCCACTTGTTTGTTGCTTTCTTCACTAATACCATGTTAGTTAACCATGTGAGATACTTCGTTTCAGTGATGAATCTGGCGCTATATAGCTTGCCCACTTCTTCGTCAATTACAACTCTCTTTTCCTCGCTAACTTTATTCTTACTTTGCACCATTAGCTTGGCACATGGGTTGACGGTGAGGCAATGTCACGCCACTCTAGTGTTTATCCCTAGCATGTCAGAGGGAGCCCATGCAAACAAGTTGATGTTTTTGATGATTTGGTTTACTAGCTCGCGTTCATCTTTCTTTACAAGAGAAATAACTATCTTTGTTAATTGACGGGTTGGGAGGCATATCCTGAATTTCTTTAAGTCTTTTATGGGCGTAAGTCTCCCGTTGTTAGCTCCAAACCAGGGATCTCAACAATCGATGTCTACATTGAGAGCTTCAGAAAGAGGAGCCCACAAGGGTTAGCTCTACAATTTCCATCGCAAGGATTTTCTTGTAAACACTCTTGAGAACTTTGATGGTCTCATTAAATTGCCTTGACTCTCCCACAAGGAAACGGGTACTTTAGGACCAGATACCATGTTGAAATAACAGCCCCTAACTCATTGATGGTGGGGGGGGCTAAAATGATGTTGTAGGGAAACATGGTGCCTAGTATGAGATGCCCCAGCTTCGATTTCCTTGACGTTTGTTCCCTCGCACGTGTTGTCTATAGGGTTAGGTGGTCCCTCACTTGTATTGTCGAACCCTAAATTTTGACCCGTGTTTTTTATGTGATCTAAAAAGTCAAAAAGGAGCTCTTTTGACTTTGTAGACATATTTTATAGTTTTTAGGAGTTTTAGAAAATCTATATATATTTACAAAAGGGGAGGATTATTTTATTTCTTATTTTATTATTTTTAAGTTTTAGAAATAATATTATCAAGACTTTTTAATTAGGATTTTGTAAAGGGTTTTTATAATTTTTATTCAGTACAAAAATAAATTGGGTTTATTATATAAAATAATGTATTTTGAAAATTATTTTAAAATTTAATAATTACTTATTAGATTATTAAAATAAATTAATCTTTAAAAAAAATATTTATTAAAACTTGTTTTAAAAATTAATAATTACTTATTAGATTATTAGAATAAAAATTCTTTGTTTTTTATTTTAGATTGTGAAAAATAATCTTTATCTTTTTTATTTGAAAAATTGGAGTAGGATTTTATTTATTTTATTAGTTTTGGTTATAATCTATTTAATATTTATATAGCTTTTTTATAAATATATGTTTATGGTGTATGTTTTCTACCAAATAAATAAGATTTAATTTATTTTAAATCTTATCATAAAATAAAGTTGGGAGGGTTTTTTTAATATATTATCAAATCTTATTATTAGTATTTATATTAATATTATCATGATTTTATTTTAATTATTTTGGGTCAGATCAGCTTTGTTGATCCAAAACTCATAACCCTGATTTTAACATTAAAAATAGAACATCTTCCTCTCGTATTTTCTTACCCATTATTCACATAAATTCAAAGTTATTTATTGAATTTTTATTCTAGGGATCTTATTGTTTAGGGATTGAAATTAATCTAAGGGGTTGATTAAATGATTTGGGTTTCCACTTAAGGGGGTTTTATTGAATTAGGATTGATTTGGATATGGAAATGGGGTTTTCCAAAGGATGTTAAGGGGTTTTATAAGAAATACTTAAGGGGGTTTCATAAGGGATATTAAAGGGGTTTCATAATGGATACTTTAGGGGTTTTATTTTGGATTTAAGAAATTATTTTTAAGGGATATAACATGGGATAGAGCTCAAACATCTGAGCGCATAAATAATGAATTAGGATTGAGATTAGGGTTAGGATTAGGAATAAGATTAGGGTGTAACACCCCAAATTTGTCATCTTCTTTTTAGCATCATCATCATATCATAATCATCATCACCATGTCATATCCTTATCATTTTGCATAGAAAGATGAAGCATAGCACTCGCATGTTCTAGCATAAGGCATATGATTAATCATCCGGGAAATTCGAAGCACTACAAGTTAAAGTCAAGGGTATGGTGACCTGACAGGAAGCTCACAGGACCTTTTATACAAGCCTAGTATCATGGTCAAAGCTCTAAAAAAATTGAAGATCAAAATCAGATTGGAATGGTTGGCACCGGGTTATTATGGAAGTTTCCCACCAAAAGGAGGGAGAATTCAAAATTTGCTTGCGTTAACCGGTTAACACTTTGGTTAACCTGTTAACGACTGCGAATTTTGAATTCCAGCAGCAAGTTCAGCATGTGTTTTGGCTCCAATTTTTCATATTTTTTATTTTTATTCATTTTAAATTAAGTGGGACTTATGGAGAAGGATCTAGATGACTTTCCAAGCCTAATTCTAAGGCTAGATCCTAATCACTTTCTAAGCTAATCCCAAACCATTTTTTTGGGATCCCAAACCAAAATTTTGGGCCCTAAACCTAAATGATATTTATTCCATTTCCCTCCAAACCAAGAGCAAGCTCTTTCATAATTCACTTCTCAATTTCTGAATTTTCACCACTCTCTCACCATTCTCTCATTTTTCTCTCCCAATTTTCTGAATCACTCAAAGTTCCTCTTTGAAGATCATAAAGCTTTGCATTAAAGTTTGTAGATCTTGGAACTAGACCTCCATACATAGTTTCTTTGCATCAATTTTCTGGTTTCACTTCTTGGTTCAGATCTGATTTAGAGATTAGAGGTGATTTTGGAGCCAAGTTCTTCATCAAGATCCTTTACTTGCATTTATTTTGCATGATGTGTGAAGATTAACACCGGATCTTCGAAGTTTTCCGCGAGATTCCTCATTTCCAGCTCAAACAACATTTACCAAAGCATACCTCAGCTTTGTAGGTTGGTTAAGTTCAGATCTAATTATGTTTTTAGCTTATTTTCCTGCTTTTGCTTAGATCCACCATGTGCTTGTGTATTTTCTTGTCTTACTTGAATTGATTGGTTGATTTGCAATCGGATCTATATGTTAATGTTCATGAGCTTAATGATGTTTGATTAATGTGAATTGATCTTACTATTTCATGCATAATTGATTACTGGACTGTTCTGGATTTTTGGATAAGCTGGTTTGAGCTGGTTTTTATGCAGGAAATTATTGTTGTTCGCACAGTGTTAACCGGTTAACGCTTTGGTTAACCGGTTAACGCATATGGTTTCTGTGTTATTTTCTGCAGGTTTGAACTGGTTAACCGGTTAACGCTTTGGTTAACCAGTTAACACTGAAGCAGAATGCCATGTTTGAGCTGTTTTGAGCTTGTTTGATTCCCTTACTTGCTTTATTCATCATGGATCATTGTATGATCATTTGGTATGCTAGTTTAGGGTGATTTTCTTGCTAGATGATGTATGCCTTCATGTTCTCGACGCGTAAATTCATGTATTTGCAAAGCTTGGCATGTTTGTTGATCTTTTTTTTATTTTAAACTTTGAGCATGTTTATTCCATGAATTGTGTTGATGTATATGTGCTGGAATTTTGCTAACATTTGTAGGTGCATTGGTAAGTGAAATGTGGATGTTTACCCATATTTCAACTCTTCAACTCTTCTCTTTTCCCCCTTAGAAGCAACTTATCTCCTTTAGAAGAGTAAGTTGTTCTCTAGCTTTCCTCTCCTCTCTTTTTCTTCTCCTTTGATCTTCTTTTCTCTTAGGATAGTTTCAAACCACACTAACCTTAGGACCACTTTTTGCATGATAACTTTAGGTTTAGTCTTTCCCCATTAGACTTTTTCCTTCGCTCCTCTTTGGTTCTCTTTCTCTTCTCATCTCAAAACAAAACCTAAAAAAAATTAATAAATAAAGAAGTGACTTCTTGTGTATAACATTATTCCATGGGGCATATGTATTCATTCCATCTTGGAATAATGCATTTGTCTAGCATGATGCACAAGTCGGGTCATGAGGTCATCTTCATCAAGGAAAATCCTAAAAAATACCTCTTCATTTTTAATCACTAAGATACTTAATAAATTCAACAAGTCAATGAATTTAGGACCTTGCCCTTGGAAACAAGTCTTGGACAAATTCTCCTTACTTGGTGTGCTTGTTCTATTATTCCATCTTGGAATGTAGTAACAAGTACACATTCCATGGAAAAGAATTTGAGTTCATTTTCTTGTGTCACACCAATAAAAGACTTCTAAAAAACACAAACAAATAATAAGTTTCTCTCCTTCGGGACTTATTTTCTTATCTCACTCACTCTTTATGTAAGAACTTGCTCCTACTTGTTATTTTGCAAGACGGTAACGCACTCGTCGTCCGAGCCTGCAACACCTGAGCATTGACATAGGCAGTTCAAGCCTTAAGACACAAGAAATCTTTTCCACCCCTAGTTAAGGGAACTACGACAACTCTGATCCTCATGTCTAGTGAGGTGCGTAGGCAGCGCGGTAGGGCCCGTTCGAGCACACTCTTTTATTTTCCCTACATTTTTCCCTTTTATTTTCTTTTCTTATCCAGTTTTAGTTTCAGTTTTGCAGCAGTTTTCATTTCTTCACCCTTTGAAACAGTTTCTTTGCAAGCGTGGATCCTGTCGGGTACGGCGGACGATCTGGGGTGCTAATACCTTCCCAGGTCGTAACCGACTCCCGAACCCAGTCTCTTTGGTTCGCAGGACCTTTGTCCTTCCTGTTCTTTTCTTCTGGTTTGTGCAGCATTACCATTCTTGTTTCTTCGGGATAAAAATGCCTGGTTGGCGACTCTACCTCTTCCGCGCCACTTTCGCGTTTGTACCAGGATGAAAATCCAGGGAGCGACATAGGGGTAGAGGGAATACGAACTACGGAGCTCGGATCCTTCAAATTGAGGGTACGTAGGCATAGGGTTGCAAAACCCTAGCGAGTACAATAAGGGATAAAATTAGGGTTTTGACTTTAAATTAGATTTATTTTGGAATATCAAATCATGGAATTAAAAACAAACAAACTTACCCTAAAAACTAAAGAGATTTTATTGGATACAAAATAAGTGAGAGGTGCCTAACACATTCCTCCCGTTTAACCGACTCCTTACCTAGTTTTCTCTTATTTTAGGATTAAGGTTTATCACTTATTTTTCTAAAAATATGATGGTGACTCGAAACTTTTAAGCCGATCGCGACATGTATATATTCACCTTACAATCCCATTAACGAACTATGAAAGACTCTGATGTCATTAGTATCGAGTTGGATCCCTTGGAAAGCATCCTAGAACAGACGTCTATAGATATTTCGGGATCTATCAGGACTCACATGATATCCCACTTGCCATGTTGCACAATGATGACCATGAGGTCATTATCTCAAAGGAGGACTTCGACAACATCATTTCTAGAGAAGGTGTAACACCTCATTTCTACCCAACGATTATATTGAAAATTAGAGTATTAAAATTTCAACCAACAAGTACACAAACAGGATGCTACATTTTTCAACTTATAAAAACTTCATTTATTTTCATGAAAATTGATACATAACACCTTTGGTTCAGAAGAAACTACAACAACAATTCTTATTCATTTTTGAAACCAAAATAACCTTTACAACTACGCAGCAGATTCTCAATATTCAACTAAACATGTACAACATCTTTTTCAACTTAACAAATTAGTAGCAACATACTTCAAATATAAACAACTTAGAACAACAACAACTAGATCAAATACAACATTAAAGCAATTAGACGTTCATCCCCCCGAGTGTTACGTATCAGAGCACCGACACTGGCTCGATCTAACGAAGATAATCATTTTCCTTCAAGCTACATGGACGTTACCAACATAGGGGTAACATTTAAAGAAAAGGGGTGAGATATCGATAATTATAAACGATATATGATAAACAATACTTAGACAAGGATCATAGACAACTCACCAGTTCACAACATCAACCAAAACAACAACTTAACAATCATCCACCTTTATCAACTTATTTTACTACTTATTATAGCCATCAATATTTTCTATATAAACCACATAATCATATATTCAACACGAACTACTTAATCTGCCTAATCAACACAATTCACTTAACCAACTTGAAAACAACATAAACAACTTATCAACTCGAACCACATAAACAACTTATCAACTTGAACGACATAAACAACATAACCGACATAAATAATGCAACACCGATGTGACTCAACTATGCATATGCATATGCATGTGGTACCATTGGAGTAAAACTCCCAACTTAAAATATACCAGGTTATCGAGGTATTTGCAAGGCATAAGCCTTCAACTTAATGATTTTTCCAATTTACCGAGGCATCAAGGCATAAGCCTTCAACTTTCAACTTAGTGCCAATCCAGGCCAACATGGTGTGAGCAACGGCTCCGACATAGTATGCAAATGATCTACATGGCATACACGACTTTACAACATAACAACATACAACATCAAACAACACAACAACTTATACGACATAGGCAACTTAAATAAACGTTGGCTATTAAGCCTCCAACTTGAACAACACAACAACTTTGACAACACAAAACGACTTAGACAACATGAGCAACTTGAACGACTTAAACTAGCAACACAGACAACTTATACGACATAGGAAACTTAAAATCAACATTGGCTTATAAAGCCTCCAACATAACAACTTTAAAAAAATTTCGTAAACCGAAATCACTTACCAACTCAACCTGTACCTGCAACTCGACTTTACAACATATTTTCAGCAAAACGACACAACAAAATCAACTATTAAACTACCCTACTTACCCCGGCGATTTTCGTTAAATTCAGGGCAACTAAGTTTTTTGCCTAATTCGGCTAAACTGACTAACCAACATTGTTTACAATATTTTGCAGTTAACACAACTAATTAAGAATTTTCTGTCAAAAATCAGTTTCCTGATACATTCTACTGTCATAGTCTAAAGGCTTTCAAAATTGTTTTCTGTCAAATGCAAAAGAATTATTTTTCTATCAAAAACTTTATCACAATCGTAATACCAAAATTGTTTAGTTCACTACTGATGTTTTTCTTACTACTACTACTGGGATTGTTTAGTATTCTAAAACAAAATATAATTAGTTAGAATTGTATTATAATTAGAATTTACTAAAAATGTGACACATTTAATTTGATTTAACATATTAAAAATATGCATTAGGAAAACAAAGTGCTCCTCCTACTTAACAGGGTGGCTTGCGCCACCCATAACACATCACAAGGATGTGGCCAGCGCCACATGTGATGTAAGTGGCCACCAAAAAGTTGCTTTCACCATAATCTAATATGGTTGGCGCCCTATCTCAATATAATGGCCACAAAATGTGGCACCCACTCAAGGGCATATGGCTTGCGCTATATATGCCACTAAGGAGCATGGCTCCCTCCACCCAAAAGGTGGTTTTCTACTTTACACCATGTGGCTCCCTCCACATGTGTTCTTCCAATTTCCGATTTCTGTGATATCGTCCCCAATTCCATCTTTCTAGAAATTTACAACATTGCAACCACATAAATAAATCAACAATTTACAGAGCGACTTATAACCGACTTATAATCATCAATCAATAACAATTTCATACCATATAATCATCACATCAACACATTAACAGATTTTCATAATCAGTATCCACATCAACAAAACACAAAATATACTCAATCACAGTACTGATTATCATACCCGGTTATAAAGATCGAACCCCACCCTTACCTTAATTGATGACCGCTCGAATCTCCGACCGATTTTGTTTTCCGACGGCAACTTCTCGTAACCGTTTTCTCCACTTTTCCTCGTTCTCCAATTTCACAATTCCTCCGCTTCTTACTGATACATCTCTTCTTGACTAATTCTCTTATTTTATTCTTTTTATTAAAATAATAATAATTTAATATAACAACTAATTAATAGGCCTAAGTCTTACACCCCCTTTAATTTCTAATTCCAACCCAATTCAAGCCCAATAACCAACACCAATAATCAATAATATCACTGATAATATTATTTCCTTGACTTTCCGACTTAACATTCCGACTTAATGACTTAATTCTTCACAACATAAAATCAACCGAATAATAGTTCGCGACCAAATACTTACTCCGATTTAATAGATTAACTTCTGATTATCAACCAAATGGTCCAATCAACATATCCAACAATGAACTGGAGAATACTCCATATCGTTTTCCACAACTTATATCGACTTAAATAATTAAATTCGACTTAAACCAACTTATAACCATCAACATAATATTCTGATAAATTCGGTCACCAACACAATTCGACCAAGATACTCAAATCAACGTGAATTACCACAACACATCACAATTATATTTAATTAAATAATTAATTAAATTAAACAGGCGTTACAAAAGGAAATGTCGATTCCTAGTTCTATTTGCTCCCTTTTAGGGAATCCTAGAGATATGATGATCGTAGTCAACACCTACCTGGCGTATATCCTCTGGGAGAAGTTGGAACTTTCTCCATCGGTGAAACCTCCTGATATGGTGTTAACCATAGAATGTGGAGCTTTATAAGTCATCATTGGATGAAGATGGAAAGAATTATGGTGAAAAAGGTGTGTCCTAGGTTAGTTTTACCAACGTCATACAGTAGGTGCGCCATTGTACTGGTTAAAAAGTACAGGTGTGTGTGGCATTCTAAAAAGGTAAGGGATACTCGGAGACCTTTGTAGGTTTAAAACATTTAAGACTTTGCCTACGGAGGCGATAGACTTTGTATGGTGGTGTTATAAGATTTATGGTTGTATGAGAGGACAACCCACAAGATGAGAGGTTCTATATCATGCGTGTATACTGCTTATGTTATGATTTGTCTATTTTATTAGGGGGGAATTATTTATAGAGGTCTTTGGGTCTAGGGTTTTCTTGGGAATGATAGTCGTCCAATTAGTTAAAATAATGGACCATTGAATCCCTACTTTTTAGGATGACATGGATCAACTATTGACTTTTCTATGCTTAAGAGTATATATATATATATATATATATATATATATATATATATATATATATATATATATATATATATATATATATATATATATATATATATATATATATATATATATATATATATATATATATATATATATATATATATATATACTGAGGCATATGCTATACTTTTTGAAAAAAAATGTTTTTCCATGCCAACTCAATCAATAATTATACAGTTTAATATATGTGTTTTTTTAATACTTTCTTAAGAAAACATGTATTTTTTTAAGTGAGATATTGAACCGACAAGGTACAAATCCATAAATTTAGCTTTGTCCAAAATAAGGAAATTTGGCAATCAACAAGACTAAAACTACTCGACACGAATCATGATGATGCGTCTAAATTACAAACTATTCTCCATTTGTGAAACATTACTTTAGACATGTCACAATCTTCTTTCATTTCTTTTAACCATTGCATGTTCCTAAATGTGTTATGCATTAAATATATATGTAAAGAATTAACACGTGGAATTCTTATATCTTACATGTAAAGTAAGCTGTTGAATAAAGGAAAGATTCTTTTGCTATTGATGAAAGTAAAAACCTAAATCCTATGTTTTCACTATAAGAAAAACTCACTGCTGAAAGCAGAAGCAAAATGCAATATGGCTTTTGCTTTGACATTGTTAGTAGTTGTGATTCTCCTCCTCTTCTCTTGTAATGCTGATAGTTTGAGCAGAGATGAGTTCCCTTCTGACTTTGTGTTTGGTGCATCAACCTCTGCTTACCAGGTTTCTTCTTCCCTATCTTTTGTTCCGGTTTATAAAAGTAAGGTTAATAATCATTTATCTCTGTAAAAAGAATTATTTTTATAATAAAAAATCTACTTTAGTTTTTGAAAAATAATTTAATTACAATTGTAATTATTCACATAAATAATAATTATTTCTCAAATTTTATGATAAAAAGGTTGAAGGTGCATCAAACGAAGATGGTAGGAAACCAAGCATATGGGATACTTTTTCCCATGCTGGAAATGGTATATTGTCCTTTAATGCTATTAACATATATAGTAATTAATTTCTTAATACAAGGTTTTTACTTATATAATAAATATATATATTCTCAGCAAATTTGTACAAAGGTGATGGAGATGTTGCATGTGATGGATATCACAAATATAAGGTCTGTGACTGTAAACCACACATCAATAACGATAGGATATATTATGAGTAGACAATTTGAATCTTACAGGATCTTGATTTCTTGCAGGAAGATGTGCAACTCATGGCCAACATGGGTTTAGATGCCTATAGATTTTCAATATCATGGTCAAGACTTATTCCAGGTAAAATCATTATTCTACGACAATTTTTATAAATATTATGCAACAACTGAAAACTGATATAGTTTAACAATCCTATCCGAATGTATTACTAGATGGAAAAGGAGCAATCAATCCCAAAGGACTAGAATATTACAACAACCTCATAAATGAACTTATCAGCCATGGGATCCAACCACATGTTACATTGCATCATTGGGATCTACCACAAACACTTGAAGACGAATATGAAGGATGGATTAGTAAAAATATTGTGTATGATTTCACAGCATATGCTGATGTATGCTTCAGAGAATTTGGTGATAGAGTTAAGTATTGGACCACAGTGAATGAGGTTAATGTGTATGCAATCTTTGGCTATGGTATTGGAATAGTACCACCTCAGAGGTGTTCTCCTTTCTCTATAGGAAACTGCTCAAGAGGAAATTCTTCAACTGAGCCATATTTAGCAGCACATCATATGTTGTTAGCACATGCTTCAGTTGCAAGATTGTATAACAAGAAATATAAGGTAAAATTCTTCAAAATGAGATATTATTTTGAAATGACCTTAATTATCATCATTTATTATGTTTATAAAAACTATTTTTTTTCAGAGAATACAATGTGGTTTTATTGGGTTGAATCTTCTTACTATTGGTCTTGTTCCAATGACAAATACTAGTGGAGATATTATTGCAACTCAAAGGGCCCAAGACTTCTGGATGGGGTGGTAAGTAATGATTTTATGAAAAGTCTCTTTATTCAATGTTTGTCTACATCCAGTTCAGATATATAACTATCACGACCCTACAGATAAAGTTTCTTTGGCTTAAACTACAATCACACACACATGCATCAATATACGTAATCCAACAAGGATATCATCTTTTTCACACATAAGTGTGTGAACTGAGATCTGGTTGTGCGTTACATCCAATGTCTTGATTTCCTTATATGATGATTATTACTCATCCGATTGAAATTTCTAATTATGCCGAGGTTATAAATAATTAAATACTAGTTTTTTAAGTGATATATATGAGCATAAAGGGTACTCTACCTGATTACAAAAAAAGGATCGAGACTAAGCTCGCCAAAGTAAAAAGAGATTACAAACCAAATTGCACTTAAGATAAGAAAAACAAGGGATCCTTGTCGAATCATATAAATTGCAATTTGGGTGAGTAATTTCTCCCAAAAAAGACCACTTCTAAATAGAAATCTTAGCATTTCCAAACAATGTCAACGATGTTCCAAGCCGAGTTACGGAAAATGATCTCGTTCCTGACCAACCAAATATTTCAACACACCGTTAACCATATACTACCTTCTCTACCTTTCAACACGTTTCTAGATTTACAAAAAGCGGGTCAGTCCAAAAAATTACCCTTTAAATCATTATCTACAACTTTCGAAAAGTCTATCCACCCGAAAATATCCTTCCAAACCACTTTAGCAACCAAACAATTAACCAAGACATGATCTTAGGATTACAGAACCACGGAGAAAAAAGGACAAAAAGTATCATTACTATCCGAAATGATACCTCAACAAAACAAAGAGACCTTCTTAGAAGGTAACATGTTCAAAAAACACCGCCATCCAAAAGCTATGATTTTGAAAGGAACGGTCGCTTTCCAAACTACCTCCAAAGTCATATTGTTCTGATTAAACGGACCCAAAAATGTGGGAAGAAGTAACAAGATAATAGAAAGATTTTACGGAAAAGCTGCCATTATGCTCATTCTTCCATAACACTAAATCCTTCCCTTCTAAATTTGGCCAAAACCGAGCCAAAAAAAT
This sequence comes from Lathyrus aphaca, assembly GCA_963966055.1. Taxonomy (NCBI): domain Eukaryota; kingdom Viridiplantae; phylum Streptophyta; class Magnoliopsida; order Fabales; family Fabaceae; genus Lathyrus; species Lathyrus aphaca. The sequence goes on from OZ014525.1 coordinate 207,408,585, forward strand.
TACACAAAGACCTCACAACAGTTGCAGTCCCATGTGCGGAATCTGGGTGGGGCACACTAGCAGGGCGATGACCTGCTACAACAGCAAAAGAATCGGTCGCACGAACACTGTCGGTTGAGAAAACAGAATCTGCACACACAGTTTGAGTGCCAGCAACGACCAAGGGGTTGGCTGCACCTGATTCAAAGTTCTCCCTATTGGTCAACAAGACATTAAATGCTGTCACAACACCGTCCAAGGGGTTGTTATCACTTGTTACATCAGACTCCAACCGATCATGCAGAAGGCAATGAACTGGAATACCAAAATTCCCCAATCTCCATTGTTCTTCGTCACATCCTCTCATTGCCACTACCGAAACGTTCTTCAAATGCGACAATGAAAAAGCAGTAGGAAACAAACGCAAAAAAAAGGACCGAAACCAGTCCAATCGGCCTTCCAAAAAGAAAAGTCATAACCATTGCCCAAAACAACTTTGTAATTATCCATCAAAAAATCATCCGAACATGGTTTAACGAACGAGAGTAAGTCCATAAACCAAGAGGAAACAGAAATTCCTTTATTTAAAACGGAACCATCGTCCCACATCAACAAATGAATGTCACCATACCTCGCCTTTAAAATCCAAAACCATAAACGGTAAACAGAGCGAGAACCCATTTATCCAATGAATTATACACTTCGAATCTGAGCCACCCCAAAGAAATCTACTTTGTATCCTCATATCTCCTTCTAAATTTTCAACGGAGCTTTGAAAAAGGAAAGGTGAAAAATGGAGAATCTACTAAGAACGGATTTAATAAGAGTGATTCTACCTCCGAAAGACAAAAACTAATGTTATTAAAATAGCAGTATTGTGAGAAATTTTTTTATTTTTATTTTTAGGCCAAATTAGTGTAAAAGTTTCTATAATGTCATTTTTTTATTTTTAGCAGGAGTATCACACTGTTTTGAGATAGAAATTATACATTTCTATATGTTTTGAACACAAAACTTGACGAAGTTCCTGAGAGAATCCTTGGAACCAAATCCCTTCCAAAAATTCAGAAATTATCCTCGAAAGTAAGGACCAAAGAGGGCAGGAGAAAATTGATGCTTGGAAAATCCATGACAGCTCCATCTATTGAAAGCTCTGCAATGGAAGTAATGGGAAATAAGTCTCGTTCCTTCTAGAAGAAAATTCTCCCTTAGTATGACCACTGCATAAAATCGAGTCACACCAAAGGCGTATGTTAGTGCATGGATAAAGAAACATAAAAAATAAAGGGATTAGAGAGAGAAAAATTAAACAATCAAAATTAAAGAGATGGGAATATAGAGATTGCACTAGGATTTATAAAAGTTTGGCCTAACCATTTGACCTACTCCTCTCGTAAAGAATTTCTTCTTGAAAATTCCACTAAAATAATATCTTGAGCTTTTATGGATATTCCCACAAACGGTATTACAACAGTTGAGAGATTTTATACACGATGATCCCCCCCAAATAAATGGAGCTTTTGATGGCTAATCTCAAGAACCAAACAAATATTTGACCAAACACTACTCCAAAACATGCAAACAACAACGCCAAGTTTACAACGAATTCATATACAGTGTTATAATACGTTAAAAAATTGCATCCAGTTAGTAGTTGGATTTATAAACAATAATTGAATGAAGGTTGTCTTAAAACACCGTAGTAATAAACGATGTGTAGCAAGCTTTGATTCCCAACAACTACATTTTTTCCATTTTTTAGAATACACTAAGTGTGTGTCACTTAAGTCCATTATTTAAAAAATAAATTGTAAATGATTTTATAATGGTGAAGTAAACCAACCGTTGTTAGAGGACTTACAATTCCATTACGGTTGAGTTGTCCAACCGTGATCAAAGGGTTTACTGATAAATTAAAACAAAATTTATTATGTATTTATTTCATAAAACACCCTAGGCAAACAAGTGAGCCAGAGATGACATCAGTGGCGTAATATTTACCTTCTTCATATCCATTCATTTGGAGCTAAAATCTTCACCCTCTTCGTTCATTTGATTCTTCAGCTTTGAAGTTTGGTACTCTTTAACATCTTCATTCCTTTTTTCTTGGTTTATGTTGTATATACTCAAATATTCACCCTCTTTATTCATTTGATTCTTCAGCTTCAAAGTACGGTACTCTTCAACATCTTCATTCCTTACGTGCATACGATTCTTCCACTTCGAAGTACAGTATCTTTAACATTTTCATTCATTTTTTCTTTGTTTATGTTGTATATACTCAAGTCAGTATGAGAGTACATGTTTCATATGCTTTAGGATTAGATTTTCATATGCATATGCTTAAGTTTTTGGATTAGATTTTGGTGTGTCATTCACATTATTATACGTGTATAAATTTCAGAAGTTGTTATGGATCGTAGTTGGATGAAAGTCGGTAGCTTAGGTTCGTTTATGAGAACGAAGTTCTTGAATTCCTTGAATACACTAATAAACATCTTCCCGACAATAATGGTATCTTTTATTGTCCTTGTGTTGTTTGCGCGAATATCAAAAATGGTACAAAGAAAGAAATATTCCATCACATTTGTTATAAATGTATATGTCCAAATTATATAATATGGATGTGGCACGGTGAGGTGGATAAAGTGGAAATTCAGGCATCACAGAGTCAAAGAATGGATGAAGATGAATATATCGAAGATCAACTAGAGGATAGGTTTCATGATATGGGGGAATATTCTCTTAAGAAAGCTCATATTTATGATACTTTATGTAGTGATAAAGACACCTCATTATATAAGGGATGCACACATTTTACACGATTGTCGGCGGTGTTAAAGTTGTCTAATTTGAAGGAAAAAACTAGATGATCGGATAAAAGTTTCACGAAATTACTTGAATTGCTAAAGCAAATGTTATCAGGAGATAACAAATTGTCGGATCGTTGCTATGATTCCAAGAAGATATTGTGTCCAATGGGTCTGGTGTATATCAAAATACATGTTTGCCCTAATGATTGCATATTATATCGGAAAGAGTATGAAGACTTGTATCAATGTTCTAAATGTGGTATGTCGCGTTACAAGCTGAAGGCCAACAATGGTGATGACAACGACTATGACAATGTTAGTAGAAAGCATCCTCCTACTAAAGTGTTATGGAACTTGCCTATAATTTCATGATTTAAGAGAAATTTTTCTAACTCAAATGGCACAAAGATTCTTATATTGCATGCAAATGAAAGGACTCGTGATGGAAACATTCTCTGTGTAGTTGATTCGTTGCAATGGAAGAAAATTGATTCGTTGTTTCTGGATTTTGGAGTTGAGCCAAGAAACTTTAAGCTTGGGATTGCAACCAATGGAATGAACCCCGTTGGTAATCTGAGCACTAAACATAGTTTGTGGTATATTCTTCTCACTATTTACAACTTATCTCATAGGTTGTGCATGAAGAACAAGTATACATTGTTAAGTATGATGATTTCAGACCACGACAACCTGGTAACGACATAGATGTTTATCTAAGTCCATTAATTGATGATTTATGACTCTTGTGGGATGAAGGCGTTAAAGTTGATCATGCATATTATAGGGAAAAATTTAATATGCGTGCAATGTTATTTTGCACAATCAACAAATTTCTTGCTTATGGTAACTTGGCTGGATATAATGTCAAAGGACATAGAGTGTGTCCTCACTACTATGAAAAACTTATTTAACGGTTGGGAGAAATATATAATCACGCGAGCCTAGGCATTGTTATGTAGAGTGTGATTGTATATGTGCTACTTACAATCACGGTTCAATGTCCGTGGTAGAAAACTCGAAAGCGCGCTACATATAATCACGGTTATTTTAAATACCCGTTGTTGTATGTCTTTTAATAAAATATAATAAAATTGAAGCATTAGAACTACCTATAATCACGTTTATTTTAAATAGTTGTTGTTGTATATCTTTTAATAAAATTATAAAAAAACTATTGCAGCATTAGAACAAGAACAATAGCAAGAACAACAAGAACAACAATAAAAACAACAACAATAATAAGAACAACAAGAAAAATATCAAGAACAACAATAATACAAACAACAACAATAAGAACAGCAGGAAGAAGAAGAAGAAGAACAACAACAACAACAACAACAACACCAGCTACAACAACAACAACAATAACAATAATAACGAAAAGAACAACAAGAACAACTATAATAAAAAAGAACAACTAGAACAACAATAATTAAAAAAGAACACCAACAACTAACATTTCTAACTCGAATCCATATTTTCCTTGTCTCATTCAAGTTGTAGAAGAGATTATGGAGTTCTGAAATTTGTTCTGAAATTTGGTTTAGTGGGGACATAAAGTATCGTAAATGAAAGGTGATGTTTGAAAGTAGAAGATGTAGTTCGTCTAAGTTTTAGGTTTCACATGGATCATTAATAGTAGTGTCTTGGCCGTTGATAATCACTAGAATGACGATCAAGATTTGTTTAAGGACAATGAATAAACTCAATAAGCGTGCCACCTATAACGTTAGTGCTGAAAAATAAGTGAAAAACCAAAAATGTTGGTGTTGGGACTTGAACCCATGACCAGGCTCTACCTATGATCACAGTGTTTTTAAATACCTGTGGTGAAAGGTTTGTCAGCAATTTGTTAAGATTTTTTATTTTTTGGAAAATGATAAATCACAGTTGATATCATCAACCGTGGTGATATAATTAGTGGTACAAGGTTCTAATCCCGACTACAATATGTTTTCCATTTTACATAATTATTTATTCACAATTATAATAAGAAATCGTTGTAATATTACAAGTTTTGCTATTTCCAGAAGAGAGAAATGTTATTCTCAAGTATAATGATGATTGAAATTTTTTCCGTTTTTCAAAAATATCATTTGAGTATATCAACCATTGCAATTTATCATCATTGCAAATTAAAATATCAGATTTTTTATCTTCAACTTTATCTATAAAGAGACGGTTTTACATTTCTTCATAATATTCTTCGTAACAATGAGTTCTACAAATGAGAATGCTAACAGAAACATCACCAATGAGGTCACCATTGAACAACATCATTAGCGGTCAAATGAGGAGGTTCAACCATCTGGATCATTGTCTTTCAAATATACGTTAAGGATGAAGAAGATCAAGAAGAAGAAGAAGAAGAAGAAGAAGAAGAAGAAAGAAAAATGAACATATGTGGACTTTTTATTATGATTCTGATGAGGGTAGTGAGGAAAGATCCTAGATTATGAAGATTCATTTGCTGCTATGGGCTCAGACATTGAAAACTATATATAATGATATTATCAATGTAATCTCTTTTTTTTTTAATTTTAATGAAGTTTTTTATTATATATACTCTTCTCTTTCACTTAAAAATAGAAAAAAAAAATATGAATTTGGGGTTTTGAGGGTAAAGTCCAGTAACTCTTCCAGAGTGTAAAATCATTTACAATTTATTTTTTAAATAAAGGACTTAAGTGACACACGCTTAATGTACTCTAAAAATGAAAAAAAAAATGTAGTTGATGGAAATCAAAACTTATTACACATCATTTATTACTACGGTGTTTTAAGACAACCGTCGTTAAATTATTGTTTATAAATCCAGCTACTCACTGGGCGCGAAAATTTTAACCTATTACAACGGTGTATGTGAATCAGTTGTAAACCTGGTGTTGTTGTTTGGACGTTTTGTAGTAGTGTATATATGTGAAGATGATACTTGTTATCACCAACTTGAATTTGGAAAAAGACTATTTACCTTGGGCATCGAAAGTTTCTAAAACCAGGTCATCCTTATCGTAGATTGCGGAAGGCTTTTAATGGAGAGCAAGATTTTGATGAGGCTCATGAACCTTTAATCGGTGATGAAGTTTATCAACAATAGGAATACATTAGTGTTGTATTTGGGAAGAGAGAAAAAGAAAAAGGCGCAGTTGCAAAAAATATATGGAAAAAGAGGTCCATCTTCTTTGATCTTCCATATTGGTCAAGTATTGATGTTAAACATTGGCTTGATGTGATGCACGTGGAGAAAAATATTAAGATAATCTCAATAACCATATAGATGTTTTACCAGGACAATATCAAGAACCAAATATATCAAACAAGAGAATCTCATTCTTGATGAAGAACAATTAAGCACAAACACATGTACAACCAAAAAATCTCAGAAGTACTTTTCATTAATAAGGCATTAAGCAACTCTAGTGAAATAATATAAAAACGAGAAAAGAGAGAAAATAAGAAGAGGATAGTATAAATATGAATTCTGGTATGGTTTAAAATAAGGAGAATCCTCCTTTATATAGGAAAAATATCTCTCAAAAAAGAAAATGATCCATGAGCTTTTTAATACTCATAATCGATTATGTCATATGGTAACAATTATGTGTGTCAAAATGACAGCATCCTTAATTCCCAAAAATAAAAACCTATTACGGGTAATGTCTTAGTCAATTATGAGTGTTTTTAACCATTTAATAATATTTATGCCTTTCTCCAATCAATTGGAAGAGGGTCTTAATCAATTAGGTAGTGTATATAAGTGTCCTAAATGTTTAGGAACATCCTAGATCAAATCCACAAGCACTTCGATGGTTTATCTAAGTGTTTTAAGGTGTTTTTATCAAATATAGAGGATTCAAAAAAAATTTGGTGAGTGTTAGAGTTGCCTTAGTATCTTAGGAGATACTCTTATACTTTTATAATACACTTATCACTCTGACACTGAACCATAAGAGCTTTCATACATCCTTTATTTCACAATCTTGAAGCTTCAAGATACCTTATTAGATTTATCAATGATTCATAACTTCATCTGGGACTTGGTTTCTCTTATCTTATGATGCTTAATATGACTTATTTTATAGGCGTCATTGTCATAGATTTATTGATTATAGATCGTTAAGGAATCCACCAAACACCGCTTGACATTAGGTGTTATCATCATCAAAACCATCAAGATTATCTTAAAATCATTGTACCTACAAGCACATGGTTTCATATTTTCCCCTCTTTATTATGATGACAGTGTATCTCTCAGGGAGGTGGACAAATAAGAAGAAAAAAAAAGATAAAATCTTGGAGTGGTAAAACTCCCTTACATATATAAAGTGTATATCCTACTTTTTTTTAGTGTATACTTCTTCCCTTTTGAAATTATTAAAAAGGTATAAAAGAAGGTATGCATGTCGATCTTTGTTCTTGCATGTATGTAGCTAATATAAGTGTTATTGAACCAATGATATTGATATTGTTCATTGTATTGTGCTTTGATGACGACAATGTTGATGCTCATTGAAGTCATTGGTGATGGCTTTCCAACTCTGTGATGGTGGTGATCAATTTAAAGATATCTCAATCCTCTTAAGAGATTCAAAGCTTTTGTGAAGTTCTTATATGAGTGTTGTATATGGAAAAGGAACTTGAAGCTTCAGAGTTGTGAAAGAGGAAGTGTCAAAGATTACTTGATTGTGTCTATCGTAGTGACAAGAGTCTTGTAAAAGTAGTATAGTAGGTCTTAAATTACTAAGGAAACTCTTTCTCTCACACACACACTCTCTCTCTCTCTCACACACACACACACTTAAAACCCTTGAGAATCCTCTTTTGGTTTGATAAAACTACCTAAGAATATTTTAAAGGCCTAGCCAATTGATTAAGGAACTATTTTATCAATTTATAGTTGTTTTACAACTGAATAATCAATTAGCCCTAGTACTATAATTGATTTTTTCACTTTTCAATGCTCAAAATCAATTGGAACGAGTCTCTTAATGGTTGGAAATAGCTAGAAATTAAAATCCTTCATTTGTGGCTTGAATAATCAATAATTCACTTTTAATAATTGATTATGCTAATTGATTATTGCATTAATTTGGCCATGGATTGCTTTAGTGTTTAACCATATTTTCTCCTATATAAATGAGACTTCCCCTTGATTGAAATCATACCAGAATTAGGATTTCTTCAATCCTAATCTATTTTATCACTCTCCTTATCTCTCTTTGTTACTTTTCTTTCACAAAAAGTTATCTTAATACCTTTTGGGAGAAAATTATTTGTGAGTAAATTTGTATACTAGTGTCACGCCCTTGTTTGGTTATTTCAAGACTGTGATTCTCTTGAAGGTTTTTGTTTAGTTTTAAGATAAACCAGTGAGAAAATCTATTTGGTTCTAGAACTCAACCCGATAAAAGTTATTTTTGGCTATTGAGGTAAGTTGGTAAAATCTCTAATTTGTTTGTAAGCTCAGGTCGTGGAAAAACTCTTGGTTGGTTGATGGTATAAGGAAGTGTAAAATCTCTTGATGGGTATAACCTATAAAAACTTATTACTAAAACTCTCAAGGAGAAATTCTCAAGGTGAGGACTAGGCTAACATTTGTTGAAACCTCTATAAATCTTGGTGTTATCTCTATAAACTCTCTATTTTTTGTGTATTTATTTTACACTCTTTACAATTCCTTTCATTTTCTATTATTTTTCTCTACACTATTATTATACTATAACAAATTATTTTTAATAAGTAAGAAATTTTTTTAATTAATCACATACTTTAAATACCATAATTCACATTTTCTTGTGTTTGGAGTCACTTTTTCGAAAATGAAAGCACATAAATCACTTATAACACATAGAGAAAGGGAAAAGGAAGAAGGAGAGGGAACATCTAGTAGATATTAATTCATGCATGATTGTTTTAATATTCTAAATTATTTCTTATGAAAAATAATTTTTTCTTTTAATATTCTAATTTAGTTATTATGAAAAATCAATTTTCCTTAGGAAGATGTTTAGAAATCATATTTGCAATTTGATTAAATGAATACACATACTTAGTTACGCAATCCCATTTTTCAATGTGGACCTAAATAAAATGATGTCTAGTCTCAATGTGTTTAATCCGAGAGTGAAGTACCAGATTTGTTATGAGGGATATGGCACTAGTGTTTACATTTTATTCGGACTACAACGAGATTAACTTTGTAATCACTTAGTTGAAATTTAAAATTCTGGTATGCAAATCTCAAATGTCCTAAGAGATGTTGAGACACTGAAATTTGTTTTACTAAACTAGGACTAGATAAAACATACTGATATTGATATAGTCACAACAATGTCATGACAAATGTTTCAACATCAGTTACAACATGTTAATCAACAAGTAGATGAATTGATATGTAAATATCAGAATAATCAATAACACAAAGATATGATGACCAAGTTCGGTGTACAACAACATCTACATCTAGAGGCTACCAAGCCAGAAAAGAATTCACTATCAGTAGTATTAATTCTAAGTACACAAACTTCGGTGCCTTATCACTTAATCCCTACCAGTACAACTTCTACCTAGAAACCCATCTAGATATGAGAATCCACTCACTTCCTAAATCATCTCAGTGATATATAATAGTCACAATCTCAGTGACTGTATCAAACTACTTAAATAAAAGATAACTCTTTCATTACAATATCATGCCAAGACTTTTGAATAACAATAATACTTAGATTTGCTTAAAATCTTCATCCAAGAACAATATACAAATCATTTCCTAAAGGTTTATGAATGTAAAAACTATGTATGCCACATAGTATCAATTAATACAGAGGATGAATTACAATACAAGATACACGATAGACTCTCAATCCTAAACCTTTTATTTTAACAAAAGAGCTAATAATTATTTATTAACTATTTTTCCCTAGGTCTTGGTCTTCCTTTTATAAGCTTTTATTGTCCATGGGCTTCGAATACACTGTCTAACTATTCCTTGATCCATGTGTTGATTGCTGCAGAGAATACCCCCTTAAATCTTGAAACGAATCTTCAGGTATCCTGCTATAACAAAACAAGATGTCGAAACAAGATTTTAGGACATCTTGATTAACATCATGTTTTAAAAAAATTTAGCCAATTCATATAACCTTCAATCTCCCCCTTTGGTAAATTTTAGCTAAAACATCTTTTGCACAATAAACCTAGAGTATAAAGTCCTAAAGTCATTTCATCCTGACGAAGAAAATGAGTGATGATTATGGTCTGGAGAGTGGTGGTTCTGATTGGAATACTAATGATGAGCTTGAGATTGGAGACTCTTGAAATTCCAGGTGTCAATAATGAAGAAGATATAATATAATGCCACTCAATTATAGTCCCAATTTACCTTCCTCCATTATCCAAATGAAGTCTCATGGGACCAGACCTCAACTCCAGATAACTCATAACACAAGACACAATTGTGTTCACAAATCATATCAAAAGACACAAAAGACACAAAAAAAAGACTCATAACAAAAAGAACTGAGACACGGACAATATGTTATAACATCCTATCAAACATCCTTGTAAAACAACGACAAGAAAAAACTCAAGACTCATATGAAGAGCAGTCATGTATTACAAGAAACAACATACAAGCAAGATAAGCACAAAGTATTTCTCCCCCTTTTTAGCCAAAAATTGACAAAAATATCCAAACAGACCCATACCCAAACAATTCTCACCCACACTTATATATAGGCCATAAGAGCACGGCCCAACAAAAATACAACTTGAGTAAAAAGAAGGAAAGGCCCCTTTAAATACCCGAGTAGTTACTTAGGAAATAACTATCCTTGATTGTACCAATTGGTCATGTCAATGAAAGAGTTACTTGACTGCTCTGACAGTTCCAATGAATATTCATGCACTGACGAAACACGTTTTACAGGTTTTTTTTATGTACTTGGCAACACCGTCCAAACAGATCCACCTGAACATGTTTTGAAGGATGTTCTAACATTATGTCAGACATTGTCTACTCTCACATGTTTACTAACACTAGACCAGTACATTTCTTCAACAAAAGATAGTTCTGACCAAGGATCCAAGATTATCTCAAAGAGGAACCCCCTAAGAATCAATCACATACTTTGAAACTCTAACACACAAAGCTTCCTTCTAAACTCTTAGCATGTTCCTTAAAGAAAAGACCCTGATGTCAAGACACAATGTCTAACATCTTCTCTCTCCAGCACAACTTCTATTGAGTCATACACCCTTCTGCAGATAAAAATAAATTCTCCCAGACACCCTTCTTGGATTAACTTAATAGCTTTATCAATTTAACCTCACAAGCAAAACTTACTAAGCTAAAAGATCAACGCACCACGAGGTCAAGACATATTCAGTCGCATAATTCAAGATGTTTGTGATTCAAGAAAGCTTTGTAAAAGCTTCACCATAATAGCACACACTGTAGACATATGCTCAGCTCTTTCAATCACACATCAACAATGCCTCTTATGGCAAGAAACATCCAAACCACCAAATGATTACATATGAAAATCTTCATGCTCACCAGGATCACAATCCTTGTTTCAGAACTAATAAAATATTGGATGGAGAATCAAAAACACCATGAAGCATTCTCCCCCTGAACACATCCACACGCTGTATAAAACTATCTTGAATCTTGCAGCCAAAGACAACCTTGGTCTTTGAGAATAAATCCAACCAACTTTGGACTACTCACAAACTCCAAATAGACAAACATCATTTATTAACTCTTTGGTTAGTCAAGATGTTATCCACACTTGGTAGACATCAAACACCTTCTCCATGACGAGAAGAGAGACAAATCTTCAGCATGCTTCCTTCAGACATAACCAATCTTTTCTAAAGGTACTTGCAATATAAATTACCATCTCCTAGCAAGTAGTCTGGTTGCATCAGAAATTAGATCACACAATCAGATACCCTTCCTCTATATACACTAACAAAAGTTTGAACAAGTGGATTCTACATCATGACAGAAGTCATGTTGTCACCATACTTCACTTGATACTTGATCATTAGCTTTACTTCCTACTTAATCAAGCAAAGTACATCAGCACTTGTAAGAGAAAATATTCCAAGCAAGTGATGACTCACATTTCTTGGACCCAAGCTTGAGCATAACCAAATAACTATGGTTATTTGACCCAACTTCCTTCAAAGATGATCATTCATAGTATCAAAAGAAGAAAAAGTTTGGTTCACCAATAGGATTGCATCTTCCAGTCATAAATCCTCTTTCCTCCAGACAGAATTCTAGAATGCTCATACCAAACAACATAGATGATACACCAAGAAGAGGATATGTAAACACTAAGCACTTTTGACAACTCATTTTAAGATTAATCCACTACAAGATTCACAGAGATTGATATGAATTTTAGAAACATCAGTTCCAACTACACCTCTGGATATCAGCTTACAACTCCACTTCAACCAAATCCTTCAGAGAGAACATCATGATGTTCATCATGATGTCAGAACATCTGATTATCATCAATGACTTGACAAGTTAGCTGATGAAATCACCACTACAAGACATAAACTTGAAGAACTATTCTTTAGAATTCCACCAAATATCCCACCTTGGATGTCTTTTCTGTTAGACGATAGCGCGGATCTAGAAGGGGGGTTGAATAGATCCCTTTTTAAAATTTACTTTTCAAAATTAAGTTGAAAAAATATTGCGGAAGTTTCCTGGAAAATCGTCTAGTTCAAATTAGAATTCACCGGAGATCGGATATGCATAAAACCCAATTGGAATGAAATGATGACTAGAAGAATTAATATTGCACAAATGATTCACTTGATAATTCAGCACTTGATAAAACTATTCTTAACAATGATATGGAGAAGAAATTAAGCACAATCAAATTGATTTTTTGTGGTTAGGATTTTTACCAAACACTTGGAGTGCACACACCAAGAGTAATTTTGTTGTATCAAAAAGTGCAGAATTTTACCCACTCTAGTTATCACTTTTGAGTGTAACAATTTATCAAACACTTTGAGTGCACTAATTTGATACACCAGAATTTTCAAGCACACAAGATTAATATGAACAAAAGTAAAATACGAGAAATGAAAAGACCGCAAGGAATTTGTTGAGGCAGTTCCTTCGTCGTCCTCGCTCGAAGTACTCTGCCCCCAATTCAAAATTGAATTGGGCAATTTTATTAAATCGCAATTGTTTTACAAGAAGAGAAATAAATGAACCAACAAACCAAACCGCGTTGAATATGCCGTCAAATCTTCTTCTTGTCCCTTGATCCAAAGTAGAATCAAGTTTTCCACGCGTGTCGAGAAAGCCTCTGATTAATTGCTCCCTTCTTGCAAGAATTCACGATTCTCCAAACTTTAAGCACGACTGAGTTTCTCCAACACTTGTGAACCCAAAAATATCTTCGCAATCCTCCGTCTACCGTGATATGAGAGAACGATCAACTTGATCTTCAATCTACCTCACTCGACTGAATCTACGAACGATTCAATGATCTTTGAGGAGAAAACCCTTCAGATTTTTTCAAGGAAAACCTACACACTCTAATCCAATTGAAACTCTAATTCACGATTGAATGTTATCTTCGAAACAAGCACCATAATCAAACAAAGATTATTGTGTGTGATTGTTGATTGATGCAAGAATGAAGAAGATGAAGAGAGTTGTGGGTATATCTTTCACTTTCCTTGTTCACCTTCTCAAATGAAATAAAACAGCTATTTATATTGGTTAGAGAAAGTAACATAAGAGAGGGAATAATTAAATGAAAAAAATGAGTCAGCATAGTAATGAGCCGACTCAAATTATTAAATGAGTCGGCTCAAAATATCAGATGAGCTGACCAAAATCAACAGAGAGGCAGCCTGTTGAGACCCGTAGAAAATGAGAAGAAAAGACTTCTTGATGAGTCGACTCATGAAGAGTTTTGAGTCGGCTCATCCATACCCATGAGTTGACCAAAATTGATGCTTCAGGCAGCCTGTTGGGACCCGTGTGTTTGGCACCAAATTACACTGAATGAGTCGGCTCATTGTGGAATTTGAGTCGGCTCATTCAGTTCATTATTCCAAAAATGTCAATTCTTGCTTTTTCTTAGAGAACCACTTAAGCTTTCAATCATGCCAAGTTTTTGACACATTAAAAATCATGCCATGTCACACAAACTCCCCCTTTTTGATGATGGCAAAAACTTGATGAATCAATCGCCATATATTGTTGTTAAGCTCCCCCTGATTATATGACCCGATCTTATATACTATCAATATCAATATCATCTCCCCCTTTGACAACATCAAAAAGAAGATGAAACATATGAGTTAATCCACCAATGGAAATAGCATGTGAAACCTAATTTCAAATAAGAAACCAATTGCAATAGAAACACGCATTCACAAACACACAATTTGGAAAAGCGAGTAAAGATAATGACAATAAACAGAACAATTTAATTAAAGAAAATATGAGTTCATACAAAAAAAACACAAACAACTTCCATAATCATCTCAAACATATATTATGCAATAATTCTCTCAAGCTTGGGAATTACGATCCCGAGTGGATGGGTAACGGCGACGATAAGTGATGGGTTGTGAGTCATCCATGTCGGTTTCGGTAAACTGAAGAAAACTATTGTTGAGAGAGTTGAAGGCAGTGTCCTGAGCAACCAAATGATCCTGCAGCGCGGTGTACCGAGTGTCCTGAATGGACACATAATCGGCAAAAGCGGTATCTTGCTCATTTAAACACCGTTCTATCTCCGTGTATCTCTCAGTCTGAGTTGTGTAGTAAGCTTGCTGTTGAAGTTGCATATTTTGGGGCATAGCCATGATTCTGGAAGGATCATCTTGTTGCGGTTGAGACGGAGGAGGACATGGAGGAGCAAAGCGAGTAGTAGTGTTTGTCCACCCGGTGTGTTGCCATTCACCCCATCCTTGATTTTCATAGGAATCATTTGATGGGATTCCATGCCACTCTTCATTGTCAGCGGGCAATTCTTCATTTGGAACCACATTTGGTTCATTTTGGTCCTCAGGACCATCCCCATTAGAATTGTCTTCTAACAGTTGATTTTGATCACTTCTTACCACATATCGATACCGTCTTTCTTGAGAGTCCCATATGTGACCCATAAGACTTAGGGTCTTTTGTTGAAACCAATTTGTGTCAGGCACAGACACCATGGGTAAGTCACCGCTAACAAGTTCCGCTTTGTTGATGATCTTCTGAATGATTGAAGGATATGCAAGAGCAACTCCTTTCTTTTCCTTTAAGGCAAAACTACGACTCGCAAAATAATGGGGCCAGTTTACTTTGACCTTGTTCCGAAGAATATATACCAAATGAACTTCACTCATATCAATACGAGAGAAGCCACCTTTCTTTGGACGTAAGTTGTGGGCAACAATCCAATGAAGGATACGATCCAACGGCTTGACTTTTCCAGTAGTAGTTGTATTCGGAAATAATTCAGAATTAGCAATGAATTCAACAAAAGGTTCTTTAAGCATACCGTTTAGTTCAAAACGAAATGAGTAATTCTCCACTTGAGATGTATCGGTCATCAAGATACTAGCTTCCTCAGGATCAATGCGAAACAAATCTTTCCACACTTGGGCATTAACCGCAAACATTCTAGAGCCCATACGGAAGTTGAATTCGAAACCCTTAAAAGTACCAACCAGACCAGCAAAGAACATTTGGACAAATCCTCATTATAGTCGACATGACAGGAGAGAAAGGGATTGATACCTTGAAAATCCATCAGTTCAATAATATGAGGAATGTGCATTTGAGTAGTTATTGTTCTTGAGTACACATATTGAGGAACAACCTTCCTGTTCTTGAATCTCTTGTTATAATCCTCAACCAAGTCAGATGGAAGAAGAGATAAAGCATTGACAGGGAGTGATGATTGAGAAGTAGAGCCACTTGACCTTTTACCTGTAGGTCTTGAAGCCATTGTTGAGAAATTTGAAGCCTTGAGAGAGGATTTTAGGGTTTGAGGTTGAAGAGATAATCTTGAGAGAATATGAAAATATGAGATGTTGATAATGATAAAATGAAATGTTAATAAGTTTTAATGAAGAAATCCATAAAGAAACCATAAATGAAAGTCAAAAGTGGATGGAAGGCATTGATGTGCCGACCTAGGGAGAGGGAATGGCAGGCGGCGCGTCTTTTCAAGACTGCCAAATGTCAGTTGACGCGACAATGAGCCGACTCAAATTGTAAAACAAGTCGACTCAATTTGAATTTGAAATGAGTCGGCTCAACGAAGCAGAGAGGTCGACTCATAAGGTTCCATGAGCCGACTCATGAGTCGGCCTGTTGGGACCCGACAGTTTTTAACAAAAATTTCACCAAAAGCCACTTAAAACACCTCAAATCATGAAAATATCATCATTTATGCTAATTATTTGACAAAAAATCAATCATAATCCAAGAGAATAGAAGAAATAGATAAATATACAAACATAAGCAATACAACACAATTTTACTATATATATATATCATGAATGAATAGAGATAACAAAGTATAGAAGGATATTACCTCGAGTATATGAGAAATAGATGTACGATAACACTATACAACAAGATGTTAGAGACAATAGGAGTTGAACCAAATAATAATATACAGACAAAGCAATGATTATTAAGATCTATCCGAGATGTCAAGAACACCAAGTTCCCTACGGATAAAGAAGAAGGGATCGGTAGCTAGTGGTTTTGTAAAAATATCGGCTATTTGATTTGAACTACCAACGTGCTCAAACACCACATCACCTTTCTCTACATGATCCCTAAGGAAATGATGCCTTATTTTAATATGTTTAGTGCGTGAATGAAGAATAGGATTTTTGGTAAGATTAATTGCACTAGTGTTGTCACACAAAATTGGAATTTGTTTGAGAGAGATATTGAAGTCGAGCAATTGTTGTTTTAGCCATAAGATTTGGGCACAACAATTTCCGGCTGCAATATACTTCGCTTCTGCAGTTGATAAAGCACCAGAAACTTGCTTTTTGCTATGCCAACTTACAAGAGAGCTTGAAAATAAATGACAAGTTCCACTTGTGCTTTTCCTATCCACTTTGCAACCGAAAAAGTCGGAGTCGGAAAAACCTACCAAAGAGCAATCACTATCCTTAGGATACCATAAACCAAACATAGATGTACCACAAAGATACCTAAGTATGCGTTTAACTGATTTTAAATGCGATTCCTTAGGGCAAGATTGAAACCTAGCACACATATATACACTAAACATAATATCTGGACGCGATGCGGTAAGATAAAGAAGAGATCCGATCATACCTCGATACCTTTTTATATCTACATCCTTACCCTTTTCATCACGATCAAGACTTGCCGCAGTAGGCATTGGTGTATCAATAGACTTGGAGTTTGTCATATCAAACCTTTTGAGCAACTCATTGCAATATTTAGTCTGACTTATGAAGGTTCCATCTTCAAGTTGTCTAATTTGAAGTCCGAGGAATAAATTTAGCTCCCCCATCATACTCATCTCAAATTCACCTTGCATAGAACTTGAAAATTCTTTGACCAACTTCATGTTAGTAGATCCAAAAATAATATCATCTACATATACTTGAACTAATATAGAATGTTTTCCTTCACGTTTGATAAAGAGAGTAGTGTCAACCTTTCCTCTTGAAAAACCTTGATTGATTAAAAATTTGCTTAGGTGCTCATACCAAGCTCTAGGAGCTTGTTTGAGACCATATAAAGCACGTTTTAGTTTGTAAACATGATTTGGTTTTTCAAAGTTTTCAAATCCAGGAGGTTGACACACATAAACCTCTTCATTTATATATCCGTTAAGGAAGGCACTCTTAACATCCATTTGATATAATTTGAAGTTTTGTGAACAAGCAAATGCAAGTAAAAGACGTATAGCCTCAAGGCGGGCAATAGGAGCATAAGTTTCCTCATAGTCTATGCCTTCCTCTTGGTTATACCCTTGAGCAACAAGAAGGGCCTTGTTGCGAATAATAGTGTCGTTTTCATCCAATTTGTTCCTAAAAATCTATTTGGTGCCAATTACTCGATGATCTCGCGGAGGTGGAACAAGGTCCCAAACCTCATTTCTTTTAAATTGATTTAGTTCCTCTTGCATGGCTAGGAACCAATTTTCATCAAGTAAGGCTTCTTTGGCATTTTTAGGCTCAATTTGAGATATGAAGGCATGATAAAAACAAAAGTTACTTAGTCTTGATCTAGTAATGACACCCTTTGAAATATCTCCAATGATGTTATCGATAGGATGATCTTTTGATGTCTTCCATTCCAATGGTAGATCATTTTGAAAGGATGTTTGACCTTCATCTTTAAGACTAGACACATCAACCGGCTCCTTATTAACAAAACCCGGAAAGGGTTCCACACTAGAAATATCAATGTCTTTAACAATCTCACTAGAGGAGGCACCTACACCAATAACAACACTACCTTTTCCGACAACATTCGGATAAGTTTCATCAAAAGATACATGTACAGATTCTTCAACTATAAGCAACCTTTTATTATATATTCTATATGCTTTGCTTGAATTAGAGTATCCAAGGAAGATGCCCTCATCCTCCTTTGAATCAAATTTACCAAGATTTTCTTTTCCATTATTTAGCACAAAGCATTTGCAACCAAAAGCATGAAGATGTGACACATTAGGCTTTCTTCCTTTTAATAGTTCATAGGGCGTTTTGTTTAGAATAGGTCGAATAGTGATCCTATTCAAAACATAGCAAGAGGTGCTAATAGCATCGGCCCAAAAATATTTAGGAAGACCGCTATCATTAATCATAGTTCTTCCCAATTCCTCCAACACATGATTTTTACGTTCCACGACACCATTTTGTTGTGGCGTTCTAGGAGCGGAGAAGTTATGATCAATGCCATGGTTTTCACAAAACTTTTCAAAGAGATGATTTTCAAACTCACCTCCATGGTCACTTCTAATAGTTACAATGTTTGTGCTAAGTTTATTTTGAGATAATTTGGCAAAAGTTTCAAAAGCCTAAAAGGTATCACTTTTACTAGCTAAGAAGATTGTCCAACAAAATCGAGAGTAGTCGTCAACAATAACAAAACCATAATAGTTCCCTCCTATACTTTTGATTCTAGAAGGACCAAAAAGATCTATGTGTAGAAGTTTAAGAGGTCTAGAAGTAGAGACTAAATTTTTTGATTTAAAAGATATCTTGGTTTGCTTTCCCATTTGGCAAGCATCACAAAGATGATCTCTAGAGAACTTTATGTTAGGAAAACCGACTACTAAGTGTTTGGATACAACCTTATTTAGAAAGTCAACGTTGATATGAGCTAAACGTCTATTCCAAAGCCAAGACTCTTCATTTTTGGAAATAAGACATTTAGGATCACTCAAGGTCATCGAATTCAAATCAAGCATATAAACATTGTTAACCCTCAAGCCTTTAAACGCGTCCTCTTTGTTTTCATTATGTTCAATTATGCAACCTTCTTTAGAGAATGAGACATTATATCCCTTATCACATAATTGACTAATACTAACAAGGTTATGTTTAAGACCCTCAACTAAAAGGACATTAGAGATAGATGTAGAAGAAGGATTACCTACACTACCTTTGCCGAGTATAGCTCCCTTGTTGTTATCACCATAGGTAACAAAGCCCTTCTTCTTAGCCACAAAGTCATAGAATAGGGAAATATCACCTGTCATATGTCTTGAGCATCCACTATCAAGAAACCATCGTTTCTCCATAGTCTCAAGACACTCCACCTACATGATTAGACAAGAGAGAAAGGTACCCAATTTTCATTGGGTCCTAGAGTGTGAGTGAAAATTTTGTTGCTTTTAGGCAACCATTGACAAATTCATTTAGGGACCAAGTATCTCCTAAAACGACATTTGGTAATTGTATGACCTTCCTTGCAACAATAGTGACATTTCAATAATGGTTTAGACTTGCATTGACTATTTTGATCCTTCACAACATAGTTATATTTTTGATATGGATTGTTCATTGATTATCTAAAGTTTGAACGATCAATAGTGAATGTCATTTTTGGTTGTGACAACTTGTCTAGTTTGGCTTGAAGAGTTTTAACCTCTTTTTGCCAAATCCAACATGTTTCACAACTATGAAAGTTGTGCCATCCTCGCTTGTCTTCTACTATAGATTCTACCATCGATGCCTTAAGAGCTTTCATAGCATTTTCATTATCTGAAACCTTTTTCTCTAAATGTGCAAAAATTCTTTTGTTGGATGCAATGCGCTTGAAAGCTTCTTTAGCTTCTTGATGGAGAATATTAAAAGTACTAAGCAAATCATTATAAGACAATTTTTCAGCATAATCATATTTAGCATGTCTTACCTCTTTCTTGCCTTTCTTATGAGCCATGAGGTAAAGATTTACTCTCACTTCCTTATCGCTTGAGGTATCTTTGCTAGACGAATCACTATCGCTTTCCCAAGAAATATATGCTCTTCTAGTCTTGTTACCTTTTCTTTGATATTTGTCTTTTGCCTTGTCTTTCTTTAGCATAAGGCAATCCGGTTTGTAATGTCCTGGTTTTCCACAGTTGTAACAAGATCCCTTGCCTTTAGTACTTTTAACAAACTCTTGCTTGGAAGGATTAGATTTTCTTCGATAGTTGATGAGACGTTTGTCCGAATGGGAAATCTCATTCTTTTTTAGATACCGATTGTATCTTCTTACGAATAAACCCATATCTTCGTTTGATTCGTCTTCATCATCACTTGAATCACTCCCACTATCTTTATTGGTGGAGGATTTTGAGGAAGAAGCTTTTAATGCAATAGACTTCTTCTTCTTCTCATGATCTTTATTTTTCTCGATATTTTCTTTCTTTTCTTTGTCTTCATGCTCATTTAAGTTTAAGAGCTCTTGTTCATGCTCTTGTAGTTTTCCAATTAGTGTAGTTAGATCGAAAGTTCTTACATCATTGGCTTCTTTGATTGCCGTAACTTTTGGCAACCATTCCCTAGTAAGACATCTCAAAATCTTGTTAGTTGCTACATCATTAGGAGTAGTTTTACCAAGAGCATTTAATCGATTTGTCAAGTGAGAAAATCTTTTTCCCATTTCACCAACAGTTTCCCCTTGGCTCATGTGAAATCGATCGAACTCTTGTTGTAGAGTATTAATTCGAGCAAGCTTAACATCATTGGTTCCTTCATGGGCAACTTGTAAGGCTTCCCACATAGCTTTAGCTGATGTGTGATGAGAAACTCGAAAATATTCATCCGCTCCCAAAGAAGCTATGAGTATGTTTCGAGCTTTCCAATCGTAGCTATATTTCTTTTCATCATTATCATCCCATTGTGCTTCCGGTTTTTCAATTTGGATATTATTCGGTCTGGCCATAGTTATTTGAAAAGGGCCTTCTTGAATAACTTTCCAAATTTTTCTATCAACAAAGTTAATATGGATGCGCATACAATCTTTCCAGTGACTATAATTTTCTCCGGTAAAAACTGGAGCTCTATTATACGCCCTCGTTGGATCGCTGTCCATTTTCCAATAAGTTGTATGTGAAGCACTAGATGAACCGGTGCTCTTGATACCACTTGTTAGACGATAGTGCGGATCTAAAAGGGGGTTGAATAAATCCCTTTTTAAAATTTACTTTTCAAAATTAAGTTGAAAAAATATTGCGGAAGTTTCCCGGAAAATCGTCTAGTTCAAATTAGAAGTCACCGGAGATCGAATATGCGTAAAACCCAATTGGAATGAAATGATGACTAGAAGAATTAATATTGCACAAATGATTCACTTGATAATTCAGTACTTGATAAAACTATTCTTAACAATGATATGGAGAAGAAATTAAGCATAATCAAATTGATTTTGTGTGGTTAGGCTTTTTACCAAACACTTGGAGTGCACACACCAAGAGTAATTTTGTTGTATCAAATAGTGCAAAATTTTACCCACTCTAGTTATCACTTTTGAGTGTAACAATTTATCAAACACTTTGAGTGCACTAATTTGATACACCAGAATTTTCAAGCACACAAGATCAATATGAACAAAAGTAAAATATGAGAAATGAAAAGAACGCAAGGAATTTGTTAAGGCAGTTCCTTCGTCGTCCTCGCTCGAAGTACTCTGCCCCCAATTCAAAATTGAATTGGGCAATTTATTAAATCGCAATTGTTTTACAAGAAGAGAGATAAATAAACCAACAAACCAAACCACGTTGAATATGCTGTCAAATCTTCTTCTTGTCCCTTGATCCAAAGTAGAATCAAGTCTTCCACACGTGTCGAGAAAGCCTCTGATTAATTGCTCCCTTCTTGCAAGAATTCACGATTTTCTAAACTTTAAGCACGGCTGAGTTTCTCCAACACTTGTGAACCCACAAAGATCTTTGCAATCCTCCGTCTACCGTGATATGAGAGAACGATCCACTTGATCTTCAATCTACCTCACTCGGCTGAATCTACGAACGATCGATGTGTGCAAAACCCCCAAATCTTCAATGATCTTGGAGGAGAAAACCCTTCAGATTTTTTCAAGGAAAACTCACACACTCTAAACCCAATCTGAAACTCTAATTCACGATTGAACGTTATCTTCGAAACAAGCACCATAATCAAACAAAGATTGTTGTGTGTGATTGTTGATTGATGCAAGAATGAAGAAGATGAAGAAAGTTGTGGGTATATCTTTCACTTTCCTTGTTCACCTTCTCAAATGAAATAAAACAGCTATTTATATTGGTTAGAGAAAGTAACATAAGAGAGGGAAAAATTAAATGAAAAAAATGAGTCAGCACGGTAATGAGCCGACTCAAATCATTAAATGAGTCGGCTCAAAATATTAGATGAGCCGACCAAAATCAACAGAGAGGCAGCCTGTTGAGACCCGTAGAAAATGAGAAGAAAATACTTATTGATGAGTCGACTCATGAAGGGTTTTGAGTCGACTCATCCATACCCATGAGTCGACCAAAATTGATGCTTCAGGCAGCCTGTTGGGACCCATGCGTTTGGCACCAAATTACACTGAATGAGTCGGCTCATTGTGGAATTTGAGTCGGCTCATTCAGTTCATTTTTCCAAAAATTCCAACTCTTGCTTTTTCTTAGAGAACCACTTAAGCTTTCAATCATGCCAAGTTTTTGACACATTAAAAATCATGCCATGCCACACATTTTCAATCACAACAGAACAAGAGTTCCATGTTCTCATAGACTTGATTCTTATATCAAGTATGAGTTAAAAACCTCCATTTTGTTCATGAGAGTCACCAAACAGTCTTCAAGTACACTTATCCACAATAATCTTCCACAACAGATACTACTTCTCGAGGAAAATCACACTAATCTGGCTTCTTTTGATAAAAATATTCTTCAAGATATCTTAGAAAGTGTCCAAGAAATTTGATCTTGGCCTTCATACATACAGAATCTGGTTGAGCTTCCTTTAACATTCCTCCACCAGCACCACTCAAGGTAAGTTTCTAAAAAAGAAATTTTCTAAACAATCAATCCATGTGTCTATTTAAGCCCAGTCTGAAGAGAATTCCTAACACATGAGTTTAACACCCAGAGAATTTGTTATGCCACTCCTTTGAAAGGTAAGATCATGAACATACTCTGTTGATAATACGTTTCAACATCTGGTTTAACATCTGTTCCTTACCATAATTACTTCTCCAACTAACTCAGAAACATAACTTGATCACAACCAAGGACTAGATAATGACTTTCTGAACACTTCATTGAAGATGTCGTCTGTATCCATTCTACATCACATTCACTTTGATTTACAACACAATAGACACACCCTTCACAAAGCAAAAAAAAACACATTATACAAACAAGATAGAACCAAGAAAGACATACCACACACACCAATTTTTCATGAAAACCTTCATGATCACACAATTTAGTTGTTGCACACACTTTGTTGAACAAGGCTATTATTGACATAACACACTCATTCTAGTACATTATTTGCAAGGATACCTTCTTGATAACACACTCCTTCTAGAACCATATAACCGATTTATGACCCTTTGTAACTAATTGATATTGCATCTTCTGGTGTGGTATCTTGATTTCATCAAAAGATCTTAGTCCTTTAGTAAGAGGATCAATACCAAAACTATAAGAACACCAACCATGTATTTTTAAGTCTCCCAATGACCTGCTAAGTTCATTCAAGATTGATTATGTCTTCAATCAAAAGGCATTTAGGATCAACTTTCACAGAAGACCCATCTTCATACACACCAATAATATCCTTGGAGAATCATAATTAGAATCACTTTTCTAACTAAGCCAAGAAATAGAAATCTCAAACAGTTGTTCTTGAGACTAGTAAGACAATTTTCCCCATAAATGTCCAGTGTCATCACACTTAAGAGATTTTGTTTACCTATGAATTAGACATTTACCCCATTCTCTTCAACACCTGATTGGACTTTATTCCAAGGAACGTGATAAGAGATCCTCGATTAGAAACCAGGAAAAAAACTCCTATAAACTTGAAGGAAAAACTAAATTGATCTTGGCTTTCTTCAATGGTTTATCATTTTCATGTCAAACACTTGAATAACTTACCATAGTATCTTCTTCTTTGTCATCTTTTCTTCGGAACCCTTTTCTACAAACACATTTATAAGTGCCTTTTATGAGTGGACTTGAGACACTCCCAAGTATCTTTGGCTTATTTATAAATGTCGGTTGAAATAATCTCCTAATATACACAACATCATAGGATAATCCTTCAGAGCAAACCAGATCACAAAGCTCTTCCCATTATATTACTCCCAACTTATTTTCCAAGAATTCTTCAACAAGGAAATTCATGAAAGATCACGTATTGACTCCACCATCTTTCTTTTTCAAGCTTTTAGGACCAAATGTGAATAGCTAGACATCTACACCATAGATGTTTCTATATGAGATCTTGAGAAGGACTCAAACATCTTGACCATAACACACATCCTTATCATCCTTACAAGTCCTCATTAATTCTCTGGACATAGAACATCACAAACTATTTCAAGAACAAATCTATTTGAAACCTAAACACCAGATTCACATAATGAACTCCCAAAGTTCTTCCATCAGAGATATATGCAGTAGAAGACCAAGACAAAAACACCTCAACACGCATTAGGAAAGATGTCATAACATCTTATAGAGCACCATGCGAAGAAACACCTATCAGAAGATGTAATAACATCATCAACGGCAGCAACAGTAGTATCTTCATAGAAGCATCAGTCAACAATCAGTAGTTGTCAGGATGGATTCAAAAAAGTTATCATCCTATCTTTAAATCCCCTTGAACATATTAGTAATGAATGGTCTGATCACACAATCTCCTTCCTTGTTTATAGCACCAGAAAGTATCTTCCTTAGATCTCATTCAGTAACAGAACATGATGCCCTCTTTGATACCAATTGAAATTCTAGTATGCAAATCAGAAATGTCCTAAGAGATATCGAGACACTGGAATTTGTTTTACTAAACAAGGACTAGATAAAAATACTGATATTGATACAGTCAGAACAATGTCATGACAAATGTTTCAACATCAATTACGACATGTTAATCAACAAGTATGTGAACTGATATATATATATATATATATATATATATATATCAGAATGATAAATAACACAAAGATATGATGACCCAGTTTGTTGCACAACAACACCTACATCTCGAGGCTACCAAGCCAGAAAGGAATTCACTATCAGTAGTATTAATTCTAAGTACACAACCTCCGGTGACTTATCACTTAAACCCAACCAGTGCAACTTCTACCTAGAAACCCATCTAGATATGAGAATCCACTCACTTTCTAAATCACCTCATTGATATATAACAGTCACAATCTCAGTGACTGTATCAAACTACTTAATTGAAAGATAACTTTTTCATTACAATACCAAGCCAAGACTCTTGACTAACAATAATACTTTGATTTTATTAAAAGCTTCATCTAAGAACAATATAGAACTCATTGCCTAAAGGCTTATGAATGTAAAAACTATGACTACCACAAAGTATCAATCGATATAGAGGATGACTTACAATACAAGATACACGAGAGACTCTCAAACCTTAAACCCATATTTTTAACAAAAGAACTAATAATAATTTATTAACTATTTTGCCCTAGGTCTTGGTCTTCCTTTTATAAGCTTTTGTTGTCCATGGGCTTCGAATACACTGTCCGATTATTCCTTGATTCATGCGCTGATTACTGCAGAGAATACCTCTTTAAATCTTGAAACGAATCTTTAAGTATCATGTTGTAACAGAACAAGATGTCGAAACAAGATGTTAGGACATCTAGATCAACACCATGTTTTACCAAAACTTAGCTAATTCATATAATCTTCAATATTTCCTTTAAATAATTTGCGCGCAATAGCTACCTGCATTTAGGTATTATCCCTTGTGGATAATGTAACACTTTCTTATTTCTTACTATGTCAAGTGTGTGACATGTAATGCTGGTAGTTTTTCGATCTAATTTGCCCCAGTAAAATCAAAGTCATAAGATCCCACTTAGTCACAATTTGTTGCCTTAGGATGCCATAAAACCAATAGTGGTGTGACGATGAGATATCTTATAATGTGTTTTACCACAGTGAGATGTGATTCTTTTAGGGTTGCTTGTAAACGGACACATAGAAAAACATCAAACATGATATCATGACTTCTTCCATTGACTTTCATACATTGTCTTTATCAAATTTGTATGAAGTTCTCATCATAATGGAGATAACTCTAGCTTTGTCCATTCCATACCTCTTGAGAAATTCTTTGCCTAATAAATGAATATACCTTTTTTGGATTGATGAATCAATGAAGCTCCCCCGTTATTGACATTTCTAACTAATTTTGCATCATTTCATAAAACTCCTTACATAAGGATTCATTAGTAGCATTGAAAATGGTGTCATCAACATAAACTTGAACTAATAAGATGTTATGCTCTGATTTTTTGAAATTTTTAGAGATATATAACCATGTATTTTAGACAATTGTAAGAGAGGACGAATGTGATAAGAAGTCACAGGAAATGATTTCAGGTTTTTTATCCTTTTAGTTATTTTGATCAAGTGCCCATTTATAACATGTCCCTTAGTGAGATACACCAAATTGCATTGAGCCTTTCTCCAACTTTTTTCTTACAATAAAATTAATATCACAATTAGGGGTGGAAATAGGCTGGTCCGAGTTAGGCTTTGCCAAGCCTAAGTCTGGCCTGCCAAAAAAATTTAAGCCTAAGTCTGGCCTGTAACCTGTCATAGGCTTTTTCTTAGGCCTGAGTCTGGCATTTTCTAAGGTCTGGTTAGCCTACATAAAAGCCTATTATTTTAGACATATTTAAATAATCAATTAACATAATGTTTAAATAGACTAACAAACTAAAAAACCAATGAGACTAAATGTTTGTTTGCATTAACATATTTTAACTTACCTATTAACATAAGTTTTATGAGACTATTTGTTTAAGATAACTTATGAAAACAACTTAATTAACATTGTTCATAAGGTGTTTTCATCTAATTTTCTTAAGTTCTCCAAGATAAGCAATTGTTATTTATGTATTTTAATTCAAAGTACAATACATAACATAGTGATAATAAAAAAATATTCATATTTATTTAAATAGGTCGGCATGTTAGACTTAAGAGGTTTTTTTCATGGCCTGAGGCCTAGCCTTTTTAACTAAATAGACTTATAAAAAAACCTAAGCCTTTTCTATTTATTGAAAAATCTTGGTCTGGCCTGAGCCTATGTTGACTGACCTGTAGGCCCCTGTTATCAGTCTGGCCTATTTTCACCCCTAGTCACAATTACATTATTTAAGAATGCTTTGTTTATCATTTATTATTGCAGGGTACTAAATCCATTAACATTTGGTGATTATCCTGATATAATGAAAAAGAATGTTGGCTCAAGGCTTCCTTCCTTCACTAAAATGGAATCAAATATGATCAAAAACTCAATTGACTTCTTAGGAATAAACTTTTACAACACATTTTCTGTTAACAACAATCCCGAAAGCCGTAACATGGAAGCTATAGATTTCATGCCAGATATGGCAGCAGAAATTACAAGTATGTTATAAATTTTTTTACTACTCTTTTCTAACTGCATAACCAATTCTATAAGAAGCTTTATCAAATTACTTATAAATGTTCTTTCTTGTTGTAGTGCTTCCTGAAAATTATACATCAATAGACACGGTAACATAATTTTAGTGTTTGGATCACAAGTTATGATTGGTTTAGTTTCTGATTAGAATCTATAATTTTCAACAGGTGCTAGATTCCTTGAAGAAAGATTATGGAAATCTTCCAATTTATATACATGAAAATGGTATGATAATTTTCCAACATACATGATGACCAATCCATTCTTTCAAAATCTTGACATTATTGATTTATTTGTATGACAAATCATTTTATTGCAGGCCACCAAACACCTCACAATTCATCATTGAATGATTTTTCTAGGATAAAATACTTGCATAAATACATTGGGAGCATAGCTAAAGCAATAAGGAGTGGATCAAATATAAAAGGCTATTTTGTATGGTCATTTATGGATGTGTTTGAAATACTGTGTGGATATGAAGAAAGTTTAGGTTTATACTACATAGATTTGAAAGATCCAAATTTGAAGAGACAACCTAAACTCTCTGCTAAATGGTACTCAAGTTTTATGAAAAATAAACCTATGGACCTAAAGATTTTTATGGAAGTTGAGAGTGATGCACCTTGTCTATAATGCCAAGTAATCTCTGATTTGGGGTTAGCATTTGTAGTTTTGTGCTATAACGTGAATAATGAATAAAATAGATGTTGAATATGAACACAATATTATGTACATGTCCTAGTATATGATGAAATTTTTAATAAAATGCTTTCTCAAGCATGTCAACATGTTTTAGTTAAATTTTGTTGTGCAAGTATTCCATATCATATTCTATGAGTGTTTATATTCTTCCTCATTCTATGAAGATACTCAAGATGATGAAAATATTTATCCAATCTAGATTCTATGGTTTCTCTAGTCTTAAAAACATAATTTTTTTCTCATAAACACTTTTTGGACATGTTATCTCAATTTGTTATCAAAATTACTATCTAAAATAACCCTTTTTGGACATGTTATCTCAATTTGTTATCAAAATAGTATATCTAAAACTCCCAATTTGTATTTGAAGAAGGTTATTGTTGGAGATGAAAGATCACTCATTTCAGAGTTTTCTGATCGTCTCAAACTTTTGAAAGATCATGTATATGAAATTGAAGTTAGTTTCAATTGAGTTGTGGAATTTTTTTAAAAAACTCTATTTAAGTATAATTTAACTATTAAATATGTCTGTGGAGGCCTTTTTATCGAGTTCAATTATTAGAAAGTGTGATACCTTGTATTGTAGCCGGTTACCCTCAAAGAAAATTCTAATTAATTTATTCACATTTAGTCTAATGTTTGGTTGAGAATAGACGGTAGGCTTTGGGTTCAGTTTAGGGATGTAAATGGATATCCATGATGACAGATATTATGATATTCGTATTCGCCCTGTTGGATAAATATAATATCCATATCCGTCTCATATCCATGCGGATATTCGTTAAGTGGTTAATCCGCTGATTTTACGGTATCCATGGATATTTACAGATATTCGTGAATATTAATTTTTTATAAAAATTATTTTTTGGAAAATATATTTTTATCTTCTTTTAAAGACACAAAGTTATTATCACATAACATCCATACAATTAACTTTTAATTTAACAAGAAAATTTCATCACATTAATTTTCTTCTTATTCACCAAAACATAATTAGATCCAAACATAATATACATACATTTTATTTTTAACCAAACAAATAAAATATGTTGTGATTATGAGTTATGATGGAAGAACGAATGATAGAGAAGTAGGAAGGAAGACACTGGTTCCACAAAGGAATGATAACACTAGTTCGTTGGACTGTGAAATTGTTGAAATGATGTATGAAGTATTGAAAAGTTTAAATATGAAATGGCTTATAGAATTTGAATGAAATGTGAAAGGTTTTCTTTAAAGAAAATTTAAAAAAACAAGAGAAAGAAATATAAGAAGACTAATTTTTTTTAGAAGATACAAAGATAAGGTAAAATAAACTAATGATATTTAAATGATTTTTTTATAATTTATTAACTGATATGGATATCCGCGGGCACGAATATCATTAAATTTGTATTCATATCCATTAACAAATGGGTATTCAAATATTCATTTATTTTATTCGTTGATATCCATTAAGATATCTGCCATATATCCATGACGGATTTTATCCACGGATATCCGCGGATACAGATTCTTTTGTCATCCCTAGTTCAGTTTAAAGTTCTTACCCATATCTCTTTAAATATGTCATATCATAGTTAATGAATTGTTTTGTCACAAGTATGCAAAATTAAACTCCAGTTCTATTTCTCTAGAACTCTCTTTGTCATAAGAGGTGTGGTTGAAGTTTTAACAACTAAATATCAATTTAATATAAAACATCAGACCAAATGTTAAGGACCTTTTTATACTTTTATTTTAGTAAGGAAATCATAATTGTTTTTAAATAAGTGATTCATAGAAGCAAGAATTAAGGGTTCTCGAACCTGATTACAAAAACGATAAGTCAAAGTCGGTCAAATAAAAAGAAATTGCTAACCAATTGTCTCTATGATAGAAAAAAAACAACAGGTTTTTACAAAAATTATAAAAATTACAATTAGGTTTAGCAATTTCATCAAATAACGACCATTTCCAAGTCAAAATCTTGATATTTCAAAGTATATTCAAAACATTCCACCTATGATTCTCAAAGATGATACCATTCCTAGTAACGATTACTGTTAGTTGAACAAAGTAACTATTAAGAACAAAGTAACTATCAGTTGAACAAAGCAACTATTAAGAACAAATACCCCTTACCAAGGATAGACGACTTGTTGGATCAATTAAAAGGAGCCTGTGTGCTTTTGAAGATTGTTTTGTGGTTGGGATATCATCAGATTCGTATGAAGAGTGCAGATGTACCAAAGACCGCATTTAGGACCCGTTATGGTCATTTAGAAATCTTAGTAATGCTTTTCAGTGTGACGAATGCTCCAGTCGTTTTCATGGACTATATGAATAGGATTTTTCAAGCCTACCTGGATCAATTCGTTGTGATCTTTATAGACGACATTCTTATTTATTCTCGTACTTCACAAGAGCACGGAGAACATCTAAGAATTGTTTTGTCGGTGTTGCAAGAAAATGATTCTCGTACTTTAAGATCTTGAAACAAAGATTGACAACTGATCCTATTTTGATTATTCCCAATCCCACCAAGTCATGCCAAGTGATTTGTGATGGATCGAAAATGGGATTAGGAGGAGTTTTAAGGCAAGATGGTCAAGTGATAGCTTATGCTTCTTGGAAGTTAAAAGTTCATGAGAAGAATTATCCAACTCATGATTTAGAGCTAGCTGCAGTAGCTTTTACTTTGAAAGTGTGGCGGCATTATTTGTATGGTGTACGTTTTGAAATGTTCAGTGGCCACAAAAGTTTGAAATATTTATTTGATCAGAAAGAGTTGAACATGAGACAAAGAAGATGGATGGCGAATAGAGTGGAAGATGCCTTAAGCCGAAAAGTGATTCGTAGTGCAGAGTTGATGATGCTAGAGTATACCTTACTAGAAAGGTTTTGAGATATTAACCTCCAATTTGTTTAGACACCTAATGGTGTAATTATGGGAAATTTGAATGTCAATTCTACTTTAAGGGATGAAAATCAACAAGGACAAATGTTGGATGATAAGTTACAAGAGGTATTAATTTAGTCGGGTTTCTTACAGGCAACGAATGTCATCATTCTTTTTTGTCAAAGTGTTTGTGTTCCGAATGATGTGGTATTGAAAAGGAAAATTTAAGACGAAGCTCATAAGGGTACTTTGACGATACATCCTGGTTCTTTGAAGATGTATCAAAACTTGAAGAGATATTATTGGTGGTCTGGCATGAAAAGAGACATCGTGGTATATGTGTCAGAATGTGCAGTAAGCCAACAAGTGAAGATTAAACATCAGAGATCGGGTGGTCTGTTTCAATCTTTAGATATTCCAGTTTGGAAATGGGAAATCACTTCTATGGATTTTGCATTTGGGTTACCCAATACGCAAGGCATATATGATTCTATTTGGGTGATAGTGGACCGACTAACGAAATATGCACATTTCTTAGCCGTGAAGATTATTTATAAGGCAAGTCATCTTGCAAGGTTATTCATTTCTGAAATTTTAAGGCTTCATGGTATTCATTCGAGCATTTTCGAATAGAGATCCAAAGTTTACTTCAATATTCTGGAGAGATTTTCAACAAGCTATGGGTACTAAGTTGAATTTGAGTACGTCAAACCATCCTCAGACGGACGGTCAGATAGAACATACAATTCAAACTATGAAATATATGTTGAGGGCTTGTGTGTTGGAGAGTAGAGGAAATTGTAACGCCTGTTTATTTAATTAATTATTTAATTAAATATAATTGTGGTATGTTGTGTTAATACGCATTGATTTAAGTTGATTTCCAAAATATTGGAATATTATATTGATGATTATAAGTTGGTTTAAGTCGAATTTAATTAATTAAGCTGATGTAAGTTGTGGAAGACGATATGGAATATTCTCCGGGTATTGTTGGATATGTTGTTAGAATTGTTTGGACCATTTGGTTGATAATTGAAAGTTAATCGATTAAGTCAGGAATAAGTATTTATTTGTGAATTATTATTCGGTCGATTTGGCGTTGTGGTAAATTAAGTAGTTAAGTCGGAATATAAGTTGGAAAGTCGAGGGAATAATATTACGAGTAATATTATTGATTATTGGAGCGTGTTGGTTAATGGACTTAGATTTCGTCAGAATTAGCAAATAAATGGGGGTTTAAGAATTAGGCCCATTAGTTATAATTGGATTATTATTATTAATTTAATAAAAAGAATGAAAAATAAGAATTAGTCAAAAAGGGATTTAGTCAGAATAAAAATAAGAAATATCAGTAAGAGGAAGAAGTGGAACATAAAAAATTAGAAGAACGAGGAAAAGTGGAGAAAACAGTTACGAGAAGTCGCCGTCGGAAAATTAAACCGGAAAGAGTCGATCGGAGATTCAAGCGGCCATCGATTTAAGGTAAGCATTGGGTTCGATCCTTATAATCGGGTTTGATAAATAATATTGAGATTTGGGTAATTAGGTTGTTGTGTTTTGGTTCATAATGATTTGTAGAATAATTGCAGTAATTGTTGGTGTGAAATTGTTGTCCGATTGTTAGTTTTTGTTGATTAAAAGTTGTACCAATCATGTTGATTTTTTGGTGATAATATTGTTGTTGATTAAATTCTGGAAAATTGGGATTCAGACGTTGAGTTGGGTGCAGAAACGCACGGGTGGCACAGGTCACCCAAGTGAGGGGGTGGCGTCGGCCACCCAAAAACAGAATTAACCATGTGGCGGATGCCACATGGGGGAGTGGCACAAGCCACTTGGAGACCATCAGAAAGTGGCACAAGCCACTCACAAATGTGCCAGGAGCCACATTGTACCATGGTTAGGTGATTATAATTAATATATTATATCTACCATGTAATTTCAGTAATGGCTTATAATACATTTCATAAAAAATAAATTAAATTATGTTAAATCAACTTAATAAATTTAGGAAAATAATATTATTTCAGGAATTTTAGTTGTATTAGAAATCAGAGATGCAGATGTAGCAGAACTAGTAGCAGTGAGTATTAATAGAAAACTGAATGATTTTTACTGTGATGGAATTTTGACAGAAAAATGACAGAACTAGTAATTCTAGAAGAATCAGTAGCAAGTGGGTTTCTAAGACAAAAATATTTATCAGAACACCAAATTTTCAATATGTGTAATAAATTTATGATAAGTCGTAGAATGTTTAAAATTGTGTCGGTTTAGTCAGTTTAGCTGAATTAGGCGAAAAACGTCGTTGCCCGAAATTTAACAAAATTAATCGGGGTAAGTCGGGTGAATTAATAGTTGATTTTTGTTACATTGTTTTATCAAAAATATGTTGTATAATCGATCTGCAGGTACTGTTAAGTTGTTGTATGTTTCGGTTTTACAGAATATTTCTAATGTTGTTATTTTGAAGGCTTTATAAGCCAAAGTTGATTTTTAAGCTGCCTTTGTCGTATAAGTTGTTTGTATTGCTTGCTTATGTCGTATGAGTTGCTCATGTTGTCTATGTTGTTTTGTGTTGCCGAAGTTATTGTGTTGTTCAAGTTGAAGGCTTATTACCCAACGTTGTTTTTAAGTTGTTCATGTCGTCTAAGTTGTTTATGTTGCTGATGTTGATGATGTTGTGTTGTTTATGTTGTTGAGTCGTACATGTCACATGGCATATGTGCATTTCTAAATCGGGGCCGTTGCTCACACCACATTGGTCTGGATTGGCAATTAAGTTGAAAGTTGAAGGCTTATGTCTTGATGCCTCGATAAATTGGCAGAATTATTAAGTTGAAGGCTTATGCCTTGCAGATACCTCGATAACCTGGTATATTTTAAGTTGGGAGTTTTACTCCAATGGTACCACATGCATATGTATAATTGAGTCACATTTGTGTTGCATTATTTAAGTTGGTTATGTTATTTATGTTGTTCAAGCTATTAAGTTATTTATGTCATTCAAGTTGGTAAGTTGTTATATTGTTTTCAAGTTGATTAAGTGAATTGTGTTGATTAGGCTGATTAATTAGTTCTTGTTGAATATATGACTATGTGGTTTATGTAGAAAATATGGATGGATATAATAGTAATAAAATAGGTTGATAAAAGGTGGAAGATTATTAAGTCATTGTTTGTTGTTGATGTTGTGAAGTGGTGAATTATTTATGATCCTTATCTGAGTATTGTTTATCATATGTCGTTTATAATTATCGATATCTCACCCCTTATGTTTGAATGTTACCCCTATGTTGGTAACGTGCAGGTAGCTTGAAGTAAGATGATTATCCTTGCTAGTTCGAGTCGGTGTCGGTGCTCTGATACGTAACACTCGGGGGAACGAACGTTTAATTTTTTTAGTTGTTGTTTTTAAGTTACTTAAGTATGATTAAATTGTTGCTAAGCTGGTTTAAGTTGAATAACATGATATACCATGTTTAGTTGAATAATTGAAAATCTGCTGTGAAGTTGTCAAGGATGTTTTGGTTTAAAGAATAAATAAAGATGTTATTTATTTCCGATGTTTAAAGTATTATGTATCCATGTTGAATATGCGATAAATGTTAATTGTTGTTGTTTTTGAAGTTGAAATTGTGCATCCTATTTTAAAAGGTGAATTTTGAAACTCTGATTTATGAATTTCCGTCAGGTAGAATTAGGGTGTAACATAAGTGGTGTCAGAGCAGGTCGGTCCGTCCGGCCAATGTTGTATAATGTCATTTATTCCTTAGTGTGCTACATGGGTGTGAGATATTGTCGGTACTGTTTGTTAGTATCTAGTTGTTGTCTGTAGGTGGTTGTTTGGAATTAAGTGGGGGAGAGGCTTGCTCCCGGAAGTGATTGTTGGTATGAAGAAGCTGATTGAGTTGATGTTGATTGCAAGAGTGTAAGGTTGTTGAAGCGATGTTGTTGCAGACCGGCGAGAGCTTAGACTCAGAAATTTGTATCGATCGAATTTGAGAAGTGCGTAGATTTTTGGATGGGAATTGTTAAGAAGGAAGATTCATCCCAAAGGAAATGAGAAGTGATTGACCAAGTTGGTAGATTGTTATGCCTTAAGTGTAGTTGGATTAAAGTCGAGTAATTTTTGAAGTTGGATGTAGAGCAAGGTTTTTGGTAGATTTTGGAAGTAAAGGGAGAGAGATGGAACTTATGTTCATCGATCTCAAATTCTGATTTTTAGGATTTTGGAGCAGCTGTCATGAGAAGAGGCATAATGTTTTACACGTGATTCGGATTGAAGCGGTTATGTGCTTTTTGGAAAGCTTACGAAATTCCCTACAGTTTATATATAATATTTGCATTCAGGAGGTGTGTGATGAGGGAGATAAGCGCATTTTAATAATTGGGTCTACTGCTGAATTTTGGAAAACTTCTGCATACAGGAATTCTGAACCAGTCTCATTGTAAGGAGGATAACATTTTACTCGCGAGTCGAATTCAAGAGATTCTTGAAGTTATGGAATCTGCACAAAATTCTCTTCATGCTTGAATATAATTTTGTGAGTTGGAGGTTTTTATTGGGAGAGATAATTGCATCCGAAGTTGAGCGTTTATTGTAACACCCCGAATTTGATTATGAGTATTTGTTGCTTATTTGAGGATATATGAATGAATTGACAATTGGTGGTTATGTGACCCGATGCATGGTGGTGAAATTATTTTAATAATATTAATAATAAGAATAATCATGTAGTATTATTCGGATTATTGGTTATTATTTAAAATAATAGAAGTAGAAGTATGAATGTTATGTTGGTTATTTTGGAGTATAAGAGTAATTTATATAATAAGGATAAATAGTATTTTATTATTATTATTGAAATTATATTAAAGAAAAGGGTAAGGTGGTGTTTTTGTGAAAATTATGAGGGTAAAGTGGGAAAAGACATAACTGGGATAGTTTTGATCAAAAGGGATTATACGATCAAAATGCTCATTTTATCGTGTTTGATGAAGTGCTCTGAAGAATGAGGGAGAAAGAGGAATCTCAGAGTCAGGAGGCTGTGGAGAACCCCAGAGAAGAGAGTCAATTGGAGAAATTCTCTAAGGTATGGGGAGTTTTTATAATCTATTATAAATGTTTAGGAATTGGATTATGAATAGTTTAGGATTGTATGAGTTTTATGAGTTTTGGGGTTTTTGAGTTAGGTTGAGTTTATGAGAAAAATCTTGATGAATTAGAGTGGTAAAAGTGAGTTGAATCACATAATTGATTGTATAATTGTTATCATGATGTTGTTGGTGTTTGGTTGATGTTTTTGAGTGATTTTTTGGTGATTTGAGGTGGAACCTGTAATGGGATTTGGGGGTTTTGATGTTATAAAGAAGTCTGCATTTGAGTAGCAGAAAACTGTTGTAAAACGTGCGTTAACCGGTTAACGCTATGGGTTAACCGGTTAACCATTGAAAAGTTTGGGTGTTTTCTGAGGTTTCGCAGGCGTTAACCGGTTAACGCTATGGGTTAACCGGTTAACACTGTTTGAGAGGCAAATTTTAATTCTTTAAAAATCCATAACTTTCAAACCGTAAGTCTGATTCGCATTCCGTTTGAAGCATCAGAAAGAGCATAAACTGAACTTTATTTTGATGAATAAAAATGAGAAAAATGCAATAGTTTTTATAAATGAATTTATGAAATAACCTTATAATTGCCTCATAATTTATGGGGTACGGGTCAATTCTTGATGTGTTAGAGTAGTTATAGAACCAGTGTTCTGGGTGTAATGTCATGATGATATATATGATTATTTGACGATTGGTTTGATGATGTGAAATGAATGATGCGAATTATTTTGATGAATTTTACGATGTAGCGCATCATTGCATTTCATAACATTCACGATGGGGCTTCGACCTATTTGATTGCTTCAATCCCATTGTGTGGATTGAAGTGTCTCGATGATTTACGATGTGCTCCTTTGTGGAGGGTTGATGGTCATGTATCCATCTCACGATGAAAACGGTACCACATGCATATTGTATATCAGGATGTTAGAATTGCATATTCTGGATGAGGTTCATGACTGTGTTGGTGTTGCTTAATTTCATGATCGTGTTGTTGTTGTTGCTGAATTTCATAGTTGATGATGTCACGATATGTTGTACTAATTTATTTATATTCTATATTCTAGTACGTTTATGATATACTATGATTACTCACCCTGCCTGCTTGGAAATGTTGCCTCTTTCGTGGGTAACTTGCAGATGATAAAGAATAGGCTTGCAGTGCAAGAGGAGTTTTTCATGAGTCTCGGAGTGTGCTTTAGTGTTCCTTAGAAGTGGTTCTGGTCTATGTGTCCTGCTCTGTGTCATGTAACACTGGGATGGGTTTTCTTTTGCTAAACTGTTTTCAGTTATGTTATTATTTGGATAAATGTTTTCCCATTTTATGATGTTAAATTTCGGATGGTGAAAATTATGTTTATGAAGTAAAAATTATGATTTTGAAATATGAAGTTTAAATTCCGCTGCGAAATGCTATATGTTATTCTTGATGTTGATTAACCCGTGTTACGGGACAGGACACTGTTTGTTTTGAATTATGATGAAATGTGATACCCTTCTCGATGATTACTCTGATATTATTTAAATATTTTGTTTTGGGGTAGAAGGGTGTTACATTTATTGCTAGAAAAAAATCTGAAAAGATGAAAATGTTGATAAGAATAAAAATGTTGGTACTACAAGGAATGTGAAGGTCATCGAAGAATGCATAGAGATGCGATTTATGTCGAATGAGGATGGTTAAAGTGTCGATGCTGGTGATGGTAATGTTGAGAGGAAGACGTATGTTTGATTTGTGTTGCTAAGAATTTTAAATTGGATTGTACTCGGTGTTGTAGCAACTCCGGTGTTAGAAGAATATTTAAAGTTGTATTATGCTACGAGCGTGTATGAGAGATGGTGTATTGGATGTTAGAGGATTTGGTATAATTGACGAAGTAGGAACTAAGGAAATTAAGAAGATGTTGGTAAGCCTTAGAGAGTTGGCGGAGCTTCATGCTTACGGACTTTAGGCGCAAGTTGAAGTACGTTATTGTGTGGGTAATGATGATTTATGCCACCGTTATGATTGTTGAATGTCTATTAACAAATTGAGGAACTGATCACCCTTAATTTATTATTGATAGTAGACGAAATCGCAATTGATGGATAGATGTATCATGCCAACTAGTATAATATGTACGTTGAATTGGTCGAAGTCAAGCCGAGCGCTTGAGGATTGTTTGAATTGTCAATGAAGATTCGTATATAAAGATATTATTTGGATTTTAAGAATGATAGTATGAAGTTGTGTTTGGATTGAATTGTAATAATGATAATTGGGAAGTGTAAGTATATCTTATCCAAGATTGGGAAGTAGTCGTCATTGTAATTACATAGAACGTTCAAAGTTGTTGTCTTATGGATTTAAGTTGGAAGTACTCAGTACTACAAGAGTTAGAGTACCTGTTGGAACAAAATTACAAAAAATTAAGTCAGAGGCTTTGTTGATATGTCGATTTTGGTGGTTGTAAGTTAGAGTTAGACTCGGTAAACTTGGTATTTTGCAAGTAATTAGAGTGCGCAGTGAACGTGTGGTGTAGTGCAGTTGTTCGTATGTGAATAACAAAGATGTTGATAGTTGATTGAGTTGATGTTGTGTTTAAGTTGTGTGTTCTTGTGTTGATGTGTTCTAAGTTTTAAGTTGGTTACTCGTTGTGTTGTGTTGATAGTTGTCAATCGTATTGCTTGAGGGGTCTTCGTGTTGTTGTTGCCATCAAAGTTGTGGATTATTGTTTGTATTATACGTGGGTTGCCTTTGGAAATGAGAGTTGATTAGTCGGATGAAGTAAGTATTTGGAGTAGTTGAATCGGATAAATTTTCGAGGACAAAAATATTCTAATTGGGGAAGAGTTGTAACGCCCGTTTATTTAATTAATTATTTAATTAAATATAATTGAGGTATATTGTGTTAATACGCGTTGATTTAAGTTAATTTCCAAAATATCGGAATATTATGTTGATGAGTATAAGTTGGCTTAAGTCGAATTTAATTAATTAAGCTGATGTAAGTTGTGGAAGATGATATGGAACATTCTCCGGGTATTGATGGATATGTTGTTAGAATTGTTTGGACTATTTGGTCGATAATCGGAAGTTAATTGATTATGTCAGGAATAAGTATTTATTTGTGAATTATTATTCGGTTGATTTGGCGTTGTGGTGAATTAAGTCGTTAAGTCAGAATATAAGTCAGAAAGTCGAGGGAATAATATTACAAGTGATATTATTGATTATTGGAGCGTGTTGATATTATTGATATTATGTTGATGGTTATATGTTGGTTTAAGTCGAAATTAATTAATTAAGCTGATGTAAGTTGCGGAAGATGATATGGAATATTCTTCGGGTATTGATGGATATGTTGTTAGAATTGTTTGGACCATTTGGTCGATAATCGGAAGTTAATCGATTAAGTCAGGAATAAGTATTTATTTGTGAATTATTATTCGGTTGATTTGGCGTTGTGGTGAATTAAGTCGTTAAGGCGGAATATAAGTCGGAAAGTCGAGGGAATAATATTACGAGTGATATTATTGATTATTGGAGCGTGTTGGTTAATGAGCTTGGATTTCGTCGGAATTAGCAATTAAAGGGGGTTTAAGAATTAAGCCCATTAGTTATAATTGGATTATTATTATTAATTTAATAAAAAGAAGGGAAAAGAAGAATTAGTCAAAAAGGGATTTAGTCAGAATAAAAATAAGGAATATCGGTAAGAGGAAGAAGTGGAACGGGAAAAATTGGAAGAACGAGGAAAAGTGGAGAAAACGGTTACGAGAAGTCGCCGTCGAAAAATTAAATCGGAAAGAGTCGATCGAAGATTCGAGCGGCCATCGATTTAAGGTAAGGCTGAGGTTCGATCCTTATAACCGGGTTTGATAAATAATATTGAGATTTGGGTAATTAGGTTGATGTGTTTTGGTTGATAATGATGATGTGTATAAAAATTTGTATAATAATTGCAGTAATTGTTGGTGTGAAATTGTTGTCCGATTGTTAGTTTTTTATATTAAAAGTTGTGCCAAATATGTTTATTTTTTGGTGATAATATTGCGTTGGATTAAATTCTGAAAAATTCGGATTCAGACATTGAATTGGGTGTAGAAACACATGGGTGGCGCAGGCCACCCAAGTGGGGGGTGGCATCGGCCACCCAAAAGAGGAATTAACCATGTGGCGAGTGCCACATGGGGGAGTGGAGCAAGCCACTTGGAGACCATCATAAAGTGGCGCAAGCCACTCACAAATGTGGCAAGAGCCAAATTTTACCGTGGTTAGGTGATTATAATTAATGGATTATATTTAACATGTGATTTCTGTAATGGCTTATAATACATTTCATAAAATAAATTAATTAAATTATGTTAAATCAATTTAATAAATTTAGGAAACTAATATTATTTCATGAATTCTAGTTGTATTTGAAATTAGAGATGCAAATGTAGCAGAACCAGCAGTAGTGAGTATTAACAGAAAACTGAATGATTTTTACTGTGATGGAATTTTGACAGAAAAATGATAGAACTAGTAATTCTAGCATAACCAGTTGCAGGTGGATTTCTAAGACATAAATATTTATCAGAACACCGAATTTTCATTATGTGTAATAAATTCGTGATAACTCGCAAAATGTTTAAAATTGTGTTGGTTTAGTCAGTTTAGCCGATTAGGCGAAAAACATTGTTGCCCGGAATTTAACAAAATTAATCGAGGTAAGTCAAGTGAATTAATAGTTGATTTTTGTTACGTTGTTTTATCAAAATTATGTTGTATAATTGATCTACAGGTACCGTTAAGTTCTTGTATGTTTCCGGTTTACAGAGTATTTATAAAGTTGTTATTTTGAAGGCTTTATAAGCCAAAGTAGATTTTTAAACTGCCTTTGTCGTATAAGTTGTTTGTGTTGCTTATTTATGTTGTATGAGTTGCTCATGTTGCCGAAGTTGTTGTGTTGTTCTAGTTGAAGGCTTATTAGCCAACGTTGTTTTTAAGTTGTTCATGTCGTCTAAGTTGTTTATGTTGCTGATGTTGATGATATTGTGTTGTTTATGTTGCTGAGTCGTACATGTCACACGACATATGTGCATTTTTAAGTCGAAGCTGATTCTTACACCATGTTGGCCTGGATTGGTAATTAAGTTGAAAGTTGAAGGCTTATGCCTTGATGCCTTGGTAAATTGGAAGAATTATTAAGTTGAAGGCTTATGCCTTGCAGATACCTCGATAACCTGGTATATTTTAAGTTGGGAGTTTTACTCCAATGGTACCACATGCATGCATATGCATATTGTGTTGCATTATTTAAGTTGGTTATGTTATTTATGTCGTTCTAGCTATTAAGTTGTTTATGTCATTCAAGTTGGTAAGTTGTTATGTTGTTTTCAAGTTGATTAAGTGAATTGTGTTGATTAGGCTGATTAATTAGTTCTTGTTGAATATATGACTATGTGGTTTATGTAGAAAATATTGATGGATATAATAGTAATAATATAGGTTGATAAAAGGTGGATGATTGTTAAGTCGTTGTTTGTTGATGCTGTGAAGCGGTGAATTATTTATGATCCTTATCTGAGTATTGTTTATCATATGTCGTTTATAATTATCGATATCTCACCCCTTCTGTTTGAATGTTACCCCTATGTTGGTAACATGCATGTAGCTTGAAGGAAGATGATTATCTTCACTAATTCGAGTCGGTGTCGGTGCTCTGATACTTAACACTCGAGGAATGGACGTTTAGTTCTTTTAATTGTTGTTTTTAAGGTGTTTCGGTATGATTAAATTGTTGCTAAGCTGGTTTAAGTTGAATAACATGCTATAACATGTTTAGTTGAATGATTGAAAATCCGCTGCAAAGTTGTAAAAGATGTTTTGGGTTAAAGAATAAATAAAGCTGTTATTTGTCTCCAATGCTTAAAGTGTTATGTATCCATGTTGAATATGCGATAAATGTTAATTGTTGTTATTTTTAAAGTTGAAAACGTGACATCCTATTTTAAAAGGTGAATTTTGAAACTCTGATTTATGAATTTTCGTCGGGTAGAATTAGGGTGTTACAAAAATTGGAAGGAACTTTTGCCTTTGATTGAGTTCTCTTACAATAACAGTTATCTTGCGAGCATCGGTATGGCTCCTCAAGAGGCCTTGTACGGTAGAAAGTGTAGGATGCCTT
Source organism: Lathyrus aphaca (assembly GCA_963966055.1). Taxonomy (NCBI): domain Eukaryota; kingdom Viridiplantae; phylum Streptophyta; class Magnoliopsida; order Fabales; family Fabaceae; genus Lathyrus; species Lathyrus aphaca. The sequence continues at coordinate 207,451,424 of OZ014525.1, forward strand.
TATGTTGGGAGAAAATTGGTGAAGATAGAATTTTGGGACCCGAAATTATTCAAGAGACTACTGAAAGGATTAAGATGATTCGTATGAAAGTTAAGCAAGCTCAGGATCGTCAGAAGAGTTATACGGATAACCGAAGGAGACCTTTGGAATTTGAGGAAAGCGGACATGTATATTTGAAAGTTACCCCCGAGATTAAGATTTAAAGAACCGTTTAAGTCACTAAAGTTGAGTCTGAGATATGTGGGACCGTATCAGATCTTAGAAAGGATTGGTGAGGTAGCTTACAGGCTAGCCCTACTACCCTCTCTATCAAAGGTGCATGATGTCTTTCATGTGTCTCAACTTTGAAAGTTTGTTACCAATCCTCTTCAACCAATACTTCCAAATTCTATTGAACTCGAATCGGTAGATGCTACTTGGGAACTCGAATCAGAAATGCAAGATGTTTATCCTCATCTTTTCAGGTAATCTTTTAAATTAGTGGACGAATTTCTATTTAAGGAGGGGAGGATGTAATACCCTGTAAATTTAATTAAATCCCTGGATAGTATTAATTAAGATTAATAGGGTCTCTATGTGCTCTGAGAATTTTTAACTTAAATAATTAGAGAAACCGACAAACTCGAATTAAATAGTTAATATTATCTGACTCAGAGGTTTTGTTAATTAAGTGACTCATAGATATTTTTGGATACCCTCTATTTAGAACCATTAGGTTACAACATATGTTATATCAGCATAACATATGTATTGTTTCATTTGTGCCAAAATTAGAAACAAAGAGAGAAGTGAAGAGAAAGAAGGAAAAGAGGAAAACTTGGAGAAGAAAAAGATCTTTGTAACATAAAGCTTCATCGTCCATCAATCATCTCACAATCTTCATCCTCTTCATCTCTAGAGGCGAGTCTAGTTAGAAGCTTTTGTTTTAAGAGTTTTCTTGAGATTTTGAGTTTAGGTTAGATTTTGATAAAATGGTGAAATCGAAATTTCTAATGGTTAAAATGTCGGTAAAATGCTTGAATGTGATCACTATGTGTGTGGGATCCTCTGCTGATACTTGTTGCAATGTGTGTTGAGGTTTTGATTGAATTGGAAAATGAAACAATATGAAAACATTATGAATTTTTTCCACTGCACGCTAAGCAACAGGTTACCCTTTGGGAGTAACCGGTTACCTTTGAAAAATTGGGGATTTACGTAGAATTTTACACTGGTAATCGGTTACTCACTTGGTAGTAACCGGTTACCCAAAATGTGTCTCTGACTCTCAAAACGCTTCTGGAAGAATAATGTTGCACCAAGTAACCAGTTACCCACCTGGGAGTAACTGGTTACCACTGTTGTATTTCTAAAAATATTTTCTAAATTGTGTAACTTTTCACTCGGGTGTCCGATTAATGCGTATTTTATATCGATTCGAAGCTGGAATGATATTCTATATTTTAGAATGGAAAATTATTATTTTTGTCGATGAAATTAATCATTTAATCGGTTTGTTCGAGTTATGTGCTTTATGAAACTAAATGATATAAAGGCATAAAGACTAGGGTGAGTGAGGAAACCTTGTACACTACCTTGTGGAGACTTAGTAGTAAGACTAAGAAGTTATTAGAACTAGATGGTGATGGCTGAAATTTTGGTATATGACGTGTACCTTAGTCGTGTAAAGGTCTAATGGTGAGAATACACTATATGTAACATGTGTGAACCCGTTTGGGTGTGTTATTTGTGGAAAAGGTTAACAGGCCTTAGGATTGTTTTATACATTCCCTTTTTGAGTGAAATCACGTAATCAAAACTAAATTCCCTAAGATGTTATTTCATGAGCCAAGGGCTCCTCTGGAAAGTATGCATACATTACTTGTCAGGTTTGATTCCCGCGTATAGTACGAATGGAGCCTACGGGTAAAGAGACTTGTGATGGTTAACAGACCATTTGAAGTGATGATTCAAGGTTAACATGCCTTGGATCCGAATCCATTTTGTATCCCAAGTAAATACAAGGATCCATGACTCGTGCCGACTTTTAAACGTAGGAAAGGACATGAATAAAGGATGCCTTTGTGGTTTCCGAAATAATGATACTTTCAAGTTGTTTAACTCAAGACACGTTTCCATATGAGTGTGAGTGTTATGAACTTAAGGTCTTAGTTCCTTTCGACTTGAGTAGGATATTATTTTAGAACCTTGATAAGCCGAGAGAATCCATAAGATAGGGACTCATTGAGATTTTTTATCTCACCCCTCATTGTTGATTATTGTTTCAGGTACTACATGTTCTGAGAAGGGTAAGGATAAGGTTGTTTTACTTATCCTTACTAGTTGATATTTTGTGCATGGCATGGCTTCCGCTGATGGATTTATTTTGAGATCATTGTTGATTTAGTTCTTAGCTTTTATTTTGAACATCTTATATACATTATGCCAAGTTTAGACTTTTGTATTAAGGCATTTAATGGATGTAATGTGTTGACTAAGAACTTATTTGTATTTCAATATCCAAACTTGGATTCATGTATAATATATATGCTTTGATGTATGTTGTTATATATGGGTGTTATAGCTACTATGGTAGACAAATAATTGCTGCTATTGGGAGGGACCCAGATGACCAAATGCTACCAATTGCATATGTTGTTGTTGAGGGTGAAACTAAAGACTCATGGAGCTGGTTTTTGGAATTATTAGTTATTGATTTGGGAGGAGTCAGGTTGTGCAAAACATATACATTCATTAGTGATCAACAAAAGGTTAGAACTTGTCTTGAATTTTACTTATTTCCCATTTTGTAACTTTAATTATTCTTATAACAAAAGGTTAACACAAAACTTGAATTAATGCAGGGTTTGCTGCCAGCTGTTGATGAATTACAACCTCCTCCAAGTCAGGTACAAGAAGGAACAACTCAAGAAGCACCACAAACTGTTTCAAGTCAGGTTCAGCCGCCAACACCTGTATCAAGTCAGGTTCAACCAGCAACAAGTCAACCACCACCACCTGTTTCAAGTCAACAACCATCAATTATTTCAAGCCAGCCACCACCTAAGACAAAAATAAATCTTCAAAAGGCTGGCAAGCCAGTTTTAAGTCAACCTTGATGTTTTTTTATCCTGTTGGTTAACATTTTGTAATGCCTTTTGATGGATTAATGACAATGGATTTTTGTAATGCCTTTTGGTTATGTTATATTACATTATGTTATATTACATTAATTTACAATATGGTTATACGACAATGGCTTACAATATGGTTATATGATAATGTAATATGAATATAGGTAATACCTGAGTAGGAGTTCCAAGAAGAAGGTAATAACTGGAAGACAACTAGTAGTAGCAGCCGCCAAAGTTGCAGATGTGTTTATCAAAGCAATACCATATATGTTTAAGCTCAAAGTTATCCTGATAAATTTTTTTTATTATATTATAGTTAATCGCAAACATATATATGCACTATATTTATTTCACGAATCACTAACTAATTTATACATACCCAATGAAAGAAAGGAATAAGATCTTGCAAAAGGTTTTGAATGGTAAAGGCGGTGCAATTTTCCTGCATCGAGTTCAACGTTAATTAAATGAATGGAATAGTTAAAGTAAATTAATTACGTATTAATGGTCATACCATTCAAAGAATAGAGCAAAAGGTATTAGAAATATTGTTGCTGCAGACTGTCGGTAGAAGACGAAGACAAAATTGTTCATGCCATGGTCGAATGCAACTTTTGACATAAGAAACATTGCTGAACACTACATAATAAATACAACCATTCATGAAAATTAGGTTTATAAATAGCTCTTGAACTGGCAATCAATATTTTCCAAAGGAAGCATCTTAATAATCAGTGTGTCAGTTGCAAAAATAAGTAACTTGGAAATTTTGTTTCATTATTATGTTAGATAGTTTGTAATAGAATCTACTTCAGGCTCAGAAGCCAGGCTTCAATTTCATCATCATCCTCCAAATCCACTTGTTTATGGAGCTTTTATGCCTTTGTCATGAGGTGAATGTACCAATATCTCATACCCTTCACGGGTTGTTTCTTAACCAGAAGTTCATAACCATAACTAGAATATACTTCAGGTTCAGTAGCCAAGCTTCAATTTCATCATCATCCTCAAGTCAACCTGTATATGGTGCTTCTATGTCTTCTTCATGAGGTGAATGTACCAATATGTCATACCCATCACTGGATGTTTCTTAACTAGAAACTCATTGATAATCACGGGTTACAAAAGAATAAGATCTAAACAAATTCAGTCGCAAAAACACAATCTAGCACAAAAAATATTAAAGTATATGAAACTAATAGACTCACTTAGTCATACCTCAGACAAAATCTCTATGTCATCCATGGCATGAAGATCCAAATGCCCAACTCCAAAATCCCCTCTGAATTCTGGTACAAGCAAACACATCTGATGCTGCCATTCCACCCAATGTTTGAGTGTTGTTGGGGGTAAACAGCTGTGTAGGGCTGTTCATGGTATGGTTATATGAGAAAACTAAACCGAACTGAACCGAACCATTATATAAGTCATTCGAACCGAACCGAACTGTTTCCATTTTTTTCAGAACTGAACTGAACCAAAATTTTTGGTTTGGTATAACGGTTCGGAACTCCGAACTGTACTAAACCATTAGAAGACAAAATTTTCCAAACCAAACCATATGTTTAAGAACCAAACTACTAAACTTTGTCTTTTATGTGTTATTTTTGAAAAAAATCGTTTTTTTTTATATTTTCGAAAAAAAACTCGTTTTTTTTATATTTTCGGAAATAAATCGGATTTTTTTATGTTATAGAAAAAAAAGTCGTTTTTTTTTATATTTTCGAAAAAAAAGTCAATTATTTGTATTTTCAGGAAAAAAATCGATTATTTTACATTTTCGAAAAAAAACGATTTTATTATATTTTCGAAAAAAAAAATCGGTTTTTTAATATTTTTCAAAAAAAAGTCGTTTTTTTATATTTTCAAAAACAAAATCGGATTTTTGATATTTTCGAAAAAAAAAGTCGTTTTTTTTATATTTTCAAAAAAAAGTCGTTTTTTTTATATTTTCAAAAAAAATCGATTTTTTGATATTTTCGAAAAAAAGTCATTTTTTTTATATTTTCAAAAACAAAATCGGTTTTTTTATATTTTAGAAAAAAAATCGTTTTTTTTTTTATTTTCGAAAAGAAATCGGCTTTTTTATATTTTCGAAAAAAAAGTCGGTTTTATGTATTTTCAGGAAAAAAATCGATTATTTTACATTTTTGATAAAAAATCGATTCTTTTATATTTTAAAAAAAAAAATCGGTTTTTTAATATTTTTGAAAAAAAAAGTCATTTTTTTTCTATTTTCAAAAACAAAATCGGTTTTTTGATATTTTCGAAAAAAAAGTCGTTTTTTTTTATATTTTCGAAAAAAAATCTTTTTTTTTATTTTCGAAAAGAAATTGGCTTTTTTATAATTTCGAAAAAAATCGGTTTTTTGAAATTTAGAAGAAAAAAAAATCATATTTTTGATATTTACGAAAAAATCGGTTTTTTGAATTTTTTTTAAAAAAAATCAGTTTTTTTTTTTATATTTTTGAAAAAAAATCGGTTTTTTAATATTTTCGAAAAAAATCAGTTTTTTTATATTTTATAAAAAAATCGGTTTTTTAATATTTTCGAAAAAAATGGTGAAATTTTCGAAAAAAATCGGTTTTTTTTTTATTTTTCGGGAAAAAATCGGTTTTTTGATATTTTCGAAAAAAATCGATTTTTTGAAATTTTCGAAAAAAGTCGGTTTTTTTAATTTTCAGGAAAAAATCGATTTTTTTACATTTTCAAAAAAATCAGTTTTTTTATATTTTCTAAAAAAATTGGTTTTTTGATATTTTCGAATAAAAAAAATCGTTTTTTATATTTTCATAAACAAAGTCGGTTTTTTGATATTTTCAAAAAAAAAGTCATTTTTTGATATTTTCGAAAAAAATTGGTTTTTTGATATTTTTGAAAAAATCGATTTTTTGAAATTTTCAAAAAAAAATTGGTTTTTTTTTATATTTTCAAAAAAAATCTTTTTTTTATATTTTCTATAAAAAATCGGTTATTTGACATTTTCAAAAACAAAACCGGTTTTTTTGATATTTTTGAATACAATTAGCTTGACTTTTCAAAAGTAGTGAATATTATTTAAAATTTTCTAATAAGTTAATGGTTCACTATTGGTTATGTTTGGTTAATTTTAGTTTGGTTCGGTTCTAGAACCGTTATTAAATAAATGGTTCGGTTCACTAACCAAACATAATGGTTTGGTTATTTTAACTTCAGTTCGGTTCGGTTTAGCGGTTCAGTTCGGTTCATAGTTGATCTGACCTGATCAGGAGGGCCTTCCAAGGATTGAAGACTGGGCCAGAGAGTAAGGTGAGTGAGGGGGTGTACCTGCAAGGTGCTCCAATGCTTAAGTCAGAAGAGGTACAGAATAAGGTTATTTTAGAGTAAGTTCGAATACCTGACCCTCTGCTATGAAAGGGTATTTATATTGAGCCCCCAGCGCTGGGCCAAGGCTCCTCATGGGCTGGATTAGCTAGGCCCAAGGAGGAGCTGCCAGGGGACGCATAAGAAGCGTGAAGACCTAGACCAAAGGTCTGCTCCCTGGTCCAACTGCCCCTATCCCTAAGGAGATAATACAGGGGAGTTGGGTGACGTGCCAGATGAGGTGGCAGACGTGGTTCTGCCCGACATAGCTTAGGTGCTCGTGATATAGGTTGGTGACATGTGGATGAAGATCAATGAGCGGGCAACGCACTCTTTGCCCGACACACAGTCAAGTCGTCGAGGTGACGTCCCTCCGACGTGGGTGGAGGGACCTTTGCCCGACGCATTCATGTGCCTGGACGTATGGGCCTGGACCCGACGAGCATTGGGCCATGCCGTGCATATCGTCATGGCCCAGTCCAGAACAGGAGCCCCCCAAGTCGAGTCTCTGAGTCAGAGTGATGACTTATATTGCAACTGGGGTTCCCCGTGTTGAGGGAGAGGTGCGGTCGTTCGGCATGTGAGGTTGTAATAGATTTGCTCGCGAGCTCCTCTTTCCACGGTAGTGTCGGGGATGGAAAGTGATCGGTGGGTACGCATCTTCCTCGTAACGGCCGAGGGCTCGACGCGGGGATACGGCGTCTTGATGAGTCGGGGAGGTGGACAGATGCCCGGTGTCGTTTCAGTTTCTTTTTTGGATAGACGTGTCTCAGACTTAATGGCGTCGCTTCGTTTTGTGTGCAAAGACGGCGTAGGCAGTAGGTAATGATGACCTAGCGCGTTGGCCCACGCGCCAGGGACTATAAAAGGAAGTTGAGTAACTTCATTTTCACTTTTTCGCTCCTACGTTCATCGGAAGTTCTGAAGATTTCTCCTGTGTCTGCTCGTTTGGCCGTCTGAACCGCCGCCTCCGACCGTCTCATTGCCTGAACCACCGTCTCTGCCCGTGCGCCACCGTCTCCTTTTCAACTTCTATATGTCAGGTACCATTTTGCTTCCGTAATCCATCATTTTCCTTTTTGTTTTATGTCAAATGTCTACAAATGTATGTCATATTCGTAGTATGTGGTTAGATTTGACTTAGGAATAGTATAATGGACTGTAGATGGACTATAGATGGTAGAAAATAGGGTTAGGGTTATACTGTCCCGGGCAGAAATTATATATGCCGGGCAATATTTGCATAAGCTGTATGAACTTTCTGCCCGGTCTCTTAAGAACGTGCGTATCTTCGCGTCGAGCACAGTTAGTGTCCGTTGCTGCTACGCCCTTTCACTTGACCTGCGGTGGAAGGGTGGATTTGATATGACGTCGAATTCACTCTTTCTGTCTGCGTTTCAGGTGCTACCGGGCGTTTACGACCGAGGGGGGAAGATTCCGGGTCCTCGACTGAAGATGCGTCCATCGCTCGACTACCTGTAGGGGATGGGAGTGTCAGGGACGGTACTGAGCACGCCTCATCTTCCGGGCAGGTCGATTTCTCCTGGGTTGCGGACGAACCTTTGGAGGAGGAATCGTATTTCTGTGATGAGGCTGTCCCTGCTTACGCCATGGTCGAAAACATAAGCCGGGAAGATCCGCCGAATTGGTATTGTTGTGCCCCTAAGGAGGAGGATCGTATATGCCATCATTTCCCGGGGAAGCAGTTCACTATGTACGGGTTCGCTTTCCGGGAGGCGGGGATCAGACTGCCCTTCAATTCCTTCCAGATGTCGATCTTCAAATGGCTTCGGCTGGCGCCGTCCCAATTGCATCCCAACGCTCTCGCCTTCATGCGGGCGTTCGAGTTGGTCTGCCGCTTCCTCGGCATCGGGTGTACTCGAGCCCTCTTCTTCCACGTCTTCCACCTCCAGCGGTCTGGCCTCCGCGGGCGCCATAGTTGGGTTTCTTTCAAACAGCCTGTGCGCCTGTTCAAGACGTACGTGGACTCTGCCCGTCACTTCAAGGGTCGTTGGTATGTGGTGAGACCGATCACCCGTGCTGCCCTTCACTCCCTGTACTATTATCAACGAGCATCAAACGGGGAGGAGAAATTGATGTCGAAGATACCGCTGAGGTGGCAGCGCGATCATTTCGACCTCTCCACCGCCCATTATAGGATCAAATATGCGATGCTCGGTATTGAGGATAGGCTCGCGTACAAGAAGCTGGTTGATTACGTGCAGAGTTTCAGTTTGGGGTTCTGGGCGAATCGGCAGGGCGTGCCCTACCTTTACGAGGCCGGAGCGCCAATTACTGAGACGCGCTATATTAATACAAAGGCCTTGCTCGAGTGTGGGACCGAGGAGGAGGCTCTAGCATTACTGAGTAGGCAGATTTTTCTTAATCTTTTATTTTTGTTTATGTTTTCGCTCGCTAATGTTTTGGGTGTAATGTTTCGCAGGTGTCATGCCCAGTACGCGTGATCGAGTCCTGAAGCTGGCCAACCAGGCCGGTGCGGCTGATCGGGTGCCGAAGAAGAAAAAGAAAACCGTGGCTCGTGTTCTGGCGACCGCTGCTGATGCCGGGATCGGGACTTCGAACATGGCAAGCTCGACCCCTTCCTCTCCTCCTCGGCTGTCTACGATAGACATACCTGATAGTCCGTCGCCATCGGCCTCTCCTCTCCACAAACGGAAACGTCCGGCGGGGACTCTTTCGAGGTCATCCTTGGGAAGTCCGGGTGGACCGGGAAGCTATTTGTTACCTCCCTGCTATGTGGAGCGGTCGTTCTTCAAAGCCGAGGATGCGATCGCTGTGCCGGCGCCTGAGGCCAAGGCTATCCTGGACCAAGATACTGGTGCCCGACGTAAAGAGCTGGCTAGGGACCTGGCAGCTGTCATCCGGGTGATGGAGACGGCCATGGTCTTGACTGATACTTCGGTCTCCACTGCCTCCCTGGAGGATGCTCTCGTGCAGGTTCGATCGGAGAAGGACCAGCTGTCCAAAGACCTGTCGGACTACAAGGAAGAGCATCAACTGCAGGAGGGGCTGAAGAAGAAATTGGAAGAGGCAGAGAAGGAGCGGGACCAGCTGAAGGCGGCCAAGGTGAGCTTGGAGGAGCAGGTGGCTGAACACCAAAAGCATATCGAGGACAATGCTGGACTGCGGGCTCAACTTGAATCTCTCGAGGACAAGGTCCGTCCATTGGCTGATGAGACCGAGGAGGAGCTTGCCCTTGGTTCCCGTGGCGAGCTGCTGGGGCATATACGCTCTCTCAACCAGGACCTCGTGGCTATTTTCAAGGAGGGTTTCGACAATGCTGTCGAGCAACTGAGGGTGTTGAATCCTGAGTTGGTGACGAAGGGGTCGGCCCATAATTACAGTGTCCGGGAGGGAGAGATCGTATGCCCCTTCGAAGCTGAGGATGAGCTGGGGAATGACGAGAAGGAGGCGAAGGATGCTGAGGAAGTGCTCCGGGCGGAGACTTGATTATTTTTATTTTGATTTGTTGTTTTGTTATGGCCTGCGTGCCTTGTTGTGTGGCCTGCGTGCCCGTTATGTATTTTGGCCTTCGGGCATATGTAATATGGCCTTCGGGCGTACTTGGCCTCGGCCGTTGTTATATTATTTAAATATATGAATGTTTTCTGTTGTCATTCATTGTGTTCGCGTATGCGTTATATCCTCTTTTTTATGAATTTATACTCTGCTCGACCTCGTTAGTCTCCTCAGTTTAGGGAATCGACGAAGCGTCGGACTTTGTGTCCGTTGGGATCGAAGCCCGGGTTCGTTGTTCGGACTCTGGCCTCGAGGCTTGGGCTCTCCCATCGCAAGCTAGGTACCCTGCCTACCGTGGTACTTCGACGTTAGGTCTCGATCGAGGTCCCAATCGTCGGGGAGGGTTGTGTTCGCTGTGTGGCCTGGTTCGTCCCCGGGTCTTGCGGTTCCTCTTTGGGGTTTTGGAGACGAAGAGCGTGGTCGTACCTCCCACGTCTCCCCGTGATACATCTAACTATAATATTGTCTAAGTTTTTCTGCGTTCCATGGTCGAGCGAGTTCTTCCCCTTGTAGGTTTTCTAGGTAATAGGCCCCGTTGTTCGTCTTGTCGCGGACGCGGTAGGGGCCTTCCCAGTTGGCGGCCAGTTTGCCCTCTTTTGGGTTTTTCTGGTTTCTTCTGAGGACCAGGGTGCCGACCTGGAACTCTCTTCTTATGACCTTCGCGTCGTGGCGTAGTGCTATTTTTTGTTTGAGGGATATTTCCCTTAGGGCTGCTTCGGAACGGATCTCCTCGACTAGGTCGAGCTCGGCTCTAAGGGTCTCGTCGTTCATTTCCTCGTCTAGGGGCTCTTCTATCCTCCTCGTTGGTTCCCGTATTTCCACCGGGATGACTGCTTCGGTGCCGTAAGTCAGTCGGAATGGGGTCTCCCCGGTGGTGGAGTGTGGTGTCGTGCGGTAAGCCCATAGGACGCTGTGTAGTTCCTCGACCCATGCTCGTTTCGCCTCGTCGAGTCTTCGTTTAAGGCCACGTAAGATTATCCTGTTGGCCGCCTCCGCTTGCCCGTTCTTCTGTGGATGTTCGACAGACGTGAAATGCTGTTTAGTACCTAGGCTGGCGACGAAGTCTTGGAATCCTCCGTCTGTGAATTGTGTCCCATTGTCCGTGACGAGGGCCTGGGGTACGCCGAACCGAGCGAGGATGTTGCGTTTAAAAAACCGGAGAATGTTCTGCGCGGTTATTTTGGCTAATGCTTCTGCTTCAATCCATTTTGTAAAATAATCTACCCCGACGATGAGGTATTTATTCTGGTACGATCCGGTGACGAAAGGTCCGAGGATGTCCATGCCCCACCATGCGAAGGGCCATGGGGAAGACAGTGATTTTAGGTCATTCGGGGGAGCGAGGTGCATGTCGGCGTGTCGTTGGCATTTGTCGCATTTTTTTATGTGCTCCTTTGAGTCGTTTTGCATGGTCGGCCAGTAGTAGCCTGCTCGAAGGGCTTTTCGTGCGAGCGATCGCCCGCCGAGGTGTTGAGCGTTAATTCCCCGGTGTATTTCTCCAAGTATGTCGGGAACTTTCTCTTCCTCGACACACTTGAGTAACGGGATGGAGAACCCTCTACGGTAGAGTTTACCTTCGAGGAGTACGTATGAGCATGCCCGTCGTTTGGTTGTGGCTGCCTCTTTTGGGTCGACCGGGAGTTCGTCTCTTGTTAGGTAATTGTATATGGGCGTCATCCAACAGTGAGCATCCCCGATCGCGTTGACCTCGAATGGGGGGGGGGGTAATTTTTCGATGCTAGGTCGAGGAAGGATTTCTTGAATTACGGATTTGTTTCCGCCCTTTTTCCTCGTGCTGGCTAGTTTTGAGAGGATATCTGCCCGTGTATTGTGCTCGCGAGGTACGTGTTGAACTTCCCACTTCTCGAATTTCTCAAGTTTTTCTTTGACAAGGGACAAGTATTCGACGAGGTTGTCGTTCTTGGTTTGGTATTCTCCTCGTACTTGTGATGCCACGAGCTGGGAGTCTGTGGATATTGTCACTTCTTTTGCCCCTAGGTCCTCGGCTAATCTCAGACCGGCGATAAAAGCTTCGTATTCGGCCTGGTTGTTCGACGTCGGGAAAGCCAATGCTAGTGAGACCTCAATCAGGATCCCATCCTCATTCTCGAGGATGATCCCGGCTTCGCTGCCTGATGTGCCGGAGGCGCCGTCGACGAAGATCGTCCACTTGTGGGCGCCATCTGCTGGTGTTGGGCAGTGGGTCATTTCCGCGACGAAGTCGGCCAGTGCTTGGGCTTTCAAGGCTTTCCTATTTTCGTATTGTATGTCGAATTCGGAGAGTTCCAGTGACCACTTGAGCATCCTCCCGGCCATATCTGGCCGCCCAAGCAACTGTTTGATCGGCTGGTCGGTTCGTACTTTTATCGTATGTGCGAGGAAGTAATGACGTAGCCTCCTCGCCGCATTTATGAGGGCCAGAGCGACCTTTTCGATTTGCTGATATCGGAGCTCAGGGCCTTGGAGTGCTTTGCTCGTAAAATAGATGGGTTTTTGTCCCTCGTCGGTCTCCCTTATTAGAACGGCGCTGACGGCCTCGGTCGCCACGGATAGATATAGGTATAGAGTTTCTTTTTCCAATGGTCGTGATAAGACCGGGGGTTCGGAGAGAACCTTTTTCAAATGGAGTAATGCTTGCTCGCATTCGTCGGTCCAGTCGAAGCTGGCTTCTTTGCGAAGGAGTCTGAAGAATGGCAGTGCATGCTGGGCGGACTTGGCGATGAAACGGGAGAGTGAGGCGAGCACTCCATTGAGGGATTGGATTGATTTCTTGGTCCTCGGGGTCGGGAATTCTGAGAATGCCCGGCATTTGTCGGGGTTGGCTTCGATCCCTCTTTCGGTGAGGTAGAACCCCAGGAACTTTCCTGCCCGTACCCCGAACGTGCATTTTTCAGGATTGAACCTCATTTTGCACTGCCTCGCCTGCTCGAAAACTTTGGATAGGTGTCGAGCATGGGTAACCTCCTCGTGTGACTTGACGATCATGTCGTCCATGTACACTTCAAACATGTCCCCTATTTCTTCCTTGAAGACTTTGTTCATCATGCGTTGGTACGTGGCACCAGCGTTCTTGAGCCCGAACGGCATTACGTTGTAATAGTAATTGCCCGTTGGGGTCATGAATGTTTGTGTCTCTTGTCTGTGGGCGACATAGGGATTTGGTTGTATCCACTATACGCGTCCATGAAGGACAAGAGTTTAAAACCTGCAGAATTGTCTACGAGCATATCTATATTAGGGAGGGGGAAAGCATCTTTCGGGCAAGCCCTATTAAGATCAGTATAATCAACACACATACGCCATTTTCCATTATTTTTCTTAACGAGGACTACATTAGAGAGCCAGGTTGTGTACTGGGCTTCAGAAATAAAATTTGCCTCTAAGAGGTCCTTTACAGCTCGTTCGGCAGCCTCTGCCTTCTCGGGGGACTGTTTGCGCCTATGCTGTGCTATGGGCTTGGCTGCCCGGTCTATAGCTAGCTGGTGACACGCGATCTCAGGATCCAGCCCGGGCATTTCTGCGGCATTCCAAGCGAAGAGGTCAGAGTTTTCTTTGAGGCATGCCACAAGCTTCTCCCTTGTTCCCTCGGGCAGTCCCTTGCCTATCTTCACTGTCCTTTCTGGATCGTCCCCGAGGGGAATGAGTTCGAACTCTCCGTCGGGGATTGGTCGGACCGGGTGTTCGAGAGATCGTTCCTCGGTGGACTTCCCTTCTTCGGTTTCGTCTAGCCCAATGCGACAGTCGAGGTCGATGGCGTTAACTCCCCGGGGAGGGTCCTCGGTCCTGAGTTTTTTGTTGTTGCAGCTACTCTTTGTGCTGACCACGGCCTGTCCTTTTACTGCAGCGTCGTAGCACCGTCGGGCAGCTTCGATGTCACCGTGGATGGTGACCACGCGACCCAATTTGGTGTAGTATTTCATCTTCAGGTGGACGGTAGATAGGACCGCGGTGAGTTCGGCCAGTGTCGGGCGTCCAAAGATGCAATTGTAAAGGGATGGACAGTCCACAACCAGGAATTGGATCTTGATTTCCCTGGCCGTTTCATGCTCCCCGAAGGTGACGAGGAGCTCGACATATCCCCACGGCCTTGTTGTTGCTCCATTGAATCCTTGGAGGTCGGATCCGACGTAGGGGGCCAGGTTGGTCTTGTCTAATTTCAGAGTCTTGAAGAGGTGGACATACATGATATCCACCGAGCTGCCCTGATTGACCAGGATGCGTCGGACGTCGAACTGGGCCATCTTTGCTCTGATCAACAGTGGGATGCCCGAATTCGGGGATCCGCCCGGGAGTTCCTCCAGGAAGAAGGATATTGGGTTGGATTTACCCCGATATTTTGTCAGCGTCGCCTTTTGCTCGGGGGCAGTCAGTAGGAGCTCGTCGAACTTGCGTTTGACCGAGAGGGCAGCGACTTCACCGTTAATTCCCCCACCTGATATTACAAGTGCGGTTGGGAAGTCTTCCCAGGGGCTGAGTGCAGCGATTCTACCTTCGGGCAATGGCTCGGGGAGGAAGAAATCTTCCGGGCGTGACACGCAGAGGGCTACTTGGTAAAGAGAGTTATCGGGGGGTGTTTCTTCTCGGGGTCTCTTCTTCTCTGCCTCGTCATGTCTGGGGGTTTCGTTCTTCCTCGTATACTGTTTTAGGTGCCCTTCTTGGATTAAAATCTCTATTGCATCCTTCAGGTGGACGCAGTCTTCGGTCACGTGCTCGTGGCTTCTGTGGAACCGGCAGTACTTGGATTTGTCGGTGTGAGGCTTTGGCGCAGATGGTTTTGGGAACCTGACTCTGCCCTGTTTAAATTCAGAGTTGATGCATTCCGCGAGGATGCGCTCTCGAGGAGCTGTCAGTAAGGTGTACTCGCTGTATCGGCCCGCGGGGCCTCTTCCTTCTCGGAGCTCGCGAGGTCTTTCTTCTCTTCGCTTGTCCCCGTTGCGACGGGGGATGTTTGGGTCCTCGCGTTTGGAATGCTCGGTATCCCCAGCATTACGGCCGCTGCGGGCATTGTGTGCTACCTGTTTTTCCTCATATCTGATGTAGGCCTGAGCCTTGTGCAGAAGTTCGTTCAAGGTGCGGGGAGGCTCGATCCCGACGGCTCTGCTAAGTTCACTGCCGGGCAAGAGTCCTCTTTCGAGGAGGTACTTCTTCGTGTGTTCGGTGGTATCCACCTCGACAGCTTCTTGGTTGAATTGCTCGATATACGAGCGCAGTGTTTCATTCTTCTTTTGCACTATGGCTTCAAGGGTCGCCTCAGTCTTGGGATGACGACGGGAAGCCATGAAGTGTCTGGTGAACATGGACCTTATGACTCTCCAAGATGTGATGGATTCGGGAGCCAAGCTTTTGTACCAAGCCATGGCCCCTTTCCTGAGGGTTGTTGAAAACAGTCGGCATTTGAGATGACCGGTGATATCATTGTGGTAGTCGAGCATTGCGTTGACGTTGTCGACGTGGTCGTCGGGATCTGTGGTCCCGTCGTACATAGCTAGATTGGGCGGTTTCTCCATGCTTTTGGGGAGCGGGGCTTCCATTATTGCCCGAGACAGGGGGCAGTGCAAGTCTTCCTCGTCGCTCCTTAATGGAGATAATTCACTGTTGTCGAGGCCGCGCCCGCGCCTTGGTGATGCTCCTGCTCGATTGTTGTCACGACGGGCGCGTGCCCTGCTGACGTGAGGTTCGGGGGAGCGACGCCCGCGCTTCTTTGCTGGCTCCGGACGTTGTTGTGTCCTTCTCTCCTGCTGGGGTCGGACCTCTTGTCGCTCGGCTTCGAGGGCCATGATTCTCTCGTGCTGCTGATAGAGCATAGAACCGGCCTGGTTGAGGGCATTCACCATGGCAATCATGGTGGCGTCTCCTTCAACGGGGACGGGGATGGGATGGAACGTCTCTGCCCCTTGGTTTTGGGCTTGAGAGACATCCCCATTGTTTTGAGGCTCTGGAGACGGGGTAGATGGGCGACCGTCTCGAGCGTCTGCTTCATGGGGCTGCGGGCCGTCATCCATAGTGTAGTCGACGAGGGGACGGCTGCGCTCGCTAGGTTGTTCTCCGGCCATGTTGGAAGGGCAGAAGTGAATGAGCTTTGATCTTCTGTTGGTGAAGATGGGGATAGCTAGTTTCCCACAGACGGCGCCACTGATCTGACCTGATCAGGAGGGCCTTCCAAGGATTGAAGACTGGGCCAGAGAGTAAGGTGAGTGAGGGGGTGTACCTGCAAGGTGCTCCAATGCTTAAGTTAGAAGAGGTACAGAATAAGGTTATTTTAGAGTAAGTTCGAATACCTGACCCTCTGCTATGAAAGGGTATTTATATTGAGCCCCCAGCGCTGGGCCAAGGCTCCTCATGGGCTGGATTAGCTAGGCCCAAGGAGGAGCTGCCAGGGGACGCGTAAGAAGCGTGAAGACCTAGACCAAAGGTCTGCTCCCTGGTCCAACTGCCCCTATCCCTAAGGAGATAATACAGGGGAGTTGGGTGACGTGCCAGATGAGGTGGCAGACGTGGTTCTGCCCGACATAGCTTAGGTGCTCGTGATATAGGTTGGTGACATGTGGATGAAGATCATTGAGCGGGCAACGCACTCTTTGCCCGACACACAGTCAAGTCGTCGAGGTGACGTCCCTCCGACGTGGGTGGAGGGACCTTTGCCCGACGCATTCATGTGCCTGAACGTATGGGCCTGGACCCGACGAGCATTGGGCCATGCCGTGCATATCGTCATGGCCCAGTCCAGAACAATAGTTTTTTTGAACAGCCCTACAGCTGTGAACCATATTCCACATTAAAATTAAGGTTTCTCATTAACTTCAAAAGCATATGGTTCTCTTTTGTAGACTGTGACATTAGAATCAGACTCAACATCATCCACAAAATTTTCATCATCACTCTGAAATTGGAGGCACGGGTTAATGGTTAAAGTATATAAATAAAAACAGGAATAGACCAGGTTTGACTTTCTAATACATTTGAACGTGACAGTTTATATGCATACCAGAGACATGGCAGAATCGTCCAAGGAATCGGATTCGACCCCATCAACAGGAGCAACCATATTCATATTTGAAATTTGGATTTGAGGTCCAGCAACACAGACAATTTGGATCTCCACACCCTTGCACAATTAAAAAAGGGAGAAGAAATTAAAATGTTGTTGAGAATAAGCTCATAATCAAATTGTGCGGTCTAATAGCCTTGCATACCACAAGCTTGTTTGAGGCATCCATCTAACCGAACTTGATGCCATCAACAAAATCTGCGTTCTGCCTCTTTGAAGTTGGCGTAAGAGGTTCATGATCACACCCGTATGCAAATTCTATTTCTTGCCAACACCAAAAAAGGTATAACAATAGAAAGGTCAACGACAATAAGTTTGTAACTAATCTGTGAAACCGAATCGTCTAAGTAATCGCATCCGACCTCATAAACAGGATCAACATTCTTCATCTTTCAAATTGGGAGTTTCGGTTCAGCATCACAAGAATCTTGACCTGCCACGCTGTCGATCCGTTAATTTTTCCAAACAATCCTTATAACAAAATGTCAACTCCCTAGAAAACATAGATAAGACACATGAGGAATTACATACAACACTGACACACATCAACACTGATAATGTAATCAAATTGTATAATGTAATCAAATTTATCAGTGTTAGACAAACTACACAAACTGAGCATTAGAAAAAGATATAAATAAACAAAACAGAATGTGATACAAGAGCTTACCGTTCCGCATATACTCCATACATCAACCCAGGCATAAATGATTGAGCAGTTTGAGAGAGAGGTTCACCACATATTGCGCATAACATGTAGATCTGAAGCATGATCTAACATAAGAGTTGAGTTATCAAAGTTGGTGAGTATGGTATTTTGAAAATGTGCAGATAGTTAGAAAATGAAGAGTTGCAAAATAAACACATGAGTAAAAACAATAGAGTCACCTTATCTAGCAACCTCTTTAGATCTTGAAATGCTTTAATTTTGGCTCATTTCCGGAACATATGGGAAACAACAGATCTCTCTTCTACATTGAATCTGCAAAACAACAAATATTGTCAAAATTAATCATGTGTTTTTTAATGAACAAATCAGTTGCAGATGAAGGAAGGACGAGGAAGAAGAGGAGGACGAAGAGGATGACGAAGAAAGAAGGAGAAGAGAGAGAGTGAAGGTACAAAAACTGATTATTCACCATGTGATTTTACTACAACTACAATCATCAACCATCATCAACAATTGCAAGAAAACTCAGTTTTGCGACATACCACCATCGTCAACAATCAGATCCGGTTTTGAAAATCAAGATCCAGTTTTGAAATTGAAGAAAAGGTTACGAAAAGAGATGAAGACGATGAACAAAGGGATGGAGACATATTGTTAGATGTTGTAAATATTAGACTGTAAATAGTAATTAGTAGCATTAGTAATGAGGCCCATTAAATCCATTAGGTTTTCTATTCTCTCTTATTTAAAGCATGTAGTTGCAAGATTGTAAGAGTAACTTTTGTTCTATCAATAAAATACTTTTTAACATGGTATCAGAGCTCCTGTTTTTTGGGGGTCTCGCTTCCGCATAAACCCTAGCCGTCGTTGTAATAGAGTTTTTTTTTCTTTTCTTTCTTTCACTGCCGGTCATCCTTGCAGTTTGTTTTTTTGGTGTTTGGATCATTGTCGTTCTGTTTGTTCCTCTCGATTGTCCCTTCAATGGCCGAGATTATTAACGAATAGCCACCTCCGCCTACACCTCCACCTCCCACAAATCCACCAGTCCCATTTAATGCTAAGGATTTTGTCGTTCAAAAAGGTTACTGGCTTACCGGAAAAAAATATTTTCAATGGTCTCAATTCATCAGACACACTCTAAAATGTTGTGACATGCTAGATCATATTGAAGGCAATCCTCCTCTGGTTACTGCTCCTAATTTCCCTTCCTGGGATAAAGATGATTCTGCTATTATTACTTGGCTTTGGAACTCCATATCTCTTGAAATAAGTAGAAATTGCATGTATCTCTCAAGTGCAAAAGCAGTTTGGGATTATCTTCGTCGAAGTTATTCCATGAAACAAGATATGTCTGCTTGTTATGATTTAAAGAGGAAAATCTTCAACACTAAGCAGGGAAGTCTTTCGGTCAATGATTACTTTGGAGTTCTCAATGGTTTTTGGATTGAGTTGGATCAATATCAGAATTTGAAGATGGAGTGCAGCAAGGATACTTCCACCTTGAATACTGTTGTTGAGCGGGATATGATCTTTGATTTCTTAGCAGGCCTTAATGCTGAATTTGACCCTATTTGGGTGCAGATTTTGGGTAAGGAAAAATTTCCCGATCTTAATGAAGTTTTTTACACTGTTCGTAGTGAGGAGACCCGTCGTCAAGCTATGCTTCATGAACAGCCTCCGGATGTGTCAGCACTAATAGCAAGCAAAACAACAAGACAAGGACCACCATCATCATCATCTAAGAATGGTCGTGACAAATTCTATTGTGAGCATTGCAATTGATCAGGGCATACAAAGGATAGGTGTTTCAAACTACATGGGAGGGAACAGGTTCTTAGTCGAGGAGGTAGTTCTCGCAACATGCACCAGCATCAGGCACATGTTGCCACACATGCCCATGATACTGAAAGATTTGAAAAAAGGGGAACTGATCTTTCCTCCTTCAGTCAGAATGACGTGGAACGGTTGAAGTCTATGCTTGACTCCATGAGTAAGCCTTCTGGTTCTGGGTCTCTAGCAGTTACTGGTAAGAGTTTGTGTTCCCGATCTTTTACTGTTTGTGGTAATATCCCTAAGAATGCGTGGATCCTTGACTCTGGTGCTACTAATCATATGACATTTGATTCCACATTATTATGCTCTTATACCACACCTTCGAGCATTCCTTATATCATTGTTGCTGATGGCTCTCATGCTTGTGTTGTTGGCACTGGAAATATTGACTTGCAACCTCCATTTCAGTTGAAAAATGTGCTTCATATTCCCACACTTTCCCACAATTTAATTTCCATCCATAAGCTTACCCGTGATCTAAATTGTAAAGTAATATTTTTTACGTCCCATTGTGTTTTTCAGTACCTTACCACGGGGAAGACGATTGGAATTGCTAAGGAAAAGGAAGGGTTATACTACTTCTCTGATGACCATCCAAAGGTGTTGTCCTCCTGTCTCCAGTCTCAGTCTTCCTCTTCAGCCTCACAAATTTGGCTTCAGCACAAGCGTCTCGGTCACCCTCCATTTTATATAATTAAGTCTATGTTTTCGTCATTGTTCTTAAACCATTCTCTTGAGTCTTTTAAGTGTGATGTTTGTCAGTTGGCAAAACACAATCGTGTAACTTTTCCTTCCAGTTTTAATAAAAGTGCTGAACCTTTTGATGTGATTCATTCTGATGTTTGGGGACCTGCCCCTACCTCTAATATTTTTGGTGCAAAATGGTTTGTTTCATTTATTGATGATTGTACTCGGGTAACTTGGATTTTCTTGATGAATACTAAATCCGAAGTACCACAAATATTTATCCAATTTTATAATATGGTACAAACACAATTTGGGAAATGTATAAAAAGAATTCGTTCTGACAATGGTAAAGAATATGTCAATCATACCTTCTCCAACTTCACTAGTAAACATGGCATTCTTCATGAATTCACATGTGTTGACACCCCACAACAAAACGGTGTTGCAGAAAGAAAAAATCGTCATTTACTTGAAGTTGCTCGATCTCTCCTTTTTCAAATGTTTGTTCCCACCTCTTATTGGGGGGAGGCAGTTCTTACTGCTGCCTATCTGATTAATCGGGTCCCATCTCGAGTGTTAGGTAATATTAGTCCTGCTCAATTTATGCTCTCACGTTTTCCATCTGTTCCTATCTTACATAATCTTGAGTCTCGCGTGTTTGGTTGTGTTGCTTTTGTTCATGTTCACAAACAATATCGCACCAAGTTGGATCCCCGTGCTGTCAGATGTATCTTTCTGGGTTATGCACCCAATAAAAGAGGGTACAAATGTTATCATCCTCCGAGTCGGAAATTCTTTGTCTCCAAAGATGTCACCTTTCATGAAAATGTGTCATAATTCACTCATTCTCAGTCTCAGGGGGAGAACATGACTGACTTAGAGTCTGAGTCCGAGTTTCTGATCCTTGGTCCTAGCCTCCCTAGAGCACCTGTCAGTGTTCCCGTCAGTGTTCCCTCTCTTGAACCCGAGTTGTCACCTAGTTTGAGTTTGAGTCCTAGTTCAACACCTGAATTTGAGTCAGTAACTATTCCTGGTCCTTCAATGCCTTATGTTCCACAGGAATCAGCAACTTCAGCACCAACTCTAGTATATCAGAGAAGAAGTAAATCTGACCTTCTCCAGAAACAAGTTCAATCGTCTGAACCGGAGGTAAGTACTGAAAATGATTCGTCAAATGATGATTGTTCTATTTCTGATACTTGTGACACTAATCCAGTTGATTTACCCATTGCTGTGAGGAAGGATAAAAGATCTTGTCCCTCCGTATATCGACACCCTATCTCTCAATATGTCTCCACTAAACATCTTTCCACACAATATCAAAGTTTTATTGCAGCTGTTGATTATGTGAAAATCCCATTATCAGTTGAAGAGGCATTACAAAATAAAAATTGGGTCCAAGCTATGGATGAGGAAATGAGAGCACTTGAAAAAAATGGTACTTGGGAGATTATTGAAAGGAAAAGAGACAAAAAGCCGGTTGGATGCAGATGGATCTATACTGTAAAGTATAAATCTGATGGCACACTTGATCGGTACAAGGCAAGACTAGTGGCAAAAGGTTATACTCAGACATATGGTATTGATTATGAGGAGACATTTGCCCCAGTGGCAAAAATGAATACTGTTCGAATTTTACTATCTCTTGCTGCATCATGTGGATGGGAATTGCAACAGTTTGATGTTAAAAATGCATTCTTGCATGGAGACTTAGAGGAAGAAGTGTATATGGAGATTCCACCGGGTGTTGGCATAACAAATGAAGCTAACAAGGTGTGTAAATTGAAGAAAGCCTTATATGGACTGAAGCAGTCCCCTCGGGCATGGTTTGGAAGATTCACAAAGGCAATGGTGTGTTTGGGCTATAAGCAAAGTCAAGGAGACCACACTTTATTTTTTAAACATTCACAGGAAGGAAAATTGACTGTACTACTTGTTTATGTTGATGATATTATTGTTACAGGAGATGATTTGACTGAGAGACATTTGCTCAAAGAGAAATTATCGGCAGAGTTTGAGATGAAAGACCTTGGACAACTCAAGTATTTCTTGGGAATTGAGGTAGCCTACTCAAAGCAAGGCATCTTTATCTCTCAAAGGAAGTATGTACTTGATCTTTTGCAGGAAACTGGCAAACTTGGATGTAAACCTGCAAGTGTTCCCATTGAACAAAATCACAGGATAAGCTTTGAGGAGGAAAGTGACAAAGTTGACAAGGGTCAATATCAGAGATTAGTGGGAAAATTAATTTACTTGGCACACACTAGACCAGATTTAGCATATGCAGTCAGTGTGGTGAGCCAATTCATGCATGATCCGAGGGTGAGACATTTGCAGGCTGTAGACCGCGTTCTACAATATCTTAAAGCAACTCCAGGGAGAGGACTTTTGTTTAAAAGAGGTGAGAATTTAACTATGAAGACTTACACTGATGCCGATTATGCCGGCTCAGTGAGTGACAGAAGATCTACGTCAGGCTATTGTACTTTTCTGTGTGGTAACCTTGTTGCTTGGAAGAGTAAGAAGCAAGGTGTAGTTGCTCGATCAAGCGCCGAGGCAGAATTTAGAGCTATGGCACTAGGAATTTTTGAACTATTGTGGATGAAACAAGTTCTAGAAGACTTGAAGATACAGTGTGAAGGCCCTATGGAATTGTTTTGTGACAATAAATCGGCTATTAGTATTGCTCATAATCCTGTTCAGCATGACAGGACTAAACACATTGAGATTGACCGACATTTTATCAAAGAGAAGTTGGATAGTGGACTGATAACTACATCTTACATTCCTTCCGGGCATCAGCTCGCAGATGTGTTAACAAAAGGCTTACCAATAGAAAGATTCAGGCAACTTACTTGCAAGCTGGGAATGATAGATATCCATTCACCAGCTTGAGGGGGAGTGTTGTAAATATTAGACTGTAAATAGTAATTAGTAGTATTAGTAATGAGGCCCATTAAATCCATTAGGTTTTCTATTCTCTCTTATTTAAAGCATGTAGTTGCAAGATTGTAAGAGTAACTTTTGTTCTATCAATAAAATACTTTTTAACATTAGATATTGCGGGTATGATAATCCAGGATAACTTCGAAGAATCGTGTTCGTACACTTTCTGAACAAAGTATTTCGACCCTATTCTTGCCTGGGTTCACGAAATCTTTGTGGGGATAATTCTTGAAGAACGAATTGTTTTTGGCAAAAGAAAATTGTTCAAAATGTATAAAGTTTTCGTTTTTGTTATCTGTATTCAAACTGAGGCCAAATGACTCCTTATATAGGAGATCAATAATTCAAAACGAAAAGACACACCTGTTCGGAAAATGGTTATGTCTTTAGGGAAAATGGTTATGTCTTTAGGGAAAGGCTCTGCCCCTTGGAACCCCACGGGGCGCTGCCCCGCACCCCGCCAGGGGCTTCGCCCCTTGGAACCCCGTTTGAATTATTCGCATTCAATTATATGTTGGCTCGACGAGCGTGCACTCCGCACTACCCTAACTTGTTTCCAAGCTTTAACGCATAATTGCATTGGCCTGTAGTAAATCACATTACTACTAAACTACATTGATGATACTAAAATCACCAACAAATCCCTCCCCATTTTAGTGTAATCCTTGATTTACTCAGTATATACAATAATATACACAAGAATATAACACACAAGTATAACAATCAAACAAATGCATAAATGAAAATGTCTTGCGATTGAATTTTCATCTTAGTACAAATACACATTTCAAATACTCGAAAATCGGGGTGTCATAGCAATTGAACCCGTCAATCCATTTGAATATCTGAAGATATAATACACATATGTTTCTCACAATACTCTACTATTCATACTTGACACTTTACAAGCCATGTGTCCTTATCCATTAATAAGCATATAGGAAGCCAAGTCCAAGCTTCTTGAAGCGGCAAAACTTCATGCTCATATAGGTGATTCTTTTAATCTTGCACTTGCATTTGCAATTTTCCAAAAGAAACATTAAGAAGATATACTTCAACCTATCCATCACTTGCAGGTCTGAGCACATACCTTGGGAAGACAAACACAATTGCTCCAATCTCTAACTATGATCTTTCCACATTGAATTCTGCTTCTAACGTTGTATTAGAAGGGAATTGGGTATATCGTAGCTAATAGATTTAAATTGGACTTTAATCCCATCCCAATTACCGACTTCTTCATTAAGTCTCTAGCTAACCCCTTCGTCAAATGGTCAGCTAAGTTTTGTTGCGACCGAACAAATTCAATAGATATCACCCCATTCATGATTAATTCCCTAATCATACTATGTCTAACACCCAAATGTCTAGACTTTCCATTGTATATTTGACTATAAGCTTTAGCCAATGTGGCAGTACTATCACAATGGACAGAGATTGGTGATATCGGTTTAGGCCATATCAGAATCTCATATACCAAGTTTCTTAGCCATTCCGCTTCTTTACCAGCAGCAGCTAATGCTACAAACTCAGATTCCATTGTGGAACCAGTTATACATGTTTGCTTCTTGGAAGCCCATGAAATGGCACCTCCCCCAAGCAAGAACACCCATCCACTTGTAGAGGATGAATCTTCAACATTATTTATCCAACTAGCATCCGAATAACCCTCTAACACCGAAGGAAATCCCATATATGACAATCCATAATTCATTGTACCCTTCAAGCACTTGAATACCCTAGTTATCGCATGCCAATGATGTCTACTAGGATTACTAGTAAATCTGCTCAACTTTCCAACCGCATAAGCAATATCCGGTCTAGTGCTAATCATAACATACATCAAAGAGCCTATAGCTTTTGAATATTCGAGTTGATCCACAAGTTTACCTGTATTTGGCATAAGCTTTTCTCCTGGATCCATGGGAGTACTTACTGGAGAACAACTTTCATAATTGAACTTCTTGAGTATTTTCTCAATGTAATGAGATTGCGTAATCACAATCCCCTTGTTCTCTCGTTTAATCTTAATACCAAGAATAACGTTTGCTTCTCCCATATCCTTCATGGAGAACTTTGATGACAAGAAATTCTTCGTTTTATCAATTTGATTTTGGTCGGTGCCAAAGATCAACATGTCATCAACATATAGACAAATGAAAACTCCTTTACCGGATGTATCAAATTTACTATATACACATTTGTCAGCTTGGTTTAGAATGAAACCATTAGACAAAACAACCTCATCAAACTTTTGATGCCACTGCTTCGGAGCTTGTTTCAGCCCATACAATGACTTAACTAGCTTACACACTTTATGCTCATTACCAGGCATTACAAATCCTTCAGGTTGCTTCATATACACTTCTTCTTCCAAATCACCATTTAGAAATGCTGTTTTGACATCCATTTGATGAATCACTAGATTATGAATGGCCGCCAAGGCAATCAACAATCTAATAGTAGTGATACGGACAACAGGAGCATAGGTATCGAAATAATCAATCCCTTCCTTTTGTCTGAAGCCTTGGATAACTAATATAGCTTTAAACTTGTCAATTGTACCATCGACTTTCAACTTCCTTTTGAAGATCCAGTTGCAACCCAATGGTTTGCAACCTGGTGGTAAATCAGATAATACCCAAGTATTATTTTCCATGATAGAACCAATCTCTTCATCAATTGCTTCTTTCCAAAAAAACAGAATCTCGAGATTTCACAGCTTCATCATACGTTCTTGGATCCTCCTCTATACTATAACAATAATAGTATTGAGTGTCAATCTGATCCTTTGATCCCTCAACTAAATATAGTTGAAAATCAGATCCATAAGATCTAGATTTTCTAGCTCTTTTGCGCCTATGGGGTTCAAGTGTCTCACTTGGCACATCATTTGAATGATCATCCCTTAGAGATTCATCTGAATTAGGTATAGAGTCCTTTGGTCTAGGTACAGAAGAGAAACAATTCTCATCAAATATGGCATCTCTCGATTCTATAATCGTGTTAATAGAAATCGAGTCATTAGGTTCTATAACATAAAACTTATAGGCCTTGGAGTGCTCAGCATATCCAACAAAGATGCAAGCCACACCCTTTTCGCCCAAAGTTTTCCTTTTTGGGTCCGGGAGTCTAACCACGGCCCTACAACCCCAAACACGTAGAAATGTTAAGTTGGGTCATTTCTTATACCAAAGTTCATATTGGGTAGTCTTGTTCCTTTTATTAGGAACCCTACTTAACAAATAGCAAGCCGTTAACATAGATTCTCCCCAAAACCCTTCACTCAAACCAGAGTAAGATAACATGGCATTTACCATTTCCTTAAGAACTCTATTTTTCCTTTCAGCCACACCATTTTGTTGAGGTGTATAAGGCGCCGTAGTCTCATGAATGATTCCTACGGATTGGAAAAATACAGGATCATAATATTCACAACCTCTATCTGTACGTAATTTTTTAATCAACTCATTCTGTTGTACTTCAACTTCAGTTTTATAAATTTTGAATTTATCTAATGCTTTGTCCTTAGCATGCAACAAATAAACATAGCAGAATCTAGATGCATCATCTATGAAAGTGACAAAATATTTTTTATGCCTTAATGATGGAGTAGCATACAAATCACATAAATCACTATGTATCAACTCAAGAATGACAAATTTCCTTGTTATACTTTTAAAAGGTTGCCTAGTGATCTTTGTTAACATGCAAGTTTTACAATTTTCTACATATTTATCAAAAATAGGAATTAACTCATTTTTAGACATTTCATGCAATCTTTTATAATGTACATGTCCTAGACGAGCATGCCATAACAATGGATTGATAACATTCGAAGAGGACATAAATACATAACCAGAATCTTTAGGAACTCCATTCAAATTCATCATAAACATACCATTATTATAATATCCAAATCCTACAAACACACCAGACTTTGATAAAACATATTTATCAGATTCACACACTTGCTTGTATCCAAGCTTATTTAATACAAGACCATAAATTAAATTCTTACGTAATTTAGTAACATACAAAACATTAAACAAAGTAATAGTCTTTCCAGAACTGAATTCTAGCACCACGTTTCCTTTGCCTTCAACGGGAGCGAAGTGATCATCTCCCATGTAGAGGACAAAACCATCTTCCATTGGAACAGGAGTCTTGAACCAGAAACGATCTTTGCAAACATGTGTTGTGGTGCCAGAATCAATCCACCACGCGATAACATCATCTTGCACATAAAATGCTTCAAAATTTAGTGAAACCGAATGTTTAATCAAACTATTCAAATCACGAATTGATTTCTGACCTTGGTTTTCAGATTGGTCCTTAGACCCCTTTCCTGAACCACTTGCATTCGCGTCATCGTGCTTTTTGCCGGAACGGAAATCCTTCTTGAAGTGGCTTGTTTTGCCACACTTCCAGCATTCTAGTTTTGGTTTCTTGTTAGCACCGAAACTGCCCTTTTTGTTCTTGAAAGCACGCTTCTTTCCTTTGTTTTTTTTTGTTATCGTACTTACCACCCTCTTCGACCATATTAACCGAGGGTCTAGCAATTTCTTTGCCTTTTCCTTTGTCATCCTCATGCGCTCTTAGAGATTCTTCTATGCGCAAGTGACTTCCAAGTTGGACAAAAGACAATTCGTCTTTTCCATGCTTCAGATTGTGTTTGAAATCCTTCCACGAAGGAGGCAACTTGGCTATGATGCTTGAGACAAATATTGTTTCATCCATCTTCAATCCGTGTTGTGTGAACTGTCCAAGGATTCAGAGGAGTTCATTGAATTGTTCCATGACAGACCTCGATTCAACCATTTTGTAATTGTTGAAATCGGTTACCAAAAACTTTTTACTGGATGAGTCCTCTGCCATGTACTTGGATTCGAGACAATCCCACAATTCCTTTGCAGATTCCATGTTTTGATAAATATCAAATAAGGGATCAGACATACCGTTAAGAATGTGCCCTCTGCATATGTAGTCGTCGTTCTCCCATTTTGATATGCGTCTCAGATTTTCAACCGTGTCGTCCTCCAGAAATTCAGGAATTAGTGTAGACAGGACGTGCACCACCTTCAACGTTGTCAACATGAAATGCATCTTCTTCTGCTAGCGCCTGAAGTCTTGTCCTTGAAACTTGTCCAATTTTCCGAAGTTTGTAGTCATCTCCTTGACGGTGCTTCCTCCAGCCATGATTATCAAAGATTACTTTGTTCGTTTGTTAGATATTGCGGGTATGATAATCCAGGATAACTTCGAAGAATCGTGTTCGTACACTTTCCGAACAAAGTATTTCGACCCTATTCTTGTCTGGGTTCACGAAATCTTTGTGGGGATAATTCTTGAAGAACGAATTGTTTCTGGCAAAAGAAAATTGTTCAAAATGTAGAAAGTTTTCGGTTTTGTTATCTGTATTCAAACTGAGGCCAAATGACTCCTTATATAGGAGATCAATAATTCAAAACGAAAAGACACACCTGTTCGGAAAATGGTTATGTCTTTAGGGAAAATGGTTATGTCTTTAGGGAAAGGCTTTGCCCCTTGGAACCCCACGGGGCGCTGCCCCGCACCCCGCCAGGGGCTTCGCCCCTTGGAACCCCGTTTGAATTATTCGCATTTAATTATATGTTGGCTCGACGAGCATGCACTCCGCACTACCCTAACTCGTTTCCAAGCTTTAACGCATAATTGCATTGGTCTGTAGTAAATCACATTACTACTAAAATACATTGATGACACTAAAATCACCAACACATATCACCTTTACCAATGTATTTTCTCTGCAAAAGAGCTTTGGTATTAAAAGTGGTAACTGTACTGCAATTAATGTAGTTGGGATGCAATTAATACACAATCTGGTTGAAATTAGTTGCAATTAGACAAAAAAATAACCCCAATTTGATGATGTCACAACATAGATTAGAAGGTCAATATTATATTAACCAATACCATCTATTTTCCTATATTATAGATTTTCTCAATTATTTCTAGAAGTGTGATTTTATTATGATATGGAATTGAGGGCATAAAAGTAATTTCACCCCAAAATGGTTACCAAAATGGTGCTTAGTTGTTGAAGAGGAAGAACAGGTTGTAACATACGACTACGACTTTTCTTACAAATTCAAACCAAAATCTGCGTTTTGATTTTATCCTGTTAACATAGTAAAGAGTTATCTTGTTTTTCCTCAATTATCTGTTAATGGACACTGAATCCCCTTCAGATTCTGCTGAAAGATTCAAGCTTTACGATGAGCTTGAATTGCAAGAGTTTCAGGACAAGTTTGTAATCAAATCCCATCAATCTCCTAATCATGGATTTTGGATTAGTCGTGTTGATGGAAACATCAATTCACTTGATGGTAATTTCTAATTCTTTTTCAATTTTTTTTGTTGAATTTCAGTTTCTTCTTTTTATGTTTGGTTTGAAATGGAAAGAAGATGTTTTATGAAGCTTGCAGCTTAATTATTGTAATTTTTAGGAGATGATTAATTGAGAAGTTGATTTGCATTTCAAGTGGATTTTTTGTGTGTAGGGTTTTGGGTAAGAAAGAGGATCATGAGTAATCTTGTTACATTTATACATTTATTAATGAAGTTATTTATAGCCAAAAGTTAATGTTTCTTATATTTTGAGGTTTTGCTTGCACTTATTTGGCTTGCACTTATCCAAAACCTTGAAATTACCATTTTATTGAAATTACCATTTTAGAGGCCTGCGTAGATTATGTAGAGTTCAAGCGTGACAAAACAACTTAGTACCGTATTTAGTCATGGTTTAACTATGGTAAATCTATTATGAGGTTCTATTCAGCTACAATTTAGCCGTGGAAAATTTGAGGCTATGTGTTGTAGCCTATTTTGCATACCCTAAAAGATGGCTCTGATTGTAATAATTACCTATATATGATCTTTTTTTTTGGTATGATCTTTTGCAGGTGACACAGTCTTAGAAAGTCCAACAAAGACATCTACGATTTATGGTGTCGTGGGAACAATAAGATTGGTTGTAGGTAGATATGCTTATAATTTTATCTTGGGTTGCTTTTTTATGTACTTGCATTAGCATATGCATTCAATCATATCTTATCATTTTTCCATTTTGTTAGATGAGTTCCTAAAATATCTATTAAGTAAGATGCTAATGGATGCATGTGACGAACTTTTTTACACCGACGGTGCAAACCAGTTAACCTCTGAAATAAATATAGTCTTGTTTGTACTTTAATATGTTGATACATTGTAGTGTATATTTTTTGTAATTAATTTCATTAAACAACCTATTAAGGAAAACCATATTCTCAAGTAGATTATGTTGAATGCATTGGTTTAGCAAAAAGAAGTTAAGCTAGCTAGCTATAGGAACTGTTATGAACGAAGAAAAAGAATCTTTATTTTCTCTAGGAACCACCTGGTTTAAGAATATAACTTCCTTTATACACGTTAAGGTTTAATAATGCTATCTTGATGCAGGAACTTATGCCATTGTAATAACTTCTCGGAAGGAAGTTGGAAGTTTCCTTGGTTTTCCGGTGTATCGCTTGATGTCTATGAGAGTTCTTGCATGTAATGAGGCTCTGAAGTTTTCAACTTCTCAAGAAGTAAGAGGTTGTGTAATTTTAAGTTGTCGAGGGATCAATCAAGTGTTATACATGTCATCCATACTCAATATCACCTTTGTGTTTTGTCTTTTTTTTGTAGAAAAGGGATGAGGAATACTTCTTGACATTGTTGAAAGTAGTAGAGTCAATGCCAGGCCTATACTATTCTTATGAAACAGATATTACATTAAAGTGAGTGTCGCGGTCCTTATATTGTTGGTATATTATTATTACTATTATTACCATCATTATTATTATTATTGTCTTAGTCTCTTAATATTCATATCATTGCAAGATTGATGTTCATAAGATGTAATTCGTCTTATCGCTTAGCTTGCAGAGAAGAAGCAAGTTAGTTGAAGGGTGGATGAGTAAGCCACTATGGAAGCAGGTTAGTCGACATGATGCCACTGCAACGTGTCACAAAAATTCTCTTTCAGACACTTTTCTTATTCATTTACTTTCACAATAGGAAAGATCGAAAAAAGGCCTCTTGAACCCGTTGACATTATTTGATGCAATAAGAAGGGGGGAAATTGCTTGAAATTTTATGGTTTCTCTTTTCTAATTTATATTTCAGGCTGACCCGCGATATGTATGGAACAAACATCTTATGGAGGAGCTCATTGAGTTTAAGGTCAGATAATTTTGCAGTATTTTCTGTTTGCTGAAGTAAAAGTTCTTTTTCAATTTCATTAACAAATGAAGTCTTCTCAAAGCTTTAATGAGCTTCATCTTCTCTCCTAACAAAATCTTTTTTTATGACAGCTTGACAGATTCATCTTGCCCCTAGTACAAGGGAATATCCTGAAATTTTAACTACTTTTTCTCTCCCCTGTCCCCTTTCTGTGTGAATGTTTGTGTGTGAAAATGTGTTATCTATTTAATATTAGTTCATGAAATGAAGTATGTGTTCACTTAAATAAGCCTGTTACGTTCTCCCTTAACCGGTGCTTAAGCTTCCAAATAGCTGAGCTGAAGCTAAAAGACTCGTGTGCTAAACTGACATTAATATCAAGGAGATGTACACGACGTCTAGGTACAATGTCCAAAGATGCTTCATTTTTATAATGGTAGTTCAATAAATTTACGATAACTCTTTATAATATGACAATATGGTGATGCAGGAACTAGAATGTGGAGAAGAGGAGCTAACCTTGAAGGTGACACTGCCAATTTCATTGAAACTGAACAGTTACTTGAAACTGAAGATTTTAGTTTCTCATTTTTGCAGGTATTATTTTACATTAATGAGTTTCTACTTTAATTATTTCCTTTTGATAGCTTCTCCTTACAGTTGGTTTTGTTTTCCGCTAGCATATTTAGTTTTATAATTTATATTACAATATCGATTTTTTAGCTCCCTGTTTGTGATTTGTACTCTAATTAATATTCTGCAGGTTCGAGGTTCTATTCCTCTTTTGTGGGAGCAGATTGTTGATCTAAGCTATAAACCACACCTTAGGGTTATTAGTCATGAGCAAACAGTACACTTCTATTTTTCATTTGTTCTGGTTCTTAAATTGTTTTCACAAAATATAATTTTATGCTTTTCTTATTGTTTTCCCCCTTCTACTCCTTCTGTTTCAGCCAAATATTGTGGAGCGTCATTTCCATGATCTCTCACAAAGATACGGAGAGATATTAGCGGTTGATCTAACTGACAAAGTAAGACTTCTACTATCTACTCTTTCTCAATACTAATCTGAATCTATCGCAAATTTTGTTCTTAGATTGATAGTGAGTTCAAAGATATGTAGCCTCTTATAATCTGAATCTATCGCAAATTTATTCTTCAGATTGATAGTGAGTTCAAAGATATGTAGCACCTTTTAATCTGAATCTATCACAAATTTATTCTTCAGATTGATAGCGAGTTTAAAGATATGTAGCATCTTTAAATAAAACTGATTTTGCTTTTCTGCTATAGAGGCTTTATATTCAATATTTGTCTTTCATAG
The DNA here is from genome assembly GCA_963966055.1 of Lathyrus aphaca. Lineage (NCBI taxonomy): Eukaryota > Viridiplantae > Streptophyta > Magnoliopsida > Fabales > Fabaceae > Lathyrus > Lathyrus aphaca. The sequence goes on from OZ014525.1 coordinate 207,484,171, forward strand.
GCGCCTCTTTTCTTTCTCACAAAATGTTAAATGGGGAAATTTGAGGCCATGGATTGGCCAAGATTGATTAGCATACCCTTTAGGATATATATCACCCTTTCAACTGTTTTTGTTACTTTGTGTCTTCTATTTTGATCAATTTATTGTTAATTTTACTTTGCATCAGCATGGCGAAGAAGGTCAACTAAGTGCAGCATACGCCGCTGAAATGCAAAATCAGCAAAATGTGAGGTGATAATTTGGACCTTTTTTTTTTCTTATACTCTATTCTTGTGTTGCAAACTTACAACCTTGCCTTCTGTATGGACTGTCCTAACACAAGAATTGTTAGCACCTAGTGGGATTCAAATTTGAGGTCTTAGGAGGAGCACACTCAGGTCTCAAGCCTTCACCAATAGGCCAACCCCTGGAGTTTCTGCTTTGATTGTGTTATATATCATTGTTTGTTATGACTAATATGTTTCACATTTTTTCTTTTACATCTGTTGTTTTATGACTCACGGATCATGACACTATGGCAGATATGTGCCTTTTGATTTCCATTTCCACTGTGGGAACTCAAATTACGATAGTATGAAAATCCTTTACGATCAAATTTCAGAGGATTTTGAAAAACAAAGGTAGTGACAAAAAATTCAAGTATTTATTAATGAATATCAATAGCTAGTTGCCACAATCCTGATATGCTGGCAATCTATGATTCAGATTTTTTAATCATTTCTGCTTCAGCTGAGCAGATACTTCATGATAGATAGAAAAGGAGATATACTAGATGAGCAGAAAGGAATTATCAGAGCAAACTGCATTGATTCCCTAGATCGAACAAATGTTACTCAGGTTCTCCGCAAAAGGATATTTTGATTTAATGTTTCTTAATCCTTCTCTGACCGTCTTTGTGTAAATTATGCAACTGCTTATTTTGATCATCTTGCCGCCGTTTGCAGTGTTATATGGCCCAGAAGGCATTAAATCTTCAATTGCAGAGAATTGAAGTGCTTACATGCTCCGAGTGTATTTCAATGTTCAACGAGGAAAATGGAAAATTCAGAATATGTATAAAATTTCTTGATAATTTCTATTATTCTTCTCTATGAACTATAAACCCTGCTTATTTGAACCAAGTAATTTTATTTAGTATGGGCAGAGCAAGGTGATGAGATAAGCCTGGAGTATGCTGGGACTAATGCTCTCAAAGGGGACTTAGTTAGGTATGAAAATTTCCTGTAATGAATGAATCCTGTGTTTTTCTGTTTCCTCATGTCATACTGATAAATTTTGGATTTATGAGTCAGATATGGAAAGAAAACACTAGCTGGATTAATAAAAGATGGGATTAGTGCAGTTTCGCGCTATTACTTGAATAATTTCCACGATGGAATTCGGCAGGCAAGTTCGTTTATGTTCATGATTCATTGCAAACATGCAGTAAAAAAAAAATGGAAGTTAATCGAAAAATGGTTAATAAGTTTGATGTCTTCTGCAGGATGCTTTGGATCTGATAAGCGGACACTATACTGTCAGCAGAAACGCTCCTTCTCCTTTTCAACGAAATAGCTTTGAACCTTTATCTGTAAGTAACATCAGTTCCTAATATCTCCATTTTCTCCCATCTGAATCCTAATACTTCTAATGGTTGAAAAAGAAAATGGCATATCTTGTCATTGTTGAGATCTAAAACTCAATTGAGTTTGTAAACTGTTTTGTATAAAATTGAAGATGTGTTTGTTTCTACAGTAGCAAAAATTGATTTTGATTGAATCGACTTTGTAAAATTGATTTTAGCTAAAAGTGAGATTCAGATAAAATGATTTATACTGGAATGTGGAAGTGAGTTGAACTGAAAATTTTAGCGTAAAAATCATGTTTTGAGGCAAAAGTTAGAAATCCTAAGCTCGGTTAAAATCAATTCTAGAAGTCAAATCAATTCTAATCAGGAACCTCAAAAAAAAAAAAAATTCAATTTTAAGGCTTCAGAATCACTTTTGGCTCTCCTGAAAGTGAAACCAGAATGCACAGATTTTACTTACTCACTTTGATAAGCCATTTAGCACAGATGATTTTAATACTGTTTGTGGATGGATATAGAAAACTACATATATTTATCTTATAAAATGGCTTATGACACCATTTTAACGTGCTATTGACATGTTTTATAGAAAAATTTGCAGTACCTACCTGTGGCATCAGCTTTGATAATTGGTAGTTTGACAGCGACATCCTTCACTCTTCATCAAGGTATTTAACTGTGTTTCTTCCATCTGGATAAAGTTTTCTTGATGCTTACTTTGCCTTTTCTTTTTATTTAAATTTCAAAATCTGTTGTTATTGTATAGCGGGTCGAAACACACAGCAGTATGTGTCTTCTGTAATCTGTGCTGGAATAACTGCTGGAATCATGGCAATTGTCAAAGCTAATGGAAGACAGTTCTGCTCAAGGCCCCGTTTGTGTGGTCTCTTGTGATACAAGTAACCATGATATTTTACTACTCTTTTGAACAAACTTCAAAAAGAAGAAAAAACTGTCTGGTTTCATTATAGACCTTGTGAATATGATTAAATTTGATGCTTATGTTGATCAATATTGTTTTGGGATAGGTATTCATATCTATTGGTGCATGCACAGCCACTTTGATTTTATCTTTTAAATAAAAATAAAGTCTTATTGATATTAACATTATTTCATACTTCAATATTTTTACATTTTTTTATATATAAATATTGTCGCTTATTTGGAGGAAAAAATTATAATTTGAAATTCAATCATATTGGTAAGAAAAGCATATCAAATATTGATCAAATCAAACTTTTAATTTGTATATTTGAAATTAATAATTTTCTTTATAATTTAGAAATTTAAATATTATGAGGAAAAACATCATGACAGGCATATCATTAATATCACTTGTGCCAACATCACTCTCCATTCTCAAAGAAGCATCGTCTCCTCTCATCTCTATTTCACTAGGACATGAATTTCGAATTTGTAGTCTCTTTGGGTTTGGGAAACAACTCATCCCCAACAACATGTGTACTCTCTCGTTTATTTTAATTTCGATCCTTTGTTAGTAAACGAGCATCGATAGTCTTTTACAAGACAAAATTACACAATTTGATCCGATGGACTTGTTAGAACAAGATCTGAGCATCATCCACTTTATTAGTTTTGATGTAACAATTGTATTTAAAAGAACAATGGTATTATCTAATGTGTGTTTAAGTGTGTAGGTAAATATGTATTTACAAAACCTGATGGGATTACATGTTTTAGTATGACCGAGTTCTATGCTTTTGAAGAAACATAATCTGATGGTCTAGTGGAGAATCTGATATTGAAGCATATGTTTTAGTCTAGTACATATTACTTTGTCACTTCAACTAGAGTCAACATGTAGCTATATCTCACAAGGCTTAAGGAGAGTTGACATATTTTATGTCAACTACTCTCAATGGCTCCAAAAGTACACTTTTTTGAAGATGCACTGGTTAATGAATTTATATGATGGATCAAGATTATCTATGTATAATTTATCAACGTCTCTTGTACTTGAAAGATATCAAGACATAGCAGAAGATATCTTCTCAAACAACTAGTTTCCTATGACATGTTATAAATAGTTGAAGCTTCACTTAAATCAAGCATGGAGATTAGAAGAAGAAGAAAAATAAATTATAGAGATGTCTGGCGTCTTTTACATGAATAAAGAAAATCAACAGGGTTCACAATGAACAATAGTTTGTGCAATACAAATTCTTTTGTTAGATGTTTTAAATTGTAAATTGTCTTATGATTTTCCTAAATTGTATATTTTGAAAATCATAAGCAGTACAAAAATTCTTGTTAAGATTTATCTCCCTATACCTCTGATTAAGAATCATGTACACCATGTCTTCTTATATGTTGAAAATGTTATTCAACAGTTAAGATAAAAAAGTCTCATACTATGTGTTTGAGCACTTGAGCTTTCATTGAAGAAAACAATCAAATGTAGTCGCAATCAGAAGCTTATTGAGCATTACAATGTCTTGGGCATGTGATTTGAGCAAGTAAAGTCATAAACATGTGCTCTATGCAATAGTTAAGTCTTAGACATGAGTTCTAAGCATGGTTTAAGTCTTGGACATGTGGTATGAGCAAATGAAGTCATATACATGTGCTCTATGCAAAGGTGAAAGTCTTAGACATGTGTTATAAAGAAGGAAGTCTCGATCAAGAGTTGGTTGAGCAGGTTAAGTCATAGACATGTGCTCTATGTAAAGGTTAAAGTCTTAAACATGTGCTATAAGCAAGAAAGTCTCGATCAGGAGCTGGTTGAGCAGGTTAAGTCATAAACATGTGATCTATGCAATGTTAAGTCTTAGACATATGCTCTAAGCAAGTGTTAAATCTTGGACAAATGGTCTGAGCAGGATTAAGTCTTAGGCACGAGCTATAAGCAAGTAGTAAGTCTTAGACACGAGCTCTAAGCAAGGTAGAAGCAATCAAAAGCTGATTGCGTTAAAGAATCTTAGACCGTGTAGTCTGAGCTGTTATACTTAAGTGTATAAGTAGTTGTAATCAAATTGATTATAGTAAAAAATATCTTGCAAGACAAGGGAACTGGAGTACTCTCTGTTGGGAGAGGCACTAGGATAAATCTGTTGTGCTCTCAATCATATTTATTTTACTTCTGTCATCCATTCCGTTGCAACTCAATATTGTTTTATATCCAAAAATTTGAATATGAACTCAAACCATAAGTAACTTAAGAACTTGGTGAATTTTGTATATGGAAATTCTGAATTTTGTAACTTTTTCCTTATTCTGAGTATCGAATCTGAATCTTTGATTTTGTCAGTAATTGTCTTATTCAAAAGTTCTGTTAAACAAATCTTTTGATTCATGATAGTTCCTGGAGACTCTCTGATTTAGATCCTGTCACTAAAATATCATTAATCTTCACATGCACAATTTCACCGTTGACACCTGTATCATTCTTTACACCTGTCTGAATTGTCTTCAGTACGTTTGAAATTAGTGGCATTTAATTTCTTATATGATTTGGTGTTAAATGTGTAATTGTTTGAATTCTCATTTATGTCATTTAATTACCTCAAAACGTTTCAACACACACAACCAATTTTCATCGTATATCATTGTGCTCTAACTGAAAAACCCTAGAAAAATTCTTTGTCGTCCTCTTGGCCTCTTCATCTGCAAATCCTCTAAAAATTGATTCCATGCAAAGTCTTAAAATCAAACCAAAGACTTCTTCTCTCAATCAAGATGATTCAAAGCTTCTCGTTGAGAAAAGTATCGACTTTGAAAGCTTATCTGCAAACGGTTGTAGTTTGAAGAAGTATTTTGAGTATCAAGGATGGATGAATTACTTCAACATGTTAAATAGACCAACTTATCCAACTTTGGTTAAGGATTTATGGGTCAGAGCAAAAGTGTATGATGAATTCTCTTCTCAGGACTAAGAAAGAATTTCAATAGAGAACAAAAAAATTTGAAAGGAAAATAAGGATATAAATGGATGTAAAGGAATTCAAATGTACGAAAATCAGATCCTCTATAATGGGTATAAAAGTCACTATTATGCAAAGTCACATTGCCAAGTTGATTGGGGTGAAAAGTAACTGATTGATGGTACTCAACAGAAAGGATGGTGGAACCTTCGATAGCAGTATCAATGATACTCTCTTCAAAAAGAAAAGTGACTTTTGGAAAGTCAAGAACATGCACTTGGAACAAAAACTACTGTTCAAAATTCTTATCGGATGCTTGATTCCTCATGAAGGAAGTTCTAATCAAATTTCCTAGGTGTCGCTCCCGGGATTTCCATCCTGGTACAAACGCGAAAGTGGCGCGGAAAGAGGTAGAGTCGCCAACAAGGCATTTTTATCCCGAAGGAATGGGAATGGTAATGCTGCACAAACCAAAAGAAAAGAAAAGGAAGGACAAAGGTCCTGCGAACCAAAGAATCTGAGATCGGGAGTCGGTTACGACCTGGGAAGGTATTAGCACCCCAGATCGTCCGCCGTACCCGACAGGATCCACGCTTGCAAAGAAAAAGTTTCAAAGGGGGAAGGAATGAAAGCTGCTGCAAAACTGAAAATTAACTGGAATGAGAAAAAGAATTGAAAAGAAAAACAAAGAGGAAAAATGTAGGGAAAATAAAGATTGTGCTCGAACGGACCCTACCCCGCTGCCTACGTACCTCACTGGACATGAGGACCAGAGACGCCGTAGTTCCCCTAACTAGGGGTGGAAACGATTGCTTGTGAATTAAGGCTTGAACTGCCTATGTCAATGCTCAGGTGTTGCAGGCTCGGACGACGAGTGCGTAACCGTCTTGCAAAATGACAAGAAGAAGCAAGTTCGCGGACAAAGCGAAGGAGATGAGAAAAGAATTCCCGAAGGAAAGACGATTATTGTTTGTTTGTGTTTTTTAGAGCTTTTTATTTGTGTGGCACAAGGGAATGAACTCAAGCTCTTTTCTATGGAATGTGTACTTGTTACTACATTCCAATATGGAATAATAGAACAAGCACACCAAGCAAGGAGAATTTATCCAAGACTTGTTTCCAAAGGCAAGGGCCTAATTTCATTGACTCGTTGAATTTATTAGGTGTTTTAGTGATTAAAAATGAAGAAATGTTTTTTAGGGTTTTTCTTGATGAAGATGACTTCATGATCTGACTTGTGCATCATGCTAGACAAATGCACTATTCCAAGATGGAATGAATACATATGCCCCATGGAATAAGGCTATTACACAAGAAGTCACTTCTTTCTTTATTAATGTTTTTTTAGGTTTTGTTTTGAGATGAGAAGAGAAAGAAACCAAAGGAGCAAAAAGGTAAAATCTAAAATGGGGAAAGACTAAACCTAATATTATCATGCAAAAGAGTGGTCCTAAGGTTAGTGAGGTTTCAACTATCCTAAGAGAAAAGAAGAACCAAAGAGGAGCAAGGAGAAGAGGAAGCATGAGCTAGCAAGCAACTTACTCCTCTAAAGGAGATAAGTTGCTCCTAAAGAGGGAAGAAGAAAGTTGCAACACATGATGGCATAAGGCACATAAAAAAGAACAAAGAGAAAGCACTTAAAAAGAGAGAAGGATAAAGAGTTGAATTATGGATAAACATCCACACTTCTCTTACCATGAGCCCCTGCAAGTTAGCAAAAATCCAGCACATGTTCATTAATAAAATCATGGAATTAGCATGCTCAAAGTTCACATCAAGAAAGATCAAACAATCATGCCAAACGTAGCACACACAAGCATTTACGTGTTAAGAACATGGAAGCATGCATCAACCAGCAATCAAATCACCCTAAACAAACATGTTCAATGATCATACAATGATCCATGGCATTTAAAACAAGTAAGGGGATCAAACATGCCCAAAATAGCCCAAAAATGACCTACTGCTTCAGTGTTAACCGGTTAACCAAAGCGTTAACTGGTTAACCAGTCAAAACCTGCAGAAAAACAACACAGAAAAATGTGCGTTAACCGGTTAACCAATCCGTTAACCGGTTAACGCTGTTAATACAGCAACAATTCCTGCAGAAAAAATCAGTTCAAACCAGCTTTTCTAATTAATCTCACACCAGACCAGCAAGCAATTGAGCATGAAAATAATGTATCAATTCACATTAAATGGCATCATCAAGCTCATGAACATTAATACATAGATCCAGTTACCAATCAATCAATCAATTCAAGCAACACAAGCAAATACGCAAGCACATGGCAGATCTAAAGCACAAGCATGCAAGTAAGCTAAAACAGAGCTAGATCTGAAATTAACCAACCTACAAAGCTGAGGTATGCTTTGGTAATTGTTGATTGAGCTGAAAATGATAGATCTCGCGCAAAACCTTGAAGATCCGGTGCTAAGCTTTACACTCCGTGCAAAATAAATGCAAGAACAAGGTCTTAATGCAAAATTTTAGATCCAAAAGCACTTCTAGATCCCAAACCAGATCTGAATCACCAATTAAACCAGCAAAAAGATGCAAATAAGCTAAGGATGGAAGTCTAGTTCCAAGATCCACACACCTTAAGGCAAGGTTATGTGATCTTCAAAGAGGAACTTTGAGTGATTTGGAAAATTGGGAGAGAAAAGTGAGAGAATTGTGAGTGAGAGGAGTGAAAATTCAGAATGGGAAATGAAAAATGAGAGAGAGTTTTTCTTGGTTTGGATGAAAATGGATTAAATATGGTTTAGGTTTGGGGCCCAAAATTTAGGCTTGGGATCCAAAATTATGGTTTGGCAAAGAGATTAGGATTTAGCAATGGAGTTAGGCTTGGATAAGTGCTCTAGATCCTTCTTTTTAATTTCCAATTAATTCAAAATGAATAAAATTCAGAAACTTCAAAAGTTGGAGCCAAACACATGCTGAAAAATGCTGCTGGAATTCAAAATTCGCAGCCGTTAACCGATTAACGCCAGTGAATTTTGAATTTTCCCTCCTTTTGGTGGGAAACCTCAGGAATCACCCGCCGCCAACCGTTTTGACCTGATTTTGATCCTCAATCCCTTCTTTAGGCTTTGACCCTGATGTCAAACTTGTAACATGCCTTGTGAGCTTTGAATTTCCCTGATGATTGATCACATGCCTTATGCTGGAACATGCAAATGCTATGCTTCATTTTTCTGTGCAATATGCTAAGGACATGATATGCTTATGATGATTATGATATGATGATGATGCTAAACAGAAGAGGGCAAATTTGGGGTGTTACAGCTTCCCCTATTCAAGCAACTGTTAATCTGAAAAGGACGGTAGCACGACTATCAGGCGTTCAAGATGAATTGTGGTTGAATACCAAGAAGACCTGAAATTTGCACTCTGCTGGAGAATACAGAAATGGGAAATAAACCCAACCAAATGACGCTTTGGCGGCTGAAGTGGGGACAAAGCAGATGAGCTCCTTCCAAGTTGAATGGTTACTTTGGATAGAAGAACTTAGACAAACGAGTCTTCCTCAAACACACCTGTTACACCAAGGACTGGACATACGAGCCCTCTCCAAACAAACCTATTACGCCAGATGCTGGACATACGAGCCCTCATACATTTTGCAATATACGATTTGAGACAGACGAACCTCCTTCGGATAAACCTGTTACGCCAGGACCGGGGATGCACTTAAGTCTGTGGGATAGACATGCATAATCAGGATAGACGAACCCTCTTCATATGTTATCCGTAGACATATGGTCTAAGACAGACGAGCCTTCTTTGAGAAAACCTGTTACGCCAGGTGCAACAATAGGATTTGACGAACCCTCTTCACAAATCTTGCATAGATAAGTGGTACTTGAGACAGAAGAACTTCCTTCGGATATACCTGTTACGCCAGGATCGGTAAACATTTTGACGTTTAATCCCACCGTCAGGACTTCAAACCTATTCAATATAGACGAGTATCGGATGATCATCAAAAGAACACAGACGAGCGCCAGAAGTCAATGATACACACGAATATCAGACGATGATCTAAGAAACACAAACGAGCGCTTCAAGCGACGATATAGACGAATATCAACCACTGATACAGACGAATACCAGAAATCCAACACAGACGAGCATTTGGAGTAGCAATACAGACGAGTACCAGAGCGATTATCAAATCAGCATTCATATGGATATAATGGAAGCTAAAAGAGATTATGGTTTGACAATCACTCAAGAGGATATCAACAGGCTCCTTGAAAAACCTCAGAGTGTGTATGACTCCAAGAAAAAAGAGGAAAACCAAAGTAATTGTGTATGATGATGAAGAATCTGAAGAAGATGACTGTCTCAAACTTGAAAGGAAGAAACTGATGAAGGATACTCATAAATCTGTTTAGACAAAAGATGAAAGATCTGTTCAGAAAAGTCATTCTAGATCAAAGGAATATCTGCAGTAAGAAGTTAAGGAACTCCAAGAAACCATTGAGATTCTTCCTACCAAAATTAGAGGCGGTGGACCTAGAAGTAATATAAACAAGGAAAGGTATGCATTCAAGAAAAGAAAGCTGATAAGTCTGATTCAAATTGAAGAAGAAGAAAGAGAAAGAAGAAGAGTTGATACCTTGCAACAAGCTAATTGTTTCTTCACTGCTATGATTGTTACTTTTGAAAAGTATATTCTAGAAGACATGTACAATATGAGTCTGGTTGATGAGGCAAATGACTATAAGAAGGAAGGAGAATATATCTTTAGAAAACATCTTGGATCAAAATATGACTCTATTATGAACTCCACTGATGTCATGAAGTTGAGTAAAAAAATTAATTTAAGTATGTGAAGAGAATACGTGTACTATGGAAGTAGGATATGAAGAAGAAAAAATGGAGGTACCTACTGAAGTGAATGATGGAAACATAGGCAGTTCAATTGCAAGCTTAGATAAGGATGGGGTCAATTCAGAGGAAATAGGAGAAGCTACTTCTGCAACAGAAGAATCAAGTACAGTTGTTGACTCTAATGATAATATTATTCTTAATTCTTCTTAGAGAAAGTATCTCACACCATCACCAACTGAATTTGATCAAATAATGCTCTGTGCATCATAACTCTAAACACTAACTATTCCTCACAAAAGACCTCTCCACCATCAACACCAAAAAAGACCAACACATGCCTAAACCAAACTATCCAAGATATTGCCGCTTACATTCAAACTGAACACACTTCCTCAGTTCCTGGTGAAACTAAAAGTGGTTTGGATTCTGTCTCTAAATATTGCATCTCCATCTAGCAGCTTTACCAGAACCATTTCAGTTCATCATGCTAAGGATCTCATCACTGATGAACCTGAACAAGTTGATTCTAAACAATACTCAGAAAACAACAATAAAACAAACCCATCACCAATACTTCATCAAGAAACTGATCAACACATATCTCCCTCCATGTTCTAGAAAAATAAACCACAAATGAATTTGACCCTAAAACTACCTCAAATCAATCTCAACATATGACCAACCACATGCCTTTACCCAATCATGTGCTTTCTTGATTAGAAGCGTTTAAGAATGGGTTATTCAATGAGTTAAAGACTCTTGTGGAAGGAGGATTCACTTCCACTAATTCTTCTGTTTACAATGGAAAATGGGAAAGGTTCAAGAGGATTGTGAATCTGATAATAGAAGAGCTAGGGGACTTTGAAGGGAAATTAGCGATATAAATGCAGTGGAAAACAAAAATTTCCCTTTAGAGATCCTTACGAAAGGTCATGATCCGTGATAGAAAAGTTACCTCTTGTGGCAATGAAACCTTTGAAGCTGAATCGATGGATGATCACGAGCGTTATACGATGAACAATTCCTCTACTCAGTCCACACGAAAAACTTTATGCAGTCACAGTGCTAGGTAATTAGATTGAAGGTTTATAGTGAGGGAGAGGAAAAATAGAATACGACTAGGGTTTCAACAACAACATTTGAACTTCTGCACAAGGGTTCTATTTATAGAACTACTTGTGTGGGATTCAAGCTAAAAGCCCTACTCAATAATAATATTATTATATTATAATAAACATAATTTTATTACCATATTCTGTATTCCATTCTAATGCACCGTACCTTACGGTGTACCTTATTTATTCTATCAATTCTCTAACTGTCCTTATGTGTGTGACCCTGTAGGATTTCACGATGTTGGCAATTATATTAAATCATGTATTTAACATAATAAATAGTGAGCGGTATCTAGCAACACATCACTGCTACCCAAGTCACAAAATTGTCATGTGATCTGACAAAACCTTTTGTGATAGTATTTGTGTGTACAATTACTCTTTTTACCTTATGTCTGTATTGAACACAAGACATATACCATGTCATCCTTGTCCAGTTCAATATTGGGTCCTTAGACATTTATCCTGTTATGCAGGATAGGAAAATTCCATCTAGGCTACTCATATCCCTCATCATGCTTTGTGAAGTACCCATCAACTGTCTTTATGATCATCTAGTTACGGACAATGTTTGATCAACAATAAAGTACTTGACTATACATATAGGGTCCATAGAAGTTTCAGGTCGAAGGGTGGTATACACCACTATCACCATGAGAGTAACTTATGACACTTTTCATAACATTCTATGTAATACTCTCATAGTGGGTCAATCTAGTATAAATATTACTCCTAATATTCATACCTATGTCAAGACTTGATAACACCTTATTCATGACCCATGAGATGTGATCATCAGTCTATCTTCATAATAGTCTTAATGCTTTAAGGTTATCCCATTTCACATTAAATCTCGACTATGGATGCTTTAAGAATAGTGTCCTTATGTTTAATGGAATCTCATGATTAAGTCACACTTATTTCATTAAATAAACTAGCTATTCTAGGGACTTTATTATTTTGGAAAAATAAACATAATAAAGAAATGCATTTCATTATTAATAAATAATTTGATAAAAGTAACAAAAGTATTGGCCTCTAGGGCTTACACCAACAATCTCCCACTAGCACTAGAGCCAATCAGGCATACCCCTAATACCCATAGATCTAGTGTGACCATCATGCTTCTGCTGCGCAAGAGGTTTTGTTAGTGGGTCAACAATATTGTCAAGTGTAGGTACTCTGCATATCTTCGCATCTCCACGATCTATTATCTCTCAAATGAGATGATAAAGCCTAAGTATGTGTTTGGATCGTTGGTGAGATCTAGGCTTCTTAGCTTGTGCGATGGCACAATTGTTATCACAATAGAGACCAATGGGATCCATAATGCTAGGGATTATGCCAAGTTCACTAGTGAACTTCTTGATCCAAACAACTTCCTTTGCTGCATTTGAGGCAGCAATATATTCGGCCTCGGTTGTAGAATCAACAACTATCTCTTGCTTTGAACTTTTCCAGCTTACAACGCCACCATTTAGGCATAACACATAACCAGATTGAGATCTGAAGTCATCCTTATCTGTATGGAAGCTAGCATCGGTGTAGCCAATTACCGCGAGCTCTTCCTAACCTTCATATATCAAGAATGTATCCTTAGTCTTTCTTAAGTACTTAAGGATATTCTTGACAGCTACCCGAACCATCACCGAGATCAGATTGGTACCTACTCATTGCACTTAAAGCATACGAGACATCTGGTCGAGTACATAACTTGGCATACATGATAGATCCTATTGTAGATGCATATGGTATCTTATTCATGCGATCCCTTTCTTCCTTTGTTAAAGGGGATTGTCTTTTTGATATACATAGACCATGTTGTATAAGTATGGATCCTTTCTTGGAATCATGTATATTAAAGTGTCTCAACACTTTGTCTATGTATGTACTATGACTTAGGCCAAGCAGTTTTTATGATCTATCTCTATAGATCCTGATTCCTAATATATAGGCTGCTTCACCAAGGTCCTTCATAGAAAAACATTTCCCTAACCAAGTTTTTACTTGTTGCAAGGTAGGGATATCGTTTCCAATGAGTAATATGTCATCAACATATAATACTAGGAAAACAATCATGCTCCCACTAACCTTCTTATAGACACAAGGCTCATCTTCATTCTTTATGAATCCATACTATTTTACAATTTCATCAATACAAAGATTCCAACTTCTGGAAGCTTACTTTAATCCGTAGATTGATCGCTGTAACTTGCATATCTTTTGGGCTTTTTTAGGTATGTTAAGTCCTTCAGGTTTGGTCATGTACACATCCTTAAGAATATTCCCATTAAGGAAAGCAATCTTGAAATCCATCTGCCATATTTCATAATCATGATATGCAACGATATCAAGTAAAATCCGAACAGATTTAAGCATTGCAACTGGTTAAAAGGTTTCATCATAGTCTACCCCATGAAGTTATTTATAACCTTTAGCAACCAGTCCTGCCTTATAGGTATGTACTTTACCATCCATGTAAGTCTTCTTCTCGAAGACCCACTTGCATTCTATAGGATTAACTCCTACAGGAGGTTCTACCAAGGTCCAAACTTGGTTTGTGTACATGGAATCCATTTCAGATTTCATGGCTTCTAGCCACTTCTCAGACTCAAGAGCAATTATGGCCTCTTGGTAGGTTACAAGCTCATCTTGATCCATGAGTAATACATCACCTTGATCAGTTATGAGATATCCATATCTCTTTGGTTGGTGATATATCCTGCTCGACCTACGCTGGTTTTGTTCTACTTGAGCAGGTTTCTCTTCCACATCTGTTTGTGATTCTTGCTCTAATTCCTCCACAGGTGTACCAATATTTTGTGATCCTTGAATTTCTTCAAGCTCTACTTTTCTCCCACTGATTCCTTTGGAAATAAAATCCTTTTCCAAGAAGACTCCAGTTCGAGCGACAAACACTTTGCCCTCAGAAGGATTGTAGAAGTAATATCCTCTTTGAAATTCTGGAACCTGATATGAGATGTCGAATGAGATGTTATGACACTAATATCTGACAGATTTAAATATGAAAAAGTTAAATAATCACAAAAAAAATGTAAAATACACAATCAATTGTTAACCCAGTTCGGTGCAACACACCTACATCTAGAGGCTACCAAGCCAGGAGGAAATTTGTAACACCCTTTCTACCCCATCACGAATTAATACAATTAAATCAGAGTAAACTCATAAAAGGGCATCACATCTTCGTAAACAAACATCTTAATCCTCATTGTAAGTCCTGTCCCGTAACAAGGTTATAAAATCATAAAGATCAATTTTATAATTCAACATTTACGCAGCGGAAAAACAAACAAACATCATCCTTTTGTCTTTAATTAAAAGAAATGTTTATAATTTAATCCAAAACATCATTAAATCTCAAATCTTCTAAAACCAACATTAACTCAATTAAACATAATGAACTGAAAGTTCTCAAGTGAATCCCATCCCGATGTTATTGGACACATAGCAGGACATCACACCTAACTAAACAACAACGACACACTAACTTCGAGCGATTATGCAACGAGCTAACATTGAGTATCTGTAGGATGTCATAATAGACCATCATAAAAGACAGGAAGGGTGAGTGTTGTACCCCAAAATTTTCCCTCCCACAATCAAAGTAATGTGTTCCAAGAGTTCTTTCAAGGTTCACAAAGTTCACAATTGGTCAAATGGATTGAAGGTTTCATCAAACAAAGCCTCATCCTAAACAATGGATCCAAAACTAGGGTCTTGAGTTTCTCTAAGCTAAATGGATTTCCAAGGCCTCAAGTGAGCTTCATAACATCCCGCATATCTTCAAGAATCCCCATGTCAAGTTTCAGGGCTTTCCCAATAGGTTTGACCAGTCAGATGATCAGATGTTCAAAAATCAGTCAAGTTGATTAAAAAGTCAAACTAAGGTCAACTGTGGTCAAATTAAAGTCAAACTTCAAGATTTTTTTGCCAACATCAATATTATGAAGTAAAATTCATCATTTGATCAAGGGTTGATCATGATTCATCAAGGAAATTTAAGATCATCAAGAATTAGGAGTTTCTAATTAGGGTTTTCATAGGAAAAGTCAACTGAACTTTGACCAGCCATAACTTTCACATGCTTCATCAAACATTTCCCATTCAAATCTCATTTTTAAGGAAATTGAATTCTCTACAACTTTTTGTCTCACAAGCCAAGCCTAAAAATGCTTCATTTGGAACGTATGAGCTAAGACATTATAGGTCCTTTCAAAAGTCAACAAAAAGTCAACTTTTTCCTAAGAGCATAATTTGAAAATGGTAAAATATATGGACATGGGATCAAAAAGTTTGGTTAGAGGACTATTTAAGCTTTCCAAAATGTCCAAGATCATCTTCATGGCCTTAAAATTGAGGAATTTGTACATTGGCAAAGTTGGGAAATTTTCAAAGGGTGCATTGAGCAAAAAGGGTCTCAAATCCAATTTTCTCCAAATGATGAAATTGCAATCCAATCTTCACAATAACATCAAAATAATGTGTGAAATTGCAATCCAATCTTCAAAATATAACAAATGATGAAATTGCAATCCAATCTTCAAAATATAAAAAATCAAATAATGTGTGAAATATTTGATTGGAGATCATGAAAATCACATTTAGAAGGTTTAGAAACTATATGAAATCGGATTGAATCAAATATAGCAAGAATTGATGGAAATTTCAAATATTTGAAACTTGGAAATCTTCACCATCAAGTTATCCAAAAGCCCATACAATCCATCAAATTTTTAACCTAATTTGACTCTACTATAAGTATAGAACATAACCAAAGCAATTGGCATGATTTTTCAGCTCACAAACACCCTATCCAAGTTTTAAGAATCCTTCACAAAACTCATATTCAGTTTTAGAGTTTGAGGTACTTTCAAGACCAAATAACGATGGCAATGGTTTTCTTGAACATCATTGAGCATAACACGATCATCACATTCGTCCAAAACATCACATATTGAGGAATCCAAATCATATTTTTCTCACTTTTTGATTTTTTCGTTCTTGCATATTTATGTGTTATTAACCAAATTTGTTCATTGATTTGTGTTTATATGAATGTAGTAATGGATTATGGGCAATTAAACTGAAGATTCAAAGGCCAATTCGTGAAACGCCATTTTAGGGTTCATCCCTTTGAATTAGGGTATCCTAATTTAATGACTATAAACACATTCTAAAACTATAAATTAATTGAATGAACTGTTTGGATCATGTTTGTGTGATCAATTTGACAAAATCGTGCATGTTTGGTGTGGTATATGTTTCGCAAGTTTTTCACACGCAGGTAAACTCGTAAGAAAATTCGCAAGAAAATTAGCAGGAAAACCTACGAATTCTGAGGAAGAAGATGAAGCCAGCGTGCGCTTTGTCCAGATTTGAATTTGTTTTGTTCTTTTAACCAATTCATTTATATTATTCATCACAGGCGCGTCAAATGGCCCAACGGTTGGAATGTGTTGTTGGCGGCTTGGAGTCCTGGGTTCGATCCAAGGCTCCCTTGTTTTCTTTTGTATGCCTTTCTTTCCCTTCCTTTTTCTTGTTTTACTATTTATTATTTATTATATTTTATACTCTAATTATTAGATAATATATTAATTAATTATACAATTAACTAACTAATTAACTATATAACCTCATATTTACATAATCTCATTAATGTTTTTTTTTCTATAATTTTTTTTATAAAATAAAGTATGTATTAATTTAATTAGGCTTTTTGCTATTAAACCTTAATTTCTTAAAATAGTAATGTTTTTTTTCTTCTTATAAGTAAATTGTAAATAGAATAATAATCTAATTAATTTTTTTCTTTCTTTCTAATAACTTTATTTTCTTAATTTCTCTAAATAATTAAAATTAATTAATTAAACCTATATTGTCTTAATAACCCTTTTTAGATTTAATTTGTAAATAATAACTTAGTTAACACCTTTTATAACTTTATTATTGTTCTTTAAATAATAATTTTGTATATAATTATATTTTAATTACTAATTAATAATTATGCCATATTTTTCTTAATAAATTTATTTACCACCCTAATTTTTTTTCTTAATTAAAACTTTATCCTAATTTCTAACCCTATTTTTTTTCCTAACCCTAAAAATTTTAATTTATTTTGCTTTAATTTTATTTACATTTTGCTTTATGATTGTTCTTTTAAATTTTTGCTTCATTATCCTATTTTATATTTTTAATTCTTGCTTTATTTTATTAGAAAAATGTATAAGTTGTAATTACTGTAATTTATATTTCGCCCGATTATATTGTATCTTCCCTAAAGCGATGTAATATGATAACTTTATTTTTATGTTTTATTAATTATATTTTTTATTTGCGTGGTTAGTAAATAGGGAGTGGAAACATAATTGTAATTAATTGAATTTAGATAATTAATTAAAAAGGTAAAAATATTTAAAAATAAACACTCACACACGTAAGTCGGTCTAAGATCGCTGTCTGCACCTCCTAGGGTATCCCTCTTGGTTGCCTTAAAATAAATGGTCAAGTCCCTCGAAAATGGGGGTGTCTTAAGCAAATGACCCTACAAATAAAAATCATCAAGTCCCTCCCAAATTTAAAAGATCAAGTCCTTACGAGGTTGCCTACGATAATGATCTTGTCCCTTCGGTAAAAGATGATAGTCCCTCCCAATTGCTAAATACACCCCTCCAGTTGCCTTCATTGACCATACGATGACCCTACACCCGTCCCTTAAATAAATCCAAGGTAATGACTACCTATTCCTTAATAGTAGGGACAATCTTACCATTGAAAGAAAATAAAAGAACATGAAAGACTAGTCTAGGGTAGGTACAACTTAGTTACTTGGTCACATTTCAAAAATACTTTTCACACCTCACTCTTTTCAAACGTCTTCAAAAACAAGGCTTTGTATACATCCACACAAGGATCATTACAAAGTACTTAGACTAATTTCTAAACACACCACACTTTCCTTTTTCAAACGAATAAGTGAGCTAAGTAACTAAGAGCCCATGGATAACCATGGATATAAAGGGTGCTAACACCTTCCCTTTATATAACCTACCCCCCGAACTCAAGTCTTTTAAAAACAGTCTTTCCTGTTCTTTTATGTCCCTTCCTTATGGATAAAATAAAAGTCGGTGGCGACTCTTGCTATCCGTAACATTTATAGAAAGTCAGTTCTCCCACCTTGTTACAGAACTGGCGAATCTACTGGGGACTTACTAAGTAAAAGAGGGGTACCCTTAGGAATTAGATCACTTAATTGTTTGTCTTATTTTCTTTACTTAATTGCTGGGCTTTTTGTGTGAAAGATCCTAACCCAGATCTAGTGTACCCTAGGTAAATGGCAATAGACCAAGGAAATTGTACGGCGTATACCGATATGCTTGACCTGGTGGCCATAGTTAGTGTGACTTCTTGGTTGGTGCTTATGTTCCTTAACTAAGTTAGGGATAATATGGGGCTGTTGTCGCTCCCGGAAAAGACATTAAGTCCCACGGTGCAGACGCGAACGGTCGGCGAAAGAGAAGGGTTAAATAGATTCGCCATCTAGGCATTTTTATCCCGAAGGAAAGGTAATACTACATAAACCTGGAAAGAGATGGATAAGACGGTTACGAACCAAAGAAACTGAGAAAGGGGGTTGGTTACGACCTGGGAAGGTATTAGCACCAGATCGTCCGTCGTACTCGACGAGATGCACACTTAATTGATTGTATATAAAAGGGGTAGGTGTATGTGCTATCTGTGTGCAAAAGCTAGGGTAAGAAAGTACAGGTGTCAGTGCAAAAGGTGTGCTTAAAAAGAAGACTGGAAGAGGGGGAAGACACAAAGACTTTTGTTCGATAACTGTTAAGTTATGCCTACGTATCCTCTCGTGCAATGAGGAAGTCAGAACACCGTAGTTCGAATCAAAGAGACTTATATATTTTTGTTGTGAACTGCTTGCTTGTCTATGCTCAAGTGTGTGACTCGTTTGGCTCGAGTGCTAACTGTCTTGCATTGGACGAGAGAAGCAAGTTCTCGTTTATAGAATGAGTGTGACGAGAAAAGAATCCCGGAGGAGACGATTATTGTTTGTTTTTGCGTTTTCAGTTTTTTTTATTGTTTTTGGTGTTTTGCATAGGATTATGAGCTTAAGCTTAAATCAAGGGTTGTAAACTCATTATATCCTCCCTGATTAGGGATAATGAGCCTACTTAAGTATGAGATAAGCATCTCATCTTAATTACCATGATGATGTAGGATTAAGATCATTAACCTACTTGTGATTATTTAGATGTTTTTGGTTTTTGTTTAGTGTTAAGTAATGAGTTTAATCTCTAATCACAAATTAGTGAACTCATTACACCATCCTAAGAGAAGGATGATAGATGAGAACACTTAAGCTGAGGAAGATACCTCAACTTAATCCATGGTTAGGGACTAAATTCATTATATAACAAACTTTTATTAAATATATTTTAAATAAAGAGTGAGATTAAGAAGTGAGTTTTAAGTTTGCAAGACAACTTGAGGGGGACTTGTCCATTAAACACTAGGGTTAGTCCCTCTTAACCATAAGGAAGAGATAGAACCCTAATGTAAGGCCCTAGTTACAAGATAAAGTCTTAGTGATTATTAATGTGTTTTAATTGAGAGGTGTAAACAATTTAAAGGTTTAACACTAAGGATTAAAGTTATACACTCCATCCTAAGATTAGGATACAAGCATAACCCTAATTCCAAAGTCCTAAAGGTTTAAGAGTTTAGCCTCTGATTAAGAGATGAGAAGAGAGACTCAAGGAGAGTCAAAGGTAAAAAGCTATGGGGGACTATATACAACCCTAAAAGTTATCATGCTTGGATATCCTATGGTTTGTGAGGCTTAATAGAAAAGATCTTCAAGAAGTCACCCAGGAAGAAGAAGCAGATGAAAAGAGAAGGAGGAAGAAGAATAAGTTACTTACTTCCTGAAGAAGATAAGTAACTTAGGAGAAAAGGAAGGAGCAAGAGAAACACAAGTGAAGCAAGTTCTCTCCAAAGACAAATAAAGGATGCAAATGAGAGGAAAGAAGAGGTGGGAGGTGAAGGCAAATCCACCTCCCAGATAACTTACCAAAAGTTCCTGAAATGTTAGTATGAATGCATAAGATGCAAAGCAAAAGGAAATAAGATAATAAATATGCAAAGACCAAAACCAGAAGTGATTATACAATGCAAATGTGTTATGAGATGATGCAAAATCATATAAGATGCATATGAATGATCATACAAGGATGAGATGCAATGGAAGCATGTTTAGAAGCATGAAAACACATGGATGTTCATGAAATGTAATGGATGCAAAGTATATCAAAATGATGCAACAATGATCAAGCAATGTTTCAAACATATCCTAAGATGTCTAAGATGACATACAAAAGAATGGGATGGCATGACAAGATCACAAGTTCATGAAATGCAAAGAAGAATGCAAATGGAGATGCAAAATTAGGGTTTTATGAACAAGCATGATGCATATGACCAAGACAAAAGCATACATCATGATAAAAATTTGAAATTGAATTCAAACAAACCCTAATCAAATATAAGATCACACCCCAAAGGAGAAAGTCAGAAACTTAACCTAGGCAAAGTTATGGATTTCTTAAGTTAACTAGGGTTTTTGGGTGATTCTAAAGGAAAAATGCAAATCAAATTGAAAATACAATGCAAAAATATGAGATAAATAACCTAGAAACTAGATGAAATATGTGAAACAATGCAAAAATTTCAAACTCATCAGGGTTAGGCAGAACTGAATTTTTCAAGTTAGGGTTAAAAAATGTGAAATTTAAGAACCCTAATTCACAGAAAATTGTGAAAAAGTAATCAAACCTAAAAAGAAATTTGTATGGTGAGTTTGAAAATGTTTCTAAATGTTTGAGAATGCTTCATGATTTTTTTGGTGATTTTTAGAAACCTAAATGCATATTTAATTAATTAAAATCTATTAATCAATTAAATAAAACATTTAAATATTTAAAAAATACTTTTTTAATGCAAAAATTAAAATAAAAAATGTTTTTGAGTAAAGAAAATTATTTGAAATGAAAATGCAAAGTTTGAGATTTTTTGAAAGTCTTTTTCTTTTTTAAAATAAATATGGAAAAGAAATGCAAGAAAATGAAATAAAAATCAATTAAATGAGAAGTAATCTGATCCAAAGGCCCATGTTTAAATTCAAGTTGACTGCGCACGCAAATGGAGGGTCAGGATCTGATCTGGCAAAATTAATTTATTAAACCTAATTAATCTAATTAATCAGATTTAGGGGTTTAATGACCTAATCCTAGCCATCCAACACACGCGGGAAACACTCATTCTACGACCTACATTCAAACTGGCAAGATTAACCCTAATTACAACCCTAAACATTTTCAGGTGACCGGAGCAAGCTCCGGTCATCTTCTCCGGCCAACTCCTCACCTGAATCCCTCAAAACGCCATCCAAGCCCCCTAAAGCTCCAGAATCAAACATCTAACAACCCTAAACACGAATCCAACCCCAAAAACAATTTATCATGCATCAAATCCATGAATCGAACAAAAACATTTTCAGATCAAAAAGTTTCAGAACATCAATACATCCCGGTTTCTCAACCATTTTCAAAACAAATCATATCAACATGATCAGGGAGACACATAGAATCATATTGGAACTTAAAACAAGAGTTCTGGAAAAAAGTTTGAAGGTGACTACCTGAGATGAAACTTTCTGACTTTGAGCTTTCTGACCCTTCCTTTGATGCAAAACCACTCCAATGGTCCCCCTTGAGCTTCTAAAAGGCTTGAATGAAGCTTGTATGGCTTGGTTTTTGAGATTCAGTTATGCTAAGGCATAAATCGTGTCTTTGATTCAGAGGCTTTTAGGGAAAAATGAAGGGTGGTTTGTGTTCCTTATGACATGAGTGATTGAATGGTGAAGGAAGTTTTGAGTTTGAGTGGCTGTGTTGAGAGATTCTAAGAGCGGAAGTGTTATGGAAAATTTTGGGATTTCTCAGCTTGGCTTGTTTCAGGCTTGTGTGTTATGAAATGAGGTCCTTAGGGTTAGTATAAGCCAATAGGATTGATCAGAAAGTGGGTGGTGGCATAGTGTGATTGGTATGGGCCAAGTTGCAAAAATGTCAATGGATATGTACTTGAGGCATGACACGAGTCAGAGCTGTTTCAAAGGGTGTCTTGGTCTCAGCTGAGTTCATGGATGGCCCTTGGATTGAAACATGTGAGCTGTAACAAGTGGATGAAGAGTTTCAAGGCATTTTGCAAATTTCCCTCTTTGGAATTTCTTGAAATGCAAGGCATAGAATCTTGTGATTTTTTGTGCAATCTTGATCAAAATGTGTTGCCTTATGTTGGCATGATGTTTAGAAGTTGATTAGAGGTCATGAAATGGCTTGGCAAGTGAAATTGCAAAAATCCCTCTTTGGTGTATACTTGAAAATTATAGGATTTTTGCCAACTTTGAAAGGCCATATCTTGAGTTCTAGGATGAATCAAGACATGTTCTTCTACTTTTTGAAAATGGGAAGACATAATCTACAACTTTCATGTCCAAAGATTTTTCATTTGAAGCATTTTTGGTCATGAAAGAATAGGTTGAATATCTTTCCCAAAATGGAAAGTTTCCATTACAAGTCATTTCCAAAAATAACAAGTTTGCATTTGGCTCAAAATTCTTCAAATTTGTGAACTTCTAACCACTTAAATGATCAAATAAATATCATAGAGACTCAAAATGATGATGATGACCCTTTGGTACCCTTGATGGAGGCCTCAAATGCCCTGATTTTGACTTTACTTGCTCAAGAAGTTACCCAATGATCAGACGACTTCCACAATGAATTTATTCATAAAATTTGGTACACATGATCCATATGACATATTAAGACCATTAGAATCAAGAATGACCAAACAATTTGAGGTTAAAGGCCTCAAACCCAAAACCCTAATTTTAGGTCATCTGTGCAGGAAAACTTCAGTCTGCCTCTATGCCTTTGCCATGCTTTGTGATCCCTTGACTTTTATGAACTTTGGGGAGCATATTATGATCATGGAACACACATGGACCCTCTTGGCATGCTTCAAGACCTTTGAGATGGCTCAGATCACTTCTTGGATTGCTCAGATCACAAACCCTAGATGCAGATGAAATGAACTATGCAGTGGGATATGATATGCTTATGCAAAAAATGAAAGATCACAAGCCATGGTGTGAGAAAAAGTGAGGGAAATTTTGGGGTGTTTACAGATGCCCCTATTCAAGCATGAGTTAGCTATGCAGGATGTAAGCGCCTGGCTTAACAGACAAACAAGATAACTTGTGGTTGAATACCAAAGACAGTCCGAAATTTGCACTCGCTGGGGAGAAGAAGAAAAGGGATATAAATTGTAAAAGATAGTATAATATGTTTATTAAGTGAAAGCGACGGAGGACGACCATCGAGCAGAGGACGACTGCTGGGGGTAAAACGGTAATTAAAGCAATGACGAGGACGACCATCATGCTGGGGAATAAAGAAACCGCGACGGGGACGACCATCGGGTAAAGTGATGAAGGACGATCATAAAAAAATAGAAAAGACCAAGACGAGGACGACCATCAGGTAAAGAAATAAGACTCTCTGGGGATTTAAAGAAGTGAGAAAAGCACTGATGGGGACGACCTTCAGGCTAGAAAGTAAATAGACCACGACGGGGACGGCCATCGGGTAACAAAATAAATGAAACAAATGATGAGGGACAGTCATCAAAAGGTGAAGGAAGATCACCTAGCAGGGGAAGGCCTGCTCTTTATCACGACATAGGACATATGCCGGATAGAAAAGATCAACGATGGGGACGGCCATCAGATAAGCATGATGAATGACGATCATCAAGAGGTGAAGGACGATCACCTAGCAGGGTACATCTGCTCTTTGGGGATTACCTCGACATAGGACAAATGTCGGATAAAAAAATCAACGACGGGGACGACCATCAGATAAATGATGAGGGACGGTCATTATAAGGTGAAGGACGATCACCTAGCATGGGACAACTGCTAAAAACGATATTGCGACATAGGACGAATGCCAGATAGAAGGTTCCAACAATGGGGACTCCACTGGGGAAAGGATGAGGGACGGTTATCCAAAGGTGAAGGACGATCACCTGGCAGGGGACGAATTCCAAAAAATATCACGACATAGGACGAATGTCAGATAGAAAAAGTTTGTTTGTTTCTGTGGGGATGTAAACACAGACGAGTGCTTACGCCTTAAAATAAAAGGTATAAGTGTTTGAAGATGTGTATAGACTAAAGATGCGGACGAGCATCCTTAGGACCACGATACAGACGAGTATCGATATAAGCAAACGGTGACACGTGTTTAAGGGTGATGATGCGGACGAGTATCAATCGGTTAAGCAAGGAACACGGATGAATGTTGATCTGCTGAGGAGGTGATATATACAAGATACGAACGAGTATCAAAGACTTCTGTATAAGTATGTACAAGTATTGATCTGCCGGTGAAGTATGTGCAAGACATAGACGAGTGTCAAAAAGGGATTGAGCAAGGGACACAGACGAGTGTTTGACTTACTGGGGAAGCATGACACGGGAGAGTGTAAAAAAAGAATATGTACAAGTTATGAAAAAGTGTTTGAGAATTCTGTATAAGTAAGATACAAACGAATACCAAAGGGATTATGGCGACTTCCCTGGGAAAGATGACACAGACGGGTGTCGAAAAGAACATGTATAAATATGAACAGGCATTTATACTTGAGAGTGCAAAGGGGATGTCTTGTCTTTTATCTGTAGGGGATATGAGTTTTATATATTGCTGATGAAGTGATATTGATATTTGCAGGTGATGGGCTCGAACCTGGCTTATGATCATGCAAATGTTTGATTTTTGCCGTAATGCTCCGTATTAGACGGAATGCTACGCTTAGTTTGGGGAAAAATGATGCAAATGCTACGATTTATGCGAATGAGACAACCGATCCGAGATCCGGATCCTGCAAGGAGAGAGATCTCTGGTTTATCTGTTCGGAGGGAGAACTCCGCTGGGGATAAGGAAGTTTCAGCAACTCCGCTGGGGCAGTATTTCAGGCATTGCTCTACTAGGGAAAAATGGCAGCTCTGACGGGGAATAGAAAGTTCCTGACTACTTTGCTGGGGAAAAGCCGCCAGGCATCGCTCGGGAGATCCTGCTTGGGGAGGAGATAAATTCCGGGAAGTAATCCGTTGCCACTCCTTCGTCCCAGCGATATGCTGGGGATTGATGAATTCCTTAAGGGATCCTCTGGGGGGATAAAAACTTTGCGATGAAATACTTCTTGTCAAGGAGTCCTGCTGATGATGTGATTATTGGCTTGGCTAGGGAATAATACTTGATATGCCCCATGCTGTGAAAGATTTTCTGCCTTGAGTACCTGCAACCTGTTAAGACAAACGAAAACGCACAAGTGTCCCGAGGTATCCTCAACCGAATTCTGTCATAGGAGTTAGATTTGCAAAAGAATTCATATTTCCTGCAAGCATTGTAATGACCTATATGTTTCCATGCAAATGTTGTATTACGAACTCTGGACATTTTGCAAACAAAAACAAGAGACAAAAGCAAAGCGTGACTGAATATTCTGATTTTATTGATTTGTGTGCCCTGAATAGGCAAGTACAATCAAAGAAGCGAATCCCCTGAAAGGAGGAGATTGCTGTAACTTGAGAAAATAAAAGTGTTGGCAATGTTTGAATTTGACGCTCCAGTGAGCTTCCTTTGCTATGCCCTATATGACCTTGACGTTCTTCTTATCTTGCTTTCTGAAGAAGGTTGATTCTGACCGACGCTTTATCCTTTTGAAGCTTGCCCTGTTGTGAGTGATGCAGACGAATTCATAAATGCAGTTATTTGCTTATTCCCTGATTTTGCATGGATCGCCCTTTCGGGTTTTCAATCCGCCAGGATACCCATTTTTTTCTAAGCTGTCCGATGTGGCTTTTCAACTCAGCGGGTGTATATTTTTTTGTTTTTCCCTTATTTTTGCCTGAGTCTTTTATTCTGTTTTTGACTCGCCGGGATGCCTAATTTTGCCTGGACTTACATTCTGTTTTTATGTCCAGCGGGTCATTTTATGCGAAGTATTTTTTAACTGCATCTGAATTCACAAGAGATAGGAAGTCCTCGCCATCCATAGTAGTGAGCATCAGCGCTCCACCAGAGAAAACTTTCTTTACTATGAATGGGCCTTCGTAGTTTGGCGTCCATTTTCCACTGTGGTCCGTATGAGGAGGAAAAAGTCTTTTCAAAACAAGCTCTCCCATCTGGTATTCCCGAGGTCTGACTTTCTGATCGAAGGCTTTCTTCATTCGTTTCTAATATAACTGCCTATGACAGATGGCTGCTAATCTCTTTTCTTCAATCAGATTCAGTTGATTATATCGAGACCGGACCCATTCTACTTCATCCAGTTTCACATCCATCATTACCCGTAAGGAGGGTAGTTCAACTTCAACAGGTAGGAAAGCTTCCATACCATACACAAGCTGATAAGGTGTTGCCCCGGTAGATGTTCTGATAGAGGTTTGGTACCCATGCAAGGAAAATGGTAGCATTTCGTGCCAGTCTTTTTAGGTGACTACCATCTTCTGCACAATCTTCTTGATGTTCTTGTTAGCGGCCTCAACAACGCCATTCATCTTTGGTCTGTAAGGAGAAGAGTTGTAATGTTGAATTTTGAAGTCCCGACAAAGCTCTGCCATCATCTTGTTGTTCAAATTGGAACCATTATCAGTAATGATTCGCTCAGGAACCCCATATCGACACATGATATCCTTTTTCAGAAATCGAGCCACCACTTGCTTGGTGACATTGGCATACGAAGCTGCTTCCACCCATTTGGTGAAGTAATCAATGGCTACCAGGATGAATCTGTGACCATTTGAAGCAGTCGGTTCAATCTTTCCAATCATATCAATGCCCCACATGATGAAGGGCCAACGTGAATACATTACATTCAAAGGATTCAGAGGCACATGCACTTTATCTGCGTAGATCTGACATTTGTGGCATTTTCTGGCATAGGCACAACAGTCTGCATCCATTGTGATCCAATAGTAACCCAATCTTAACAACTTCTTTTCCATTGCATGTCCTCCGGTATGGGTACCGAAAGAACCTTCATGTACTTCGTGCATTAGTAGGTTTGCTTCCTTCTTGTCAACACATCTGAGCAGGACCATGTCGAAGTTTCGCTTGTACAAAGAACCATCAGTATTGAGGAAGAAACTGCTAGCTAGCCTTTTTAATGTCTTTTTATCATTCGATGATGCCCCAGGTGGGTATGTCTGATTCTCCAATAAGCATTTGATGTCATGGTACCAAGGCTTATTATCGGTGACAGTGTCCACATAGAATACATATGTCGGCCTGTCCAGTCTGGATACCAAAATACGAGGCACATAATTAGCAGTCTGTACTTTGATCATGGATGAAATGGTAGCGAAAGTGTCTGCAAACTGATTCTCATATCGAGGGATGTATTCAAGCTTAACTGTTGTGAAGAAGGTCAACAATCTCCTCGTATAGTCACGGTAGGGAATCAGATGCTCCTAATGAGTGTACCACTTGCCGTTGGTCTGGTTGATTACCAAAGCTGAATCTCCGAATACATTCAAGTTTTGATCCTGAGGTCAATGGCTTCCTCAAGACCCATGATACAAGCTTCGTATTCTGCTTCGTTGTTAGTGCAAGCAAATGTGAGTTTTTATGAGAAAGGCATATGGACTCCCTTGGGTGTGATAAGTACTGCACCAACCCCACGACTGTTGCAATTAACTGCCCCATCGAACATCATAGTCCATGCTTCTTCTGGGTCAGGCCCTTCATTATGAACTGACTCTTCAAAATCTTTTGCTTTTAAGAACATGATGTCTTCGTCAGGGAAGTCAAATCTCATAGGCTGGTAATCATCAATGGGTTGCTCAGCCAGATAGTCAAACAATACACTGCCTTTGATGGCCTTTTGAGAGGTGTACTGAATGTCATATTCTGTTAGAATCATTTGCCACCTTGCAAACCTTCCGGTAAGTGCTGGCTTCTCAAATATGTACTTGACTGGATCCATCTTTGAGATCAATAAGGTAGTATGAGTCAACATATACTGTCTTAGTCGGCGAGCAGCCCACGTTAAAGCACAACAAGTTTTCTCGAGCAGTGAATAACGTTGTTCACAGTCGGTAAACTTTTTGCTTAGGTAGTATATTGCATACTCTTTTCGACCAGACTCGTCATGCTGGTCCAACACACACCCCATTGATTCTTCTAATACTGTCAAGTACATGATTAGAGGTCTTCCTTCGATTGGAGGCATGAGAATTGAAGGTTCTTGCAAATACTCTTTGATCTTGTCAAAAGCTCTATGACAATCATTGTTCCACCTGACTGTTTGTTCCTTTCTTAACAGCTTGAACAAGGGTTTGCAGGTTGCAGTGAGATGAGATATGAACCTTGATATGTAGTTCAATCTACATAAGAATCCTCAGACTTCTTTCTCAGTCTTAGGTGCAGGCATTTCCTGAATAGCTTTGACTTTATCGAGATCAACCTTGATTCCCTTTTCACTTACAATAAAACCCAACAGTTTACTGAACGTACCCCAAATGTGCACTTGTTGGGGTTCAACTTCAACTGATACTTTCTCAGACGCTTGAACAGTTTTAGTAGATTCACCAAATGATCTTCTTCTTTAAGGGACTTGGCAATCATATCATCCACATAGCACTCGATTTCCCTATGGATCATATCGTGGAATAATGTTACCATAGCCCGTTGATATGTTGCACCGGCGTTCTTCAGACCAAACGACATTACCTTGTAGCAGAATGTGCCCCAGGGTGTGATGAAAGTTGTCTTCTCCATGTCTTCAGGTGACATCTTAATCTGATTGTATCCAGAAAATCCGTCCATGAAAGAGAATACCGAGAACTGAGTTGTGTTATCCACCAATACATCAATGTGAGGTAATGGGGAATCATCTTTCGGGATAGCTCTGTTCAGGTCCCGGTAGTCGACACACATACGCACCTTGCCATCCTTCTTAGGTACGAGTACAATGTTAGCAACCCACGGAGGGTAACTAGTTACAGCGAGAAAACCGGCGTCCCACTGCTTTTGTACTTCTTCTTTAATTTTCATGGCCATATCTGGTCGAGTACGGTGCAACTTCTGTTTAACTGGCGAACAATCTTCTTTCAGTGGCAACCTGTGCATGACAATATCCGTATCCAGACCTGGCATATCTTGATAAGACCAAGCGAACACATCGATATATTCCCGAAGCATACTGATGAGCTGTTCTTTCACTGGAGCTTGCAGACTGGCCCCGATCTTCACCTCTTTCACATCTTCCTCGGTACCAAGATTGATAGTTTCAACCTCCTCCTGATGAGGAGCAATCACTTTTTCCTCTTGTCTTAATAACCTGGCCAATTCCTCAGGCAAATCATAGTCTTCATCAACCCATTCATCTGCTTGATTAATCAGATTGTCGAAGTCATACGAGGTCATAGTAGTGTCGTTGTCGGTGCAATCTGAAGGATTATCTCTGCAAGGGTTGAGATTTGTTTATTTTAGTGATTGATTTTATCTTGTTTAGGAAAAAGTGAATGAAGTTACTTATTTGAGAAAAAAAATTTCCATTTTTTGTTTTATGCGAAAATAACAAAAATGAAAAACAGTGAGCGGAAAAGATCGTTTGCAAAAGATGTCCATTTGTTCATTAATCATTCATTTGCACAAAATACAAATATGACCCTATTACAAAATGAGTCCTGACACCTTGGGAAAGATGCAGGACTTGATGCATGCTTAAACAGGAAATAATAATTACTCTGCAGAAGTAATCCTTATAATTTCCTGGGAAGACCAGTTTAGGACTTGCTGGCCTGGGACCCTTGGACGAATCCAGCCTTCCAGGTTGAAGTTGCTTTCAGCTTCGTCTTCCACATTGTTGATTTCATCTGGGGTCAGCATACCCCCACTGATAAACTTGGGAGCTTTAGCAGCCTCTTCTTGGACGTGTCAGGATGGTTTGTAACCCAACCCGATCTTGTCTTCCTTTACCTGAACTTGCAGCAGCTTGCCCCAGCCTTGGGCATTCCCTTCTTCAACAACCTTCCGAGCTTGCTTATAAAAAGAGATCGAAGTACCAGACACCTCAGTTGTTGCTTCATTGACATTGATGGCCTCAAACCCTTGTCTCATTGTCTTATGGATCTCTCCATCCATCTCGATATACTTGTAAGTAGCTAGATGACTGACGAAGATATACTCCTCCCCACAGATTGTGATGACTTGGCCTTCCCATTCGTATTTTAACTTCTGGTGAAGGGTCGATGTTACAGCGCCAACGACATGAATCCATGACTGACCCAACAAACAGCTATAGGCAGGCTGAATGTCCATCACGTAGAAGATAGTTTTGAAGATCTGTGGGCGAATCACCACATGCAGCTCAATTTCCCCAAGAACCGATCTTTTAGAACCGTCAAAGGCTCTCACAACCAGGTTACTTGGAAGCAGTGCAAGAACATCATATTCCATCTTGACCAAGGCGTTCTTCGGAAGAACATTGAGTGAGGACCCAGTGTCAACCAAGACGTGAGAAAGAACAATACCTTTACACTCCAAGGTGATATGTAAAGCCTTATTATGGTTACGGCCCTCCGTAGTTAGATCAGCATCGGTGAACCCTAGTCCATGACTAATATTGACATTTGAAACCACCATTTCTAGCTGATTAACTGTAATCTCTTCTGGCACGTAAGTTGCGTGCAGGACTTTGAGAAGTGCATTCCTGTGAGCTTCGGAACACATTAGCAGTGATATAATAGAGATTTTGGAGGGGGTCTGATGGAGCTGGTCCACAACCTTATAGTCACTTTTCTTGATTATTCTCATGAACTCGTCTACATCCTGGTCAAAGGATGTCTTCTGAGCTTCCTTGGCAATAGGTTCTTCAGGCACCACACTCTTGCCCTTAGCCTTGGCAGCAGCTTCAGCTTCAGCATTAGTTCTTGGGAATTGTGAGGCAAATAGACGTCCGCTTCGAGTGAAGCCTCCGCCTCGCCCCACATTATCAATCTGTGGTGTAGAAGTGTCAAGAGTGACTTTCTTTCTGTCGCAATATAAATCTGAGCCATAGTGCCAAGGCACGACACTGCTACTGTCATATGGAACTGGTCCTGGTACCATGATAGTAACCAGACTGATTATTGCGGAAGAAAGAGTTGAGACAACCTGAGGTTCATAATAAATCGTAACAGGAGGTCTGACCGGAGATGGTGCAGGTGATGAAGGTTGCTGATGTTGATGGAGATGTTGATGTGAGTTGCTGAAAGAATCGAGAACGTGGATTGTTTCCGGATCATAGTAAATGGTAACCATGGAAATGTCTTCATTGATGGCTTCTGTTGTTGTAGAAGGATATGTTGAACTGATGTCCGTTGAAGTTGAAGAAGGGATGGTTGTTGATGTTGTAGAAGAATATGTTGGAATGACTGTTGTTGAAGTTGTAGGAGTGATATCTGTTACATCTGATGGAATGATGTGTGCTGGTGTTGTAGGAGGAATGGTTGTTGATGTTGTAGGAGCTAGAACTGTTGAAGTGATCTGTAAAGTGCCTCCTTTGATAGGATTGTTGATACCGGTCTTCAAATTTGCACAACCATTGATAGAAATCTTGCAAGCTTCGCAATGGGCCTCACAACTCGGGAACATTTGGCATTTCAAAAGCTGGGATTTAACCTCGGCCAGAGGTGTTTGAATACTTGCAAAACTGTCAATTTGGTTCATTGGTTGATCCTCCTCAATGGAATTTATCCTAGGCCCACCATAGCTAGGCATAGGATTCTTGGTAACACTTGGAGGGGGTGCAAAGTTGACTGCCTTAGAATCAACCAAATCTTGAACCTTCATGTGTAAAGCTCTGCACTTCTCTGTTGTATGGCCAGGTGCATTGGAGTGGAAGGCACATCTGTCATTAACATCATAGTTTCTTGGAAGATTCTGGGGATCTGGTGGGGCCAGAGTCCTCAATTCAATCAGATTGAGCTTTAATAACTGTGGAAGTAAGGAAGCATATGGCATTGGAATGGGATCGATAACCCTGTTGATTTGTGAAGTCCTCTGTTGAAACAGACGTTGTTGCTGATTGTTATTGTTGTAAGATCTCTGTTGCGGAGGAAATTGTTGTTGCTGTGGGAAATGTTGATGAGTATATTGTTGCTGAGGTGCTAGAGCTGGAATGGTGACAACAACTACTGATCTTGGCATGTATTGAGGCCTACCTCTGCCCATGTGTACTGAGTTGGTCTCACCTGTCCTGCAAGGTCCTGAGAAAGGTTTTCTTGTATTGCGGGAACTAGCACCGTTGTCTGAAATTTTGCCCATCTTCAAAAGACTCTCAATTATCTCTCCAGCTATAACTACATCTGTAAAGCTGGTGGACGAGAAAGCAGCAAGTCTATCAATGTAAGTTCCTTGCAATGTGTTCATAAACATGTCGACCATTTCTCTCTCAGACATCGGAGACTGGACAGCAGCAGCAAGCTGTCTCCATCTTTGGGCATATTCCCTGAAGCTTTCTCTTGAAGAATGTGACATACCCATCAGGAGGGTTCTATTGGGAGCCATATCCAAATTGTACTGATACCGGCGTATGAAAGCTTCAGCCAAATCCTTCCAGTTCCTGACTGTTGCTCTAGACGGGTGAGAATACCATTCACGGGATGCCCCGGTCAAACTGTCTTCGAAGTAGAACATCCACAACTTTTCGTCCATGGTATAAGCTTTTAGTCTCCCCAGAAAGGACTGCAGGTGAGTACGTGGACAAGAGGTACCATTATATTTCTCAAAGCAAGGAGGCTTGAATTTGTGAGGAATCCTGACTCCCTCAACTAAACCCATGTCCATTACATCAAATCCCAAAGAGTTTTGGGACTCCAAAGATCTCAGCTTCTCCACTATTTTGTCCAGACGATGATCATATGCTTCTTCCCCAGCACCAATTACTGTAAACTGTTCCTCTTGAGCGTCCTCTTGCAAGGCACGACCTCCAGTGTTTCCTTGAGTATTTCTGATAACATTGACTTCAGGATTGAGGTGAGGCCCAAACTTTGGCGGATCGGTTCATGGCTGTCCGTGATCATTGTTACTAGTACCTCCTGTACCTAGATGATTCTCTTCTGGAGTTTGCCGCTCGACTAACCTCTTAATCTTTCTTGGCTCTGAGCCAACCCAGTCATCACTGCCATGAACTGGTTCATCTGAGCCCTCATCTCAGTTCTCTCATTAGCCATATGAGTTCTCACGTCAGTCAAATCTTGTTGAACTTGGTCCATCTGTAAGCTCAGAAGGTTGTTTCTGGTCGGATACCGGTGAACTCTGTTGATGGGGAAAACCCTCCTATGAGCAATGTTTCCTGAAACAACAGCAAAGTGAGAAAACAAACAACAAAAACACCTACAAAACAAAGAATGAGGTTAGTATGCAATGCAGTATGTCTATTTGTCTTCCAAGGGTATCCGGTTTGGTTCTTTGGTTTTGACCTTCCAGACCTCTAGGAATGAAAACGTTGAAGAGAAATGAATTCCAAGAAGAAAATCCAGGTAATACATAAACCATACATTATAAATTCAAAAGATACATAGTTTATGATTACAACAAGTTCCCATAGTGGGTCAAGATACAATTAATTCGATAAATACAACAAAATCATAATGAGAAATAAAATACAACCAAAATAAAATACAAGTACAAAGAAATCAAACATCCAGCCCAAAGTCATCGTCCTTGACTTCCTTCAGGAGAGCATCAGTCACTGGTCCAACTAGATGCTTTGGGATGGTCCTGATAAGAAGGTTCCCGGTGGCAATGGCACTTGTCAATTTCTGGTACTTGTATTGGTCTTTTGATCTCTTCAACCCTGCCCGGAGTTTTAACTCGGAGATTTCCTTCTATGATGCTAACAAGGCTTCCCGACTCTTCTTATCATTAGATTCCAACTGCTCTATCTTAGCCTATGTCTTTTGATATTCTTGCAAATGAGCCTCAGTGATCCTGATCCATCTAGCCTGACTGTCCTCTAGGTAATGCTCAACTCTAGCTTTCTGAATCTTAGCTTCTTTGCAAGCATTCTTCAATACCAACTCCCCTGCTCGGCCTTTTCTGATGAAGTCCTTTGTCTTTTCTATCTTGGTCATATGCTCGATCTGGAGCATCTCTAACCTCTCAATATCCAGACGACCGTCATTCCTTTCCCAAAGGGTCTTCTTAAAAGCTTCAGAAAGTTGGGTATTCCTCTCTTTCAGCTTATCAAATTCCTCCAGACTCACTGTAGCTAT
Organism: Lathyrus aphaca; assembly: GCA_963966055.1. Lineage (NCBI taxonomy): Eukaryota > Viridiplantae > Streptophyta > Magnoliopsida > Fabales > Fabaceae > Lathyrus > Lathyrus aphaca. The sequence goes on from OZ014525.1 coordinate 207,519,002, forward strand.
GGGCTCTACTAATAATGGCCTTGTCACATCTTCCAGGGTGAATGGCATGCGGGTGATCTGTCCTCTGATGCGAGACCAATCAATGTATTGAGCCGAAGCTATGTTGTTACACTTGCCAAGAATAGCAGTCCATTTTGTATGTATGTTATCCCAAGCCCAGGCTGCTTGTCGGAGGATGGCATGATTATTCTGAATATCACAATAAAGGGTATCCGCTAAGTCCTTCTCTCTTGGTGGTTGTACTAAGGCATACCCTAGCTGCCTTTTGAAAAGCAAAGGATTGTAGTTGATGCAACCCTTCACTCCAATAAGAGGTACATTGGGACACTGCCCACAACTTGTAATCATGTCCCTGCCTTTGGTGCTCTGAGTACACCACCCGATGTCTTCTGATGTAAGGGAAATCATCCTCTTAGCCCAGTTTCTTGACTGATGTGGATTCAGGAAAGCTTCCGTCTTCGGCATATGTCTCAATAACCAACAGTAGAAGAGAGGTGCACAACATCTGACTAGTCTTCCCCTCTGCTTCTCATTTCTCTGATGCACTAAGTAGTAGAAATCCCCTAGCAAGGTGGGAAATGGATTCTTCAGTAGGAAGACATGGATAGAATTCTTGCTTACAAACTTAGGCTCGTTTGCAAACAAGATG